>JALMGA010000007.1:72491549-73108216 GCA_023333525.1 Aspidoscelis tigris stejnegeri | reverse complement strand
AACTGAGCTATAGTCACACTAAAAAGTGATAGTAGCATAAAATATGCCTGGAATAGGAGTCCTGCTTCTTTTCCTTCTGTTTCATTTGGAGAAATGTTTCTCAAGTTGAAAAAAAAAAAGCAGTCCTCCTGTTGTTATCATGATGGAGCCATATTGTTCAGGAAATGTTTCCTCTCAAGGGTCTATTTTTCTGTTCGGAAAACACGTGAACCCATCACTAGAGAACGTTAAAACAGGCAGCTGTTTCTGTTGTAAACCTAAAATTAACCATGCAATTAAAAATACCATGGCGGGTATACACTGTGTTCTGCTAGCTATAGCAGCAAGACAAGGATTACTACAAGATCGAGATTTCATGCTTTGTGTCCAGGTAGGGCTGGGAAAGTAAATCGTCTAAAATCCTGAACAGCTGATGACACTCAGGCCCTTTCCGCATTCACCTGTATTCCAAAATATATTACAGAACAAAGGCTTAACTGTTTGCAGCAGCCTCTCCTTCCATTCATTGTGCTTCATCTGCATTGGGTGAAGAATGGACCAAGCCAGAGGCCAATTCGCACCATGGCCTCTAGTTCATGATAGGTGAAAATCTGGGCAAGTGCATGTGCACTTACAGCCCACAAGTGCCCCCTGCCTTCCCAGATGTTCACCTATCATGAACTAGCTGTGGTGCATGACATTGTGAACCACAAGCTCACCAACCTGTACCCCACATGACAGGAACCTACCTGGAAGTGTCCAGCCGGTGACATTCACAACTCTGCTGGCTAGTGAGGTCATTGGAGCTGCTGTGCAAGTGTGATGGCAGCTCACATGACCCCTGATATGACTGCAACTGTGCAGAATGTCAGCGTTGCCATAACGATGGTGCTGATGCATGGGCAGTTGCGTGGTGCACCATGATCAAGACGGTGGTGCCCTGTGGAGGAGTAGTCCAGCAATCAAACACAGGTGACTGATTGACTGCGTGGGGGAATGGGCTGTCAGTGCGAACGCTAGTCAATGTTGGTTCATCACACACCTTTCCTGTCCATGGAAGGGAAGTGTGAAATCGCCCCTCTGCACAGTGGTCAGTTTAGCTGCAGCCATCAACTTACACCAGACTATAGAGATGTGTGGATGTCACACCCCTGTGATCAACATTATCATGGAGTACCATTTTTGATGGCACCCCAGGAAGCATGATCAGAAGTGAGTCTGCCTTCACAATGGCTCAGCCTCTGAGAATTCTATGGAAGCAGCGACCATGAGTGGAGTGGAATATGTGTGATAGACAGCCCTATCCCACTTCACTGTGATGGGTTAGTTGTTTTGGGACAGGGGGGGGGGATCCTGTGACTTATGCCCATAGTTCACAGTCAGCTACTGACTGAAGAACTGATACACTTGGCTAGGTAATGCATCAGTGCCATGTTATGTAAGACAAAGATGTGAATGAGCTATTTTACAACTACATTTCTGATAGCCACATCAGCACGTTGATGTCATTCAGTATTTGTCCTTCCAAGTGATGGCAACATATAATTATGTATATCTATACACATCACTGTCAAAACCTACACAGACTGCCTAATATCCCTCAGCAGCTTATAGATGATGGTATTACAGTTACACCATCATGCTGAAGAGCAGATCAGACAATGCTGGCTCTCATGCTTATGTGGTATAATATGTTTGGGTACATTAAAGATTCCTTTAGTTCCTCATCTAAATATGGAGATAAATATATAAATATGTTTATTCATTTCATCTATACACAGGCAACATAACTTGGTTGTCATCACGCTAACCTGCCCAGCTTTAAATGGATTTTTAGATTAATTTTTTTAACCCTTACCTTGTTAATGTTTCTTCTGGAAAATGCTATGAGATTTAGAAAGAAAGAAGAGATTTTCTGTAGAAGAAACTAGGGGTGTGCATGAATGGGGTTTGGGCATTCAATTCGTAATAAATCAAATGTTAGAAAATTTGTATTCATTCAAATAGATATTCTTCGAATGTGGTAGGATTCTACTTGACACGAATCTATTTGTACGAATTCGTATGAATATCCGATATGAGTGCATATGGGTCCTGCATACAGATCCTATACAAGTGCATTATTATCAGATACGTATCCTATACAAACAAACAAGTGTGGATATATATCAGATATGTATCCCCAGTTTAACGAATGTACAAACTATTTGTACTAATGCCTGAATTTGTCCAAATATAGAATGTTACAAATATTCATGCACATCCCTAGAAGAAATACTGTATTTTCTGGCGTATAAGACTACTTTTTAACCCAGGAAAATCTTCTCAAAAGTCAGGGGTCGTCTTATATGCCAGGTGTCGTCTTCTTATACGGCGAGTATATCCCAAACTCTATATTTTAACTGGAAAGTTGGGGCCCCCAGTCATCTTATACCCTGGAAAATATGGTACTAAAATGTTTGAAATAAGTAAATCAAATGAATAACTTGGGGTCTTGTGGTGGCCAATTATCTATAGTTTTAATAAAGGCCCAAACCAAAAACTGGGCTAGGGTGCCATTTTAGGTGCCCAGTTTATGCTCAATCCTATGCGGCTGAGGCATGCAGAAGCCGCAGAGAAGAGGCAGGGGAAAGATGGGGTCTGGTCATTAAAGGAAAGGAACCAGCTTGATTCCAGTGCTGGGTTGAGAGATGTCCTCAGTTTGAAGCATCTTAGGTGCATGCTTTATTATCTAGCGGCAATCTATTTAGCACTTGGCTACTGTTTAAGTTCTCTATCATTTTCTCTGTTGAAAGCAGTGCTTGCTCAACGGGACGAGGGCTTCTGAGGGCAGAGAAGAAAGGACTGAACTAAGAAATGGGAATTCAGTTCTCAGAACAGAAGACAGTCTGAAATCTGGTTCAATATCACTTCTGGCCACAGCCTAAATTATGGTCTACTGCTCTACTTGAAAGCTGACATAAATTAAGAAATATTATGGGGATGTTATGAACTAGTCACCATGAATGCCTTCTCCCATATTGACCTACCCGTGTCTTAAGATCTGGAGGGGAGGTCCTCCTGGTCGTCCCACCACCTTCAGCAGCTAGGTAGGTGGGCACCCAGGAGAGGGCCTCCTCGGTAGTGGCCCCTAGGCTATGAAATGGTCTCCCCTTGGAGGTGCGTCAGGCCCCTTCTTTGTTTGTGTTCAGGAAGGCGGGGAAGATGCACCTCTTCACTCAGGCCTTTGGGTACGCTTCTCCCACTGCAAACACTCCTGTTTTAACTGTTTTTGTATCACTTTTATCATGTTGGATTTTTAAAATGTTGTACTGGTTATTATTGTTTTGATATAGTTTTGATATGTTTGATTTTAAAGGTTGTTAGCCGCCTGGAGACCCTCGGGTACAGGGTGGGATAAACAAACAAACAAACAAACAAACAAACAAATAAATAAATAGGGTTCATTTTAAGGCTTGATTTAAAGCAAACTTATCTGGTAATCTCCTGGCTGGAGTCTGTACTCCTACATGGTGGTCTTGGGCTAGTCACAGCTCTCTTTCTGAGCTTCACAGCCCCATCTAGCTCTCTCTGTTGTGGAGAGAACAGGAAGCTTTCTCAGCTTTCTCAGCTGCTTTGAGTTCCCTTAAAAGGGCGAGAAAAGCAGGGTATAAAAATCAGTTCTACTTCTGCCATTTTCCCTTTACGAAGGCCGCATCCCCATTAATTTGGTTTCCCTAAACCGAAATAATAGAACCGGATGCGTACGTGACTCAAGTGGCTACTTTTTAAAAGCCGCTTTTTGGGGCTGCCCTGCTCTCTTCCTCCTGGTGTGAACGCACCACCCATAATGGACCCCTTCACCGAGCCTGGCTAGGTGGCTGCCACTTGCCTGGATGGAAGAAAACCGGCAGCGGGCAGCCAGCGATTCTCTCCATTGCCCAGGGCACACAGCAGCAGCGGCAACTCAAGCAAGGGGGCTTTAAACATTCACACATCTCCCAGAACCTGCCCCTGCTTTCATTCCCCTTTAAAGGTCAGAACTCCAAAGAGCTAGAATTGTGCAAAACTGCAACACTGTTATCTGGTGCAAAGTGGCTAGATTGCTACAGTGTAGCGGCTGCTGTAAAGGCTGGATTTTTACACTGAAATCACTGTCTTTGGAAGCAAGCTATTGGGAGAGGGAAACCCTAAACATGGATTCTCATCCCTTAAAACGGTAGGGTCCCCACAGTAAAAAATGTAACACGTATCAAGCGCACGAATCAGAGTGAGACCTGTTGAAATGAGGGTTAACATTTACAATGCTTTGGGGCTATTTAACACGCGGAAAGCATGTAAAGCCAAACTGACATGGGGTCTGCGAGGATTGAAAACGGTTTGAAACTGAAATAAGCTTGTAATGGGGATGCAGCCAAAATGTTGCCATTCCATGCAAAAATAATGTTGCTTAATTTCTATCTTTAATGCTAGTATTAGTTTTCTACTTTTATTTGATATTCTTGGATGTTTTAACACTTCTAATAGTTTTCCTAAATTGCTATTTTTTTTTTTTAGTTTATTACTACCCTTGTGAGGTTGCTCAGTTCTGAACTAGGAAGGAAGCAATCTTATCAATAAAGTAAACATCAGGTTTGCGTAGTCAGTACAGAAAACGCACTCTCTTTGACTGTTCGGAGTGCTTTAGTTTGGTATCTGCAGTTGTCAGTGTAGGGGAAATATTTGTGCCTATTTCCATCATTCTAGGAAAGCCAATGAGACACTTAGCCAGTATCAGACAGAGACAAATGTCCCCCATCCTTACTTGATGCAGGATGTTGTGACTTGATGGATCTCGACATTTTATGTTGGAACGCTTAGTAGAGCATGAAGTGGTTCTTCATGCCACAGCTATTCATTATGACATTGATGGCCCTCTGATGTGAAACACAGCTTATAATGGAAGCAATGGAGTTTGAGCTAAAATAATTTTGGAAAATCCTATTCATATTCAAACATTCACAGGCGATATGGAAATGGATCATGAGCTGAAAAATCCCACCCCAAATCCTTCCTGAATTTGAAGATTTTGAAGTCTCCCCCATGAATTTCTGTCAAAATGGTCCAATGCTGTGATCAGACACAGAAAAAAAAGCACCTCTGTTGTGGCTTACAGAAGGTTTTGAGGTGGGATTGTTCACACACCCCTTTGCCCCTCATTCTCTAATGAACATTCTGTGCCAGGAAAGGTGGATTAGAGAAGGCTTGGGAACATGCTGTCTCTCTGAGATGCCCCCGAGACACCCCTTTTGATACATCTGAAAACACCCTAAATTTGGACATACCTTTGATATTCTGGCCCTGTACTGGAGTAAGCAGTCTGTCCCAGGCTGAAGGGGAGTTCTAGTAGCACATTAAAGAGAAACAGGTTGTGGCATGAACTTTTGTAGACATGGATTGCTCCTGGCACTGGAACAAAGCTGTTTACCCTGCAACAGCTGTTCTCTGCCAGCCCATGCATCAGCGTGAAGCTCATGCCAGTGTCTTTGTAGTTCTTAGGAAGACCTATAGGTCCCCTGTGGTATACTGGACCACAGACGCATGCTGTCTACATTTCTCCATGATCCTGAATAGCACCCTTAGCATGTTAGTCTACCAGTAGGCTGGACCACGACACCATTTTGGGTCCTCTAGCCCTGTCTATGCTCCAGCCTGTGAACATGGAGCATAGTAGAGGGAGGAGAGGAAACCTTTGCTATTTTGTACTAGTATGTGGATCGCAGAAGCTTAGACTGGCCCTTGATCTGGACTATTGCCCAGTGCTGAAAGGCCCTTTTAATCTTCTGCACTGCAGAACTCATACTATCTGAATGAGCACTTAATTTGAATGCCAAAAGAAGTGCATCTGAATCTAATCATACTTGCAATGTCATGTCTGGTTAGGGTAATCCTTGTGATTCTTAGATGTTTATCAGCAATTTCCCAATGGAAACATTAGCCAATCATCTTTCTTGAAAGACACTTGATTCCAAAAACCATAAAAAAAGCCCTCCATGTTTCCAAAGATGTACTTTCAGCTTGAAAGGAAATGATGAGATAACTTGCATTGCAAAACTGTACATCTTGTAATGTGGTACACAGTCACACACAATATTTCCCACCTCTAATCCACCTTCTGTAGCCTAGAATGTTTTGGGGGATGGGTGCAGACTGGCTGTGAACAATCCCACCTGTGAACCATCTCTAAGTCACCTCAAAGGTGCTACCCCGCTTTTAACTGCATTCGAAACAACAGTGAGTTGATGCTCTGATAGATGGGAACATATTCTACCTAGTACACTACTCCATTGTCAACAGGAAGTTAGCAGTGTCATAATTATGTTGAACATAATAGCTAGTGATGTGAAGAAAAGATGCCAAGATGGTTACTTGGTGGTGGTACCGTGTTTCCCCGAAAATAAGACAGGGTCTTATATTAATTTTTGCACCTAAAGGTGCACTTGGGCTTATTTTCAGGGGATGTTTTACATAACACTTATATAGGGCTGATATTTCAAGCATCCTGAAAAATCATGCTAGGGCTTATTTTCAGGGTAGGTCTTATTTTCGGGGAAACAGAGTAGTAGTAGCTTTATTCCCACCCCCAACCCCCATTGAATGGTCTAATTCATCATGTTCTCATTCAATGCGCAGTGTCAGAGTTCTGCTTTCCCTCTTTTTTTAGTCTTCTCCAGTAGGCACTTTAATTGGTAACATATGCCATAATGAGTATGTCTTAAAAAAATAAAATAAAATAGAGACGATGACAGAGGGGAACCGCACTTTCTCCCATCTTCTTCACCCCTTACAAGAGATTGAAGCCTGTTTCCTTTTTCATTCATTAACTGTGAATCCTTGCAATAATTAGCCAAAGTAAAATGAATATTAACTTAACGCTTAACAGCCTTAGTTTCCAGCATGTTACCCTGCTTTGACCTAGTACTGCTAAACCATTTTTTAAAAAAACTTTATGGATTTAAATAATCCTTTGCTCTAAAACACCCTCTACCCCCTCAGCTACTTAACCGCGGGCCCAACTGCCCTAAATCCTTTTCTTATACTTTGTAGCTTTTTAAGCAAGCCCCCTCTTTAAGTAGACATAATCCCTTCTCTGTAGAAAACATGAAAGACCTTGAACAAATCAAGATTTCTCCATGGAGAATTCAGCTAATCCTGTGCTTAGCTCCTAACAAGGAAATACATCTCTCCACCAAGCACCCTATTACCAGGACTAATGCCTGACTTGAATAACAAGCAAATTATTATTGTGCTTTAATTGTAGCATTGCTCTGTCACATGGAAAACTTGCGGGGGGAATGTGACTAGGCTTCACCAGGAGAGACAGGTCACGCCTTTTCATTGTCGTTAAAGTTCCTGCAATTTAAAAGCAAGTAAATTGACTATTAATATGGAATGCTGACATGCTCATAGTTGTATGACAGAAACACACACACATAGAGACGCACAGACACACTACAGCTTGGCTTATTCGATTGCAACTAGAAGCGTCCTTTGTAGACATGAAGATTGGGGGGGGGGCACTTTTGGGGCTGGGTAAAGATCATATCATCTTATGACACACAGAAAACTAGCTTTCCTTAGGTAGGTTTATGAGCATTTTGTGACCTGATTTTAAATGGGGGTGGGGAGGAACTGTTGCATTCAAAAAACTGTCCTGATAATTTTAGCACTGGTGGCTAAGTTGGTCTGTGACTATGTAGAAGCAATGGAGACCTGCAAAGAAGAACTAATTGGGAGACAGGGAAGTGAGAAGACTCCCTCCGGCACTCTGAACCATTCCTTGTCTCCTCTGGCCCAGTACTCAGTTTAGAGAGCTCAAAGGTAAGGCTCAGATAGGAGCTTCACTCCCTCCTTTCTACCTCACTGGTTCTGCCACATGAGTCTCCACCTCATAGGGCTCAGTGTTTGCTCTGTTTTGGGTGGTTCACCACTCAACATTTTAAAATTTATTCGGTAGTGGCATCTATTTGCATTAATTGAGGCTCTGTTTTTTTTAATAAGAGGTCCACTCTAGTGGATAAAAATCTGCAGTTGTTAGTAAATTTGCAGCTTACCTGGCTGCAAAGTCCTGGTACGTTGTCCCCACTCAAAATGGAGGTCTGCAGCTTCCTCCTCAGCAGCTGTGAGACTTCCATGGCACCTCACATGGGATCTGGCAGCCACTCTTATTGGCTGTTTCCCACCGTCCTGACAGGACGGCGGGAAACTCCAAAATTACCCGATACTGTGGAGCAAGCATTTCTGCAGTAGGCAAACCCGCAGTAGCTGTGTCATAAGGTGCTGCTGCTGCTACGAAGTATTAGCCATCACGTGTGACAGCCACGCACTGACTGTGCATTGAAATGCACAGTATCCCCCAGTCTGGACACATCCAAAGACTGTAGTGGTTGCTAATTCATCCTAAATTCAGCTGCTGGAGCTTCAGAAATATGAGAATCATCCAGTCAGTGATGGAAATGGGAGACTCAAATTCACTGCTTCCATGTCCCGCAATAGCCAGCATCTTTTTACTGCATGCTTATTTTGGAATGTTCCACTGCTATTGCGGGCAACGGAGCTGGCTGAGAAGACGCTCTGGTGAAGGAAATTCAAAGCTTCCGGTCCTCCAGTCTGGAGCTTCAAATTTAAGATGGAGCATGCCAGATACCACTTACTCAACTCACATTATTTGGATAACCCATAGTAAAGCACATTCCAGACACATTTTATTCCAGATTATCCATGTTTATTCCAGATTATTCCAATAATGTGGATTAAGTAAGTGTTGTCTGGATGAAACTACAGTGTAACAGAGCTCCAAGGTGGTTCTAAAGGTGTACAGTTTTGGTATATACTGTAAAATTCCTTTTCAGACACCTATCTATTCGCAC
Organism: Aspidoscelis tigris stejnegeri; assembly: GCA_023333525.1. NCBI lineage: Eukaryota > Metazoa > Chordata > Lepidosauria > Squamata > Teiidae > Aspidoscelis > Aspidoscelis tigris. The sequence continues at coordinate 73,099,349 of JALMGA010000007.1, read as the reverse complement.
TATGGCCTCCAGTCAATAATTAGTGCACCTCTGGGGAAGAACATACATGCGTTGTATAGGCTCAAGCATACCTTCCCTCCCCAGAAGTGTACTAATCATTGATTAGATGTGGAACACGAAATTGTGCTCCACACCTTAACCAATGTTACCAAATTATTTACCTGAAGCGTCTAGAATCATGACCATTCACTCTTGCCGGCATTCTGGGTTCCTTTGAAGTTCTGCACAAGCATGCTGGAACCTCGGACGACTGTAGAGGTGACTGTGCATGTGCAGAGCATTAGCATCATCAAGGCAACAGTGCTGATTCATGCGTAGTTGCGGAGGCCCTGTTGTCAAAATGGCGGCGCCCAGAGGAGGGTCCAGCCCCAGGATCAAATAAGATGAGTATCTGATCCCAAGGGGAGGAAGCGGGTAAAGTTAACTAGCACTCAGTTGCGAACTCTAGTCAACGTTGGGTCATCGTGCTCTTTTCCCATCCAGTGGACTGGAAGGTTAGCGCAAAAACGGCTCTGGAAGCTCATATCTGTTTCTTTATTTCTTTATTTTTTAATTTAAGAAATTTATATCCAGCCCTTCACCAAATGGCACCAAATGAAATTAATCTCTGAAAAATCAGAGGAGAGTTTTGGTGCTAGGCTTTTCTAGGGCCTAGATGTGCTTATATCTCTTTCTTCTTCTTTTAAAAATCCGTTGCAGCCAAAACTGATTGCATTAAACACAACACAATTGCATCTGCTTTTCGTCTGCCACATGCTAGATTACATAGCACCACGATAATGCAAACTATCTGGAGGAAAACGTATTAAGAACATTATACTAATTGGGCCTACAGGCATATACCACTAGCCTGCCAATGACACAGTATACTTCTGTCATGGGGCTTTTCACCTTATCCTGACCTTTTCCGATCTAATTTGATTAGTGAGTTAGTAGGAATGTTTATTTTAATTGCAGTATAGTAAAAGCAGGCTTTTGCCAAGTGCACAGATTTGGAAATGTAGCAAATAGAAGTGGCTGTCCTCCCAAGCAATCTAAACAATATTGCTGTGACCACTGTTATGTTCAGAAATGCGCCATTTTTGTAGTGTGTCTTCACCAAGGGAGCTGAGCCCATTTTAATAATCTGGTTGGCAAATCTGAATTCATATGCTCACTCACTTTATTTTTATTTATTTTGCAGTACTCACGGTTCAGCTTTTCAAGTGACTTTTTCTCAAGGTGGATTATATAGGAACAATGTAAAATTACCACTTCGATGATAATAAAATCATAGTAAAAAAGAACCACTGAATCGTGGCAATAAGTTTTCTATAAACATCCACAGTCTTAACAAACAGCAAAACTTGAAGAACACAGATTCAGTCCTGAAGACAAAAGCTTCAGGAAAACTGTAGTCTCAAAATGAAAAAGAAAAAAAAAAGATAACCATAAGAATGCTACAAGCAAGAAATAAGAGTACCAGAGGTCAGTTAGCAATAAATTCCAGTTCTTTCATGGAAAAGTCTCTTTCTGTATTGTCCTCCATTGTTGATCTTAGCTGAACCAGCAAGTCTGCTAATATTCACTTTTAAGGTTACAATCCTTTGCTTATTGCACATGTATGCATGTGGAGATGTTTAAAGGAACACCGAGATATATTATTTTAGATGTATTATATATGTAAATAATTTATCTCAGCTTGCATCCAGACGTTGGTTACTTATTCCGCAATATTTAGATATTCCTGAATAAAGCATGGATATTCTGGCATATAACTGCTTTATTCCAGAATATCCAAGTAAAGTGGGATTAGTAGCAGACGTCTGGAGCAGTCTGAGATGAATTATTTCAGATTTATTTATTTATTTATTTATTTATTTATTTATTTATTTATTTATTTATTTATTTATTATTTATATTTCTATCTCACCCTATACCTGTCGGTCTCAGTGCGGGTTACAAGTTTAAAACCAACAAATTACAACCAATATATAATTAAAAACAATAATATCCATTAAGAACACTTAAGAAAGCAAATATAAAAGCATATACTAAATATTAAAATGCTAATATCTGCAGTGGAGGGAAAATATAGTCACATTAGCCAAAGGCCAGTGCAAAGAGGTGCGTCTTCACTGCCTTCCTAAATGTATACAGAGAAGGGGGATGACACACCTCGAGGGGGAGACTATTCCATAACCTGGGGGCCACTACCGAGAAGGCCCTTTCCCGGGTGCCCACCCACCTCACTACTGAGGGTGGTGGGACAACCAGGAGCGCCTTGCCTCCAGATCTCAGGGCATGGGCAGGTCAGTATGGGAGAAGGCGTTCCTTTAGATATTAGATATAGATACAAATGATTTATTTATAACCTCAAAGTTACAAACCATTCCAAGATATTCTATTCTTTTTAAATATTTCAGAATAAGGTTGTTCTCACTCCACTTAAAAATGGAGGTGGCTGCTTACAGGGTGCACGGAAGAGGTGTGGTGATTGCTACAGAAAATGATGTCACCTCGCCTCCACTTTGGGGCGCAGAGGTGTTACCACTGCTGAGGGCAGTAAGATTGTGCCATCCAAAGATTGCACTTCTATTGGTGACAACACTGGGTAATGTGGTGGAACAATGACCACAAGCCGTATGTGGCCACTGCAAGTGGAAATGCCGTGGCAGACGGCATGCTACTCTTGGAAGTTTAATAGTATTTATGACAAAAGTTTGGTTGTAAAACCAGACAGGTGTGACCGAAGTGAGATTCTGTATGAAATATGGAGAAAGGGGAACACTGTTCTTACTAAATAGTGCCCTACATGGAGCTGACCTTGAAGACAGTTCGGAAGCTGCAGCTGGTGCAGAATGCAGCTGCTAGCTTGCTGACCAGGTCAGCAGGCTGGACGCGCATCACACTGGCCTTAAAAGAGTTTCACTGGCTGCTGATTCACTACCAATTCAAGGTGTTAACTTTAACTTAAAAGACCCTAAATGACTTGGATCCCAAATATCTAAAGGAGGAGAGCCTTCTTCTATACCAACCTGCTTGTGTCAAGATCTGGAGGTGAGGCCCTCCTGGTTGTACCGCAACTTCCAGTAAAAAAAGGCGTGGGTACCAGGGAGAGGGTTTTCTCAGTGATGGTCCCTTTGCCATAGAATAGTCTCCCCCTGAGGTGCCTCAGGCACCTTCACTGTACATATTTAGGAAAGCAGTGAAGACATACCTCTTTGCCCTGCATAATGAAGACACAGACTTTCTTCAGCTAATAAACTCTTTCTCTCTTGCTTTCTCTCTCTATTTATGTACCTGACTCCAGATACCAGCCGAATATCATGCTAACAGGCAATGTTCTGAAGAAAAGCCCCTCAGGCACAATCACCTGTTCAACTGGTTATGGTGAAATTTAGTGGGGGTATAGAGGGGCTATACTGGGGTTGCCATTCTAGAATCTCTAAAGTGTTTATGGCAATCCCACTACAAAACAATATAACTGTGCTATATATCCCCTATCTGGATGGTGCCTATATCCAATACCCTATATCTCCATATGATCTTTATGATCTATATATACACACAATCACTCTCATTCAAAAGTAATTCACACATGTGCATAGATGTCTCTTAGCACTGCTCCTTAATTGAAAATGTACACAGATTTGCCAGCTGAAATGATAATTCATCACAATGAAGCAAATTCCGTTGGTTCTGCTGATGAGGTGCGCTACCTTTCTGATTTTACAGCAGATGACCTCACTGATAAGTTCCAGCGCAGACACTGATTCTCCGGGCTAGTATTGCCATGTCTGTTTTAGTAAGAACAAATTAATTCAGAAAGAGGTGTCAGCAGATCTGAAATAATTAAAAGGGGGATGGAAAGCAACATGGCATTGAAATGAATCGATATAAAAGTAGGTGTAAGTACCTAAAGACTGACAGGACTTAAATGTGGTACGCTACAGTGTAATTTACAAGCTAATTCTATAGACGGAATACATGCTTTTAAGGGTGCATTGGAATGATGGATAGAAAATATTTATTCTTATCAAATAACTGTAGATAAAGGCAATTGATTATTGCACCATCCAGACTTTACTTTTTGGCTGGCATAGGCTGATTTGCACTGGTCATGGGTAGGGTAAGTGCATAGGTTGATTTGCACTTGGCCTCATAGGTCCCCATAGGGTAATATCTGGGAGGAAGAAGAAGAAGAAGAAGAAGAGTTGGCTCTTCTACCCCACTTTTCTCACCCATTCAAGGGGACTCAAAGTGGCTGACAAACCTTCTGTTCTTCTCCCCACAACAGACACCCTGTGAGGTAGGTGGGGCTGTGAACGCTGAGAACAGAGCTGTGACTAGCCCAAGGTCACCCAGCTGGCTTGACAGGAGAGGGTGGAATCGAACCTGATATTCCCAGATAAGAGTCCAGCTCCCTAACCACTCGACCAAACTGGCTTCTGCACTATCAGGAGGGATTTCCAACCCAGAATCACCTCCTGCTTTACTAGATGTTACCCTATCATCGACTAGTGGTGGTACATGAAATTGTGCACCACATGCAACCCAACCCTTACCTTTCCCATCCCATTTCTTACCTGTAGTGACCAGCGCCGTGACCATTCACACCATTTCACGTGTGAGGAGTCATCTGAACTTCTGCGCAAGTGTGCTGGCACTTCAGATGACCCTAAACACAACTGTACAAGTGCAGAGTGCCATTGTTGTTGTGACACCGGTGCACATGCAGTCGGGCTGGGCTCTGAATCCAAGATGGCGGTGCCCTGCTGGCAATCAGATGTACCTGGATACAGGTAACTTTCCAGGTATGTCGGGAATAGTGTAATGTGTACTAGCATTCCTAAGTAGGAAGGCTAGCACACAGTACTCTGCCATCCACTTTCCCCTTCCAATGGACAGGAAGCCAAGTGTGGAAGCAACCCATGACTCTGGCATCAATGGTTTCCTGACAGAAGAGGTAAACTTTGCTGACAGCATGAAATCCAAGTCAAAGTGCAACCCTTCCAGCTGTTGTGTGTATGCTGCAGGTGGAAGAAATGGGATTGTGGTTAAGTATGAGCAGCAAGGTATGAGAGCACAGGAAGGCAGAAAAGGTGGTGGGTGGGGAGAGCAAGGGCCATGCGGTGACACAGGGTGGCACGTAGGGTGCCATGGTGCCATGGTGGCAGGGGTGGCAGGTTGTTTGGTAGGGATATGTGCAGATATTTGAAATATTAGTTATTTGTACAAATTTGTACATTCATATATAAATCAAATGTCCAGGCATTCCTACTTTAGTATTCGTACGAATACAAATATTTTGAGTTATTCGTACTAATAATTCGGACATTTGCACATGTACGGATACGTACGGGCTAAAAATGGGATGCATACAGGATGAAAACGGGATGTGTACGGATGTGTACAGATGTGTATGGATACATATGAGATTTCAATTATTGAAGACATACTGAACATTCTAAGAAATAGATACGAATATATTCGTATCGGTTTGAATGTCCAGACATTCATTTTTCTTTATTCATACATATTCGGATCTTTGAATATTTGATTCACTACGAATTGAATGCTGAAAATGGCACACCCCTCATGCTTGGTGGTGGGTGGGAAAATGTAGGGGTGGCCTGCAAGTAGGAAGACTTCTGGGTGGGCTTCTCCCACCCACCCTGCTGCCCATCAGCAGCTCCCTGTAGCAGTAGAATCAGCAGCCTCTATTTCTTCATTTTATTTCCCTCTGGTTTGCTAGCAAAAAAAATCCCCTGCCTATTTTTTTTTTTTTTTGCTGTTGTCACATTTCTGAGTCCTAAAAACAAAATTTTTAGGATATGAGGAGACATAAAGATCAAGCTGCAGAATTACTTGGCTTAGGCTAATGCAGCTCCAGCTTTTAAATTCCCACATCTGTGCCAAAATTTCCTGGGAGGTGGCAAAAATCCTCCTTCGCTTAATAACCTGAATGCAAAGAGCTTGTTGGCTGTGCTTTCAATCTCAGGCTGTGATACAAAAGCGCCCGGTAGAAGATAGGATTAATGGGCTGTAGTTTTACAGGAGTTCCACTAGATGATGGTATAAATCTTCATAATGAGCAAGCTGAGAGTGGGCAGCCTGCACAGAAGTTCAAGGGAAGTAAAAGTCTACACAGGCAGTGACATTCTGAGTTGTGCTGTCTCTGCACCGTATCATCTAAAAGGCTAGAACGCATAGTTATACATGCATGCAGTTGTAAGCTGCGCTGAGCAACATCATAATCTATTACAGAAGCAGCCGTAGAAAATGAACCAAGCAGATGACTTGCTTGATTTAAACATCAAATACGAAGCGTGCTTGATTTATTTTGGAAATTAGAATAGGCTGACGTCAATTCATTTGTTACAACTGGCTCGCTAAATTGAGAGTAATTGTATAATTAGTAGTAGATTCATTACAGGATAACACAACCATTTGCATAAAACTGAAAAGGAAAATTAGAGCAGGATTGTTAATGCGTCTTCTTCTGACAGATGCTTAAGGGAATGATGGAGCAAACACCTGGGTCCATAGGAAGGAAGAAAAGGGACGGGCAGTTTATTGGAAACCTATAGTGATGGCAGCAAATCCATGCAATCGCTCTTGAGTCTCTTTCTGCTCCTGTATAAAGCAAAATATGAAGATTGTGCATTTTTGATGGTAATGCAAGATATTCTTCCTCCTAGTCTAGTGGTCAAGAAGCCGGACTCTTATCTCGGAATACTGGGTTTGTCTCTGCTCTCCTTCATGAAGCCAGCTGGGTGACCTTGGGCTAGTCACAGCTCTCTTCTGAGCTCTCACAGCCCCACTTACCTCACAGGGTTTTTGTTGTGGGGAGAAGAACAGAAAGCTTTGTCAGTCTCTTTGAGTCCCCTTAAATGGGTGAGAAAAGTGGGGTAGAAAAGCCAACTCTTCTTCTTCCTCCATGAAGCCTCACCTTGGCTAGTCACAGCTCTCTTCTGAGCTCTCACAGCCCCACTTACCTCACAGGGTTTTTGTTGTGGGGAGAAGAACAGAAAGCTTTGTCAGTCGCTTTGAGTCCCCTTAAATGGGTGAGAAAAGTGCGGTAGAAAAGCCAGTTCTCCTTCTCCTCCTCCTCCTTCACACCAAAGACTTTTTCATACTTACCTGACTATCATGGGATATATGGTATAGTAATACCATAAAAGTTAGCTAAGATAGTAGTGTAGCAGTGGCCACCTGCGTTGTGTGGGCTGGACTAACCCAGTACTAGGCCAGAAGCACATGCCATGCAGATGGCCAGGCTGTGGCTGGCTGGATTGCCAAGGCAATGTTTGAAGCCACACCTGGTGGATGCTCAGACGTTGCTATGGCAATCTGGATGCTGCATGTCATGCTTGTCACACACACTTGCTATGCTGCACCCAGAACAGGGTGTGAACACAGCATGCTAGAGCAAGCTAGCAACCTACCACTTGATAGCTCTGGGGGAGCTCCTGACAACTTCTGGTGAGTTGCTGTGGCTCCCCAGTGTGGATGGGCTTGACTAGTGAGTGAACTGGAGTTCACTAAGCAGTAAGTGCAAACAGGCTACAAATGGCCACACAATCCTGTTCAATGTTCCTGAACTATAGTTCTATCGACTTTCCTAACTTCAATTTTGATAACCAACCAACCAACCAACCAACCAACCAACCAACCAACCAACCAACCAACCAACCAACCAACCAACCAACCAACCAACCAACCAACCAACCAACCAACCAACCAACCAACCAACCAACCATCCATCCATCCATCCATCCATCCATCCATCCATCCATCCATCCATCCATCCATCCAGCCAGCCAGCCAGCCAGCCAGCCAGCCAGCCAGCCAGCCCAACCAGCCAGCCAGCCAGCCAGCCAGCCCAACCAGCCAGCCAGCCAGCCAGCCAGCCAGCCAGCCAGCCAGCCAGCCAGCCAGCCCAACCAACCAACCAACCAACCAACCAACCAACCAACCAACCAACCAACCAACCAACCAACCAACCAACCAACCAACCAACCAACCAACCAACCAACCAACCAACAAAATGTTTATATCCTGCCCCATCTGCTAAGATCCCTGAGTGGCTTACAATAGAAAACTTGCATACAAACAACACATTAAATACATATCCCGTATTAAACAGTATTAAACAGCATAGTTAGTTAAAAGAAGTTAAAATAGCGCTTGAGTGAATTAATGCTCAAAACCAAAGAGCCAAGTCTTTACTTGGTGTCTAAAAGTTAGAAGAGTTGGCTCTAATCTGGCCTCCAAAGGAAGGGCGTTCCATAAGTGGGGTGCTATGACTGAGGAGTTGAGCCCTGGGCGATTTTAGCATAGTCATCTGTGTGCTGTTTCGAATGGCCCCATACACCTTCTTGTGGGGAGACAACTGTGGTTAAACATGGGATTATGCCATTGTGATAAGTACATAAGGGGCTGTTTTAGTCATTGAGTACAACTCCCGACTTCATGAGGGAATATAAGTCAAGGCTTCTTCAGCAGCTGCCAGGCTTCTTCCTGATCACACACGATGAGGGAGATGCCATCACCTTCTCAAATAGTTAGTTTCACATTTCAATGACAGAGTCCAGGAATCAGGTTTCACAGGCAGAACACAGACGGGGGTTGCACGGGAGACGGTTGTTGTTTGCAACACTGGGACCAGCAAGGGCGGAACTTAAGTAGGCGACTCGGCCCCACACCCTTTTTGGCTCAGGTGTGCGACACACCGAGATCTCACCTGCCGCTTCTCTTGCCTGAGCAGCCTGGGGGAAGGGCGTGACTGAGGCTCGGCATCCGAGCTCTTCTCAGAGCTTCCTGACAGCACCCCAGATCTGGCCCCTGGCCCTCAATGTCCGAGCTGCTGTGCTTGGCTTGCTGCTCAGTTTGCTGGGCGACTGGCACCCCTCCTTTGTCCTCAGAGGAGAAGGCTGGGCTGAGAGGACAGGGTATGACAGCGGAGATCTTCCTACCTGCTGTTGAAAAAGATTGAGAATGCCATAACTGTGGGATCATCAATATAATCGCAGGATATGGAGGTGATATCCCATGGAGGCAACCCATTACCTCAGCCTTTGGCTGGAAGAACAGCATTCTCTCTCCATACAGGCACTGTCGTCAGTCTATTTTATCTATTTTTAGAATTATTTATAAAAATTATTTATATTTATATTTTATAATTATTTATAGTGCCCTGCCCTGAGACCTTCTGGTTTAGAGAAGGATAGAAATATAAATAATAAACAAATAAATAAACAATATTGCTATTGCACTGCTTCTGGGGTCAGGGCGAGCTCTGGAGGAGCCAATCATGGCGGGCCGGGGGAGGGACTCCGGAGATCCGGATTGAGGTGGGTGCTTAACACGGATTTCTGAAATCCGGATCTAGTAGATCAGATCCAGATTTTGCAGGTGCTGTGCGGAAGCACCCTTAGTACCCCTTCCTTCACTCCAGATGTGCAATGAGCATGCTTGTTTGTGGTTCACAGAATGTAAAGTACTCATATAGGAGCAGATATGCAAGGTCATTCACTTTAAAAGCTTCTGGATATTAGTCAAGTTACTCCAGAATAGGTTTATTTCAGTGTATCACTTTGGAACAACCTTCCTCTTGAGGTCCCACATGAAGCTTCATATGAATACATCAAAATGTTTGATTGAAGTTCAAATGTCCGAATTTGGCCGAATTTCGAATGTTACAAATATTTGTGCACACCCCCAATTTCATCCAGGCTTTTGATGTTTAGATGTTAGGAAAAAATTTCTAACAGTAAGAGTGATCAACCAGTGGAACAGGCTGCCACGGGAGGTGGTTGGTTCCCCTTCGATGGAGGTCTTCAAGCAGAGACTGGACGGCCATCTGTCTGAGATGGTTTAGGAGATCCTGCCTTGAGCAGGGGGTTGGACTCGATGACCCAGGAGGTCCCCTCCAACTCTACCATTCTATGATTCTATGATTCTATGATTCTATGAAATACCTTCCTCTGGGGTGCTGTCCTGATAGGGTGGGACAGAGGGTGAGTGTGGGAGGAAGGGGGGGGATTACATTTTTTTTTTTGTGTGTGTTATATCTTAATTTTTTTTGTTTTATTCCTTCATATTGTGACCCGCCCTGAGATGTTTTGGTGAAGGGCATTATATAAATTTCCTAAATAAATAAATAATAGTGGGATTTTCAAGCACTGTCTGGAGGCAGCTTAAACTGGTACTTAATTTTATGCACGCAACATCTTTGGAACAGGGCTGAAAGAGTTCCCCATTTCAAGAGGCACGGCTTTTGTAAACAAAGGTGAACTTTCCCCAATAGGTGGACGCAGTCCCTTTAAACAGAGGGACATAACATGCACCAAGAGGTTGTACAGCCCGGGCATGATTAGAATCGGGGGAAGGCAATGCATATGATCCAAATGAGTATCACAGAAAGATGTGTTCCCCTCATCCTCCACCTTTCAAGAGTGCAGGGCTGAAATGGACACAGAATGTCTAAGGTCATGCAGACATAAGCAGGATTTTTGTTGTGCTAATGAAACTCCCCTTCTGACCCTTCTCTTGCTAAGTAGACATAAATTGGCCTTAACAACTGCACTGGTCTCATTAGTGCAGATTCAGCTCCATTCATCACATTATGTTTTCAGACAGGTCCTTCCTATTTATCACCTGCATTGTTCAAGATGGAGTACAGAGCATCCATGGAATGGTGGGAAAGGATGTTTATTTAATGCCGTAGGTTACACCACCACCACCACCACAAAATTTGTCACACACCTTTTATCGGCTAAGGGGCTTATATTTCTCTCTTTCTTCCAGAACAGTATTGTAATCCTAGCAATATATTCAAATAAGGACATATTGCAATCTTTTTTTTTTTTTTGGTTTCCTGTTCCTGTGTTTGCTTGAAGGAGAGCAAAAAAGGAGCCAGAAGTTTGCTGCACAGTGAGACTGTAATGCTTTGTAGTACTTCATCAATTTTTACAGTCCCCAGCAGCAAGGTAAAATAGAAAGGAATTCTCACAACTTGACATCAGAAATGTTCCCAGACATCAAAGACATTTCGGCTGCTCAGGTGGCTTCATTTCAATAAGCAAGAAGAATGATTTTAGGAAATCTAGGAGCGAATGGCTTCCCATCAGAGAAAGAACAGAGCAATGCATGAAGGAGCTGAAATCCCTGTTGGGAGGAGAGGGGTTGAAATTTTCAAAGAAATAGATTGCAGGAACGGATTGAGCGTTCTAATTCCTCCCTCTTTCGGTTTCATTGGTCTCAATTTCATTTTGTGTGTATTTGTGTGGCTTTTTTTGTCCTCCAACCTGAGGGTTCTTTAAAAAATACATAAAATACACTTTGTACATTTTTTTTTAAATGTACAACGTAAGAACATAAGAGGAGGCCTGCTGGATCAGGCCACAGCCTATCTAGTCCACCATCCTGTGGTCCACAAATTGCCCATGGGCAACAGATATTTCTGTATGCGACTGGCATTACCATTACTCTTTCTGGATAACACTATAACCTGATCACAAAATAGGAGTATAAATGCAAATAAAAATGACCCCAGGAGGAAATTTGGTCAGTTCTGTAATGGCTGCTGTACCAGACCAGCAAACCTACTAGGAGCTTTTCTTATGATACTGGCCTGGCCTGAGACCTTCCATAGGCTGCACCAGTGTGCAGAAGAAAGGCTTCTAGAATACTGACTGATCTGGTATAGTAGTAAGTACAAAATTGCCTTTTGACTGCTGAGCTGAGCTTGTTATTTGTCTGGACAAACACTTCCCATTGAAGGAAGTTCTTGTCACTGTAGGAAGGAGATATTTGCAACCAGATGATCACAAGAAACACACATCCATAAATGCATTGGGCAAGTTGACAGCTGCAATTGCGTAGACGTCTTCATCAAATGCTCTTACTTCATTGCAGATACAAGCTTGCCTTTGGGTTGTGTGTGAAGAATATTCATGAATGAAGCTGATTCAAATTTGACGCAAATGCTAGCAAGTTGGAAGACAAGGTCAGGTGTCCAGGAGAATAAATGCAAGAAAGTCTGAGGAAAGCCTCAGGGAAGGCCGAGGAGAGGTAAAGCAGGACAGGCATGAACATCAGTGGGAAGAAATCTTTTGCTTGATCAGACCAAAGGCCTCATTGTGATCATGAAAATGCTTGTGACGGTGGTATATACTAGCTCCAGCCAAGCCAACGAGGTACGGAGAGAGAAGATGGTCATTTTCCACTGATGTGTTCACCTCTACCGCATGTCGATGCAGAGTTTTTTGCTGGGTTTTGAAACATAGCAACATGATCGAACCACCGTTGCAGATCCGATTCCTGTCAAAATGAGACTTGCGCTGTGCTGCCTCCTGTCTAGGCTGCTCACCTCGGCTTTGTGTCAATTTGTGTAGTATAACTGGGACAATATGAGAAGAGTGGCAGGAAGAGTGCTATTTACAAACACACACACACACCACTTCTGGCTGCAGTAATGGCAAAGCCTTTCTCTGGCTTTATTGCAGCAGTTCTCAACCTTCCTAATGCCGCGACCCCTTAATGCAGTTCCTCATGTTGTGGAGACCCCCAACCATGGGGGTGGGGCAGCTGGGAGGGGGGAGGTAGGGGCGGCAGGAGATGCACCGCAACCCCTCTGAAAGGGTGGTTCGACCCGCAAAGGGGTCGTGACCCACAGGTTGAGAACCGCTGCTTTATTGCTTCTTCTCAGGAATGGAGATGTTCACAAATATTCGTAGGCATTCGGAATTTGATCGAATGTGCCAAATTTTAAGATTCAAACTTGAATAGAACGTCCTGAAATTTGAATGTAAACATTCAAATGGCATTTTGAATTTTGGATCTTTTTGTTCAAATTATCCGAACATTTGTATGTGTACGGGATCGTACATGATGTGTACGTGAAGATCCACGTCTTTCCTGCATCTGTACGCATTTGTACGGATTCATACAGGATGAAAACAGGTTGCATGTGGGAAAACTACAGGATGCATATGGATGTGTACAGATGCATACAGATGTGTACAGATGTGGGGAAGATGCGTACAGGGACATACGAATGTCGTCAACATTGGTATCTGCAGATTTGAATAAAAATCCTAATGAACAGATTGAATTTGGTAAAAATGAATCCAATCTTGTTACATCCGAATTTAACATATTTGAATCAAATTGGATTTTCAGGTATTCGATTTGAATACAATGTTAAAAAAAACACTCATGCACAGGCCTACTCAGGAATGTTTTTAAAGGTGCAGGACATAATGAAAACGTTGGCCATTTTCTGTGCCTTTGGAAATAGGTCTGAGCAGAGTGATAGAAAAGATGAGTTTCGGGCAGGCCTGCACCATGTTAGTGCTGCTGGTGGAAGGGTGGAGTTATTTCTGCTGCTTTGGGAGAAAAGCACTTCTGATAAGGCTTCCCAGCACTTTATGGCATCCTGGTGGGTGTGGGAAGCTTGTGTTCCCATCTCAGTAAAGGCCAGAGAATATACTTTGGACATGCATTTTCTGGCCTTGTGGATTAAGGCACTCGCATGTGGATGCCACAACCTCTAAGCTGGATTTGAGCCACTTTCTTTTACTGTGTGTGGATGCAATCTGAGTGCAAGAGCAGCAAAATGATCTTTCTTTCAATTTCAAGCCCCCTTTATCCATCCCTAGATCAGCAGATTTTCATACTTTGCTTCCCATCCATGGTGAATGCTTAGTTCATGTGAACCTTCCCCCCACATGTCTGGAAACCTACCAGTGGGGTGAATGAGTGTCTGGGCATTGCCATCTTGTTCACCAGTGTTGGTGCCAGAACATGTGCACTGGCACCATCACCAGGGCAGTCGTGACATGCCACACATGTGTGCTTGCATGGCATATGGTGTGATGTGCCAGCACACTTGCATGTCCCTTCAGCACTGGAAGAGGTGTGAATGGGCCATCCCAGAGACTTACCGGCTCCATTGCAGGTAAAGATAAGTGCACACATGGTGCAGTGTCAGTGTGTGGGGCAAGCTCCTGGACAGAAGGAGATGTTGCAGGTTAGGAAATGGCTCCTTCAAGTGCAGATGCTCCATCTGGGAGCTCACCCCATGTCAGCTACTGTGCCAAGTGCAGAAAGGTCCCATATCTTCATTCATGTTAAGGTACAATTAGCGGAAGATGCTTCTTTCTGCTTAAATAACATGCGCCTCAAATGAAAGCCCTCGGTCCAAGAGAACAAACAAACAGATTGTACACTCCTATCCCAACTAGATTAAGAAACCACTTATTAAGAGCAGCTCTGGCAGGATCCTCATGGCACAGTAATGGCATCATGGCATATCCCAAAGTGCATGGCCACCACATGATCTACACAGCGGTTCTCCACCTGTGGGTCGCGACCCCTTTGGGGGTTGAACTACCCTTTCAGAGGGGTTGCAATGAGTCTCCTGCTGCCCCTCCCTACCCCCTTCCAGCTGCCCCTCTCCCATGGTTGGGGGTCTCCACAACATGAGGAACTGCATGAAGGGGCCGCGTCATTAGGAAGGTTGAGAACTGCTGATTCCTAGTACAATTTCTAAGTAGCTTATGTTTGTAGGTGCAGTCTGTTTTCAATCCAAAACAAAGTAGCAATAAGGTTCAAATTTGGCCAATTAAACATGCCACTGTCTGGAGTATGGAAGCACCTCAAACAACATACCAAATCCTGTAGACAGTTTGCGAAGTATAGCTATCCATAACAGAGTATCCCAAAAGCCTCCCAATGGTTTGGAAACTAGTCAGTCTACAGTACTATGGCATGCTAATACCACATGATTGCATACTAGAGGTGCTGGCAAGTTTCTGAGAAACAGCCAAAGTATATCTATTCATTGCTCTGCTTTTTATGCAATGATTTCCCCATCATACTTAGGCTACTTCATACCTCCCTCACTGTCACGAATCAGAGTGAGATGCTCCAGCCCAGGCAGGCAATTTGTCCCATACTGGGCTGTGTTGCCTCTGGGCTGTGTTAGGCTATCTGCTGCAGCCCAGCCCAGCTCAGTCCAACCTAGCCCTGTTTGCTGACCATGAAAGCTGGGCTCAGCCATTGAAAGTGGTGTGGAGCCTTTGTAGGCCAGGAACAAAAGTTTCTGAGCCTCTGGAGTCTCAGTCGTGTGGCCCTCTGGAGTCACACCCACTTCTGGTAGCATTTCCTAGTGTGCTGTTGAAATGGGGTTCCCACATGCTCAGACAATGCACTGTGTGCTTTCTGCACATGGCCACTGTTTTGATACAACTGGCATACCCTGTCCCAATTTCTCACTTCAACCAATGTAGACAAAGCATGATAGGAGGTGGTGGGCATCTACTATCCCACAAGAGTGTGGAAGGTAGACCCTTGTAACTAGGGATGTGCATGAATGGGGTTTTTTTTGGCATTTGATTTGTAACAAACTGAATGTTAGAAAATCTGTATTCGTCCAAATAGATCCCCTTCAGATGTGGTAGGATTCTATTTCATTCAAATGTATTTGTACAAATTTTTGATAAATATCCGATACGAACGAATACGTATCTGACACGAACACATATGCATCCGATCTACTTATCTCATATTATATCCACTCTGGAAGTGTCAAATCTGACTTGAATCCACTTTTAATCTGCTCTCGATCCATGTTGAATGCAATCTGGATCCATTGCAGATGTGGCTGGTGCGGCCACTTTCCCACTTCCCCAATTTAACGAATGTCTGAACTATTCATACAAATGTCTGGAACATCCAAATCCATACGAATGTTAATGTACTAATGTCCTAATATTCAATTAGTGTACAAATGTCCAAATTCAGATGAATTTGTATGAATAATGAATGTTATGAATATTTTTGCACATCTCTACTTGTAACCCTTCCTAGCACAGACTACTGACGAGTGCATGAAGAGCCTTAGTTTTCCAATGGGAGTACAAAGTATGTGTGGCTACATTTGAATGCTGCTCAGAAAATAATAGCTACTACAGAATCCAGTGGAAAGAGGTTTTGAAGCCCATCTATGACTCTAGCCATACGAAGGCAGTTTCTGCCACTTCGAGGGATGGAGTCTTTGCAAGCAAAGTAGGAAGCATGAAGTTCACATGTCACCACCACCACCACCACCACCACCAAAATCATTAAAGCTGGGGAACTTTGTGGTCCAGCCTTGATGTTTCTCCACAACTCTGTTGTGGGAGGCAGAAATCCACACTTTGTGGTGATACAGCCACTGGATTACAGAGCAGGAGAAAGCATGTTCTCCTACTCTGCCATTAAACTCTATGAGCAGCCCTCAGACAACTACGCAGGAGTCTTGACCTAATAGTCCATTCTTGCCACGCCTATACTCTCAGACTGAAAGTGCTAGTATTATAAAGCTTTACACAGCTATGGGCCTAGTTATGACACAGCTTGCCTTTCTCTCTGTTAAACAACCTAAGATAGCCCTTCTCCTGCCAAAATATGAAGACTGGCAAGAAAACAGCAGAATCTCCTATCTATTTAAGCTATATTCAGACATAACATGAGGGACACCTCGAAGAAGAAGAAGAAGAAGAAGAAGAAGAAGAAGAAGAAGAAGAAGCGTTAGCTTTTCTACCCCACTTTTTTTGCCCATTTAAGGGGACTCAAAGCAGTTGACAAAGCTTTCTATTCTTCTCCCCACAACAGAACACCCTGTAAGGTAGGTGTTGCTGTGAGAGCTCAGAAGAGAGCTGTAACTAGCCCAAGGTCACCCAGTTGGCTTCATGGAGGAGGGTGGTATCAAACCCGGATCAGAGTCTGGCTCCTTAACCACTAGACCAAAGTGACAGTGTGTGGCCCACATGTTCCCAACCCTACTCTAATCCACCTTTTCTACCACAGAATGCTCATAAGAGATGTGAAAGGGCAGGTAAGCAATCCCATCTTGAAGCCTTCTCTACAATGCCTCAGAGTTGCCTCAGTTGTTTTTGCTCTTCTGCGTCTTCCTAACTGTTCTTCCCATGGAAGACTTCTTGGTGCTTATTTTTGTGATATTTTTTGAATTTTCAGGTCTCCTCTGGAATTGCAAGTCCTATGCTCTGATTATAGGATTGAGTTACTATAATATAGTTCCAATTCCGTATGAATTTCAGTTCTGGTCTGTCTTTGGGGGAGTGTATTTTAATTGTATTTTTACTGAATGTTTGTTGTTTAGGATCAACACATTTTGCTACACATTTTGTATCACATGAATTAATTTAATAAAAATCTCTGGGGAACCCATTTTAAAAATTCTATTGATGATATAAATTAGCCTAGAGGTGGATGAAGCAGACACAGAAAACATACATTTTCTGCAAAAGTAAACCGTATTCAGTGTGTTAATGTGCTTTGATTCTATTTTTACTTTATTCACTGCTTTTAATACATTATTGTTAATAATTCCTATTCCACTTACCGTATAAAAGTGGCTTCTACAATATGTACACCTTTAAAAAATCAGTAGTATGATAGCAATGGAAATATTGTGAAGATTATATACAAAAAAAAAAGTGTATTGCCAGTTTGGTCTAGTGGTTAAAGCTCTCCCCCATGAAGTCGGCTGGGTGACCTTGGACAAATCACAGCTCTCTTCTGAACTCTCACAGCCACACCTACCTCACAGGGTGTTCTGTTGTGAGGAGAAGAACAGAAAGCTTTGTCAGCCGCATTGAGTCCCTTTTAATGGGTGAGAAAAGCCAACTCTCTTCTTCTTCTTCTTCTTCTTCTTCTTCTTCTTCTTCTTCTTCTTCTTCTTCTTCTTCTTCTTCACTGCATTAGTTAATTTTAATTGAAAAAGAAAGGGAAATAGTCTGTTTTGGGAACAGAATCTTCAAATGCTAGGATATATGTACATGTGTACTTGTGCACAGAGAAACATGCGCGCATGCACACAGCCTAGTAAGGAGCAAAAATGTGCATTACAATGGCTGCTTGAGTAAAGTCTATTATCTTAGTTCTCTCTCCCCCCACCCCTTCCTTTCAGGGTTTTCTGAACATGCAACTTTTTAATGATAATGCATTTAACCCCTTTGTATGAAAACTGATTAGAAGGCTGGCTTTCTATCCACAGAGTTGCTCAAGGTCATCTGAAAATTGGGGATTTTGGATTTATAAATATCTCCGATGGAGCTGCACATCTTTACAGTAGAAGGTTAAGACATCAAACCCCAGGAGGGATTCAGTTCTTTGAAAATGACATGTGGCTCTAAGATTTGCCTGAATCTCCTTCTAGCAACATCTTGGGATTTAACTGTAGTATATTTCACAGCATTTTGTGGAACCAGAGATTGCTTTATTTCCTTGCATAAATAACAGAGATCTCTTGTACATTCCCTATTTCTCCCTTTAAGCTACAAGAATTGCAGGAGATCTGACTACCAATACTTGATTAAGGGTGCATTGTACAGCAGGAATAATGTGATTTATACTTCTTATAGACCTCTGTCATTAAAAGTCACCTTAAAAGAAAAAAAAGTTGTTCTTTATAATCAAATGGCATCTTATAACCACCTAACCATTTCTAATATCCCTTGGACTCCGCTGTATTATGCCAAGGCTCAGACACTGTCAAGGAAAAGAGCCTATCGTCGTATTTAAAAGCTGTTATTGGGACAGGTTTTACCAGCAGTGGGCTAAGACAATTCAGAAACAATTGCTTATGTGATAGTCTGAGGATTTGTCCCTGTCAAACAGTTAATATTGCTCTAATACATGAAGTAGGCTGTATAAGACGGCAATAATGAAAAATGTCAGGAAAGACAATATCAATTGTTATTCAACATCCACATCAAAAGATTACTTTTTTGTCAGTAGCTTTCAGAAAATGTATTTTCCATCAGATCTGATTGTGTTCCTCTTTGAAGTGCTCCATCCTCCCGGTAGATTTAATGTGACATCCAGGCACTTTTGAGTCCCTTGGCCTCTGAGGCGATTCAAAGAGGCACAACAAGGCATCTCAGGTTTATCCTCAAAGGCCGACACTGTCTGTCTGATTTATTGTAACTTTAAGAATCATCTCCAGCAAAGCATGAGCCTTCCTTACCCATCCGCTGCGCCAGACTTTTATCAGTTCATTGGTATGCAGGCGGTACATCCCAGAACTGAGAGCCCTATAGCCACTCATGGAAAATGCATTACCTGCTACTAATCCTTTTTATCTGTAAAGTCTGTATTTTTTATGTATAAGTCATTTTGGGTTATCATAAAATATACATAATTCTCACTTTCTCCCCCCCTCTCCCCTCCCTGTCAAAAAGAAGGGGGGGGAGAAGGGGAGACCGAAATGAAAAGGGAATATATAATAAGTTATGTGCTCGCCACGACCTTATCACCAAGGTTTCTAAATAAACAGCTTTCCTTACGTAAACACTAAAGGATGTAAAACTATGATTACTTTCAATAGGGAATAAAACGGTTTTTTTGTTTTGTTTTGTTTTTTGCTTCTTGTTTCAAAGTGAAATGCTGAGAGAAACCATCTTAACCATGTTTGGGAACAGCTTTATTTTACACTTTGTTGGCTTATGAGGCCAAAAGAAAGAGAAAGCTAAATGATCTTGCACACAATATCATCCCAATATGCACTGTAGAGCAAATGAAAACACCTTTTGCATTTGCCTTTTGGGTTGACCTCCTGTCTGAAGTCATAACCGTTGAAATGAAATGCATTAACATTTGAAAAAATATATCTATAATGTGACAGATTCCAAACATCAGCCACACTTCATTATCACGGAAACTATGGTAGGAATTTATAATCCCCTCACATTTTTCAAAAAGAGAATATGAGAAAATTCCATTAGCTTCAAACTCTCCCAGCTGAGAAAAAAACACCACAAGCAACTTTCAGCTTCTAGGTATCCATTAAAGCAGGGATGCTCAATTATGGCTATCCAAATGTTCTTAGCAACAGCTTCCCATCATTCCATGACAGTTGTCTCCAGATGCTTTGGACCACAAGATCCATCCTCTTTGATCGCCAACAATGCATGCTAGGAATGATGAGCAACATCTGTATAATCCCTTTGGATTATACAGAAGTTTGCTGAGAACGTTGGATTTGCACACCAACACATTTCCCAGGAGGCATTGCCTCCTGGGGAACAGTCTAACCACATGGAACTCTTTTTCTGAATGATAACTGCATTTATAAGCACCCCAGATGAATGCCACACTTCTGCCACACTTCAGTATCACACACAGACACACATATACACATTGTGAGTTGCCAGATAATCTATGGTTGTTAAGTGGGTGTAGAAATTTAGTAAATAAATAATAAATAAAATGAGCTTCCTTTACACAACAATAATTTATTATGCCTGACTCTGAGACCACTTACAGTTGGTAATATGAACAAGTATTCTGTGCTTCGTTCCCCACTTTATAAGGTCATTACTAAGGGTGGGCACAAATATTCAAATGTATTTGAAATTTGATCAAATCTGGCCAAATTTTGGCATTCCGATTCAAATTGAATGTCCATAAATTCAAATTTAAAGATTTGAACAAATTTTGAATTTTGGATTTATTCATTTGAATTATCCAGACATTCGCCTGTGTACAGGTTTGTACATGATGCATGCTTGCAGATTCACATCTGTCCCGCATCTGTATACATTTGTATGGATCTGTGCGGATGAAAACGGGTTGCACGCAAGATAACTATGGGATGCATACGGATGTGTACAGATGTGTATGGATTCGTACAGATGCAGGAAAGATGTGTATGGGCATCTATGAATGTTGTCGACTTTTGTAAGTGCAAATTCGAATTGAAAATTCAAATGAATAGATTCGGATTTGCTTAATTTGCTTAAAATTTGGTTTAATTCAAATTTTAAAGATCTGAATCGAATTGAATTTTTGGGTATTTGATTCAAATCGAATCCTGAAAATTGCATTCGTGTACACCCCTAGTCATTCCATCTCTGACATTTGCGGGTTCTTTTCCAAGAGAGGGCAGCATAGGGGGCACGATCCAGGGGCACACAACTGGATCAGATCTCTCTCTCCCCCCCCCCCGATTGGCTGCCTGCCATCCAGCATATCACTGAATGTGTGATGTGGGCTGCTATGGCCAATCACACCGGCCAGGGGGTGGGACTTCCGCAGTGAGCTGGAGGAAGAGTGAAAGTTCTCCCTGCCAGATGCTTGTGGTAAGTCCAGGAGATAGGTGTAGAGCAGTTAAAGCTCTCCCCCATGAAGCCAGCTGGGTGACCTTGGGCAAGTCACAGCTGTCTTCTGAGCTCTCACAGCCACACCTACTTCACAGGGTGTTCTGCTGTGAGGAGAAGAACAGAAAGCTTTGTCAGTCATTTTGAGTCCCCTTAAATAGGTGAGAAAAGCGGGATAGAAAAGCCAACTCTTCTTCTTCTTCTTCTTCTTCTTCTTCTTCTTCTTCTTCTTCTTCTTCTTCTTCTTCTTCTTCTTCATTTCACACACATTCTCTCACACATGGTTAGAAAAACAATGTTTCTTAAAATAGTGAAACAGGAATGTTAACTTTTCCACACAACTATATGCAAACATGTATCTATATGTGTGTGTGTGTGTTTCCTACACACACATGTACAAAAGATTTATCTGAATTTAAAAGGTGGTCCCACCACCAGCATGGACCTGAAAAGGCCAAATTTCTTGGTTTTCTTTGCTGCTTAACTTTTGATGATTTGTACAAACCTTAAAAACAAAATGATACTTTGTAATTTTACTTTTTCTACAGAGCAATATCAAGCTTTAGTAACATTATCCAGTATACACCTTTCCCTATTTTATCTCAGGCTCATTCAGCTGACATACTAATTCAGCTCTGATGTTAATTACAACCGTACAATGGCGTAGAAGGGTTACATCAGCTAGCAGGCACAGAGTTTTTTGTTTGTTTTTAAATTGTGCAGACAATACCTCTGTCAGTGGGAGGCAAGCTGGATGTGATAAGTCTATCACAGAATAGCAGCCTACTTCAGGTGCTTGTCTGAATCTAGCTTTGCTTTGAGCTTTGCTTGTGAAAGAACCCATGATCTGCAGACATATCCATCTTGCAGGTGTACATTCATTTACTTTTTAAATCTGTAGCTTTTCCAGTCCTGAAAAAGCTTCAAAAGGAGTTTTATTTATTTAATTTTTAAAAGAATTATCCTTATTACAGTGAAGTTAGAGCAGTGATGGCAAACCTTTTGAGCTCGGTGTGTCAAAATTTGCAAGAAAACCTAGCTTAACTCAGGTGCTGTGTCACATCTAGAAATATCCATAATTTTGTGATATTTGTAGCTCTAGTAAAAAAGTTATATTTTTGATATATGTATTTTATTAAAAGCAAAAACAAATAATTTTTTACATTAGTGACTTTTGTTGCTAAATCTTCAACTGAAAGTTGGTATTTCATACACTTCAAGAACAAGCAAGCAGTACACATCCAGGTGCCAGGGTGACCAGGTGTGTCACCCAAAAGGGCTTGGTGTGTCACCTGTGACACGTGTGTCATAGGTTGGCCATCACCGAGTTAGAGCTAAGACCTTTTTCGCACTGTGGCCTCTAATCAAGAATTAGTGAACCTCTGGTGAAGAGCATCTGCACAAGGAGTAGGCTGTTACATGCTACAAGTGTGTTCACCCTCCCCAGAAGTCCACTAACCATGGATTAGGTGTGGAGCAGAAATTGTGCTCCACACCTTTACCAACCTTTACATGCTCTTGCCGGCCTTGTGAGGTCATTTGAGGGATCGTGCATGCTGGGATCTTGGATGATTGTAAACGCAACTGTATGTGTGTCCGTGCCATTAAGGTGATGGAGCTGACTCACATGCAGTTGTGGAGGCGCCGCTACCAAAATGGTGGTGCCCAGAAAAGGACTGGACCCTGGGACTGAATAAGGTGAGTATCTGATCCTGGGGAGAGGAAGCGGGTGAAGTTGACTAGTGCTCAAGTGTGAGCGCTAGTCAATGTTGAATCTTTGCGCTCCTTTCCCATCTAGCAGACAGGAAGGATAGTGCAGAAATGCATCTAGAAGTAATATTTTAATCTATGTAACTTAGTTAAAACATTTTGTTATTTACACATCACTATGTAAGTATATTGTTGTTTAATTAGTATGTTTGTATTTTTAGTTATGCATATGTATTTCTAAATAATTTATTGTATAATAACAGTAGCACATCACAGAAAAAAAAAGATAAAAGACAAATATAGAATAACCTAGAATTTATTTAAAATATAATCTTCCTTTGTCCCTCCCTGGGAGGACAGGAGATGGGATATTGATGTTGCCAAGCAAATTTTAGAGGAAACAAGATTACTAATCCCCAGGGTGCCTAATGTGGTGTGAGCTCTGATTAGTTCTCCTGAACAGCCAGAACACAACTATTCTGTGAATTTAAAGGAGTTTAAGATACCTTTGAGTCATGCTTGACTCCTCTTGGCTACATGATGTAGCTTGCCATTGTCTTCTTCTAGGAGGTGACAGGAAATGAACCTAGGGTCTACTACACTATGGCAATTTGGTTTTTAAAAGTTGTCTTGCCTACTATAAGAATTCTCATTGGCTGTTATTCTTCCTCCATCTTCGACTCTCTGTCTCTGTTCTTTGCTTAATAACCGAGAATCCTGACTAAGCATCTGTAAAAACAGGTAATAGAGAGTAGTGGGGGTGATAAAATGTTTTTTCTCTGGAGGTTTAAGCTTTAATATGTGGAAGATATCTTTTAAATCATCCCTATGCACTGCCTCCCTTCCAGACAGGGCCACCTTAAACTGTACTACCATAAGAACATAAGAACATAAGAGGAGCCCTGCTGGATCAGGCCACAGCCCATTTAGTCCAACATCCTGTTACACACAGTGGCCCACTGTGGCACAGTGGCATCTCAAGCAGAGACAAGGGCAAACCTTCTTCTGCTCTCGAATCCCAGCAAATGGCCTTATAAGCATCCTGCTTGTCCCCCCAGCCTGAAAGATGTACTTAGGCATCCGTTCTAGTAGCCATTGTTACATCTGTCATCCATAAATTTGTCTAACCCTTCCCTTCCATATGGAAGGGAAGCTTCTAGTATGCTCACATGTCTGGTATACTGGCTATATCAGAATCACCCCAAATCTTTTTATTCTTTAGAGAAGATAAAAGTTATCCTACTTTAGAGAAACATTTTTTTGAACTCAGAAATGGCAACAGTTTCTGTAGGTGGCATACCTCTCTTTCTTGTGCATGTAAAACTGTTCGGATGAAATATGTCTGAATTCCACATACATCTTCCTGTGATCTACAGTCAAGGAGACTGAATTATTGCCACCCGATATTCTTTAAAACATAAACATGCCTGAAACATGTAAAGAATGCTAAAGAATCCTGGAATGTTTGTCCTTGTGGATGTCTTCATTTAATGTGCTTTGAAGAACTATTCTGAGACAAACTCAGAGTGATGTAATAGCGGCAAATATCCAACCAATAATCGAAAACTAAGTAAATGAGTTTGTTTAAGCACTGTTATATGTAAAAGAGTACTTTAAAGAGATAGTTCAATGGATTTAACATTAGCAATCAGACTTTGGTTCTATATAAATCAAGCAGAATTGCATCTCAACTTAATGCATCTCACTCATTCATTAGCATTATTCAATGTAGATTAAAAATATTAGCAACAAATCTTCAATACCTGAAGAACCTTTCTTCTTGCACAGCAATAATTGAACAATAATGATGACAAGCTTATTTTTTTTTATGAATCTTGATGACTTGTATTGATTTGCACATAGGGACTGCAGAAAGCTTTTTCTAAAAGTCAGTTTAACTGACAACTAAGGGAAAAGGGGGTGGGGGAGAGAAAAAGCTAGAAGGAAGAGCTTGGATACATGCTGATGCATGGATAAACCCTTTTCTTATTAACAATCAGAGTCTAAATACAGAAAAACCTTCTTTAGGTGGATTCCCCCAGAGACCTTGTTATCTGAGGCATCTGTTGTGCCATTGTTATATGACACCATTTCTTACCACTAGGTGATTCCAAGTCTTTAGTCAAGACATGTCAGTTAGAGGGGATTTGCCTTTTGATTTTTTTGCCAAAATCAAAAGCAAGTATGCTCTGGTTTGTAGAACAAAGCTGAAGGATTTGACATGTAAATAGAAGCTCTCTAAGAACTATCTCAGGAAGCAGGAAAAGCACCTTTAGTCTTTATACAATAGGCATGTGGTGGCCATTCAGTGCTGTTTCACCCCATATGACACCCTGTGATCTTAAAGCTGTCGATTTCAATATAAAATATGCTTAGCATAATTAACATCAGAATACAAGAACTTAAGACCCATTGCCCATCTAAACTATGGTCTATTCTCACAGTAGCCAACCACTGAAGAAGGGCACCCATCAGCAGGACACCATTGTATAGCTTGCTCTGGTCACAGTCTTCCATCAGGTGATCCTCAGAAGCACACCTTCTCCTACTGCTTTCAAGGCTTATAGCCATTGACAGCCTCCCATGAATTGTTTGAAACAATTTTTGAAACCATCCAAGCTGGTAACCAACACTACACGTTTGGTGCATCCCAACATGTTCCCAGCTGTCCCGGAGGGAAAGCATTTGCATGCTGTACCTCCCTGACAGCTGGGCCTCACCCCCGGCCTCCTTCCATTGGCTCCTGTGGACCCAGGGGTGGAGGGCCCTTGTGCCTCCCTTCGCTAGGTTCGCGCTCACTGCAGGGGCCCAGTTGAGGCCCGGTTGAGGCCAGGCAGGTGCCTGACCAATCAGAGGCCACCCCGTGAGCATGCTCAGAATGTCCCAGCCTATTCTAGCCAGAATCGGGTCGGCAGGAGCAGGTAAGCCCCGTTCACACGCACGCATGACCCTGGGGTGGATTGGGTGGTGCTGGGTGGTGGTCCTGCCACTTGCATCGGCCTGATCCTGGCTGATGCAGGTGGTAGGACCCCAGGGAAGGGGGCCAATTGGCCTCCCCACCTCTGGCTGCAAGGCAGCCAATAGGGGGGAGGCCAGGGGAGGGTCTTCGGCCCAAACGGGTTGAGTACACTTCCCCGTTTGCACATAGGTAGGGAAAGGATGAGTTTGGAACCCCGTCCTTTGCCTGCCAGTGCAGATGGGGAAGTGTACTCAACCCGTTCAGGCCGAAGCATCCTGAGGTGTCTTTGCCTTAGTGCGAAAATGCCTTTGATCTCCACTGTCAGAAGGAAGCAGGGCCAGTGCTTGGCCCTGGCCAGGTGATAACACCCCTCCTGATCTCTGTTGCCCCTAGCTGCAGCTTTGGTGGAGGAAGGAAGATGGAGGAAGGTGGACAGGAGGCAAAGTGACACGGGAACTTTCCCTTCACACCTTGCCTCCTGATCATTCACCATTGCCACTGGCTTCTGGCAAAATGGGTGCCAGAGGAAGGCAGCTGGAAGACAAGCCATCACAGTGGTTTTCCTTGCCTGTCTTGTCTCCTGGTTGACACCAAGTATAATGAAGCATTGGCCTGAAAGGCTGATAGCTTTGCTTTGCACGTGATGGCTGGCCTACAAGGTAGGTCCCTTTGCCTTTGTGCATGAAGCCTTGGACCTTCGTACTTCACTCAAAGTGTGAAGGAGCTGAAGCTCTTCGTCACATCCATAATTTGTATTTACTGGCATGTGCACCTGGCTGTGTATCATGTGCTACAAGGAAAAGAGATTGTTTGGTATCTTTCTCAGCATTAAATGAAGGTTTACCCGAATGAGCTATGGCTTAGATGGAGCTCCATGTGCATTAACTTTCCAATTTGTTTTCTCTTCTGAAGCAAACAAATGGCTGGAGAAAAATATGTCTACTCTATGCAATACTTTATGTGTGGGGGTGAAACCCAGGAGGATGTTGACTTTATCTGGCTCTTTCACTGATATATGGCTGCTAAATAGCAAAGGCGTGTAACATTCTGAAAATATGTGATCCATTACTATGAAAAGGAGCCGGACTCCTGATGCTATCCTATCTTCTACATGTGCATTTGTTAGAAGGGTTTCTTCATCATCCCATTCTGTATGTCTAGGAGGCAGAAAATTAAATATTCCCAAGTTAAGGTTGCAAGAAGGACTCATATAGATTGTGATTGTGAACAGGAGGATACAGTTTATTTCCTCATTTTATTTGCTTGTCTTGCTTTTGTAAGAGATTGTAAAAGGTCTGATTTTAAGAAGCAAAACAAATAAAAATGACAGATTAAGGTTGTTTATACAGTTTTTCAACTCGATTGAAACTGTCCTATTATTTTAGAACTACTAGCTCTCTGTGTGACTCTATGTGAAAAATTCACCTTGCGCCCAGAATGTTGCATGTTTAGCAATTGTGTTTGAGAATCCCTTTGTTCTTTGAAGCAAAAGCGCTTAGAGACCACGTCTACATGGAAAGAAAAATCTGTTAAAAAGCTTCTTTTGCTTCTGAACATCTGCATGCAGAGCTTTATTCCAGAGCCACAAAGGAGGAAAATCCGCGGCAGAAAAAAACCCTTTAAACAAGACTACCTCCGCACTTTTGGGAAGCCGCGGGTTTTCCTGGGAGCATGGAGATATTTTCTCCATATTTTCTCCCATATTCCACTGAATTTTTAGGCATTTTTGATCTCTGCAGAAGAATAGGCTGTCAGCAGAGCTCCGCACTGTCACATTGTTTCACTTCGGAGTGGGAGAGAGATTTTGTGCTTGCTATCAAGGAAAGGTGATACTAATTATCATTATCATTACCACGGAGATTGTTTCTCAGCAAGCAAATCTCTCTCACCCTCCTAATAATGCAGCCTCTGAAGTGAAAGGTCTGGTTTTGCGCTAATCAGGGACCATTCCATGAAGGCAGGCAGCTGTATTTGACAGCCGAAGGGAGCCTGCTTTCAGTTTTGCTTGTAACTATGTTGCAAGCATTAGTTATGGAGAGAGTGAGCTGCTTTCAGTAACTGCTTTTAACTCTTGGCAGCCAAGTAAAGGGATGATTTTGTGTTCTGGAGGTTCAATTGAGGTTTTTGCCTTTCATCTCTGCAGCGGGTAGGAGGGTGGGGGTGGGGGTGGGGTGGGGGGGTGGGAGGAAAAGATGCGGGCTCACAAAAAGCGGTTTGCAGTGAGACAGGAAGGTATGTTTTAAATCTGTGTTGCCCCAAACCACATGGGGATGCTTTATTTCGAATTACAACCTGCATTTTTAAAATCCAGCACGAGAGGGAAGCAAAAAGAGACCATGGAGACACGCCCAGAGGCTTGTTACATGCCACAGTTGCATCTACTTCAGGTGCAAATTGCACCTGGTGAGGGCCTGAAGGGTGTGGCATCTGCCTGCTGGTAGCAGCTACAGGCATGCAGAATGCACCAGAGACCAGAAACACCATTAGACTGCATCCCCATGGACACTTTAATCTGAATTCAATTTGAATTCGGGAAGGAGTGTCCCCATGGATACTATACTTAATCCAAATTGAATCTGAATTCGGCACCCAGCGTCCCCATGCAATTCCCTATTCCCAGATTTTGTGAGGACTATCCTGCCTAAATCCGGAGAAAAAAAAAGTCCTGATGAAAACAGGACTGCATCCCCCTTTTGGAGCAGAGTCTCCTTATTTCCCCCCATATGGGGACGATACTGGGCTATTTGGGGTGGAGGTCTAGCCATCTAGCCAATGGCAGCCAGCTGTGGGTGGTTTTTTGCAGATGTAAAGCTTCCCCTTCCTTTGCCAGGCTTGCAAAAACTCTGTATGGTATGAAAAAGGCGGAAAGGGGGGAGAAGGGGCTTTTCTCTTGCATTTAAAGGGGGACATTATTTGCTTTCGAGATCATTCTATGGACTTTAGGAATAAATGAAAGTGTTAAGAAATTTCTTCAAAATCTAGTTGTGAATAGGGATGTGCATGAATGGGTTTTTGGGCATTCGATATGTCAGAAAATTTGTATTCATTTGAATACATTCCTTTCGAACGTTTAAGCATTGGGAGCACTCCACAAGTTTCACAGGATATCTAGTGGCATGCTTTTTTCTTTTAAGCACATTTGTTTTGTAATGATAGAAAATTAAGGTCCCAGCGAAGTCTAATATTCAAACAACCTGCAAGATTAAGTGTCATGTTACATCACCATTCCTAGGCAGATGTGCCAGGAGTGTTCCCATCTGTCAACCATTGTCCCTTATTGCAGATAATCATAGTCTGATATATGTTAACAGACAAGATCTACAGGAGTTCATTAGTTCTTGTTCTTATTCTGGGATATGATGTGATGAGACACTGTTTTCATAGTGGTGTTTAACAAAGGTTATGTTTACACTACAGTGGCATCAGGCACACTTAGGTGGAGATGCTTGGCCTAGACCCTGGGACATACACACATCCACCCCTGGACTCAGACCCTCACCTTTGGAGTTGAGTTGTCACTTTCAGTAATGAAGAGCTTTTCTTGCACCAGAAAAGTCCCCAGATGTGGGCCTTTGCTGGTGGGACTCCGGCACAAAGCAGGCACAGAACATGAAGCGTTTCTGCATTTTCTTTCCCACCCGTTGGATGGGAAAGGTGCATTATATACTAACATGGACTAGCATTCGCAGTTATGAGTGCTAGTCCAAAATAGCCTAGCCCACATACCTGAGATTGGTTGTGTATCTGATCCTCAGTCGGCTGCCGCCATCTTGTTCCTGGTTTCCTGCATGACTGCACATGCACCAGCACTGTCACTTGCGCGGCACCTCAAATGACCCCCTTGACTGGAAAAAGTGAAGATGGTCACCACTGGATGCTAAAGGTAAGGAAGTGGTTGGGACTGGGGAGGGTTGGTATGCTTGTGGTGCACAATTTTGTGCACCACAGCTAGTCTGCTATTAGGCGACATCTGGGCAGGCGGGGGACAATTGTAGTCTGAAAATGCTTCCTGAAAGTGCAGATGCACCTGCCCAGGTGTTGCCTAATTGCAAACTACAGGTTGAAGTGCTAATTTGCCCATGGCCTCACTGCTATCATGTGCCCCAGGAAACTGGTCATCCTCAGAGTACTTTCCCCCACTTCTGAGTAAGCATGCTGCAGTATACACTTGAAGGTCCTCTGGTGCCCTTTTCAGAATGTTCTGCAGCAATGGAGCCTTCTGGTGTTTGAACATTGCACCCCCGGGACTTACTCAGATTGGAGCATTGCAGATCCTCTCTTTATTGCACCTTGCTATCGTGTGATTTCCTACTGCCACCTGCCTCATTGGGTGGGTGCAGAGAGGACACAGGGTGTTAGACAATGTGGTGGGCAGTGACCTAGTAGTGTGGCATGGTTGGCAAAGCATGGCAGGGCGTGATCGTCTTTGTAAACTTTTTCAAATTTTGCTTTCATGGTGTTTGCAGTGTGCAAAATTGTGTTCCAGTAATAAGTCCTCTGGCCCCTGTTTTGTCAGTACCCATGTGAGCCATGGTGAACACTAGGGAAGCACTTCTGCATTAGTGGGTAAGGGTGTGCATGATTTTTTTCCCCGATGTTCGATTTGCAGTAAAGTGAATGTGAATGAAAATAGCATTCCTACGAAAAGAGTCACTTTGAATGTGGCTGGATTTGAATCTGCTGTGAATGTTCTTTGAATGCTATTCAAATCCTATTCAAACCCTAGTTGCGCCTCTGAATCCCCTCTGAATGATTCAAATCCTCCTGAATCCACTTTGAATCTGCTCTGAATCTACTTTAAATCTGCTCTAAATCCACTGCAAATGTGACTGGGCAGCCACTTTGTCCTCTCCCCATGTTTGCAAATATAACAAAGCTTCAAACAAATGCGCCAAAGCATTTAAATGTATCCAGCATTTGCTTTGAATGTGAAAGTACAAATTCACATGAATTTTGTATGAATTTCCAGTGTGGAGAATATTCATGCAGATTTGGGATGTGCACAGATATTCTAAACATTTGAAATCCGATTGAATTAGTTTGAATATGGACATTGGAATTCAAATAGAATGTCTTCACATTTGAATATAGACATTTGAATGAATTTTGAATATTCCAAAACATTTGTTTGAATGATCTGAATGTTTCGAATGTTCATACGCATCTGTATGAATATCATATGTATCTGTATGCATTTGCGCTTATAATATGGATCAAAAACGGGATGCGTACGGGATAAAACAGGATGCATAGGAAATGCGCACAGATACGTATAATATGTATAAATGTTGTTGACATTTGTACCTTCAGATTTGTATCTAACATTCATATGAATAGATTCGAATGTATCAGATTCGAATCAGTTTTTGTTGCATTCGGATTTTAAACATTCTAATTGAATAGAATGTTTTGATGCTTGATTTGATTTGAATTTGAATGCAAAAAAAAACATTCATGTACTCTCCTAGTCCACATCCCTATTATTGGTGCCTCCCTTCTATCATATCACCATGGAAAAGGGAAGTTCCTATTACACTTGCTGGTCCAGTATACTGGCCCTAAGAAGCATCTACCAATGATATGCCATTCTGGTAGCTTCTGTGAAGGAGCCTATCTACAGCACCTCCACCCATTGTTTTTGGGAAACTGACCCAGCCTCCTTCCTGCTATCTTTCTAAAGATAGGCTCAAGCTGAAAGCTATTGATTCACACCTTTGTTGCTTGCATGCCCTGTGTGAAGACCACAGGCTTTTTGCAGCCTGAAGGGAAT
Organism: Aspidoscelis tigris stejnegeri; assembly: GCA_023333525.1. Taxonomy (NCBI): domain Eukaryota; kingdom Metazoa; phylum Chordata; class Lepidosauria; order Squamata; family Teiidae; genus Aspidoscelis; species Aspidoscelis tigris. The sequence goes on along the minus strand of JALMGA010000007.1, from coordinate 73,067,755 downwards.
AAAACAGGCAGGTATTTTTTAGGTAGCTTCCAGGACTTAGGGAAGTAGGAAGCGGGGTTCCTGCCCAAACAGGAGGGTCACCTGACTTTCCTGCCCTATCAGGAGCTGGGAGGCGGGTCCTTATAAAAGCTAGAGACACACTGGGAGTGCTGTGGATGGATTTGAGCTTGGAAGGAGATAGAAGCTAGCAAAAAACTCCTGTCTGCCACTCACCATGTGCTCTTCATTAACAGAGGGAGAGGGAGAGGTTTGGGAATCTCTCAAGGGAGAGGCAGAAGGCTTCTCTTTACTGCTGCTTCTTAGCTGGAAGCTAAGCAGCAGAGACTACTGCAGACAGGATTGTCTTGCAGGCCAGCAAGGGCTGGGGTCTAGAAGGGCAGTCAGTTGCTTATATTGGGGAAGCAGAGCTCTTAACTTAGGCAAGGGGCTGCTTTGGGAGGAACAGAAGCTTGCCTTGACCTATTTGATCTGAGTTTGTTTTGCAACTGAAACTTATTAAAATGGTACCAGTAACCTTGCAGCCAGTTAAGCTGACAGGAGAGACCAATGTTACATTTACATTATTTTGACTTGAGCTGAAGCTGAATTAAGCTATTTCTTTTGCTCATCATCATCATCATCATCATCATCATCATTATTTTGCTGCATATAATAAATACTTATTTGGTTTAAATCTACAGCAGGGTGCAGTGATGTTTTCGGATAACAGTTCAAGTGTGTGGTGCATTTTCTAGTTTATTTTGCACCACGGTGGCCTGTACTCCTCGGCATTTGGATACCCCTTGCCACTGGGATAGTGGGGTGCTACGTTTAGGCGGGTGGCCAGTGTCCTGATGATAGGGAGGTTATCACACCCTGCTCTCTATGGGTTTTGACTAGTGTTTTACATAATTCTATATTAACACATTTGCTTGGGATTGCATTTTTTTGTTGTTGCTATTGTTCTGTAATAGATGGGAGTGTAATGAATGAAATGCAAGGGAGCTCAGGAAAGTCTTCTTGTTGATCTGATGCTAGTCATTAGGGATGTGCATGATTTTTTTTTGGGCTTTGATTTGTATCAAATCGAATGCAAGACAATTTGTATTCAGGGTTCAAATTTGATATGAATGTTCCATATGAATTCAGTACGAGTGTCCAATATGAATCTCATATGTATCCCATGCGTATCTGGTATGTATCCATTCAGAATGCATCACATCTGCTCAAATCCACTTTGAACCCACTCTCACTCCACTTCAGATCCACTCTGGGTCCATTGCAGACGTGACTGGGCCAGCCACTTTCCCATCTCCCAGGTGGGAAATATAATGAAGCTTTGCACAAATGTATCGAGACATTTGATTCAAATCCGAAAGTCGATATTCAAATGTGCCAACATTCAATTCGAATCCGAATGTCTAAATTCAGCCAAATTCGTAAGAATAACAAATAATACGAATATTCTCACACATCTCTACTACTTATTCCAGCTTCAGTTTGTTGAGAACCTTTGCAGTGACAGTTCTTCTACCTTGTTTTGGTTTTGAAAAAACAAAAACCAGAAAGCGAAACAGCAAAATAAAAAAGTGTTTTTGAGACAGATTTATTTCTCAGCATTGCTATTTTAGAATCAGGTAAGAAGCTCAGTATAGGGAATAGCATAGCAAATTCTGCTTTTCACTCCTGCCATCAGAGGCTCCAAGACATCACCTCTAGGGCTGAGGTTTATACAGTGCATTCCCTTTGCCATAATGTATTCAATTAGTGCTAATGTTGTTAGGATGGGGCTGTTGGGGACCACTAATCCATCTCACACAGGAACAGAAAAAGATCGTTTCCTACCCTGGCGTGAGTTAAAAGAGTTGGGAAGGGGTTTGTTAGTTCCCTGCTGTCCTCTGCCCCTGTCTTCAACAGACAGGTAGCTTTGCAGTCCAAACCTCCAACTGGATGTATGATGAGGAATTGAAAAGGAAAAAAAAAGCCCCCCCCCCACATGTTCAGTATTCTTCTTGACATGTGTCCAGACAGAAAGCCGGGCCAGTGCCAAGGATGATGGAACTGGTTTGAGCTGACCTTCAGGAGACTGGACTGCCTAAGGGGTGACATTTGTGTGCATAAATCTAGGTTAGCTTAATCATGCTTTCTTAATTTTTGAGCTACAGCTGAGAGCTGAAGGTCCTTCCCCATTTGGATGACATATGTCCTGTCTGGATTTTGCCAGGAGTGAGGGTAGATGCTGGAGCAGGAATGCTTTATTAACATGGTCCCTTTGTTTGCTTTGTTGATGGCAAATCCCTGCTAGGCATCTCTGTTCTTGCATTCAGATCTCTTCTTCTTCTTTTGTGTATTCCTGGCTCCCAACCTCTAGTTATAGCTGTGCTGGTGCCATCGTGCCTCCAAAGCTTTTCCCTGTCAGTGGATACTGTCCTTGAACTAAACAAAACCTCTCAAGCTGTGCCATGCGTCGAGTCACTTACCTCTGTCTCCAGAGAAGTTATCTCCCTTGACAAGGTTTTGTTTAGTTTCAGCGGCACAGTTAGTGACAGTCCATGCATGGAGCAGCATGTGACCGGAGCCACTTGCATCAGGCCGCGCAGTCATCACAACTGTCACACAGTCAGAACAAGTTAATTCAACATGAGGAGAGGTGCAGACTGTAATCATGGCAGACCTCTAGAGAGGGTGCCATCATACAATGTGTACCAGCAGCTGCCCTGCTTGCTTTTCTCTCTCTCTCTCTCTCTCTCTCCCCTGCCACTCCTATGTACAGGAACTCAAGACAACAGCAGGCAGCAGGTTTCTTTGCAGATGCAACTTGGCAAGTGTGCATGTTAATTGTCTGTCTGCGCAGAGAAGCAGGTGCTTCTGATTTTTCTTTGTCTTGGAAAAGACACATTTTGCTTTTATGCAGAAACACAAACAGTACTTGATGTATACATTTATTGGTCACAGCATCACTGGGCCTACCTTGAGCTCTGTGCACTGAGTCAAAAGCCAGCAGGAAGCCTTACGGTTGTGCAGCAATACAAAAAAAAGATATGTGGTATTGCATTCTTTTCCCAAAATCATTACATAAAGGCTCTATGGACACATGTCTTCTATACACATAATATCTCTTAACCTTAGCAAATTGTTGACAGGAGCAAAACAACCAAAACAGGGAAGCACAGAATCTCTGAAGGCACGACAAAAAGGAAATAGTTTTGTATACATATTTTAAATTTAAAAAAATTTATAAATACAGTTTAAATTAGGGATGTGCACAAATGGTTTTTTTTTTGCATTCAAATTTGAGTCGAATTGAATGCCAAAACATTCAATTCAATTTGAGTGTTTAAAATCCAAATGCAACAAAAACTGATTTGTATCTGATAAGTTCAAATCTATTCATTATAATGTTAGGTACAAATTTGAAGACAGGAGTGTCAAAAACATCTGTATGCGTTATACGTATCTGTATGCATTTCGTATGCATCCCGTTTTCATTCTGGGATGAAAACATATCTGTACATTCAAATGATTTGAATGATTGTTTTGGAACATTTGAAATCCATTTGAATGTTTAAATTTGAATGTGAAGACATTCTATTCGCATTTGAATGTCCACATTCGATTGAATTCGATTGAATTTCGTATGTTTAGAACATCCCTAGTTTATGTAGCTCACGACAGTGGGAGCACTGAATGAAAATTTATCTTTTTTTCTTAATTATTTTTTAAAAAAACATTTAAATACCACTACTTATTAAAACATCTTGGAGTTATTTGAACATATATGGAAAACCAAAGCTGTAAACATACTACAGCTGCATAAATGTTTAAACATTGTTAAAACTTGAGTTGGATGGGGAAACTAAGGCTATTACTGCTTTTGTGAGGGCTGGACTGCTCCAGTTACAGACACAGTCCTAGGGTGTTTTTCCACTGTCACTAAAAGTACCCATTAAGTACCCATAAATGGGTACGTAATGGTATTTTTGTACCCACAAATGGGTACGTAATGGTATTTTTGTACCCATTAATGGGTACTTTTAGTGACAGTGGAAAAACACCCCTACATGAACAGCTTCCAATTGGAGCAGTCCGGGGGCGTTTCTGCACTTGGCCCAGGAGTTTGCTTCCAGTGCACTCCCAGTTGAATCATCTGCACTGGAAGGGGGTGTCTCCAACTCAGAAATGGTCCCTTCTGTGCAGGAGCACACTGGAGGCAAACTATGTGTGAAGCATGATTTTGTGTTTAATACATAGACTTTCTGCATCCTGTGGTGTCCAGTCACATCCTCTGGTGAACTCATTCACACCTCTGTGGTGCACGGAGGGGCACGTGATGCAGTGCGCAAGTGTGCTGGTGCATCACATGTCATGCTGGCACCAGTGTGTGGCGTCTCACCCTTGTCCCCGTGATGGTGCCAGCCCATTTGTGGTGGCACCAACATCCAGAAACAAGATGGTGGTGCTAGGACCACATGTCCAGATGTCCAGTAAATCTGCAGATATGTGTGGGGACGCATGATGTGTACTAGCCTTTGCGAATGTGAGTACGAGTACGTGTGGGGACAAGTTCCCCCTTTCCATCCTCTGTTCTGGTGTAGCCCCAGCTCAGCCCCACTCTGTGCCATCCCATGCCATTTTGAAACTCATGTAAACTTCAGTGTTTCCTGTGAGGGTTCTAACAGCCGGGAGTTAAAGTGCCTGGACTCAGAGGCTTAGAGACTGGCATGGCACTTCAGATGACCCCTCACACTGGAAATGGTCTGAATGATCATGTGCTGGATGGGACAGATAAGTTTTAGGTAAAGGTTTTTATGCGTGTGGTGCACAGTTTCATACACCACCACTAGTTAAGATAGGTTAACATCTGGGCATGCAGGAGCTGTTTCTAGGCTGTAAAGGCCTTTTGCAAGTGCAGATGAACATGCCCAGATGTTAATATGTATCTCTGACTATGGGGTCAAGTGTGAAATCACCTCTGGTGATCCTTTGCTTTCTGTACAGCCCTCCCTTCAGGGACTCTGTATCCATAGATCCACAAAAAGCTCAACAGGAACACTGGTCTGACTTCTGGAAAATGTGAAAGAATCCATTGGATAGTGTAGGTTTCTGAGTATGAGCCATCAAACTAGGTCCTCATCCTTTCAAGATAGGAGAATTGTCTCTATATCAAACTTCAGTAGATAATGGTCTGATCATGACAACAATGAAACAATCCAATACCCAGGCTGACCTAATTCCATACCTCTTGAAATACCTGAGTCCATGTCTTCTGGCATCTGTATCTAACATTTCATACTGTGGAACTATTCAAACTTTCAGAAGGGATTCTGTGTTCTTATGTATTCAGTTTTTTGTAGTAGCATTGCTCATGACTAAAAAAGATGAATATTTTGTCCATATTTTTTTTCCAGGAAGCAATTGAATCTAAGCTCCAGGTGCCATTAAAGAACATTTAAGTGTATTGACCTTAGCAAATCCAGCATTTTTGATGCCAGGAAAGCAATTTCTATGAGATGAAGAGTTTCCAGCTCTTGATAAGAGGTGAGGAGGGGCTGCTTCTTGTATATTAGTAATTTCTCACAGGGAAGTGAAAGCCAACCATCAATTTTAGGTAGATGAATTCTCTTAAACTCCAGATTTTTTGAAAAAGCGGGGGGAAAGCTCACAAGGAACTTGCAGTTTCTAAAGAAAGTCTAAAGTTCCACTGTAATAGAACAAAGCAACCAGAAACACACAATTATGTAATACTGTAGTTATTGTTTAAAGCAATCCCTTTGATTGGCTTTAGCTAAACAGATTTAAAATTACAACATGAGATTATTATGCTGTGTGTTCACCAAGTTGCTGGCCAGTACCTCCTGAGGAATGTGGTGTCTGCATGATAGAGCACTCTAAGGGGAAGCCACGCTTCCTAGGGTCCAGCCTGTCCACATGGAACTAGGCCAGGAGTGGTCTATGGTTTGAAAATGGTGTCCTAGCCTGTTTTGATGTAAAACTACTCAGAACTTAGGAAGTGCATGAATATTCGTAACATTCGATATTTGTACGAATTTGTACAAATTTGGACATTCTTTTATGAATTGACTGTAACTACATTTGTAAATTGACATTAGTATTCGTACGTATGCTTTGGAACATTCATGACCTGGGGAGGTGGGAAAGCCAGTCACATCTGCAACAGATTCAGAGTGCATTCAACATGGATTGAGAGTGGATTCAAAGTGGATTCAGGGCAGAATTGATGCTTTCAATTGATGTATTGGATATGTAACGGATATGTTTCAGATGCGTATGAATTTGTATCGGATATTCATATGAATTTGTACAAATATCCTATAAGAACAGTATTGTTTTATACTATTTTATATATATGGTTTTATCTTAAATATGTCTATTTTTTAAAATATACTGTTACCTGCCCTGAGACTTTAGGGTATAGGGCGGGATATAAATGTAAATATAAATAAATAATAAATAAATAAGCTGTGGAATCTGGCTCTAGGGGTATTTTATGATTCCCCTTTGTTTATTAACTTTTAAAATATCTTTTCCAAAAAAAAAAGTGTTTCTCTGTATCCATCTGCAGAAAGGAATTCTATCTGAATTTGCCACCCCTTAAACATGCACCCAAAGAAACTGCTCTTGGGGTGATTGTGGAGTCTAAGGCTGTGGTCACACTGAAGGTTTAATCCAGCTTCAGTCCTCTTTCAGAGTGAGAGAATACATCACCAAAGTGACAAGCTGTTTTCTTTCAGTGTTACATAACTCACAAAATCCACCCTTGGGATAGATAATGTGGAAAGAAAGTTACTGGCCACTTTGCTGATATTTTCTCTCACTCTGATGGTAGACGGAACCTGGATTAAACCTTGGGTATGACTATAGCCTAAGTTGCTTCCCTCACATCTCATTGGAAAGGAGTGACTTGCTGGGCAGAATTTCTACCCCGATTATTTTTCCCGATGACTGAAAATGATTGAATTCTAGTCATATTCCTGATTCTTCAGACAGAATCCAGCTGCCTACCAAATATACGAATACCCATGTCATCCAAACATCAGATCATGCCCTTCTAACACAAATAATCATTTATTTTTCAGCAACATCCATTCTCCCATCCACACTAAAATAAAGTTTCAAATAGGTAAACCGACCGTAGCTCTTTCATTTGTATCTTGTAGCATTTTTTGCTTAATGTATGGGTTTCCTCCCTTTGCCATGCAAACTTTGATATATCTTTTTGCCATTGTTTAAACAATGTATCATTTGTCAAAACTAGTATTATCTGGAATAGGAACATCATTCTGAGTAGTGCATTCATTTTTATAACAAAAATCCTTCTCAGCAATGACAGATTTAATTTTTCCTACCTTGACATTCTTTCTTAATTTCCACCCATGTTTTGACATAATTGTTCTGCAACAGCATACAATTCATCTTTGTCAAGATAATACCCAGATATTTTACATTTTCTTGATCTTAAAACCAGATCTCTCCATCAGTTCCATTTGATCTTCTATAGTCACATTTATAATATCTTCGTTTTTTATTGTTAATCTTCAATCCTGCCAATGAGCCAAAGTCTTCTAGTTTTCCCATTAAAATATCTATTTCCTCTAAGAGATATTCCAAAGTTATCACTAAGTCATCCACAAATGCCCTTAACATAAATTTCCTTTTTGATCTTTATCCCCAAGATTCTCTCATCTTCAAGAGCCAAAATACAGAAGAGGGGACAACTGGAAACCTTTTCTTGTCTCTTTTTGTATTTCACATCAATTTTTCAATTTTCCAAGTTTTATAGTCTCGATGATTTTAAATGTAAAGATCCAGTTCAAATTAACAAAAGCTTTATCTACATTTAAGAAGATCAATACCCTGTTTCTCATTATGATGATATACTAGCCTCTTTCCAAGTTAGTATGGTATTAATCATCTCTTGTAAAAATAATAACAGTTCATCTTCCAAACATTTGTAATATTGAGCTGAAAGTCCATCTGGTCTCAGTGCTTTTCCTGTTTTGTTCTTCTTAATAGCATCACAGAGCTCTTGGAGAATTATAGATGCATTCAAAAGTAGACTTTGTTGATCTGTGGACTCAAGATGGCGCCGAGTGTAACAGCCTGATAATCGGTGCTCTGTGAGAAACTGTGTGTATTTTTATATTTTAAACTTATCAGAGGAACAAATGCACACTAGCAAGATAATTTTGACTGCTGTGAAGGGAAAACTCACTTTTAGTGGACTGAAGCACTGAAGAGTATCTGACTGTTTGCTTTAAAAAAAGAACCGGAGTCTCTCTGAAACTTCACCTCCCTTCAATCACCTGTGAAAGGTTGGAAATTCCTTTTTACTATTTTTACTTTTTAAACCTGTCTGAATGACCACGGTGCCAGGCAGCTGTACCTTATTTCTTATCTTATTTTTAAAAAGATTGAAGCAAACAAACTTTTGTTGCTTGTTTTAACGTACCTGATAGTCTGCTCGAGTGCTCTCTTTTAAATTTTGTAATGGGGAAAAGGAAGAGAGAACGATGGTCTTCCTCAGGCACGCAGAATGATAAAGCAAGTAAGCTGGCAAAGGAGGACTCTTTATCTGACCTCTTTTGCAAAAACAAATATGAACTGCTTCAACTCTGAGGTTAGTAGCTCGGAGGAGATAATGGAAGATAAGGGGAACACTGATCCCAAATGCACTGTTGAAATTAATTCTCTGGAATCTAAGGAGAATTTATCAGTCCATGATTTGTTTGCTAAGAAAGTCTTTTTAACCCATGACACTCTGAACTTACTATGCACTAAATTAGATGTCATTCAAGATCTGTAATCTTTTGTAAGTTTTGTTTAGATGAGTAGACATCCACTTTCTCCAAAGAAACTTCTTCTTGTTTATATAAAGTAGAATAATATTGAAGAAATGCTCACATTATTAGTTACTACATCATTCTCAACTTTTTTTAACATAGCTTTCTCTCCTTTTCTTTTTCAGTTTGTAACTGTAACTTTTCTGACTTATTTACACATTCAAAGTTCTTTGTTGTACATAATTCATCTTTGTATCTATTTCCCTCATGGTTAATGTTGTTGCAAAATCTTAATTTGTTTCATAACAGATGATGTTTTTGTAGCTGATTCCTTCAATTCTTTTTCCTTTTTAAAAAATTATCATCTAAAATAAGTTGCATTTTCTCTCCTTTTATTTTTAAGCTCATAGTTATATTGGATAAAATACCATCCTATAAAGGTTTTGCTTGGATCTAAACTATTCTAATGTCTGTGTCTGTATGCAAGGTTTTTTAAAGAAAATATTTTATTTCTGCATTCCTTTATCACTGTGCAATTCTGTAATAATCTTTCATTCAATCTCCATCTAAAAGTACTGTTTTTTTTTCTTTGAAACATTTGAGAACAACTTTGGCAATATTTCTGCTTCCACACATTAGTAACTAAAGCCTTTGAGACCCAAATCATATCCATTATTGAAAAGTATGTATTTCAGAAAAATAAGTATAGCCTTTAGATTCACTACTTTAATATCTCCATACATCCCGGAGTACAGAGTTAATTACCAAGTTTTTTTAAAAAAAAACTTTGGTAATTTAGCTTGAGGATTTTTAAATATCTTTCTCTGACAATTTATCTTTTTGTGGAGAAATTACTCCATTCCAAATCTACCATAAGACACAATTTTTCATTTGTCAGATCCAACAATTTAATCACAAATTTCCATAATATTTTTTTTAGTTCATTCCTGTATGGGCCCCCAATGTGTATTAAGGGTCCATGTAGTACACATCTAGGCCTCATAGATCCGCACATTAATTACTAGTATGTTTGCATTAGACAGAATGTGATTCTGATTAAAGAAGCCTTAAAGTGGACCACTGGCCTTGATCCAAAACAGATTATCAATGTTTGGGACTATTGAACATGAGATATTTCCTAGATTCATCTGAAAAGATATTTCTAAACAGATGGCTGACATAAGGATGGTGTTTAAGGCCCTAAATTAAGATTTTTTTTAAAAATAAACCAAGTAGAAAGGGACACTTAGATAAGGGTGTTTTTCCTTTTCTTTTGTTTATATTTTATGATTTGTACAGTTTGTGTATGTGATTGTTTAATATTTGTTCACTTACTTATAGAAAATAAAATATATTTTAAAAAAATGTTTGGGACTACCGAGGGTCGCATTTCAGCAGTGTGCATAGTGTACCACTGAAAAGGAACCCCCCCCCAAGGCCCTGAGACTAAGGATATTTGGTCCTAGTTGTTGAAAGTGTGGGGTTGTTGCTGCAAAGCTCATGTGAACTTTGAGGCTGTGGCATGGGCTGATTTAGATCTGTGCGGTTCGTGTTGATCGCATCCATGCCTTCCTGTGGTTGAGATCAGTGAGTCTGGCTATTTTTGAGACTACTGAACCCGACTAAAGATACAAAAGTGCAGAAAGAGCCCAGATTCATGCATATTGATTTCTCCTCAGCATATCTTCCTTGGCCCTTCACTAATATCAGATCTGGATAACGTTGGGAGTTTATATACAAAACTACTTCATTTTCCTTTTTTTTTGGTCCTGTTTTTACAAGTTCCTATTAATCAAATACTTTCTTTCTTTCTTCCCAATGTGTGTTTCCTGTAGGCAAATCTCATCTTGTCTGAGTCTTTTTTTAAAAAAGAAATATTTTCCTTCTTTTTTGTGGAGCATTGGCTCCATTTATATTCCATGTTAAGCATTTGCAATTAATAATTAGGTTGCAAATTTAGGAAAGTCTATATTTATAGAGAGATCCTATTCTTGTTCTATTGTCTGTTGTGGTTTTGGGATGGTTCCTTCTTTTACTTACATTTTCATTGGAGTTTCTTCCATGTCTCCTCCAAATGTACTCCATATATCTCTTGCTTGCGGTATACAGAGTTTAGTTCAGTGATGGCGAACCTTTTGAGTTCAGTGTGTCAAAATTCACAAGAAAACCTAGCTTAATTCGGGTGCTGTGTCACTTCTAGAAATATCCATAATTTTGTGATATTTGTAGCTCTAGTAAGAAAGTTATATTTTTAATATATGTATTTTATTAAAAGCAAAAATGAATAATTCTTTACATTTGCTAAATCTTCCATTGAAAGTTGGTATTTCGCACATTTCAAGAACAAGCAAGCACTACACGCCCAGGTGCCATGGTGACCATGTGTGTCACCCAAAAGGGCTTGGCGTGTCACCTGTGACACGCGTGTCATAGGTTGGCCATCACTGGTTTAGTTAGAATCTCTGTGGTTTAAAAGATACATCACTCTGTCCAGTCTGTCCCATCTAAATAAGATATCAGTCTTTTCACTTGTTAAAAATTCTAATGGAATTTTTCTTAAGGATTATTATATCTGTATCAGCTATTTCAGATTTGGTATCAAAATGCATTGTAGAATTTGATCTCACCAAAGTGTACAAACACATTCTTTGGTAACTTTTTAAGTCATGCCATATGTGAGTTAATTCTGTACACCTTGTCTATTTCTAATTGCATATCTTCATATTAATCTGCTAAGGATATTATAATCTTCTCTCTAATATCTTCTTGTGGCTCTTCTGAAATTTCGTTGAGTCTCAGACAAAATACTTTCTCCTTTTGTTTTAACAAAGGCTCTTTCAGTGCTGGGCCTCATTCTGGGTTATATCCGAGAATAGGAGCCAGCTGTCCACATACTAATACAGACTATGGAAGGTTCCAGGCATGGCTGTGGTCTGAACCAGCACACGTATAGTAGGCCCCTATTCCAGGATATAATTTGGAACCCATGCAGAAAGAGCCAAAGCCAGATCAAATTTTTTCCTACTTCCTTTATAATTTCAAGTCTATTCTAACGAGCTTCTGTCTGTTCCTTAATTTGTTTTTGCATCTCCAATCAGCTGTCTCACTGTTTGTTTCATTTCTGTAACTTCATTTTTTAATGTTTTCCTTTAGTTCTGACTTCAGCCTTCTCATTTTTGTTTACATGCCTGTAAATTATGACTGCAAATATTTTCTCAGGGTTTCAAGCACTTTTTGTAAAGCGCCTGTTGCTTGTGAAGGTTTCTCTGATGAACTTTCAGCATTGTCTCGCATATTTCTAGTTGTTGTCATGTTTAACTTGCTCATGAATTAGAAAGAATTAACTTTTCTACAAGTGGTGTGAAAAAACAGTCTCTCTCCATAGATGCAATGACACTGTCTTATTCTTTTGTCAAAGTTTATCTTCTTGGTATGGCATTTAAACTAATCAGCCAGCCCATCTTATAACAAAGTGCTTTCCCACTGTTGTAGGTTCTAGCTGGTTAGTGAGCTGGACTCTTATCTGGGAATACCTGAGGCTGTTTCGCACGGGTTTTTTTTTAGAACACATGGAGAGCACGTTGGGACACAGCATTCGCTCTTGCTGAGTGGCCAGATCCGTTCCAGGCCACCCCCAAGTGTCCTAATGCGCTCTCCGTGCATTCAAGTTTCAGGGCACTAAAAAGTGCTCTGAAACCATCTCCGTGCATTCCATGTGTTCTGAGCTGTCTCAGAGAGAAAGCATTTGCACGCTCTCTCCCTGTGACAGCTCAGCCCCTCCCCCAGGCTGCTCTCATTGACTCCTATGAACCCAGTGTGGGGAGCCTGAGTGCCTTCTCTCCCTGGGTTTCTGCTCGCTCCCGGATCCCAGATCGGGCTCTGGGGGTGGGCAGGAACCCCAGCCAACACCCACCCAACCCACCCTGGGGTTGTGCGCACATGTGAATGGGCCTTACCTTCTCTTCTTGGCCCAATTCTGTTAGAATAGGCTGGGCCATTCTGAGCATGCCCAAGGGGGCGGCCCCTCATTGGCTGGGCACCCGCCTGGCCTCAACTGGCCATCTGAGCATGTGTGGGTGCCTGGCCAATGAAGGGACAACCCCTTGAGCATGCTCAGAATGGCCTGGCATATTCTAGCAGAATCGGGCCAGGAAGAGAAGGTAAGGCCTGTTCACACATGCGCACAACCCCGGGGTGGGTTTGGGGTGTTGGGTGGGGTTCCTGCCCACTCCCAGAGTGCAATCTTGGGTTCAGGACTGAGCAGGAACCCCGGGAAATGAGGCACCCAGGCTGCCCACACTGGGTCCATAGGAGCCAATGGGAGCAGCCCGGGGGAGGGTCTTCCCCCCAAATGGGTTGAAAACACTTTCCTGTTTACACTGGTAGGTAAGGGAACTATTCTCAAAGCCTTCCTTAGCTTTCCTCATGCGAACGGGAAAGTGTTATTAACCTGTTTGGGGGGGGGGGAAGCATTCCGAGGCATCGTCAACTTCGTGCCAAAATGCCTCCGGTTTGATTCCACCCTCCTCCATGAAGCCAGCTGGGTGACCTTGGGCTAGTCACAGCTCTTTTCTGAGCTTTCACAGCCCCGCCTACCTCACAGGGTGTCTGGTGTGAGGAGAAAAATAGAAAGCTTTGTCAGCTGCTTTGAGTTGCCTTAAATGGGTGGGGAAAGCAGGGTAGAAAAGCCAACTCTTCTTCTTTTACAAAAAAATTAGTAAGAAAAAGGGTTTTACAGTTCCCCTTATTCATGTATTGGTGATGGGCAGGATATAAATTCTTAATAAATAAATAAATTTTTAGCATATAATTTCAAATTCTTGTTAAACTCTTCTGGGTTGTAGCAAATTAAAGTCTTTTTTTCAGTAAGTTTTCCTCTTCCTTTCTTTCACCTATTCTGAAAGAAAGCGACTCACTGAGGGCATAATTAAGTTGTCACATGAAGGATTTGCCTTCAATTCTTCCATAGTAATTAAAATAAGTTTAAGATAGTGAGGGTTTTGCAGGTCTTGTGCCTCTTGAAAGGTTCGCTTAGGCATCTGGGTAACGCTGGTAATCCCTCAGCTTCATGCTGTTTCACTCATGGGAGATCATGGGGGGGGGTATACTTTCTACACATGAGGTACAACATCTGATGTACATGTGGGTGATCTCAATGTTCTAACTACAATTCTCATGCAACTGTTTATTTTTGCTTTGGAGTCATACTGGGAAATACTATCCTTTTAGCAACACCCAAAGTGTCACATTCAAACATCTTGAAAAATACAAATACACAAAATGGCCAAGATTCCTTCCCCCCCGCCATCTCTCCTTGCTCCAGATGGCAAAGTTGCAATATCCTTATGGATTGTTGATTGGTGAGCCAGTGGGATGACATCCCAGGAAAGTGAAGTTGCGAGAAGGCCCTTTGTCTGAGATTGTGGTGGCTGACCTGGATATTATATCCACATTGTCATGGTCAGACCACCATCTGGTAAAGTCTTTAGCTGTCTGACCTATGATGTGCTCCTGGAATCCTTGTCTAGCTTGTCCTATTAGCCAGGAGGACCCAGGGACTGATGAATATATTTTACATGGAATACTCCTGCTGCTTTGAAAGAAGCACTTGTTCATAACACTCCTGAAAAAAGTGTAATTGGAGCTGGAGTTATATTCTAATTACTACCCAGTTTCAAATGCCCCTTTTGAACCAAGGTTCTGGGAAGTAGCTGCAGACATTATTGCATGAAATTGATACCTGGATTTAGGCTCTTTATTGGAGTGGAATCAGTCTTGATCGCTCTGATGGTGATCTCCTCTGGGAGAGAGACAGGGGAAGAATATATCTATTGGTTGGATTTACCCCTTTTCCAATAGCACATACAAGCCAGTGAGGCTAATTTTACTGTGTGAAGACCCAATGAACCTCCACGGCAGATTCCATGGCAATGAACTTCCATGGCATTCAAACCAAGGGACTCACAAGTTTGGTCTAGTGGCTAGGGAATACTGGGTTGATTCTGTTCTCCTCCATGAAAGCCAGCTGGGTGACCTTGGGCTAGTCACAGCTCTCTTCTGAGCTCTCACAGCACCATCTACTTCACAGGGTGTTCTGTTGTGGAGAGAAGAGTAGAAAACTTTGTCTGCTGCTTTGAGTCCCCTTAAATGGGTGAGAAAAGTGAGGTAGAAAAGCCAACTCTTCTTCTCCTGCATTCCAGCCCAGAATTCTAATCACTGCACCACTAGAAGGCTTGATTTTTGATACCTGGGACCATAGTATCCACCTGAATCAATCTGTGCAATGGCATGATCTTGTATGATCCATGTGGAATGAGGGTTGGAGTCACTGTGCTACAACTGCGGAGCTCTTATTAGAGAGGACCATCTCAGAGAATAGCCCTAGGTGACTGTGCCGCTGTACTCTAAGAACTAGGTGGCACAGTGCCACAGGGCATATTACCATCAATGCTGTTCAACAGCTACTGAAAGTCTTCACATTAATATTGTGTGTGATGCTGAAAGCATTTACCAGGCGATTGGGGGTGTTTTTCCACTGTCAAAAAGTACCCATTTTTGCACCCATTTAGGACCCATTTGGGTGTGAGCTGGATGATCCCATTTCCACCACGGCATCCATTTGGGACCCAATTGTTTCCACTGCCATGGGGGAAATCCGGATCCAATGGGTACATTTTGGCCTTTAATCCGGATTTTCTGTAGATCTAAGGGCTGCAGTGGAAAAACACCCTGGGATTGATGGTTTGGGTGAGGATCAATAAGTTGAAAGTGAATCCTGAGAAAACAAGACAGAGATTTTGTGGATAGGGGATTCTAGAGTTCAGGAATTGAGGAATCTGCCTGTTTTTGATGAGGTTTTGCACTCCCAAAGAAGGCAAGGATATGTGCTTAGAGTTGCTCCTAAGCTTATAATGGCCATTGGATGCCCAGGTAACCTCTATGACTAGGAGCTCTTATTACCAACTATGGCTGGTTTACCTGCTATGCCTCTTCTTGGTTGGGGATATCCTGGATATCATTGTCAATGTATTGGTAATCTTATGGCTAGATTACAGCTCATTCATTCTGTGGGGGGCTATTCTAGTACCTGGTAAATGGGATGCTTGTTTGTGCAGTGTAGATGTTACATAACTCAGGACCAGGTCCACTTAACAGATTGTTTGTCTTGTTACAAGCCTGCAGCTGGGCCTTCTCTGTGGTGACTCCACCCTGTAGAATGTTCTCTCCTATGTGACTCATCTGGCACCTACACTTTACATTCTTTAGGAACCTATTTGTAAGGAATTAAGGAGGCCAGCGTGTTTGCAAAGACTGATAAGAAGTCTGCAGATTCTGCAGTAACTGGTTTGTGCTGGTCAGCCGTGAACTTTGGTAGCACTGTTCTTACTTGCCTTTATTGCACATCTCAAAAGAGGAATCTGATATGTACTCTTCTTCCTTACTGTGAATAAATCGGATGCAAATTAACTTTGGAGGGCTGGAAGAGGTGTTATTGGGAGGATTGTAAATGTCTGGCTGAGACAGGGATAAAAAGTCAGTCTGTAATATGAGAGAGTTTGGAACTTGTCCTGGTGGGATTTCTGGAAGGCAAGTTTTCCGGTGTTGCAACACAGATTAAAATAAATCCTTTGTTTCTAGCTTGTTTGTTTACTAAAACCCACATGGATAGAAGAAAGCTGATAGGGCAGCAAAAGTTTCCTAACATATTGAAGATATTTGTGTTTATTTAGGCCTTCCCAATTTGAATGGTTTCCCCTTTCCCCCACTATTTTTATTATATTCATAGAAATCTATTTTCTATAAGTTTTCAATGTTTTTAGGCACGTTATTTTAATTACGTCCATGAACTGCTTGAAGATTTCAGATAAATGAATATGTAATACAGAAAGGAAACAAATCTAGAAAAGAATTGCCACTGAAAAATTAAAAATGAAGAACTGGTCAGCATACAGAAGCCTATTCCATGAAAACAACTTTAAGGAAAGAATAGCGGAGAAGAATGAGCTATTATAGATATTTTGCCAAAGGAATCGTCAGGCAGCCTTCATAGAATAGCTATAATTCTCAAAGGAAATGAAAGTGTGTAGCTTGAAGCATCTAGTAATTTGGAGACTAATTCTCCTTCAGACTTCAGGTCACTGTTGCCAAAGTTTCACATGTATGAATCCAGCTCTCTGAGGGCCGGATAATGATAAGTCTGTGCAGAGGTGGTACAAGATGGCAATAGCTTCTGCCTTGCTTTTTCAATGTATAGCCTGCGAATGACTGCAGTTCTAATTTGAGTAACTGCTATTACGGCTCGCAATTCTTTTAACTGGTTGTGTAGTGGCACATGGGAACAGAGCAGCTAGATCAAAAAGTACACAGACCAGGATCACAAGGCTACAACAGCCTTTTGACGATGGCAATTCGGTGTGGTAATGATGAAATTTAGCTTACAGTGAAGCTTTGATGATTCCACGATCACAAAGCCTCATTTGCATTCCATAGGCAGAGTGCAGTCAAGTGACGCGGCTACAAATCTAGCTTAGAATGTGTGTCTGTGTCTGTGTGTATTTGCACCTGCATATCTGTTGGAAAAAGGGAAGTATAAATTAGGGATGTGCATGAAGAAGAAGAAGAGTTTGCTTTTCTACCCTACTTTTCTCACCCATTTAAGGGGACTCAAAGCGGCTGACAAAGCTTTTCTATTCTTCTCCCTACAAGACACCCTGTGAGGTAGATGGGGCTGTGAGAGCTCAGAAGAGAGCTGTGACTAGCCCAGAGTCACCCAGCTGGCTTCATGGGGGAGGGCAGAATCAAACCCGGTATTCCCAGATAAGAGTCTGGCTCCCTAACCACTAGACCAAACTGGCTCACCCAGACCAAACTGGCTCATTCCATCGAATTCGATCCAATGTGGACATTCGACTTTGAACAGAATGTCTTCACATTCGAATTTAAACGTTTGAATGGATTTTGAATGTTCCAAAACATTCGTTCAAATGATTCGAATCAATTTAATGTAAAGATGCGTATGTAAAGATACGTATCTGTACAAATATCATATGTATCCGTATGCATTTGTACTTATAATACAGAACGAAAACAGGATGCATACGAGATAAAACAGGATGCGTACAAAATGCGTACAGGTGCGTATAACACATATGAATGTTGTCGACATTCGTATCTTCAAATTTGAATCTAATGTTCAAACGAAAAGATTCGAATATCGGATTTGAATTGTTTTTTGCTGCATTCGGATTTTAAACATTCGGATCGACTCGAATGTTTTGACATTCAAATCAATTTGAATGCAAATGTAAAAAAAAAGTCCTGTCCCCCATATAAAACCTCCTGCCCCACTATTAAATAAAGAAAAGGCAAACCAGCTGTGAACATAGGATTGCATGGAGCTGGCCTCTGAGAAACATAAACCTGGGGTTCTTCGATCTGTCCCACTGATTATTCTTGCTGACCCTGCCCTTTACTTGTGCAAGTGCCAAAACGCATCCAGGCCTAGCTGTTTCTTTTTGACTCATTCGAAGGCGCTCCTTTCCCTTCTCCTGTATGAGTGAATGCATGCCTTGAAAGAACTCAAGAGGGTGGTGTGATCAAAACGTTGATTCATTGCAATGAAGCACAAATAGACAATGATTCTTCTGTTTCCCCACAGCGAACCTATATGTATATTTATTATTATTATTTTTACGGAGGGAGGGAGAGAAAAGAAAAAAAGGAGCTTGGTCATTTGGGGGGCAAATGTGTTTACAGTGTGTGTGTGTGTGTGTGTGTGTGTGTGTGTGTGTTTACAGGTGGAAGTCCCTCCCCCTGCCACAATGGATTGTGGGAGCTTCTTAAAAAACACTGGCAATCCACTGTGTCATGGAGTAGAGCTTCTGCCTGCGGCTGGCATCACTAGCTGTGGCTGCCGCTGTCTTTCCTCCTTGTTCACAGGGAAGATTCTTGCCTGAACCAGAGCTGGGCTGTTCAGATCTCGACAGATGGCAGGTCTTGTTCAGCCCCCTGAGCAGCTGACTCTGCTGACAAAGATACTCTGTGTCTCCTCAGCTGAAAGAACAAGAGAGAGTTGGCAAAGCCATTGAATATTTTATCTGACATGAAGTGATGAAGTGATTTTACAACTTACTTATGGTGATTAAATTAAATGGGCTCCCCTTCATGTATATTTTATCAGTTGCTTGACTTTCCTTTGCTTGCTTGTCTTAGCCCCCTTTCCATTTTTGGCTGGCAAAGCCTCCCCCAATCTTACGCAGAGGCCTAAACTTAAACTGTGCATGCACGCACACATACATGCACACACACACACACACACATGGATGAGTTAAGGCATTGTCTGAGCTTATGGTATATTACACTGCTGTAGATTTTGCTCTGGTGGGTTGCTTCTCTCATTTCCCTGGCCAGTCCTTCACTTAGTCTCCATACATTAAAAAAAAAATGCACTCAGAAGGTGTGGGGAGGTTGTGATTAAAAAATGCTCTGACACTTGTGCGCCTTTGCCTTGTCAATGTAGATCATGTTCCAAGTGATCAAATAAGCCCTTCAGGCAGGAGATAACAGATCGCTCTTCTCTTTCCTGAGCTGCTGGAAGGCTTTAGCACAGAGGAGTACAGAGCGTTTTCTTCAGTTCAAACTCAAGATGAGGCTACTGGCAATTTCAGATTTGCACGTTAATTGCATTCACAGCCCTACTTGTAATGGTTCTTTCCCCAGTCCCACAGGAAGAGGAGGAGGCAACTTAAAAGACAAGAAAAGCTGTTGAGTTCTTCCCCAATGCTTTCCCTCCACCCCCTTCAGCTCACCAGACTCATGATATCTGCCAGCTGCTGAACAGATGTGCAATAGGACTAGAAGTAACAGCTGCTTATTATATAGTGACAGGAATGTTGTGTGGCTTCAACATCCCAAGGCATCCATTTTTGATTCTATCCTCTGCTCTCTGCTATTCTGAACTAAAAAAAATAAAATAAAAGAAAGAGTCCTCATGTTATTTCTTCTCCAGGTAGGAGAAAAAGATGTGAAAATGGGAAGGAGGCGGCGCGTGAGGCGGAAGAAAACAAGAAGGAGAAGCAGCAGCAATAATCTTCTTTCAAAGGGTGGGAGATTTGTGGAACTGAAATCCTGACGCTTTTATAGTTACACACTTGGTTCTCTCAGCTTTGATTTGTGTAGTAACCTCGTGTTCCCAGTTATCCAAGCAGAGTTTGGATAACTTTTTTCTAAACACTACAATATATAGCTTAAGGCTACCATTTTCAGCCTCGGGCTGGGTCACTGCTTGATGGACCAGGGCAGCTCCATTGAAGGTGCGTAGGGGATTTACCATAGAAAAAAAGATGGTGCTGTGTTTCTATTTCAGACCAGAGAAGTATCATTTCCAGGGGCTGAATGCAGCACTTCCAAGGAGAGTGTGAAATCATGCCCTGCAAAAATGGCCAGTTGTCACATCCTTAGGCACTTCTGCACTTTGCTTCCCATCTGCAGGACAGGAATAGTGCCTCTTCGCTGGTGTGCACTCGCATTCACACCTGGGTCTGGACACAACTTTGCGAGCACTGGCACCATCAACACAATGACGGTAATGTGACGTGCAGGCGCAGGTGCGGTTGTGTTCCCCGTTGCCTGAGATGTCAGCATGCTTGTGACAGACAACCTCTGGTACTGGCAAAGGTGTGAATGTTCACTTCTGGAACAGAGGCCTTTTTGCACTATGGCCTCTAGTGCATAATTAGTGCACCTCTGGGGAAGAGAATATGCACATTGAGTAGACTTTTACATCCTACAAGTATGTCCTCCCTCCCCAGAAGTGCACTAATTGTTATCAGTGTTACCTGATTACTTACTTGAAGTGTCCAGCAGCATGACCATGTGCTCTTGCCAGCACTCCGGGGTTGTTTGAGATGCCACACAACTGTAGATATGACCACGTGTGCACAGAGCATCAGTGTCATGAAGGCGATGGTGCTGGTGCATGTGTGGTTGTGGAGATGCCACTGCCAAAATGTTGGACCCCAGAAAAGGATCGGGCCCCAGCATCAAATAAGGTGAGCATCTGATCCCGGGTGGAGGGAGCAGGTAAAGTTGACTAGCCCTCAGGTGTGAGCACCAGTCAACATTGGGTCATAGCGGACAGAAAGTGTAGTGGAAAATATGCCTCAGGTAAGGTTGTGGGTGCATGTGGTACACCGTTTTGGGCATCACCTCTAGTAGCTGGTGGTTAGCTTCTGGGATGGCAGGAGACATTTCTGATGTGGAAATGCCTCCTGCAAGTGCAGATGGTGTTTCCCAGAAGCCAACCCAGTGTCTATTAGCAGGGCAAGTGAGAATTGACCTCTGGAATGGGATGGCGGGATCACTTCTTGGGTGCTGGTGGGCACTTTCTTCTGTAAGTGGAGACATAGTCAGTGGCTACTTCCAGCTTTGGATCTTATATTTTTTAATCCAGTGGATGAAATTTTCCTAGCAGCTTATAATTAAAAAGAAACACTCAGGTTGAAAAAAATGGACAATTAATCTTCCCCCATTCACTAATGCCTCTGTTCTCTCCATCAGGTAGATCTGTATTTCTAGTGATTTAGAAAAGGGAAGAGAGGTATTATGTCCACAGTTCAAACTTTATACTTTGTTGTTGTTGTTTTACTGGTCTCTTTTTTTAAAAAAGTCTTGATTGTTTCAGCCTTTCCTCAGTCTTTCTCTAGCTCTCTTACCATTTTAGTTGTCCTTTGAAATTTTTCTATTTCTGCTATATCGTTTTTGAAACACGGCAAACAAAACCATACACACAGTTCCAGGTGCGGCTGCACACTTGTTTAGCACTGTCATATTGGGAATTTTTACACTTTTCTGTAAACATAATTTTTTTTTAACTATAATTTTGTTTTCTGTAAACGTATTTCCAGACAGGTTGGAAAACTAGTAATTGCTATGGATAATTGCATGTAGCATGTATTTTAAACATTCAAATTGAATGGAATGTTTTGACATTCGATTCAACTTGAATGTGGATGCAGAAAAAAACATTTGTCCATACCCCTAATCTGTACACCTCCAAATGTGGACCACCAATGTACATTTTCCTTACAGACATCAAAATGTTGTGAACTAAGCGCTGGTAGTTTGGGAGGGTGGTTTGTATAGTTTGCTGAAAGATGCCTTGCTCTTTTGACCCCACTCTTCCTGACAATATGACTAGTGTTGACTGGAGGCTCATGAATTCAAAATAATTCTTGAGAGAAAAGTAAGAAAACCCCTACCACCAATCTAAGATGGATAGAGACTGACAGGCATCCAGGAGTTGAAAAAGAGAGACCCTTATGCATGTATAAAGTTAGTCTGCTTATCTATATCATTGTTATACCTGCTTTCTTCTTTTTCTTTTAAAATCATAAGTAAGCCCGTGAATTTTCACAATCCTCCATTGGCAGTATCATAATTTCCTCCATATCTGAGGTTACATTCAGAAAGTATAAATATTGGGTACAGAACTTTAGAAAAATTACCAGGAAACAACCTTGAGATGAGAATATGAAATGTGAAAATTGTGCTGAAAGGAGCAATCATAGACTCCTCAGTTTCTTTTAAGGCAGTAAGTGAAAATAGACACCAGAAGGGCAATAGAAGATGTAATAAGCTGCCAACGGGTTTGGTCTCTTATGAAAGATGCAAGTTTGTAAGAATTGTCACAGACAGTAAATTGCAGCAGGTTTCCAATATTGAACAAGTATGTCAACTGACCTCTTTCCCATTAAATTTGTGCTGATGAATCAGCTTTATGCTGATGTTTGTCCCTTGCTGGTATATAATCCATAGTGCAACTTTTCTTTTATTCCCCCCTCCCCATCTTGTCTTTGTTTTTTAAAATAGATTTTTATCAGGAAGACGATTCAAAATGCAAGTCATATACAATTAAACATATGGCATTGTAAGTGCTGAATATTTTCCAGTACTTGTGGATTAGGACAGAATAGAATTGTTTCTCTTAATTAGATATTTCACTTTTTACAGTGCCCAGATCACTTAAGTCCGTTTAAATCCCATCATCCATAACTGAAACTATTGCAACTTTTCTAATAAGGCTGATGGTAACAAGTGATGCTGTGCTGAGCTGGCCAGGATGGAAGAACGGCTGCGCATTGGCCCTGCCGCACCCACCCTCAGACTATAAAACTGCATTTGAGAGGGGAGGAGGAGAGCCGGCCAGGAGGGAAGAACTGCCATGCATTTGCCCTGCCACCCTTGCCCTCAGGCTACGGTGACCTACTCCCATTAGACTGTCTTAACCATGGATGAGAGGAGGGAGACTCAGCATTTAACCATCTCGGCTGCCACAAGGGCTACAGGAACTCAGCAGCACCCAGCCCTAACGTCACCTTGGATAAGTGGAGCGGGGCTTAGTGGCCAGCCGTCTTGCCTGTTTTATAAGTTTTTTTAAAAAATATTATTGTTGTTATTATTATATTATGTATTATTTATACCATGCAATGTATTTTTGACTTATGTATTTATTTGACTGACTATATTGATTTGTCATATCTCTTTGATTGTATTCGCATTGTATCTTTGTTTTTTTTTCCATTTGTTGTAAACCGCCTTGGGCAAAAATTTATGTTTGGACAGGCGGTATATAAATAAAAATGGAAATGGAAATGGAAACATCGAGTATCCTGGGGATGGGCACCCAGATGAGGTCTTCTTGTTGATGTTTGGGATGGTCTAACCTCAGAGTAGTAAACATAATTCTGAGGCCATGACAAGTTGCCACCCTGTGCCACCCTTTAACTTAGAGTTTCAGAAAGTATGTTGTATATGCCCTCTGATTTCTTGGTTGCTTTGTGGTTCCTAGATAGGGTTCCTGGCCAGAATTTGTGCCCATGACTAGGCATGTGTATGAATATTCGAATGCATTCGAAATTTGATCAAATTGACTGAATTTTGACATTCGAAATCGAATTGAATGATCTTAAATTTGAATTTAAAGTTTTGATCTGAATTTCAAATTTCAGATTCATTTGTTTGAATTATTTGGACATTTGGATGTGTATGGGTTTGTACACAATGCATACTTGAAGATCTGCACCTTTCCCACATCTGTACACATTTGTACGGATCCATACGTGACAAAAATGGCTTTTATATGGGATGCATATGGATGTGTACAGATGCATACAGATGCATATGGATCCATGGAAGATGCGTATGGGCATCTATGAGTGTTGTCGACATTCATAAGAGGAAATTCAAATGAAAAATTTGAATGAATAGATTTGAATTTGCTTAATTCAAATTGAATTTGGTTAAATTTGAATTTTACAGGTTCAAATCATATTGAATTTTTGAGCATTCGTGCACACCTCTACCCATGACATTTCTTGTACTTTAGATGCTTTAGGCTGTCCAGTGGAACAGAAGAGAGGCTTGACTGAATTGTCTCTGTGTTGGCTGCCATGAACTCTTATCAAATCTGCAGATGGATGGAGCCTGACTGGGAGAAATACAAAACTACTGTTTTTCTCCACTTCTGTCACATTACCCTCTCTTCCTAGAATGGTTGGGAAATAATGCCTTCTAGTAATACTGCCCTTGGTACTCATTTGGGTGTCTACTTACGTGAGTTGTACTGAATTAAAGAAAACCAGAAGAAAGAAAATGGACCATGCTACAGTAATGAACAAAGTCATTAAATTACATTTATTCCCTATTTTCTATCATATCATAAGAAAGTAGGCTAAAAAAGATGTTCTTTCTGTGTGAATAAAAGCTAAGGCTGTGTCTCCAGTACTAACCTCCACTTTGGCAAGTGACTCATCTGGGTTGAACATGAAAATAAGCGAATGTGACTGGAATGTGTCAGCAGATCATGGGCTGGTCCAAAAGTGAAGGCTAATCAAAAGAAGGAAGTAGCATGTTCTGTTCATAGAATCACAGAGTTGGAGGGGACCTCTAGGGTCAACCCCCTGCTGAATGCAGGATTTCCTAAACCATACCAGACAGGTGTAGGTCCAGCCTCTACTTGAAGACCTCCAGTGAAGGTGAGCTAACCACATCCCGTGACAACCTATTCCACTGACTGATTGCCCTCACTGTCAGGAAGTTTTTCCTAATATCTGATCTGCACTGACTCCCTTGAAGTTTCATCCCGTTGATTCTAGTCCTCCCATCTTGTGAAAGTGAGAAGAGAGACAATCCCTCTTCACACAGGATGGAGCATGGACTGGGCTAGGATGCCCCCAAATGGCCCCTTAGCCTGATGGCCCCTTAGCCTGATTATTGACACTGATGTCAATGCTAGAGTCCTGGTCTGAAACAGGAAGTCATCTGTGGAAGGCATATGGTCCCCTGTTCTGGTATGTGGGGAGGCATTTGGGTGACAAAAGAGTATAAACTGTTGAAATAGCCTCCCTTGGAACACCAAAAGTCAGGAACCTTTGTTCCCAGCCTTTGTGGACTCTTGTGTCAACTCTGAAAGTGGTGCAGCCTTCAGAGCCAGTGGCAGGGGCTGACACAGGATGGGCTGTCCCAGTGTGGATAGGCCTGTCCAGCACCAGTGGGAACCTGCCCGAGACTGGGATGGGTTCTGTATCCTGGAATAGGGTGTCTTGCTCTATGTCAGAATTTTTAAAGTGAATGCTAAAGGATGGTATGGTTCTGTCCAGATGAAGCATGGAAAAGTCTGAATCCAGAGCAGGAGCTCTGAGCCATTATGGAAGCATCTACAGTGTGGGCACTCTAACCACGGGACCAAACTTGAGTCACATCCTGTCTCCTTTCATGCATCTACATAAGGGGAGGAAATAACGTCCAGGTTTGGAAGTAATCTTGGGGTTACTTACACAAAATCACTGACAAGATGCTTCCCTGGGAGTTGTGCATCCCTGAAATCCAGTTATGGGTAGGGATTTCTGGACATCATGGCACCTGTGCACCCCCAAGTATGGATGCACTGTCCCTTACATAGACCCTTGTGTGGATGCAAGTCATGTCTTCAATCCCTACCCCTGCTGTATTATTGAACAGCATACTTTTATCCTTCCTGAAGGCAACCAGTCATATGATTATTATGATTTCCCTATTGTTTTCTGAAACAGGGCTGAAGGGGACATGTTTCAGGTACATAACTTTTATGTCCAGAACTATGGATCCATCCCCTGGTTTTCTTTTCTTCCTCCTCTGAAGCCATTATGGCTGCTTTAATAATATACAGGGATATTCAATGAATATCCCTGTATATCAATCAATGAATGTGATTTCTTGAAGGTTTTGTTCAATTTATAGGAATAGAAGCAGCGTGTCATTGGGTCATTGGTCTATGGAATTCGCTGCCAGAGGAGGTGGTAACAGCAACCAGCCTAGATGACTTTAAGGAAGGGTTAGTTAGACAAATTTATGGATGATAGATGTATCAATGGATACTAGAATGGATGCCAAGGTACATCTTTCAGGCTCGGGGGGGGGGGGGGACACAAGCAGGATGTTTTCAAGGCCATTTTCTGGGATTTGAGAGCAGGAGAAGGTTTGCCCTTGCCTCTGCTTGAGATGCCCATGGGCAACTGGTGGGCCACTGTGTGCGACAGAATGCTGGACTAGATCCAGCAGGGCTCCTCTTATGTTCTTATGTGTGCAATGGAACTGGCAAGGTGGCACGGATGGGAGAAGCGTCTAGTGCAGTGATGGCGAACCTTTTGAGCTCAGTGTGTCAAAATTCACAAGAAAACCTAGCTTAACTCGGGTGCTGTGTCACATCCAGAAATATCCATAATTTTGTAAATGTATGTCTTTTATTAAAAGCAAAAACAAATAATTCTTTACATTGGTGACTTTTGTTTAATTTTGTTTGCTAAATCTTCAGTTGAAAGTTGGTATTTTGTACACTTCAAGAACAAGCAAGCACTACACACTCAGGTGCCAGGGTGACCAGGTGTGCCACCCAAAAGGGCCTGGCGTGTCACCTGTGACACGCGTGTCATAGGTTGGCCATCACTGGTCTAGTGGGACCTTGGTCTTGATGTCACCTGGCTTCACTTTGAAATTTCAATTAAATCCTCCTGTCTCCCCTGCTGCTCTCTCACTTCCTTTGCACAGGCCACCACTGCAGAGGCACTCTGTAAGTTTAGGCCACATGTTGCACATTGCTGCTGGATTAATTTGTTAGGTATATGCACCACAAAGACTCAGACCTAGAGATCTGACATGGTAATGCCAGCAGTGGAATGAGATAATTCTGTTTATAATGGAACAGTGTTTGAAATATATTTCTGGTTGCAAACAACAACATCATAAAAATCCTCCTTAGACTAGGAAGCAGCTACAGGAACAGAACTCCTTTTCTGGCTGAAAGGGCTATGTTTTCCTACGCAAATGTAGCAAAGACCAGAAATTAGCAATGACTGCTAAATTAACACACTCGAGGAGCTTGGCTGGTTCTAATAGACAGTCAAATGGTCTTGTTACATTGTAATGGTGCCAAGCTAATTGAAGTGATTACTGTTGCTCACAAGCAGCCCTTTTGAAGTAGAAGTCTTTGAAATTATCCGTAGACGTTAAATGTCAGACAGAATTGTGTAATTATACTTTGTAAATGCTGAATGTCATAAGGCATCACAGGTAATTGAGGTTTACAGAGAAGAGCTTTATCTAAACTTAATTGGGCATCATCCCTTTGTCACTCTTTCTAAACCTAATTGGGCGTCTACTTTGTTACCAAGGGACACTCTCACGTATCTGTCTCTGACACTGTCAGCAGATGTGAGCAACAGATAAGTGTCACCAAGCTCGGGTTCCCTAAGGACATTTTGGGGTGAGCAGATAACAATCCAAATTGTTCAAATAGCACCAGAAAGCAGCTCCAATTTCTAGTGACTGGGTCTGTTAGACCTGGGTTCTGACAAGTTTGTGCTTCATGTCTTTTCTGTTGCTTGGTGCCATCAGCTCAAGGACAATCCTGGGTAACTACAAGACACATTGATCTAGTTTTCTTGTCATACAGGACATGACCTCAGGGGATCAAACCAGAGCCTCAGACTTACAGGCATTTCATATTTACTTCTGTAATTAATCAATGGATAGACCTATTGCCCATCCACAGCTGAAATAGTTTCTGGGCTTATTTTTACACCTTCAGTACTTCCTTCAGGCTATGTTTGGCTGCTACAAGCAAGCACCATTCCTACCCCAGCAAAAACAACACTGTATTATACTCCAGGACTGACATATGCTATTCTATATTTGTGTTGGCCCAGCAAAATGGTTGCAAAAACCCTGGGTAATTTTACAGGGTTGGTGTACTTCTTGTCCTCAAAGAAAAAGAATCCTCTTCCGTACAATGCACTACAACAAACCTGTTGAATTTTTAAGGTGTTTTTAAACATGCATCTTGTTTTAATCTGTATTTCATTTTAATCTGTATCTGTTTTAATTTGTATCCTGTTTTAACCTGTTTTAATCTGTTGTTACCCACCCAGAGACCTTCGGCTATGGGGCGGGATAGAAATGTACATACATACATACATACATACATACATACATACATACATACATACATACATACATACATACATACATACATACATACATACATACATAAATAAATAAATAAATAAATAAATAAATAAATAGCATGAAATTTATCTTCATTGTAGGTTAGGGTTAGGATTATTATAAGTGTGGCTTGTCAGCTTATTTTCTATTCCCTTCCTTATTACCCCTAGCACTGAATTTGGTTTTTTCACTCCTGCTGTACACTGGGTCAACATCTGCATTGAGCTGTCCAGCAGAACCTCAATATCCCTTCTCTGTTCTGTCACCAAAAGCTCAGCGCCCATCAGTTTATAGGTGTAATATGAGCTCTTTGCCTCACTTTCCCTTTGCTAAGACTGAAGTATATTTGCCATTTCATCACCCCGTTTCCTTTACCTGTCCACTGTACAAAGAAAATTACAGCTCATACTTCATTTATTTCCATAGAGATGCTCTAATACTTTCTTAAGGGGAGAATAGGCAGACTTGCCAAGTATTGGGAATGAAAAAGAAGTTCTTTCAGAATGCCATCAATAGAAGGCAAATCATCCCAAACATGCTTTGGAAAGGTCTGGCCTTTTGTTATGTCAGGGGTCGACCAGTACTTACTAACCTGCAACCCATATTGTATGCCATATCTGAAAACTGACGCAAGGAGATAAGAGTGCAGCAATTCCATGGCTGGAATTTTGCATGAAGAACCTAAACTCCAAATACGTATTGGTCATTAATTCTGATGCTAAGCATGTAACCAACAACATCCTTATTTGTTAACATGTGCAAGTGTCATCACTGGGTGTTTTTCCACCGTGCTGCTTAGATCTGGATCTAAGAAGATCCGGATCTATGGCATGGGTACATTCCTTAATCCAGATCTAGTAGATCCAGAATAAGGGAAGCACCCAATGTGTTTCTACGGGAGGTGTAGCACCCATTAGCAATGAGTGCTAACCCCCCTGCCGTGGAAACACCTTTGCACCCATGTGGAGAATCCGGACCGACCCCCAAGGGGTCGGTCCGTCACCCCTGGTGTCTTGGTGGACAGGGGTGCACGATCTCTGAAGTCCCAGCTTTGGAGTGATTTCGGAGTCATTTTGAAATATTCTGAAATGACTCCAAAGTCCCTCTGAAGCGATTGCCAAGGACTTTGAAGAGGCTCTGGAGCAGTCAGCGCAGTCTGTGTGCTATTACCACAGACTGCGTGGACTTCCCTCCGAAGTCCTTCCGAAGAGACCGGCGGCAAGACTCTGAGGTCTGCGCTGATCTCTTCAGCGAGACTGGCGGCGAGACCCCGGAGTCCCTCCGAAGCGATTGGCAGAGACTTCGGCGTCTCGTCGCTGGTCTCTCTGGAGAGATCAGCACAGACCTTGGAGTCTCACTGCCGGTCTCTTCGGAGGGATTTCAGAGGGAAGTCCGCACAGTCTGTGCTAATAGTGCATGGACCACGCTGACAGCTCCGGAGCCTCTCCAAAATCCTTGGCGATCGCTTTGGAGGGACTTCAGAGTCATTTTGGAATGATTTCGAAATGACTTGAAATCACTCTGAAGCGAGGATTTCGGGGCTCCCCCCCATGGGTGCATCCCCTCCCCCTAGCCTCCTCTAGACCCCATTGCCTGTTTCCTGTGGATACAGGCTCCCTTTAATCCAGATTTTCTGCCTGAAGACCCCATTGTAGACCCCATTAATGGGGTCTAAAGAAAATCTGGATTAAAGGCCAGAAAGTACCCATTTGATCTAGATTTCCCAAGCGGCAGTCGAAACAATCAGATCCCAAATGGGTGCCGTGGTGGAAATGGGATCATCCAACTCACACCCAAATGGGTCCTTAATGGGTGCAAAAATGGATACTTTCTGACAGTGGAAAAACACCCACTGTGTCTGCACTGTTAACTTGTTAACCATGCTGCCATCTTTGTCTCTTTCTCAGACTCAGCTAAACTCCGTTGGATTTCACCACAGATACAACCTTTCCTCTGTGCTGTGGTTAATCTATATATGTGCCAATAGCTGGGAACTGCTAGATGTTTTGGGAACTCAATGCTTTAGTGTTGTGAACATGGTATGGGTGTGGGAACTAGGTAAGAATCAAAAGCTTGATATAAACTCTATGGTGGGACTTGGAGATCTTTTATCAAAATCTTGTAATCATGGTTAGCTACTTCTGCCCATGTACATTGAATGACGCTTGGGAAGTGATTATCTGACACTAAGCAGTTTTTGAAAGCATGAAGCCTAGACTCTTAAACTATATTCAAAGGAGATGGAGGGCAGTGGTAGGCAATTGTGCAGTTCATCGTTTTCTTGTCTCTTTCCGTCGTTGTCTCTTTCCATTGGCCTGTTAGCTTATGATGTTTTCCTTTACTATTCTTTCCTTCTCCCTTTCTACAAATAGCTTTGCACACATATTTTGGAACTTTTCAGGTCATTAGTCCATGCTAGTGCTTGGAACATTTCCAAACTGAGCAGTGATGTACTTGTACATCACTGCTATTTACTATTAGTAAATAGTATGGAAACTATGATTTACTCAGTATAACACTCAACCCTGTTCCCTCTGAGACCCTTTTCCTTGTGTGTCATGTCTTTTTAGACTGTAAGCCTGAAGGTGGTGATGATATAAATGAATGGATGATATAGATAGGTAGATAGGTAGGTAGGTAGATAGGTAGGTAGATAGGTAGGTAGGTAGGTAGACAGATAGATAGATGATAGATAGATGAGGGAAGGAGAAGCTTAATAGTTTGATATTATTTTGCTACCAGTAGAAATTTCAAAATGGAACAGTTAAACATGATTTCATGATTTTAATAGCCCAGATGTTCTTCTACTTTCAGTTCTTCCTAAATGGCGAAAATTGAGGAATTAGGCAAAAACCAAGGAAGTTTCTTCCCTAGACAGCGAGTGTCATTTTTAGTTTATAATTGTCTAGTTGCTTAGATGTGCTTCCCTAAATGCCAGCCATTGCTGTGACTTTATTTCTCAACTACCCACACTGAATGTGGAGGCAGACAAGGTTCCCACAAGAAAAGTAATGGGATATTTTATCTTGTACCTGTCAGGCTTTACAAGGTCAAAAGTTTCCCTTTCTTTGGAAAGTAAGGTTGTGTAATATGGTCTTTTGGAGGGAGCTGCTCATACTCTGTGAAATGCCATACATACAAAGGGACCTTGCTATACAGTCTACATCCCTAAATTTAAGCCTATTACTCCTGCATTTTGGTGAGCACACTTAGCTTATCTACCTCTTCTGAGCAAATAATATTTATACTCTAGCAGAATGGAGTAGGAGTGTAGTGGACAAAATTTCCTTTCCCATCTCAGCTAAATTCCACTTCCTGCTCATTCATGTTCTAGAAGGGCTTATTCTCTGATCAGAGAGACATCACTAGTAGAAGTGAAGTCATGTGTTCCAAGCTAGTGTGCAACCAAGATCGTAGCTGCTCTCCACAACTGCTTTGGGGATAAAAGGATGCGATATTAGTTCATTTATTGATGCACAACATTACCCATGGGGGGGGGGAAGTATATAGAATTTGGATGTATGTAGGCTTTCGTTGCTGATTTCCATCTCATTTGTAACAGTTTTTGGGCTGTTATGCCGTATTCCAGGTTTCTTCTTCTGAGAACCTAAGCTTTCTGATATAGTTGTGATATCCATTTTCAGAGGTCTTTGCTCCCTAACCACTAGATCAAACTGGAGTTAGCAGACTCATTGCTATGAACTGAAAATGTGGTAGACTTTCGGCTATTCTTCCAGTCCATGAATGTCATTCTGGCTGAATTATTTTACAATATTTCACCCACAGCATCATTCTCATGGAGATCTAGCATGATCC
Organism: Aspidoscelis tigris stejnegeri; assembly: GCA_023333525.1. Taxonomy (NCBI): domain Eukaryota; kingdom Metazoa; phylum Chordata; class Lepidosauria; order Squamata; family Teiidae; genus Aspidoscelis; species Aspidoscelis tigris. The sequence goes on along the minus strand of JALMGA010000007.1, from coordinate 73,035,620 downwards.
ATAGTCTGGACCATGCTCCTACACCTCTAAGGCCAATGCCCTCTTCCTCAGCTTGGATCCTGCCCTGCTCTAGACAGTGACAAAAGAAGTCTAGGAATATTATTATAGACTGATGGAATGAGACTCCACCTATGGCACATATAAGATGTTTTTATTGCAAATGAATATTGTGTGTAAGGATGGAGATTTAGTATAACCAATACCCAGAAAATTCTACCAAAACTATAACTGAGTATTACTAAGATCAGTAGGAATATCTGTACTTAATGAGTGACAGATGAGATCATTGTGCAAAGCCCCATTTGCCTTTCTACCTCTTGGGAAGCAGGTATAACAACCTAGGATGCTGCTATACCTAACTGTAAACCCACTTCAATCTGGTTTTAAGGTCAATAATGGATTTGAAACCACCTTGGTCACCTTCTGGGTTGATGACCTTCTCCAAGATAAAGAATGAGTACAGCTCTGTTGATTCTCCTGGAACTTTTGGTGGCTTTCAGTACTATTGACCATGCCATTTTTTTCTGGGAAGGCTACAGTGTTTGGGAGTTTGGATGCATTAAGGGGCTGGATAAGAGCCAATAAACTGAAACTGAATCCAGTCAAGATAGAGATGTTGTGAGGCAGGTCTTTGGTCCATGAAGTATGGAGACACCCTGTTATCAGTTCAGCTGTATGCTCCTGGAAGGGAGAGGTGCTCTTGGACTCTGCAATGATACTTGAAGTTCAGTGACCATGAATGCCTACTTCCAGCTACAGGTGATTCACCCGTTATGACCCTTTCTGGACAGAGGTGGTCTGGCCGCAGTAATACATGATCTGGTAACCTCCTGATTGAACTATTTTAATATACTCTACATGTCACCACCCTTGAAGATAGTTCAAAAGCAGCAGCTGCTGCAGAATCCAGAAGTGAAACCACTAACCAGTACTGCTGGACAGAAACACAGCACAATGGTCTTTAAAAAGACAATTTGCTAACAAACCAAATTCAAGGTGTCAACTTTAATTTCTAGAGTTCTAAACAGGTTGGGCCTTGTCCTTCTCCCTTCCTTCTTCTCCTCCTCCTTTTTCTTTTTAAAGATACAGGATTTAAAACCCTGTCTCCTCTTCATCACTTGCTGCTTTGTCAGTCTATAGTTCAAAAGGGATGTGGGCAGCAAACTAGAATTACTTGGCTGAATACATTGGTGTGGTGAAAAATTTCATTATTCTATGACAACGAGTGAAAGCATTTGTTATGTCCTTTATTATATGCCCAAGGGAGCTGAGAATTAGCTTTGGTTTGGCTTAATGGAGAGGTAGGTTGCTGTTTTCCCAGTGATAGAATCTCTATCTAATTTGTTAATACCAGCTTGTTATTATTTTGAATTTTCTTTTCAGTCCTAATGCAGGAGAAAAGGGCAGGACCCTAGGCCTCCTGAGAATACAATCTCTCCCTCCCTCCATTTTTGGAAGCTGTAAAAATGTAGATTGTGTGTCGATTGGTAGTTCTGTTACAAAGGGAGAGCAGATGGCTTCCATTCTTGGTTTTACATCCCTCCCAGCTGGGATCACTTTTCTATTAAAATGAAAAAAGAAAATAAGCTAAGGTATAAGCTGGGTAAACCATAGTCATTTGGGTCTATTTGTGGCAGAACCTTCAATACACCCTATACTTTATCCTTCCTATTTCCTTGCTTATCAAATATTTATTGTCAACAATGGGCAGTTCTTTCTGCACACATTGCAATTGGATAATGAGATAGTTATTGACGGCGAGTGCTGATGGCATGAATAATTTCCTGTCTTTTATAAATGGGAATTTAATTATTGATGCTTTGTTTGGGCAGTGATAAAGGTGTTAGCAAAATACTACCACAATGGTAGGGTTGCAGCAGCGCTTGAAATAGTGGCTAGAGTTGATTGGCTAAATTTCTTCTTGGAACGAATTCCACTGACCTTTTAACTTTCTGGTACATTTTCCTGACTCTAAGACTCAGATGCCCTCACAGTTCAATGGGTTGTCTGGTGCATAGAAAAGCACTTTTTCGGCATCAGGTTAACAGTGAGATTGCACCTGTGCTTCATTTCAAAGCACAGTCACTTGACTAGTTTGGGGCACCAGAGATGGCTGGAATGGGATTCAAGTCTTTGGTAGAAGCCTCCTTTCGATCCTACCATGTAGTGTTTTCATACACTGTGGGTCAAAACATGGTTTGATAAAATCAAGGAGAGGTTTAACTCTGCCACACCCCTGAACCATAATTGTATGGAAATATACCTCGCAATAACGACTAGAAAGCAAGCATATTGTAAATGCATTGAAGCTCACATTCCATAAAGATATGAAAGGAAGGAAAAAATGGATATTGCTGGTAGAGACAGGAATTTAAAGAGAAATAAGAAAAGGGCAAGGTATTTGAACATTTGCTTGATTTTAAGGGGTGGGGATATATACATGGGCTGCGTCCCCATGGGCACTTTAATCTGAATTCAATTCAAATTCGAGAAAGAAATTCCCCATGCCTACTGTAATGAATCCGAAATAAATCCAACTTTGGCACCCAGTGTCACCATGCCATTCCTTATTCCTGGATTTTATGAGGACTATCCTGCCTAAATCCAGAGAAAAAAAAATCCTGATGAAAACAGGACTGAGTCCAATTTTTGGAGCTGAGTTCACTTATTTCCCCCTACATGGGGACATTACTGGGCTATTTGGGATGGAGGTCTAGCATTCTGTCCAATGGCAGCCAGATGTTGGTGGTTTTGTTTTGTTTTTTACAGATGCAAAGGTCCCCCCTCCCTTGCCATATTTGCAGAAGTTCCATATGGTATGAAAAAGGCAAGAAAGGGGGAGAAGCAGCTTTTATTTTTCTTTAATTTAAAGGGGCTTTTAAACAATTTTTGCTGGAAACATGTATCTTCTTGAAAAGGACAGACACTTAGGAACCCTTGAAATGATACATTTGTAATCGCAAAAGGGAGAGGTGCACAGCTAGTCTCCTTTCAAGGTGCGTCACACCCCTTTCTTGTATATTTTTAGGAAGGTGGTGAAGATGAACATCTTTCCCCTGGCCTTTGGCTGAGGTGATTTCCCCCCAGCCCCAGTACAGACATTATGATTTTAAACATGGAGTGTATTGTTTTAGATTTGTTGAATTATAAAAGTGCTTTTAATGTATATTCTGTTTTTAATCTGTTGTTTTAACGGTTGTTACCCACCCAGATACCTTCGGGTATGGCATGGGATAGAAATGTAAATAATCAATCGATTGATTGATCAATCAGTCTGTGGATATTGAAATCTATATAATGTGACTGAAACTATTAAAAATAATCCAAGAGTGCTACTTGACCCTCTTGGTTACAGATCAGTCCTTTTGCAGGTCAACAAACACTGTGTCTGATGTCCTGGGCACCAGTCAAGAAATGAGCTGCGTGGCTCATCTGGTTTTTGCAAGACAACAGAGCAGTCTGGAAGAACCAGCAAAATGAAGGCAACGATCAATAGAAGGAAATAGATAAATTATGAAATATTATGCCAAATCAAATCTGAAAATCAGGTTTTAAAAAACAAACATTTGAAATATAGATAAATAAATATCCAGATTCAGAATCCGATGACAAAGATTTAACAGATCAACAAAAGTGTATTTTTAAAATGAAAGATTTTACAGATAGTGAACTATAAGAACTGGAAAAATAAGCTGGAAACATTGTCAGCATTGACAACAAGGAGACAAAATAAAATCATAATACCATCTAACAAAGAAAATAATTATGAAGATATGGATACACTTGTTTAACAAAACAGTGATGAACACCTGTCCACTAATAAACAAATGGAATTGAAGGAAAACAATCATGAAAAAGAATATGCCATATTCCAGATTTCTTCTATTTGAATTGAAACACAAATATTTTGGCCACAGAATGGAAAGACGGGACTCATTGAAAAAGATCCTGAAGTTGGGAAAGACTGAAGCAAAGGGAGAATGAGATGACAGAATGAGGTGGATAAAGAGTGTCATGGATGCAATGAACGTGAGCCTGGGCAAAATTTGAATGACCATAGAAGAGGAGAATCAGGTTCAATCTCTCTCAAGAGCACAGAGGTTATCCTTGGAGCACATGAAGTTCAGCCTGTGTTGAATTTGAAGGTGGTGTGCAGGGTGGATTTTGTGGGGATCAGCTCTTGAAGTAATGTTAAAGGAAGGAATGGACTTTGGGGACCAAAGACCAGAGTTTGGCTCTGGTAGAATGGAGAGAGGTCTCCAAATGATCAACAACCGTGATTTAAGTTGCAGAGTGGATCTCAGTTCCGGCTCCCTAGCAGTGGGCTCAATGAAAGTCAGGGTATAAACCTATGAACCCCCAAAGACTGTCTTCTCTCTCTGAAGCCATGGCAAACCCATAAGAACTGGAAAAATAAGCTGCCTTTAAGGCATACGTGGTAGTTAGCATTTATTAGCTGGCATAAATCTGGATGCAAGGAGTTATGAGTAATATCATAATTCCAAGCTAGGCTTATCATAATAGAAATAATGCCTCTATAGGCATGCTTTCAGGGCAGAGTTTCCTGGAAATGCTGGGCAGACAGACAAAAAGCCCACGCCTTTGGTTTAGTTATGCAGATCTGACCAGTACACCTTGATGGAAATGCATTGCCAATATTTATTTATTTATTTACATTTCTATCCCACTCCATACCCGAAGGTCTCTGGGTGGGTTACAATAGGTTAAAATAGATTAAAACAAGATACAAATTAAGAACAGATACAGATTAAAATGAAATACAAATAAAACAAGATGCACACTTAAAAACACCTTAAAATTCAACAAATTTAAAACTGTGCAGTCTGTAGTGCATTAAAATGATGTCATTATAACTGGGGAGGGAGAATAAATCCTTAACCAAAGGCCGAGGCAAACAGGTATGTCTTTACGGCCCTCCTAAATAAATACAAGGAGGGGGCATGGCGCACCTCAAGGGGGAGGCCATTCCACTGCTGAAAAAGCTATCTCCTGGGTGCCCACCAACCTCACTACTGAAGGTGGTGGGACAACCAGGAGGGCCTCATTATTGGATCTTAAGGCATCGGCATGTCGGAGAAGGCATTCCTTTAGATATTGGGGGCCCAAGTCATTTAGGGCCTTATAAGTTATAGTTAACACCTTGAATTGGGATGTGCATGAAGGTTTTTCGGGCATTCGATTCAAAATTAATCAAACGTTCAGAAATCCATATTCATACAAATAGATCACATTCAAATGTGGTAAAATTCTATTCGATACAAATCTATTTGTATGTATTCACACGAACATTCACTACATATTGGGTACAAGTTTGAATGTCCGAATTTGGCTGAATTTTGAATGTTGTGAATATTCGTTCACATCTCTAATTGCCGAAGATAAAACCTTTTGTTTCAGATGCACAGATGGAAGCAGATGCTTATGACAAGGGCTTGAGCAAACAATGACTCACAAAGTAACCAGGAAGTTCAGGAGTTCAGCCATTGGGACTCCTTGCAACAATCTAGCCCTGCCTCTCCATAGATTCAAATCTCCCATTTCAAATCTTGTTGGCTAAGTCCTACATTCTGAGAGTATAAAAGCAGTCCTTTGAGCCCATAGAGACACAGTCCTTTTCCTGAGGTCTGTCACTTCAACTCTCTGCTGCTCTGTTGAATCATTAAATCATGAGCTGAATCACTAGCTAAAACCACTGTGCTTGCCAGCCATTTGCCTGCTAGGCAGCCATGACCTCTGATCCTGCACAAAGCCTCTTCTGCCTGACAGAGAGAGAACCTGCTTCTGTTTTCCGAGCTGCATCTGGACCTTTGCTGCATCCTGAAGAAAACCTGCATGGTATAGTTCCTGCTGACACATGTCTCCTGAGAATCTGCATGGGTGAGAACCGGTTTCACTATAGCATACGGTCTTAGGATAGGTTCCTTTCCTCTTTAGATTGCCAAAAAAAAGGGTGCTTTTTAAATTGTTACTCTGTCCTGTATCAAGCTATTGCCCCTATTGTGCTACCTCACTGGAAATCTGCTTTTGCTTATGTTGTAGCAGTCTGGTTAGTGCTCTCTTCAATTTTGATTCTTTTTAATGCTGATTATTATTAAAAACCATTTTTCCTGTTAAAGTAAACAGATCCAGGAGTCTCACTCCTTGCTGTTTAAGCACCCAAACTGCTCTGATGTTATTTAAACCTTATACATAAGATCCTAACATAAGAAGATGTCCTGACGGGTTATTTCCCCCAAAACACATATTAGGATGTCTCCTAACAAGAGATGTAACCATAGACTCAGCAGTCAAAAGCCAGGGACACCAAGAGGCCAAGGGATTTGTTTTTATACTCCAAAACACACCTTGGGAACAAGTGGATAACTGGGCTGTTCAGGTGGGAAAAGGGGGCAAACAAAGAAATTGGATGAGATTCACACTGCCTGGGTCATGTAAACAAGTTTCCCTAATCCAATCAGAAATTCAGTGTGGTCATCCACATTATCCTTGCAGCTGCTCTCACTAGGGATTTGCATGAATATTTGTAACATTCGTTATTTGTATGTATTCATATGAATTCAGACTTTCGTACATGAATCAAATATTACAACATTTTGTACACTGACATTTGTTTTGGAACATGTGTACAAATAGTTCATACATTTGTTAACCTTGGGATACATATCAGATATTTCTCTTCTTCTCTCCACAACAGAATACCCTGTGAGGTAGGTGGGGTTGTGAGAGCTCAGAAGAGAGCTGTGACTAGCCCAAGTTTAACCCGCTGGCTTTGTGGAAGAGTCCAAAATCAAACCTGGTATTCCCAGGTAAGAGTCCAGCCCCCTAACCACTAGACCAAACAGGAAGAGGGTATATGGATGCAAAGCTCATGTGAGCTTCAAGGCTGCAGTGTGGGCTGATCCACATCAGCTCTGTGAGTGCAGATGGTGCTGATCCACCCACAACCTCCCATGATTGGGATCAGTGGGCCTGGCTATTTTGCATCCACTGATCCCAACTAAAACCAGGTAAGTGCAGAAGGAGTCTTTCAAAGAGTCTTGCTGTGTTGAGGTTAGGAGCCACCTAAAGAATAACAAATATTTGGACCTCCAGCTGTCCCTGGAATTCCTCTGAGTCAGATATTACTGTTGGGGGTGTCAGCCCTCGTTGGTATTAAATCAGCAGATGCGTGGCCGTGTTGAAAAGACAAGCTCTGCTGTCCCGGAAACTTGCTGCTGGCATCTCCGGAGCTGTCCAGCCTTTTCCTTCTTCTGCCCACAGCTTAAGAAACAGACTGAAACAGGAGTTATCTCTCTTCGCAGAGGTTTATTCTTAAAGGTTGCTGCACGTACAAGTATACATCTCTTCATCCAAGCTCTCGACCAGCAATCAACAACAGTTCAACTTAACCAGCAGTGTATAGGCACTTTTATACCTTTTCTTATCATAGATGGTGACTCACTTCCTGAGTGTTGCACAAGCCTGTGTTGCAATCCAAGTGTTGCACAGACGTATGCAATTCTTGCTCAATCCAACCTTGAGCACTTTGTTGATAGTCACGCCTGTGACTCTTAGTTACCTCTGTATGCACATCCGTACATTTTCCTTATATGGGCTTCCCTGCCTAACAATTACTCCATCTCATATCATTCTGCAGGTCTATAACCAGATTTCTTAATTTAAAAAGCCAAGTTACTGTTCTTTACCAAGTTATCAAAGCTACTGAAGCTGTTACTTTATCTTCAGAGACTCTGTGATTTTTTTTCCCAGAGTCCCAAGGCAATCCATTCTTTCCCTGGCATTTACTTTTGCTGTTGCAACAATTGTAGAACTGATGCGCGGGTGGGGGTGGGGTGGGCAGCTGTGAAACCCATGCAAGTTTCACAGTGCAGATGATGCTGATCTGACTTATAGGGTTGTGCACGAATATTTGAAAAATTCATTATTTGGATGAAGTCAGACAAATCCGGACATTCATATATGAATCGAATGTTCAGACATTCGAATTTCTGAAGCTGAATGAATATGAATATTTCAAGTTATTTCTATGAATAATGCGGACATTTGCACCTGTACAAGTACATACGCATCTTGTGTGTATCCATATCATTGGATACATATCAAATATTTGAATGAACAGATACAGATGTATTCGTTTTGAATTGGATGTCTGGGCATTCATTTTTCATTATTTGGACAAATTCAAATTTTCAAATATTTGAAAGTTGTATTTGTGCTTGCCTCTACTGGCTAGACCTCCAAATGATCTGGATCAGTGAGTCCAGTTAATCTAGATTCACTTATCCTGATTTACCACGGGTAAGGGACTAGGCTCTAATTGTGGGCTTTTTCTTGGTTCTGTTGTGATTCTGTAAGCTTTTGTGCTTGCAGCTGAAGACTCATGGAATTGCATGGAATTTTGGGCATGAAAACTCACTATCTTTATCAGCAGGAGGTTCAAATGAATGCTAAGATAGTTTGAGGACCTAGTTGTCACTTCTGTGTTTCTGTGAAGCAGGCAAGTTGTGGAGCATTATTCAGATTCACAATTTATTCTGCACATGTGCCACTGCCTTGCGACTACAAAATGTTGCCAAGTTCAGATGCCTAACAATTAAATTGGGCAAATTATGCAAGAGACCTTGCAAAATTAGGAGGCATGACAGACAACTTAGGCAATGAACTAAATAATATTTTAAAAAGTTTATTTATTTATTTTGTATAAGAACTGAATATTTTGGGCTTATTAACTGCAGGTTTAGAAAAACAAACAAAATAACCCCCACACACACTTTTCTGGGTATCTCCTGTATTTTATGATGCCATTTGGATAATTCTGAGGTCCCTGGTTGGAATGTGAATTTCCAAAGAAAGTCAATCAAATATGTTATTATTTTGGTTCGCTTTTTGTACTCTGCTGTTCCTTTTTGAATAATTCAGAACAATGACAACAAGACTATAGTGCTTTTAAGACTTTCCTGTTCTTAGGGAAAATGAGAAATTTGTTGAATTAATGGGAACAGCTTCAAATGCTTTTTGCAGTTGTTACATTTCAGGAGACCTTTGATTTCATGCAAATTAACGGTTTGATAAAATGTCACTGTGTGGTGTATTTGATGTATTTATGTAAATGTGTGAATTAAAATATGTACAGTATGTCCATCTTTACATTTAAAATAGAAGATTCAATTTTTGTTTTAAAACCATAATTTGAAAACTTTCATATTGGCTGCAACAGACCTTCCATATAACTCCCAAAATATTTCAGGTGTGGATGTGAAAAATAATTTTGAGTATGTTCAGGCTTGTAGGCTCCCAACAAGAAACACTATATTTACCTACTAATGCTTGAATTGTTTTCAATTTCTGTTTTTTTTTTGGGGGGGGGGGAGAGGGAAGAGATATATACATTCATTTCCAGCCCAAATAGCTAATGGAATTACAGGATGCAATTTGTTGTCAGATGAAGGTTAATGTTGGTGACAGGCGATGTATTTGTAATGAGGCACACTTATTGTATTTCATGCATTTCAAATGAGTTGTTACTACCTTGGAACATTTGGCACTGGGCCACCTCACAATCCCAATTAATACAACTCGATACATAAAACATAATGAGTAGGTGGTTCATTAGGACGGTGCTGTGATCCTTTGATTCACTACAGTGCTCAGGATCGAGGCGGGTAACGATTCTAAGAAAGAACAGGGCTGTGAGATAATTCATGTTTTGAAGGCTAGAATAATGCGGTACAGGGAGTGTCCCCAGGTGACATTATTCACCGGTAAAATGGCATCCACAATCACATCGAGCTTCCACCTGGATTTCCCATATAGCTAGGTAAGGTTCTCCTTCCCCACAGGAAAGCACATGTGCAAAAAAAAAAGAGAGCAGTTCTCTTATTTTGACTGCTATGTTCCAAATCCACTGAGTTGCAAAACTATCCCAGCATGCCATAGATAAAAGACACAATGGAACTATCTCTTCTCTAGTCCCAGTTAATAAATCTTACATTCATCATTGCTGTTGCTCAGCTTCCTACTCTTTATCCTTCTTCGTTTTTTTGGAACGGGGGAGGCACTGTCATTGAAACTGCCCACCATATCAAGAATATGCAAGATCAATAATGTAAAAAGAGAGAGGGAGGGAGAAGGGGGGAGGGAGGGAGAAAAGAAAAAAGGGGGAAAAAAGATCTCAGACCAATTATTTTTCTACAAAATACTTTATATGACAACAGGGGCAGCCCCCAAAGGGCAGCATGTAACAACTGAGTCTAATTAGAATGATTTCAGTGTAATCATTAACTAGCATCTAACACCTACAAGGGTATTTCTGTTTAAACTAAAACATGACCTGCATGGTGGAGAGGCCTTGTAAACTGTCTACGAAATAAAAATGTGACAGTAAAGGTCAGAACAGCACTCATTTGAATTTCAAGCAGGAAGCGGGCTTCACAGTCAGTGTGAACAACAAGTCGTGGTGGCTCTTTTCGTGAGCTCTTCTTGCCAACAGGAGCAGTTGGAGAAATCCTCTAGGACTAATTACTGAGCCTGCAAAACAAGTATTATTCTTTTGTTTCACTCTCCGATATTCGGCGAAAAAGGGAAAAAAAATCGCACCCTAATTGCACTGTGTCAAAGACATGTGTCGGTGTGTGTGGACACGCGTGTGGCCACGTGAATCTGCACATGTGTATATTTTCGTTTGTTGCTGTTGTGGGGATCAAAGTCATGAGCGAAGGAGGCAAAATGGCGTCCTGCAGTGGGTTCTACAGCCGCCCACTGACAGTTTCCCTGGCGGTCCTTCTAATCATATCTCCTTGTCAGTAAAAGTAGGAGAAGGTTGTCTAATAAACTCTCCTTTCAGTGAGAGTGATGCTCATGAGCCGACTTCCAAAAGGCTGTGTAAAAGCAGTGATCAAATTGGCAAGACGCAACTTCATTTGTAGGTCCCTGGTGGAATTTAAGAAGGGAAAACTGTAAATTGTTCAAGGGAAAAGATATGTGAGCACATTTTTTTTTTTTAGGGAATGCATTTTAAAAAACTCAGAGACAGACATCCTCATCACTGTAAACTCACAGCTGGCAGGGATGCTGTTATTTATTCATTAGGAAGGGTTGCAAAACATCTCCTTCCTACACACAGTCTTTATTAGCAACATAACACTTTTTTTTTAAGACTGTATTTCTGTTGCTCCCAACTCCTCCATGCATTTAAAAAGTGCTATAGACAACAGAGGGATTTTGGTTCTCCTGGGAATTAGATTAAAGCTGAGTCTCACAATGAATACTGGAACACTGAAGGCAAAATTTGCTTGTTTTTCCCCTTCCTATTGTTATATTTTCTCCCCGCCCAACTGGATTCAACATCTGTTCCTGTGTTATAAGTGCTACAGATTAACATGGCCACTTATGAGGAAGCCTACATAGGTTGTAATAGTCTTCTAGTGACAAAGTGTTTAGGACCAACTTAAATTTCAACTCATGACTTCAACTCTAGCCACAGGAACATGCATGAAATTTAGGCCATCTCTCCCCACTGATGCAGTAGTCTAGATTAAGCCTGTGGTTGCAAGTTTTCCATTTTCTGTCTTTTCTCACTGTTCTTATGTGGGGAGTGGGCAGATGTTGCAAAAGACTGTCACTTTGTCCCAAGGCTTTTCTGGCTGGCATGGTGCTAGACCATGGCTGGAGGCATGAAGAACCTGCCTTTTTGTTTACTTGGATGTCTGGTCTTCCAAATACTTGAGAAGAATAGAATATGAGAATATGCCTGCAACCGGAGGGCCTCACATGTTCATAGCTGCCAGGCTGGCCACATGTTGATTCCAGAACTCTTTTACAGTTTTGACGTGCTGTTGACACTCCAAACTTTTGTTTTCTCTCAGTGATCCACTTCCTTTGCTATCACGACAGAGGAAGGGTCGATGCAGGGTAAGTTGTGATGTCATGACAAAGCCATTATTTTTAACTAGTGCAGACATGGCCTAAGACTATCTCCTTTTTTGCCTAAGACTATCTCCTTTTTTGCATTTACCTGTGATACATCCAGATCAGTGTTTCTGGATTCACCAGACCCATGGATCTGGGTCTTTTGGAGGTGTGAGCCAGGTTAGCTTCACCTGCACTGATGGTGCTAAGCTGACCCAAACCCACCAGAGGCTATGAAGGGCCTTCCTGCACACGCTGCTGGAAAATGGATCTCTGAGATCCGTTTTCCGGCGGACCATTTTAAAAAAGAATCTGACCCAAATAGGGTCAGATTCTCGGAGGCCCCGCACATACATGTGCGGGGCGGTGGCGGCAGGGCAGGATGGGGAAACGGATTGGGGTGGGTGGTGTGCAGAGGCAACAGCACCCATCCCAAACCGGCCCTGCTGGCGCATGCCCAGCTGTCACACAGGGTGAGTGCATGCTCTCCATTTGACAGCTGTGGCCAGCCACTGGCCTGCACCATTGGTTCCCTCGGAGCCTGAATGGTGAGACAGGCAGCCGGCTTCACCCTCGCAAGAGAAGGGGCGATGGCCACTTCTCTTGCCAGGGGAAGCTGCAGCTGCCACCCCGCACCCCGCCCATGGCCCCACACTCACATTCGGGGTGCTTACCTGGTAGCTGGTGGGGCGATTCTGAGAGCAGTAGGGCCGGCGTCCTTTGTGCCTACGTGAGCCGCAGCCTACATTTCCCAGCAACCCTCACAAGGATGGCTGGCCCCTTCCCATTAGCCAGCCACCCTCATGATGGCTGCTGGGATATGTAGGCTGCAGCGCATGTAGGCGCGATGGACGCCAGCCCTGCTGCTCTCAGAATCGCCTGACAGCAATCAGGTAAGCACTCTGAACGTGAGCACGCGGCCATGGGTGGTGGTGGGATGGTGGCTGCCACTTCCCCTGGCAAAAGAAGGAGCCATGGGAGGAGAAGGCCAGGGAAGGCCCAGATTGGGTCCACACTACCCTGGGTGGGGGGGTCAGCTTCGACTTCCCCTGGCAACAGAAGGGGCCATCGCCAGGGAAGGTGGACGCCAGCCACACCATGGAGGAGGCCAGTGGGCAGGGCCAGCTGTCAAACAGAGAGCATGCGCTCTCCCTGTGTGACAGCTGGGCATGAACCGGCAATCTGGCTTTTTCCCCACCACTTCAGAAATGTTCTCTTCTGAACCGGTTTTAGGGGTCTTACATCTGGGTAGGATTTGGTGGCAAAACCAGTTTAAGCAACCGGTTTTGTGCGCCGACGTGCAGATGTGGCTTCTTCAAAGGGACCTTAATTGGGTTCCCTATGTGGAAGCCACGTCCTAATCCTTCCCGCATCTGGCTCTAAATCTGTTTTTAGAGTATGTGCGGAAAGGCCTGAAGATTGCACAGACTTTGCAACAACACCCCTGGTTTTTTGACAGGATCTTTGCTGGACTTTCCTGGAGCTAAATGGGGATGCATGCAGTAGAACAAGAGAGCAGGAAGGTAAGGAAAAAGCTCCAGTTGGATCTGTCAGGTTGTGTAGCAGATTTGGACTGGAGTCAGATCATTTGTCAATCTCAGAGTCCTTTCTTATATAAACCTCTCTTTAAACAACAAGCCAAAGACAAAAGTTTTACAAAACAGAGATACTTATATAGCCCACAAACTGCAAGTCATCATAAGGCTTTAGAATGATGTCATCTAATGACTGCAACAGAATGACACTTGGGATCATAAGACTCTGAGTCATGAGTTGCTGACTCATTGTGACCCTTTAGTTTCTGACTAACAACTAGAACTCTAAACTAAATGATCTCATTCTAAAAGGATCCTCTCTTTTGGATTCAATTAAAATGTATTTTGGGTAGATAAATTAGGCTGAAAACAACAAGAAGCAATGTTCTGGAATGGGATTCTCAATGAGGTCAAAACAGTTCACACACCCTTTCATTCTCATAAACTACAACTTGACATATTCTCTTATTGCAAGAAAAAAAACCCATACATCAATGCTAAAACAAATAAAACAAAATACCAGTTCCTTCACCATCTTAAAATTCAGTCACTTAATTAACTGCTCAGTTAAAGGCAGTTGTTCAATCAATTAAGCAGTCTTTAAAATGTTGAGAATCCTAATTAATAATCATGTAATAAAAGTTTGTGCTGGGGTGGAGGAAAATCTCAGACAGTGACTTCTTCAAAAAGACTGCATGATACTTATATTTCTGTTTTTCTGGATACAGACTGGACATTCTGTTTTGATGGAATGAAACCAGATCAATCACTCGAAAAAGTATTGGGTCAGCACACACTTCTAGTAGTAACAAATCACAAGTGAGAAGAGTTCATTTCTTCTCCCTGGGATTGTTGAGGATCTGCTGTTTGTAAGAAATCTAACTGGTGTGAGCTAGGCTTATATTTAAACCCTGTTTATGTAAGGGAAACCTAATTCCTTAGATGATACCCAGAGGTAGATTTCTACCTCCAGCCATCTACAGTGTACTGATTATGGATGCATGTGAATATTCATAACATTTGAAATTTGTATGAATTCACACTAATTCAGACATTTGTATTTGAATCCAATGTTGGGACATAGGAAGTTTGATATTCAAATTCAGATCAAATGGTTCAGAACATTCATATGGAGCTTTGTTACATTTGTGAACCTGGGGAGGTAGGAAAGCAGCTGCACCAGCCACATCTGCATTGGACCCAGAGTGGACCTGAAGTGGATTGAGAATGGATTCAAAGTAGATATAGGAAGGATTTGGTGCTTTCAGAATGGATATGTACAGGATACGTATCGGATATATAGGGATTTGTATGGGATACATAGCGAATTCTTATGCAATTCATTTTGAACATTTCATATCGAATTCATATTGAACATTCATGTCGAATCGAATCCTACCACATTAGGAGATCTATTCAAACAAATATGAATTTTCTTGCATTCGTATTGAATCAAATGCAAAAAAAAAAAAAATTCTTGCGCATCCCTACTACTAATTATGTTATCCTAGAATCTAGTGTGTTTAGGATATTGCTAAAGGACACAACTTTCTCACGTAGAAAAAGATCTGCAATTTTTTTAAAATAATAATTGCAGTCAGTGGTTGGTTTCAGAGAAGAAAAATGACTGGGTGGAAATCTCCCTCTAATGCAAGGCTATAGTCTTTTAAGCAGCATTTAAGCAGATCTGTATGCTGCCACATCTGAGTGCATCCAAATCTTAGATGCCTCATTAGCTTGATTGATAGTTGACAAATCCCACATTTGGGCAACATGTTTAGGAGTCCCCTGATTGGCACAGTTTTGATTATGTGGTTTTGATACAACACTGATGGCAGATCACGGCTCCCCCTTGATTTTCATTGCCTTGCAGTCTCAGTTTTGTGTGGTTTGCTGTGTCGTGCAGTGATTCAACTGCTGCTGCAGCCGAAGTCTCTGAAGTTGGCATGGATCTCACCATTTTCTTGTGGATTGCCCTCCTGAACCCAGCTTTTGATCCTGGATGCCTGAGTGCTAAAAAGGGCTTCATGGTGGGCCAGTATATTATTACTTTCATAATTATTTTATTGTGGTCTGCCCTGAGACCTTTGGGTATAGGATAGATCAGTGGTTCTCAACCTTCCTAATGCTGCGACCCCTTAATGCAGTCCCTCATGTTGTGGAGACCCCCCACCATGGGGGTGGGGCAGCTCGGGTGAAGATGGGGTGGGAAGGTGGGAGACTCATCATGACCCTTCTGAAAGGGTAGTTCAATCCCTCAAAGGGCTCGTGACCCACAGGTTGAGAACCGCTGAGATAGACAGACAGACAGACAGACAGACAGACAGACAGACAGACAGACAGATGAAGACAGACAGACAGACAATGGATGGATGGATGGATGGATGGATGGATGGATGGATGGATGGATGGATGGATGGATGGATGGATGATATTTGCTGGGATTTGAAATGACAAAACATATAGGGGTGTGATGGTGACAAAAATGGGCTCAATGGGCTCATTTATTTTCTGTTGTTTTGCTTATTTCTGTCCTTGAGTGGGAACAGGCATTTGTTCCCATGGCAGCAAGCAATAAATGATTTACTGCTGTAGAAAAGCAATCTGTCCCTGCAACGATTGCTGGCATCAACACTTAAAACAATCACAAATAGTTGGTCCCATGTTGGTAGGCCAACAAGCCATTTGATCAAGCCCTTTGTCAATGGGCACCCTTTGATGGTATTCCTCCAAGGCTAAGCTGCCTCTGTTGGAGAAAGAGTTTTGCACTCTAGAAGTAAACATTGCAATGGAGGAATGGCATTTCAAACAATAGCTTCTCTGCAGCGACATTTCACATGACATGCCTTAGTGTACAAAAGGGAGAATGTTTCCTGGCCCAAACCAAGAGATTTGGACCAGGAATAGGAAAGGTGTCATGGAGTATGCCAGCAGCTTTTATCAGGATAGTTGCCCATCCTAGACTACTTTCAGAGGTGAGGTGAGCCTGCTGGAGTGCTCAGAAGTGACTCTGGAAGTGGGTTAGTCCGGTGTGCCTTGTGGGCCATTCCATTGTGGAGCATCCCACAGCCTGGGGACACTTGGAAGACCACTTTCAATAAGTCTCCCATTGATGCTTTCTCCAACATGTTTTGTTGTTGTTGTTGTTCTGGGGGGGACTTTTTTCAAAAGACCCATGAAGTTAGAGATGCCACTAAGGAGGCTGGGCCTCCTGAAGAATACTGTGCCATGCAGATCCAATGTCCCCCTGTCCCAGTATTTCCTTACAGGCTGGGTGGAAGCTGCCTTACACTCTCATTTACATCTAAGTAGAGGTCTTTGTATTACATTTGTTTTCAACTCCTGTGGCCAAACTGTGTGTGCGATTGGTCTGATTTATGCAGGGTCTGTTCTGTGGATGAAGAGCTTTGTTTGTCCTAAATGTGTATTATATCTAAAGGAACACCTTCTCCCATATTGAACTGCCCATGCCTTAAGATCTGGAGGGGAGGCCCTCCTGGTTGACTCACCCTCTTCAGCAGTGAGGTGGGCAGGCACCCAAGAGATGGCCAGCTATGGAATAGTCTCCCCCTTGAGGTGTGTTAGGCTCCTTCTTTCCTTATGTTCAGGAAGGTGGTGAAGACACACCTCTTCACTCAGGCCTCCGGCTAAATGTTGGTTATGGGGTGTTTTTCCACTGTCACTAGAAGTTAATGGGAACTAATGGGTACTTAATGGGTACTTCTAGTGACAGTGGAAAAACACCCTATGTTTCCCCCACTGCAAACACTACTGTTTCAAGTGATATTGTGTTGATTTTAGCATATTGGATTTTGAATGTTGTGAAAGTTATTATTGTTTTAATATAGTTGTTTTTATATGCTGGATTTTAAAGGTTGTTACCCGCCTTGAGACCTTTGGGTACAGGGCGGGATAGAAATATAAATAATAAATAAAATAAAAATATAATATACAATCATATATTTTTTTTAATTGCATACAGAAAACATCATCAGTGCTTTCATTTGGCTGAGTTTCAAAGCAACTCCATGAATTCTGATGAGAGTGAAAGGAAAATAGAAAAGGCAGAAGAATTAAGGAATTGACATGGAGAAATGTAATGAACCTGTTGGATTATCAAAGAGGGATGCACTCTGGAGCATTGCAACTGCATTATTTTTATTCCACAGTAATAGCATTGTTGTGGGAACAGAGATCAATTGAATTAACTTACAGTTTAGTCACTTTGCCACTCCTTCACCCTTTGATTTAATTAAACTCAGGGTTCTTTTAGCAAATAATTGGTTGACCAATTACAATATGTATTTCTTGCCCCTGCCCTTTAGTTCATAAAAAATTTCCTTAAACACATGTAACATACATTAGGACAATTCTAGACTTTTCCTTATGTATAAATTTAATAAAAAACAGGTAGTTGCCCAAGGTCAGAGACAGAATCTTGCTGCACAGTCTATACATGTTTTCTTAGGTCTTATTGAATTCATTTGACCTTTTTTTTCAAATAAGTGGATTTAGGGTTGCAGCCTTAAATCCACAATGGTCTTTCTTACGTGTGAAAGAAAAAAGAAAAAATGAAAATGAATCAAATTTGCTTTCTATAGGCTCACTGGAATTTACACCTAGGATATTTGCATCATCATAACCATGTCGGGTATTAGGGCCTTGAATGCTTTGCCAGAATTAAGGTTTTAGGATTAGGGGTTTTGAGTGGGAGGGAAATCACTGTCACCTACAAAAGACTCCACTTGTTTCCTGGAGGTTACTTTAGAACAGTGGTTCTCAACCCTTCTAATGCCGCAAATGTTTAATACAGTTCCTCATGATGTGGTGACCCCCAACCTAATCTTAACTCTAATCCCCAACCATAAAATTATTTTTGTTGCTACTTCTTAATGGTAATTTTGCTACTGTTATGAATCGTAATGTAAATATCTGATCTGCAGGATGTATTTTCATTGTTACAGATTGAACATAATTAAAACATAGTATTCAGATCAGCCACAGCTGAATATAAAAGTGTCATTTTACCTCCAATACTGCTGCTTTCTACACAGTAGCTGCTCTCTACTGTATTCATAGGGGGTGTACGTGATGGGGTTGGCGCGATGATGTCATCACACCAGGTATTTGTATGTGGTCGTATTTGCATGTGCGTATGGATAGAGGAGCGGTGTCTCAGTTCCTATGTGTTTAGACGACCCCTGGGAAAGAGTAGATCGACTCCCAAAGGGATCGCACAATACCCGGAAGTGCACACTGCCATTAGTATGCATGCATGGCTGTCAGTTTCAAATTGAACATAATTAAAGCATAGTATTCACATCAACTACAGCTGAATATAAAAAATATCATTTTACCTCCATTACTGCTGCTTTCTACGCAGTAGCTGCTCTCTACTGTATTTGTATGGGGTGTATGTGATGGGGTTGGCGCGATGATGTCATCACAGTACTTGTATGTGGGTGTATCTGCATGTGGGTGGACCCGCCTGGAGACGGATAGAGGAGCACAAGGTGTCTTGGTTCCTATGTGTTTTCCGATGGTCTTAGACAATCCCTGTGAAAGAGTAGATTGACCCCCAAAGGGGTCGTGACCCGCAGGTTGAGAACCCCTGCTGTAGAACAATATTTGTAGTTTTGAATATTCTCTTCGGGTACCCAGGTTGTGAAAGCAGTTTTGTACAATGTTATACTTTGTATTGTACAATGCCATACTATATATGGATGTCCATGAATATTCATTACATTCAAAAATTTGTACAAATTTGGCCAAATTCAGGCATTTGTATTCGATACAAATGTTCGGTCCCATACAAATCCATAGGAATAGCATACGAATTCCATACAAATCCCATACTAAGCTTCATATGAATCCTACCACATTCAAAGGGGATCTATCCAAACAAATATGAATTCTCTTGCATTCGATTCTATACAAGTGAAATACAAAAAAACCAAAAAACAAAATTGCGCTCATCCTTAGTACTATAGAACGGGCTGCATTTCATCAAGAGAATTTTCCAGCAGTAGATTTCTTGCTATCCATTATCTACCCGGATGAACATATATAGTTTGCCTCTTTCCCTCTGTGTATTATGCCTATGTAATGATTGATCAATACATATAGATTAAAATGCAACGCTGCAGGACTCTTCAGCAACAATTCTGCCCAAATTTTAGGCGTTTAGCTCATTTACTTTAATCATTGCTTCTTTTAAACACACAGCACAGAGATAATAACTATAGCTCTTGTCATTACTTTTCTGAAAAGACAGACATAAGATGCTAGTGAGCCAACATTTTCCTATACTCCCTGTGTGTTTTCCTTTTCCCTTGTATTAACAGATTCTTGCTTTAAAAGAAATTGATTCTTAGCTTCGAAGCAGGTCATTATAGCAAATGTTTTAAATCATCTGGTCCTCCTATTTGTGATATATAGACTTCACTTTAATCTTCTCTGCATTCCCAGCAGTAAAAGAAAGGGCCATAATTTTTGAAAAATGATTTTTTTCTTCAATAAATCCTCTCTACTGGTAACATTACTGCTCCTGTTTTGAGATATTTTCTCCTTTCTTCTTCTGCATTTCTGATGCTCGGCTAAAAATATGTGCCCTTAGACTCCTGACAAAGAGGTTATCTCTACCTTTCTTGTGCTAATTTGAAAATGAAAGAATTTGAAAGTGCAGCCTAATTCTTTTGTTTACATTCAGCGACCCAAAGTACAATGGAAAAAGTCATGCCCTGGCCAGTCCTCCTGGCCAAGCAGGGTGTCCTGACCCAGTTTGGGCATGAGTTTAGAGTGCTGACTGTTAACTGATGGTCTCCTGTTTCAATTCTGCATGCCTTCATAAAGCCAACTGGGTGACCTTGGGTTCGTCACAGCTCTCTTTCTGAGCTTTCACAGCCCCAACTACCTCACAAGGTTCTGTTGTAGGGAGATGAACAGGAAGCTTTGTCAGTAGCTTTAAGGCTGTGGCAACACTGAAGGTTTAATTCAGCTTCAGTCCATTTTCACAGTGAGAGAATACATCAGCAAAGTGTACTCCCCACAGCATTATCAGATGCTTCCACATCTCCATTTTGCATGCAAGAGGCCATGCAAAGGCATGACAGCTGAGATGCTGTTGTGCCTTCACCTTTGCCACCTCGGGCAGGTATTGGATGTCACTAAAAGTGGAAGTATGATGCCACAGATGCCTCGCTGTGGCATCTGACAATGGATGTAGAGATACACCTATAAACTTCAAACAAAGTCCACAAGCTGGTAGACAGCCCAGGTGAAGAGCTTCCGTTTGAATATATATACTCATACTGGCCAATTGTGGTGTCCAAAATGAGGTATCTCCATGAGGAACAAACCAAACATTATTAAATCAGGTGGCCACATATTATCATATGCTTTCCTCTTTGGCCCTTTCTGCACTGGCCCTTATTCTGGATTATATCTTGGACCTGCCAGCCACATGTTAGTACAGACTATGGTAGGCCCTGGTCATGGTCTGTGTATTCTGCATGAACATGAAGATTGAAGGTCCCTAATCTGAGATATAAACCAGAATAAGGCCCCCTGCAGAAAAGTCCTTTATATGGCCAGAACAATTTTAAAGCATACCTTCAGTCAATGATCAGTCAGGAAAACATCATTTCAACTATTTGCATGTTTGAGTTAAACCTGGGGTGTTTCTGCACTTGTTTTCTCGTTCATTGGATGGGAAAGGTACATTATAGATTAACATGTACTAGCATTCACATTTAGGAACACTAGTACATGATAATCGCATACAAATCTATACAAATCTCATATAAATCAGATACTAAGCTTCATATGAATGCATCAAAACATTCTATTCAAATTCAAATGTGCCCACATTTGATTCAAATTGGAATGTCTGAATTTGGCCAAATTCGTACAAGTTTTGAACGTTATGAATATTCATGCACCTTTATTATGTATTTACCATAAGTCCTAATGTCACCAGAGACTTACCAGCATCCGGTTGCATGTCTGATCCTCCGCAGGGCACCACCATTTTGGTTGTGGCACCCTACACAACTGCGCATGCACCCATGCCATCGTCATGGCAATGATGACATTCTGTGCACATGCAGTTACATCAGGGGTGATTTGAGGTGCCAGTGCACTTCTGTGGCACCTCAGATGGCCCTCTCGACCGGAAATAGTACAGATGGTTGCTGCCAGGATGGAAAAGATAAGCTTTTGGTCGCATTAGGTATGGGTTGGGTTGCTTGTGTTGCACAATTTCATGCATCACAGCTAGTAAGCAATTAGTCAGCTTCTGGGCAGGCAGGAGATGCACCTGACTAACTGCATACTATAGAGCCAAGTGCAGAAATGCCTCATATCTTTTAGAGATTTCTAAAAACTAAATTGATGGATTATAGCACACTATGGCTGAATCCCCAAAAGACTTATTTGCCTCTCTGTGTTCCCTCTGCTGTCACTCTAATCAAGCAGACTTTAAAAGTGCCGTGCACTTCTGCAATAAGTGTCTGCATGAGGCTCAGCAAAACGCGTGTTTTTAACGCACTTTCCGTCCCCACGGAAGCCTGTTTTCTTTCCCCGCATCTTTTCCCCCCGCCCCCTCTCTTGTTCAAAGGAAAAATAGCCAGATCTCCATCCCCTGAAATGGCTTCCCGTCCCAGCAAAGGCAGTGATTGCTCACTCATTCACTTTCAGCACTTACTTTCACTCTGTTCTCTGCAGCCATCGGCAGCGCGATTCTTCACTCATTCACTCTTTTAACACTTTCACAAATCACCTGATAACAATGTTGCAATTCTGAGTAATTCTGGCTCTTTTTACGAAGGAAAGGAAGGGAACCTGCTGCATTTCTGAGATGTGTGAATGCTTTTTGGCTGTGTGTGCAGGCAGCAATCACCACCCCTTTTGCCACGGAGCGCCCCCAAGGTAAATGTTGTGAGGAAAACCCGTGACTTCCAAATAGAGCCCTGAAAGTCTTCTTTAAAGGGCATGTATTTTGTCGCTGATTTTCCTCATTTTGTAGCGCTGGAAACTCGTTGAAAAGCCTGGTGTGGGGGCGCTCAGAGGCAAAAGAAGATTTTTGGCAGACTTTAAATTGCATGGGGACAGGGCCTGTATAGATGTTTTTGGTTTATCAATACTTTTATTTGTATTTTGCTTTGTATCTGTTTTGTATTAAGGAAATCACACACACACAGACATACAAATATGCACACACATACACTGCAGTTACTACTTCTATCTGTAACAAAGAGGAACCACTGCATAACAGAAAACAAATTAGGGCTTCGCTAGTGAAGAATTACTTGTATAAATTATTTTTCCAGCAGTTTTATTTGCCCCATGATCATATTAATTCATTTGCTATTATTCACTGTAATAACACCGAACACAATGAATTCATTTAGTATTAATGCAGCACTGAACTCCAGTTCCCTGTGAGTTCTCCAGTAATTCAGAATTAGTTAAATATACCATTAAAATAAAAAGTAACTCTTACTTAGCAGCTTCTCATGACCTAGCAAAAGTTGCATTACTTGGCCATGTATCAGTTCTAGAATTTTGAGGATAGATGGGTCAACATCAATCAGAGAACCTGGACTAATCCATCACAGCCTGATGAATGACTATTGCTTTAGTGATGCAGGTTACATCCTCATGAGGGATGTGCAAGAATATTCAAATCATTTGAAGTTTGATCAGATTTGTTGAAATTCAGATAGAATGTCTATACATTTGTTTTTTAACATTTGAACAAATTTGCATGTTTTGAATCATACGTACAAATTATTAGGACATTCGTATGTGTATGTATCCATATGCATTACATATGTATCTGGACACATTCGTATTTGTAATGGGATGAAAATGGGATACATACGGGATAAAAATGGGCTGTGTACAGGTACATACAAACACATACAAATGTTGTCAACATTTGTATTTTCAAATATGACTCAAAAATTTGTACAAATAGATACGAATGTATTTGAATTGGATTCAGATTCGAATACATTCATTTTTTTCTCCATTTGTTGGAATCTGAACATTTGAATTAAATCCGAAAATTGCCTTCGTGCACATCCCTAATCCACACAGAGCAAAGAAAAAAAGCTGGCTCAAAAGCTGCTTAAAGTGATGGGCAACATGTGTGGGTCTTCCTGTCCTGCCTCTTGGCCATATTAAAAGACAGAAAATGGAGTTCCAAAATGAATTTACTAGACTTTAATGGAGATTAGAGATGGAATGGGAACACTAGCTGCCACATGCTACCTCCTTTTAGCCACATTTCTAATGTCCATGAGTGCAGTCACAGAACAGCAGTCCTTAAGAAGATATCTCATGTAGCATGAATCAAAGGCAGACATACTTTTTCCACCCCTTTCCCTTCTTGTCTTTCCTGGTTTGGGATCTACCTGCAACAATGTGAATTTTGTGAGCCAGTTTGGTCTAGTGGTTAAGGAGCTGGTCTCCTATCTGGGAATACCGGGTTTGATTCTGCCCTCCTCCATTAAACCAACTGGGTGACCTTGTGCTAGCCACAGCTCTCTTCTGAGCTCTCACAGCACCACCTACCTCACAGGGTGTCTGTTGTGGGGAGAATAATAGAAAAGCTTTGTTGGCTGCTTTGAGTCCCCTGAAATGGGTGAGAAAAGTGGGCTAGAAAAGCCAACTCTTCTTCTTCTTCCCTTATTTGTATTTGTTTCCTCACTTCACTTCTAGGGAGAGGGGGTAGAATCCCCTCCTGAAAAGATATACAGGTTTGTTTCACCAGAAGACAAGCTGCTTTTTATTACCCTAATGTGGTTTATTAAAACCATTTTGTCAGTCAGGGATTTAATGTGGGGCTAGAAGGCATGAAAATGAGAACTGCGTGAAAGTTAAGTAACAAGCACCCCGATGTGAGAAACAATTCTAATTAATGAAGTGAAATATGAATAGAATGTAATTGTAATCCATTCCTCAGCAGAAAACTAGTTTTCTAGAGCAGTGAGTCTAGGAACGCTGATCTTCCACATACCACCAAGTGCTTTTGCTTAGGCAGGCAATCTTGCCTTCCAAATGCTGTTAGACTCCAAGGGTGAGTGCACTTTGGCCAATATAATGGGCAAGCAAATTTACTAGGAATCTCCTTTCTTCATGCTGGTATGTTCTAAGGGAAGCCCTGGTGGGCCTTCCCTTAGACCACACCAGCATGAAGAAAGAAGATTTCTAGTGATGGAATCACTAGGAGTCACTAGTGATGGAATTCACGAGAATGAAGAAAGGAGATTCCTAATGACAGATGGGGGTTCACAGGAACACAGAAACCATGTCGTCTGTTTGATATCTCTGAAGCTGCCAAGGAGACTCTAATGAAGTCTGCTAAAGTCTGCTGAAGAAGTAAGCCTCCTCAAGCATCCATAGCTGTAGCATTGTTGTGTAGCATTCTGCTAACCAATATGGAAATAAGAGATCCAAGAGTTTTCCCTCTTGCTCTGCCATTGAAGCACCTTATGGGAGCTGAGGGCAGCATGTGAGGAAGAGTGCAGCACTCCTTGCAGATGCCACACTTATTTTGTGTACTGAATGAACCATAAGATGTACGGCCATGTGCACCCTCTCCCTTCATGGTACGTTTATGGCACCACACAGCTTCTGGCGCTTGAGAAGAAGGATAGTTGAAGAAAAGCTGGTTTTTATACTCAACTTTTCTCACCCTTAAGGGCACTCAAAGCATCTGACACACCTTCTGTTATTATCCCCACAACAGACACCCTGTGAGACAGCTGTGACTAACCCAAGGTCACCTAGATGGGCTTCGTGTAGGAGTGTTGGGTTGAACTGGGTGACTAGCAGATAAGAGTCTGACACTCTAACCCCAAGAACAGGGAGACTTACTTCCTGCCTGAGTTTAGAAGAAATACGTTGGTGGAGTTGGCCTAACCATAGCTGCTACAACATTTCAAATTATTTGGGAAGCACACAACAAGGCCAAGTTTGCGTTTTTATGAATCATTTGCCGTTTGACTAAATCTAAGCTCCTCATTGCTGTCTGTCTTTTTAATCATGCTCTGCTTACTTGGAGAGGAAAAGCTGTCCATAAAGATTTATGATAATAAGGCTTTGATAGAAAGGCTTTTGGGAGATCCTTATTGTCTGTGTTTTTTAAGCTGCACAGGTAATTGGTGTTTGGCAGAAACTTGAGCTATATTTCTTTGGCTTGGCTATGTGTTAATTACCTAAATTTACTCATTCAGATTCATCTCCGTATGCAGCTTGGCAGGAATGTATTTTCCTAAAGAGTCTTTCATGTCTTTTTTCCCCTTCTCCACCCACTCTTGTAGCTTTATTTATGGCATTGTACCTAAAAATGTTATTGTTTGCTTTTTTTAAGTCTGTGAGGAAAACAAATATGATAATAAAGAAAAAGAAAAGCTTCAGAACAAATGGTGGCAACAGCTAGGCACTAAATATAAAATTAATTAGCAGAAACAGTCATTTCCCCCAGATGTCTGAGAAGATACGTTGAGCGTAGATGTTCAAAGAAGCGGAAACGAAGGATGGGCAGAGTTATCATATTTAATCACCTAGAACAAGTGCATGTTTACCATCTTTACTACAGACTGCTCTTCATATTTTAAAGCAGGGAAATGAATTATGGTGAAAATGGTGGTCAGAACTCCTTTTGTGTGAGTAGCTAGGGGGATGCTCCATGATGGTTACTCCAAATGATGCCTACATATCCCAGTTTTAGAACACAGACATTGTTTCAAGTGGGAATCTGAGATGCCTGTTGCAGTCTCTCGTCCTTTGCCACGGAATCTTAGAGCCCTGAGAGGCGGAGGGAAGCCGCAGAGAGAGCTGCTGCTGTTAGGGCTCTAGGATGTAGAGGTGAGCAACGGGGAAACAACTGTGGGGGGTTGCATTTGGAGCTCTAGAAAGCAGAGAGGAGCGGTTGCAATAGGAACAACAGCTGAAGAGCTGCTGTGAGAAGAGAGCTGTGACTTGCCCAAGGTCACCCAGCTGGCTTTGTGGAGGAGGGTGGAATCAAGCCAGTGGGATTGTTGTGAGGCGCCCTCTGCTGCTGGAAATGGCAGTGGGCATTTTCTTTGGATGATGGAAGTGCCTCTTCTTGTTTGTAAGTGGAGACAGAGCCGTAGCAAAGTTGAGGAAAATATCAACCAGGAATGTGAGATGATGAAAACGCACTGGTCATAGAAAACAAAACAAAACAAAATTGTACTTGGCTCCATATGCAACAGCCCTATCACACAGTTTTGTGAGGTGCCTTCCTAGACTATTTCATGGCTAGATGTTTTTATAGAAAGTAGGTAGGTAGTGACCATAAACATTTTCTTAAAAAAAAAAAAGCTGGAAGTAATTATTATTCAAAATGGCACATTAAATCAGACCTAGAGAACAAGGCACAATACTCCGAAAGCATTGTCGCATTGTCATAGAGATGGCACAAGAAATGATTTTCTCTATGAACAAATATTTCAATATTTTTTTCCCCATACTTACACATTTTTAGGTTTTGACTCCATATGAACATGCAGGTGAGTTTACAGGAAAAAGGAAAGGAAAGAAGAAATGGAGAGAGGGAGCTGATTTTGTTCTCTGGTCGTGAAGGGTGTTTGATCCCTTTTATTGTATTCTTTTAAGGCTGCATCTCCAAAAGACTTATTTGCCTCTCTGGATTCCCTCTGCTGTCACTCTATTCAAGCGGACTTTAAAAGTGCCGTGCACTTCCAGAATAAGTGTCCGCATGAGGCTCAGCAAAACGCACATTTTAAACGCAACTTCCGTTTCCACAGAAGCGTGTTTTCTTTCCGCACGTCTTTTTCTCCCTGCCTCCTCCCTGGTTGATAGGCTGCCAGCGGGAACAGGAGGGACTGTGCTCTGTGCGGCCACAACCAGGACGACAGCCCCTGACAAGTCCAAAGGAAAAATAGCCATCGGTTCTCTGTTTGTCTCCCAGATCTCCACCCCCCCGAAATTGCCCACCCTGGCAAAGGCAGTGATTGCTCGCTCATTCACTCTCAGCACTTCAAAATCCACCTCGGCAAAGGCAGCGGCTGCAGCCATGCGATCTCTCTCAAGACTTCACTCTCAACACTTTCCCTCTGACTGTCAAAATCCACTCCATACAGCAGCCATTACACTGCAGCAATAATCCACCCACTTCACACCTGATAGCAACTGCAACCATGTTGCAATTCTGTGCTATTCTGGCTCTTTGAAAGTTCTGAGCTTTAGAAAGGGAAGGGAAGCTGCTGCAGTTCTGGGAGATGTGTGAATGTGTTACTGCTGTGTGTGCAGGCAGCAATCCCCGCCCCTTTTGCCATGTAGTGTCCCCAAGGTAAATGTTGCAAGGAAAACCCATGACTTCCAAAAAGAGTGCCGAAATTCTTATTTAAAGGGTACTTTTTTGTTATGGGTTTTCCTGCTTTTGTAGCACTGGAAGCTCGTTGAAAAGCCAGGCATGGGAGCACTCAGAGGGAAAATAAGATTTTTAGCAGACTTTAAATTGCTTGGGGACAGGGCCTTAATGTCCTTGTTCTTATGGGTTTTTAGTATATTCTAATGTTTTGTGCTATGTTCTTTTAAGTTTGGAAGCCATCTTGAAGACTGTGGTTGTTGAACAGTTAGACAAATACATAAATCACTAAGAAGAATAAAAGGATTTCCCTGGGTGAATTTGAGAAAAAGAGTCTGAAGAGGAATTAAATGTTGTCTCTGCTAGGACAAAATTCTATGGAACAAGATGGCTTCAGCATGCTCCTTTGGAGAATCAGTTTATTCAGAAGTTACCTCTTCTGTTTCCCAGTCCTCCTTTCTGAAGATTTCTGAGGTGTTTTGTACCCTCTCTAGACTTTGGCAGAATCCTCAGAGGGAGACAGCATACCACCACAGTCTACTGTTCAGATCAAAGCCTGGGATACCTTAGCTTTGACCACAACATGACCACAACTTACCTCCCTCCACCAACATTAGAATCACAGTCATGGTCTTCCTACCTTGGTTCATGACAGGCAGAGGTGGGGACAGTCATCCTCCTTGTCATCAGAATTGAAGTAAGGCAATCCATGGTTTCAATTCTAATAGTGTTTTCCCCCCCAGATAGAGGGAATTGCCCCATGGACAATTTCCTATGTCCAAGCAGACTGGCAAGTCTCCTTATGAAGCAGTGCTTCAAACAAGTCTAAATCTGAAGCATTGTAGCGGTGCTTGAATTGACGTGGCGAGGGAAGAACGTCTGTGAGACGTGAGATGAGAGTGCAGTGTCATGTCATGTAGACACTGCCCCCGGAACACAATCGAAGCACCATAAAGGCCCTGTGTTGATCCTGGTTTTGTGTCATTTGGATACACTGGGCTGAGGAGGAATCAAAATGACACTATTTGCTAGGTATATTTTGGTCTCTAGCTATGAGGACTCCTGTAGTTGGTATTTACAGTGGCCTTACTGCTTATAGCAGACTTTCCGGTTTTATTTATTTATTTATTTATTTATTTATTTATTTATTTATTTATTTATTTATTTATTTATTTATTTATTTATTTATTTATTTATTTATTTACATTCCTATTCTACCCTATGCCCAAAAGTCTCAGGATGGGCCACAATAAAATCGGCATAGAAATAGATAAAATTTGTTAGTTAATGCAGTGATGTTGCCTGCCTTGCAATGGAATGCTGTTCCTTCAGCCAAAGGGCCAAAGTAAAGAGTTGCTTCTTACCTTGTCATCCAAATACATATAAAGAATGTGCCTGGTGCACCTCAGAAAGGGGACTGTTCCATAGTTAGGGGGCTGTGACTGAGAAGGCCCTGCCATGCCCACCCAGGTTTTATTCATCCAGATTTTATTCAAACCCATCAAGTTTCCAAGGCTTCCTCTCACTTGACTCAAGTTACTTTATTAAAGCCATTTCTTCTATAAGTCACTCCACTGCCCATATTCAAGTCAGAAAAAAGTGTTGAAAAGTGTGAAAAATAATGATAATAAAATAAATCTCACAGAAGAATGTATGTGAATTGGCTCTAGTTCCATGTTTTCAAATTGCACAAAAGCCCTAGAGCCACTAAGTGTTTGCTCACTGAAATATTTTGTGGTTATAAACTCATACTTGTTCAGTACTTAAAGTTTGATCTCTGCAGTTATCCTTTCCCCCAGAGTGCACCACTCAATCCTAGATATGTTTGAAATTTAAAATTGCCCTGAAAAGTAGAGAGACATTTTTCAGCAAATCTGTCTTTAAAATTCTAAAGAATGGCGGGGACATATAATTATAAGCCTGTACATGTATATTTAGAACTACATCACATTGAATGTTGGAGGGCTTGCTCTCAGGTGACTGCATGCCATGGGTATGCCATAGAATATATTTTTCTTTCTCTCTCTATGGGGATATACTTTTATTGGGCCAATCAAAATGATCTAAGATGGTGTGCAAACTTCAAAGTTCTTCAGAACATTTCATCAAAGCTAGTGGCAAGCCAAGGAATGGCGCAGGGATGGTCAGAAAATTTGCTTCCTGACACTCAGTCAGTTTATTGCAGCGTAAAATTGTGTACAAAAATAATAACTTACAGTGTACAAAACTTACATCCAACAGCATCAGTCATAAAAGGCAGAGTAGGGATTGTTTCAGTACCTGAACTCTCAACTTAATAGCAATATATAGAAACTTGGTGATCTTGTTAGTTATAGCTGGACTCACATCTGTCAAATAGCAGGCTGTAGAAAACAAATCATTTCTAGCTGGGTATTTTGATATTAACCAAGATATAACATCCTCCTTGATATCTCAATAAAAAGTGCAGTATAAAAGCTAAGCTTCAGTTCTGGAAGAATTTGAGCCATAAGAGCAATTAACATTTAGAGGCTGGTGCTTTAAGGATCTTATTTCCCATATATCCAAAGAAGGTACATGGAAATGGGCATTTGTAGACGTCTGCCATTTTGAGAGAGTAAGTACTACCAAGTAATTTGCCCCTTTATTTACTAATACTCAGTATGGGGATGGCAATAAGATTTCTGTGTCATAGTCAATTCTGGTATTTGATGTGTGAAAAGTTACAAAGTAAAGTTCTCTCTAGCACAGTGATGGCGAACCTTTTGAGCTCAGTGTGTCAAAATTCGCAAGAAAACCTAGCTTAACTCGAGTGCTGTGTCACATCTAGAAATATCCATACTTTTGTGATATTTGTAGCTGTAGTAAAAAAGTTAAATTTTTGATATATGTATTTTTTAAAAGCAAAAACAAACAATTCTTTACATTAGTGACTTTTGTTGCTGAATTTCGTTTGCTAAATCTTCAATTGAAAGTTGGAATTTCGCACACTTCAAGAACAAGCAAGCACTACACAACCAGGTGCCAGGGTGACCAGGTGTGTCACCCAAAAGGACTTGGCGTGTTACCTGTGACACACGTGTCATAGGTTGGCCATCACTGCTCTAGCAGCTTCTAAACAGCTGCTTTCTGGTCATCTGCACTTATCTGCACTCCACCCCAATCCGTACACTGAGTTCTGTTGAAGTGTATTTGTGTTTGACAAAAGCATATTTGTTACGGCTTTTAAGTCTGTGAACTTCAGATAGACACAGCGTTGTTGGGATCAAAAATGCCATCTTGCCTGAGGGGAGAAGAAAAAGCAATTTGTGAAGATCCTCCATCAGATCCCAGCAGTGGTCCCTCTCTCCCTCCCTCAGCTGTCATCAAAACAGTCACCTTGACCGAGGGGAACAGACAAGAATGAGCAGCTTTAGAAGATTCTTCATCAGCTTTCAACAGGGACCCTTCCTTCCTTCCTTCCCTCAACTGTCACCCAAGAGCCATTTGCCTCTGGAAGCAATGGGCAAAGGGCCTCCATCAGTTCCAAGAGGTGGTCTGACCTTAGGCAGAGTGAATGCTTTTATGTGCAATATCTATAATAATTTTGTTTGTTTTTCTTTGTAAACCAGTCTGGGATTGCAAGGTGAAGAGTGGTATTAAAATCACCAACCATCGTTAAGTCAACTACAAAAAGCCACACTGCTTGGATCTGCATGCATTATCATTATTTATTTGAATTTTTATCCCACCCTATACACAAAGGTCTCAGGGCGGGTCAGGACATTAAAAACCAGTGAACATATAAAATGAGCATTAAAACCACGACAATGTCTGAATGCATTATATGCCGATACATCGCAACTCCCTAAGTTTTTGGGAAGAACTTGAAGTGTGATGAAGATCAACTCCAACTAGTGATCTGGTGGTTGTGCTATACTGTATAACAACAACAACAATAAATTTCCCACATCCACAGCACCATCTACATTGGTTTTTCTGTTTTCATCTAAATGTACTTGTTGGTTTTTCTTTTTCTATTTTCTTCTGAATGGACATATTTTGTTTCTGATATTGTTCCTGTCAGAACTTATACATTATCAGGAGGAAGGTTATTGGTGGATAGTTTGCTTGGTAAGATAATTTTGCCAGGTTTACCCATTCATCAATTTCTTTAATATTGTGTTAATTTGCTGGGTTATTTTTTTCATGTAAACTAGGGAAACATTTGGGCCAGAAACCATCCTTCCTTTGTGCGGTCCAGTTTTTTTTTTAATCTTCTTAAATAATTTTCCAACTAATTCTGGTGTTTTCTGGTCTTCTGTGTGGCTTCTAGTTAGTTCAGCTTCCACTTCTTTCCATAAAGCATTCTTAAAAACACAGTCTCCCCCTCGAGGTGCATCATGCCCCTTCCTTGCATATATTTAGGAAGATGGTGAAAAAACACACCTCTTTATTCTGGCCTTTGGCTGAGATGATTATATTTCCCCTCCAAGTACATATACCACCATTTTAAATGGGTTGTGTAATGTTTTAGATTT
Organism: Aspidoscelis tigris stejnegeri; assembly: GCA_023333525.1. Taxonomy (NCBI): domain Eukaryota; kingdom Metazoa; phylum Chordata; class Lepidosauria; order Squamata; family Teiidae; genus Aspidoscelis; species Aspidoscelis tigris. The sequence goes on along the minus strand of JALMGA010000007.1, from coordinate 73,003,293 downwards.
GTTGAATTTTTAAAGGGTTTTTAATGTATACTCTGTTTTTAATCTGTTGTTACCCACCCAGAGACCTTTGGGTATGAAGCGGGATAGAAATGTAATAAATAAATAAATAAATAAATAAATAAATAAATAAATAAATAAATAAATAAATAAATAAATAAATAAATAAATAAATAAATAAATAAATAAATAAATAAATAAATAAATAGCCCACCAGCATACAAATGTAAGAGAACATAAGAGGAGCCCTGCTGGGTCAGGCCACAGCCCATCTAGTCCAGCATCCCGCTGCACACAGTGGCCCACCAATGCCCATGGGCATCTCAAGCAGAGACAAGGATGAACCTTTGCCTGCTTTCAAATCCCAGCAAATGGCCTTAGAAGTGCCCTGCTTCCTCCGCCCCAGCCAGAAAGATGCACCTAGGCATTCATTCTAGTAGCCATTGATATGTCTGTCATCCATAAATTTGTCTAACCCTACCTTAAAGCCACCTAGACTGGTAGCTGTTGCCACCTCTTCTGACAGCACATTCCATAAACTAATGACCCTCTGGGTGAAGAAATACTTCCCCTTGTCAGATCTGACTCTCCTACCTATCAGCTTCATAGAGCGCCCCCTGGTTCTAGTGTTGTGTGATAGAGAAAAGAAATATTCTCTATCCACCTTTTCTATACCATGCATAATTTTATATACTTCAGTCAGCAGAACATGAGCACACAGCTTGCTCTTCTTGCAGTTTCCCACTAGCTGACCTTTGGATGCATGCTACCTTTTAACTTGCTCCTAATGTCTTGGCACTTAATACTGACAAAATGAGGTAAATACAAAGTGCCTAAACATCTCTCAAAACGCCATTTCTCACAGTGGGCCCCACCAACCTTCCTGTATTTGGGTGTTTTCCCACTGTCACTAAGAGTACCCATTTTGTACCCATTAATGGGTACGAAATGGCATTTTTGTACCCATTAATGGGTACTTAATGGGTACTTCTAGTGGCAGTGGAAAAACACCCTTTGAATGTGATTTTAAAACAGTTGTATGGAATCATATGCAGAGCCCCATATAAATAAATAAGAACTGATGAAAGCAAATGTAATATCACTTCCAGACAATTCTGGTGGAGGTTGCATCAGATAATGATGGTGATGTCCAGCTTGGGTGAAGTGGAAGCAGGAGCTTTTCTCAGAGCACACGGCGAGAGATAGAAACAGGAAGTTTTTCTCAGAGCACACGGCGTGAGATAGAAACAGGAAGTTTTTCTCAGAGCACACGGCGTGAGATAGAAACAGGAAGTTTTTCTCAGAGCACACGGCGTGAGATAGAAACAGGAAGTTTTTCTTAGAGCACACGGCGTGAGGTAGAAGCTTTCTAAGACCAATCAGAGCAGCGGACCAATAGGAATTAGCCACACCCTCAGGGAGGAGGAGTTACTCTGCTCAGCAGGGCTTAAATAGAAGCGGCCCGCGCGCCTAACGGCGCGCGAAATTAAAAAAAAAACACACCAAAAAAACAAAAAAATTAAAAAAAGGTACAGTGGGATAAAAAAAAAATCATTCATACCTTAGCACCACATCTTTAAAATCCTTACCCTAAAAGCAATATGGAAGGCGAGAACACCTGTATTGTCACGTGCAATGTATGCGGCATGTTTATGAACCTACCACAACAGATGCCACATTTTACCTGCCACAAATGCAAGCTTGTGGCTCTCCTGGAGGAAAGGGTTAAAAGTCTAGAAGAGAGAGTCAAGACACTGAAGCAGATTAGAGAAGAAGAGAACTTCCTCGACAGCATGGAGGAAACACTTCAAAATGAAGGGATAGAAGAACATCCTTCTGTAGTTGCAGAAACTGAGTTATGGAAGCATGTGACCCAAAGGAGCAGGAAGAACAGGAGACATTCGGAACCCTTGCAATTAAACAACCAGTTCCAGATACTCAGTCAGGAGAACAACACATCTGAAGAGTCGATGACAAGGTCCACAAATATTACTCCAATAGGCACTGAGAAATCTCTGGAATGGAGAGGAAGAAATGGTAATGCAAAGAAAAAGAGGAGAGTAGTGGTCATGGGAGATTCACTTTTAAGAGGAACAGAGGCAACTATCTGCAGACCTGACAGAAACTCACGAGAGGTGTGCTGTCTCCCAGGGGCCCAGATCAAAGATGTAACTGATAGCATATCGAGGCTATTCAGACCTACAGACTACTACCCATTATTACTCATACATGTGGGCACAAATGATACGGCAAAAAAGCACTTTGAAAACATCTACAGAGACTTTGAAGACCTTGGCAGAAAAGTAAAGGAACTGGGAGCACAAGTAGTCTTTTCATCTATCCTTCCGGTGGATGGTCACGATAAAAGTAGAAGGGATAGGATTCTTGAGGTGAACAAGTGGCTACGTCGGTGGTGCCGGCAGCAAGGATTTGGATTTCTGAACCATGGAGAAAACTACCTATATGACGGACTCCTTGCAAGAGATGGGTTGCACCTTACAGGGACAGGAAAGAATGTATTCGGGAAGCGCCTTGCTTCGGTTATTAGGAGAGCTTTAAACTAAAACAAAAGGGGAAGGGTAACAAAAAGTCAAGCAAAAATACTCAGTCAATCAAACCAGGCGATATTCTTACTCCCAGAAATAGTACCAATGAACAAACGCATAAATTTTGTAAGGAAAACAGAGGAGGCAAGCTCGCAATAGATAGCAATTACAAACTAAAATGCCTCTACACCAATGCCCAAAGCATGAGAAATAAAAAAGGGGAGCTGGAGATCCTGACCCAGGTAGATAAATATGATGTCATAGGTATTACGGAAACCTGGTGGGATAACACACATGAATGGAACGCAAACATTGAAGGCTACAACTTGTTTCTGCGAAACAGACTTAACAAAAGAGGAGGGGGTGTTGCGCTGTATGTTAAAAAAGAAATTGTCTCCTCAGAGGTTCAAGTTTCAGAGAGTGGAAGCTCAGTAGAATCGGTATGGGTAAGAATTCAAGGAGAGAGCAACAGAAAGGATACCATTGTAGGAGTCTATTACAGGCCCCCTGGACAAACAGAAGATATGGATGACCTCTTCCTAGACCAGATGGCTAAACTTTCACGAAAGCATGACATAGTGATTATGGGAGACTTTAACTACCCAGGCATTTGTTGGGAATCTCGCTCAGGAAAAAGTCACAAGTCTAATAAGTTCTTATCCTCTCTCGCTGACAATTTCATGTACCAAAAGGTGGTGGAGGAAACAAGAGGATTGGCTATCCTTGATCTAATTCTTACCAACAGAGAGGAAATGGTGGAGGATATCAGAGTTTCTGGGGCATTAGGAGGCAGTGATCATGTTATCCTTGAATTCTGGATAATAAGGGAAGGAAAGCATGAGAGGACTCAGACTTCAAAGTTGGACTTCAGAAGGGCGAATTTTGATGGACTCCGGAGGAGGTTAGGAGGGATCAAATGGTTAAATGTACTAAAGGATAGAAATGTCCAAGAAGGATGGGATATTTTGAGAAATGCAATATTAGAAGCGCAATCATTAACAATTCCTCAAAGAAGGAAGAATGGAAAACATCTAAAGAGACCAGGGTGGATAAACCTAGAACTTAAAAACTTGATAAAAAAGAAAAAAGAAATGTTTAAGAAATGGAAGGAGGGATACATATCTAAGGAGGAATATAATGAAATCAGTACAATCTGCAGGGCAAGTATCAGAAAAGCTAAAGCTAAAAATGAACTGAGGCTTGCAAGAGAGACTAAAAACAATAATAAAAAAGGTTTTTGGGGATATGTCAACAGCAAAAGAAAAGTCAAAGAAGTTTTGGGAAGTCTGCAGGGAGAGAATGGAGAAGTGATCGAAAGTGATCTTGAGAAGGCAGAGATTCTGAACTCCTATTTTGCATCTGTTTTTTCCAAGAGGGATAATGTACATGCAACAGTCCTTCACTGTACTGATGAAGGACTAGGAGAATCAAGACACAAAATCAACACTGAGAGAGTAAGGGAACGCTTAGCTAACTTAAACGAATTTAAGTCCCCGGGTCCAGATGGATTACATCCTAGGGTACTGAAGGAATTAGCAGAGGTAATTGCTGAACCACTTGCTGTAATCTTTGAGAAGTCATGGAGAACAGGAGAAGTCCCAGACGATTGGAGAAGGGCAAACGTTGTTCCTATCTTCAAAAAAGGGAAGAAGGTAGACCCAGGGAACTACAGGCCTGTTAGCCTGACTTCAATACCAGGAAAGATTCTCGAACAAATTATTAAACAACACATATGTCAGCATCTGGATAGGAATTCAATAATTAACAGTAGTCAACATGGGTTTGTATCAAACAAGTCGTGTCAGACTAACTTGATTTCATTTTATGACAAAATCACTGAATGGGTTGATCAAGGAAATGCAGTAGACATAGTATTTCTTGATTTCAGCAAAGCATTTGACAAAGTATCTCATGCAATCCTCATTGAAAAATTGATCAAATATGGGTTTGACTAGGCAACTATAAGGTGGGTTCAAAACTGGCTTAGTAATCGTACTCAAAGAGTGGCTTTAAATGGCTGCACATCCAAATGGAAGGAAGTGTCAAGTGGAGTACCACAAGGTTCTGTCCTGGGCCCAGTTATGTTTAATGTTTTTATAAATGATCTGGACGAGGGAGTTGAAGGGAAACTGATCAAATTTGCTGATGACACAAAGCTAGGGGGGATTGCAAACACCAGAGAAGAGAGAGAGAGGATTCAAAAAGATTTAGAGAAACTTGAACAATGGGCCGCAACTAATAAAATGGTATTTAACAAAGAAAAATGCAAGGTTCTGCACCTGGGCAAGAAAAATGAAAAAAGCACATATACAATGGGAGGAATTCGGCTGAGCAGCAGCACATGTGAAAAAGACTTGGGTGTCCTGGTAGATCATCAACTGAACATGAGTCAACAGTGCGAGGCAGCTGCAAAAAAGGCAAACACAATCCTGGGGTGTATTAGGAGAAGCATAGAGTCCAGATCACGTGAAGTTATTATCCCCCTCTACTCTACCTTGGTCAGACCTCATCTGGAGTACTGTGTCCAGTTCTGGTCACCCCAGTTTAAAAAAGACACTGACAAGCTGGAGCAGGTTCAAAGGAGAGCTACCAAGATGGTGAACGGTCTGCAAACCATGTCCTATGAGGAACGGCTTAAAGAACTAGGAATGTTTAGTCTAACAAAAAGAAGACTGAGAGGAGACATGATAGCTGTCTACAAATACCTCAAGGGTTGTCACAAGGCAGAGGGATCAGCCCTGTTCTCACTCTCTCAAGGAAGGACTAGAAACAATGGGGTGAAACTGCAGGGGAAAAGATTTAGTTTAGATGTTAGGAAAAAATTTCTAACAGTAAGAGTGATCAACCAGTGGAACAGGCTGCCACGGGAGGTGGTTGGTTCCCCTTCGATGGAGGTCTTCAAGCAGAGACTGGACAGCCATCTGTCTGAGATGGTTTAGGAGATCCTGCCTTGAGCAGGGGGTTGGACTCGATGACCCAGGAGGTCCCCTCCAACTCTACCATTCTATGATTCTATGATTCTATGTCATGTATTCCCCAGCCCAGACCCCAACTGTGTGGAAGAAGGCTTCCTGTAGTTTTTAAACAAGAGCTTAACTAAACATGTGTTGGGTTTATTTGTAGAACATTAATTTCTAACTGTTTGTTGGCATCTACAATATGTCTAGGAACAGTCTTTGAACTTCTTAATCCATTTTAATCTCTTTGATTGTTAAAAACCTTGTTTCCAAAGCATTCAGTAGTTTTTGGTCTCCCTTTCCTTGCATGCAACTGTGACTCCATCTGAGTAATGAATCCGTCAACCGGATAGAACCAAATGAAACCGATGGGTGGATTTTTTCATAGTTTCTGAGCAATCCAGATAGGTGCTCTTGATAGGGCCAGAGAAAGAGGCACAGCAGGTAAGGAGCTGTCCAAAGTGCTGACTGTAGAGAAGAGCAAGTGATAGTGGGCAATGCTGATGCCTGCTGTTGAGTTCATCAGAGACAAGAGTGTGGGAAGCTGGAGGGAGGTTGGCATTTTTCAGGGGGTACCATCTGCTGGGACAATTTGTGAGTAGTCCCATTAGCTACTGTGGCCCTGGAGCCTGATGTTTGAAGAAGTGAGGGTTGGACAGCATAGAGACCGGATGTCCCCTTGTAGTAAACCAGTAGTAGTCTGGTGCACCTGAATTTTGGGCTCAGACAACAAATCAGACGCCCTTTCCATGACCTGCACATAAAAATGCTTTCCACCCAATCTCTAGGTGTTCATGCCTTGCTAGTCAATGACTCCTTCAGCTCTTGTTCCCACAGTTGGAAGTGTGTGTCTCTGTGTGTGTGTGAATGTTTCCCATCTCTCATTCATCCAAAGCAGTGATCAACCAGCTGCATCTCCAACGACCTCTGGGAACTGTGGCAGGATGAAGACAGTAAAGTAAGGCCTTCAGGCACTTTTCACCTTCCTTGTGTGCCGAGTGCTGATTCCTGGAAACAAAGAACACATATTTAAATAATATCTGGTCATTTGTTGGGGCCAGGTACCGCTGATCTGACTCAATACACTCATGCAGTTTTCTTGGCTGAAACAGAAGTTTTCCATTACCTTCTTCCAGGGAGATGCCAGGAATTTCAGTAAATAACTTGCCTGGAAGACTTACGGTACATATCTCTTTCTGGCCCTGTTGCCTAGCCTAACCCTGATTTGTATGACAAAGAGCAAGTCTGGAAAGTGCAGGAATATTTCCATATTAACGTTACAGTAGAAATCCTTTCTGTGAAATGAATACAGTGCTCATAGTGGTAATTTAACCAGCTTGATAGGCATGACAGATTTTTATCACCTATAACTAACACGAGCTGCCTTTGATCTATGCACAATTAAAAAAAGGGCAGGCAAAGTAGCCAGTTGTGTTAACAATGTTGATTCTGCATATTCAGTGCAATCTTTTAAATATTTCATGATGCAGCATTACTCGCAAGTTAAGAAGATCCATGCTTTATTTTTGGGGCTGCCTTTTCATTGCAAGGCTTTTCGACTCCTTCTCCATCTCATCTGAGTGCTATGTATCCACTAGGGATGTGCAAGAATATTTAAAATATTTGTTATTCAACTGAAATCAACTAAATTCAGACATTAGAATTTGAATCAAATGTCTGAATATTCATTTTTTAATATTCAAATGAATACGAACATTTTGAATCATTTGTTCAAGTCATTCAGACATTTGTATGTGCATGGATACATACACAATACATATGTATCTGTATGCATTCGTATGGATAGATACCAGATGAAAACAGGATGTGTATGGATGCGTACAGATGTTGTTGATGTTCATTTCATCAAATTCGTATTGAATATTTGTACAAATAGATATGAATGTATTCAAATCAGTTCAAATTTTAATGCATTAGTTTTCTCTCTATTCGTACAAATTTGGACATTCGAATATTCTATTTGAATCAAATTGAATGTTGAAAATTGCATTTGTGCACACCCATAGTATTCACTATGTGCTGCATGGAAATGTCTGGGGATCAGTATTCATGCCCCAAGAGAATGGGACATCTGTGGAAAAGGGGAAGCACCTCTGAAGTCACTATCTCACACCCTGATCCTTTCTATCACACTGGCAGGGGTCACTCACACTTGCATAATGAGGTCACTTTGTTAGGAGAGCTTTTAATCTCAGCCTTCTTGCATAAGCAGTGGCAATGAAAATATGGAGTTACTTTGGTCAGGCCACATCAATGAAGGCATTGCCCTAGGTACCTTAGGACAAGGAGTGGAACCATGGTTTGCATTGCCACCTCTCTCTTATTGGCCCTTATCCTATGACAGGGAGCTGTCGGTAATTTTTTACTCAAATTCACCCCTATCCCAATTTAAGGGGACTCAAAGCGGCTGAAAAAAACCTTCTGTTCTTCTCCCCACAGCAGACACAACATATATTTAAACTGTGAAATTCACTTCCTACATATGTAGTGTGTACCAATTCACTGAAGTAAGGGTGGCAGGAGGAGGGCTATACTTCTTAAGACCAGCTGCTGGAAGACAATAAGTAGACCATGCTGTGTGCTCATGTCCTGTTGGTGGGCCTCCTTGTACATTTGGTAGAACACTACAAGAGCAGACGGTTGGGCTAGATGGAGCACAAGCCTTCTTCAATGGCCATCTCTTATGTTCATATGGTCTTGCCATTTTCTCCTGTCTGAAGATACTGGGAAATAGCACGAGCTATAGCGTATCACCAATGGCCATATATAGAAGAAGAAGAAGAAGAAGAGTTGGCTTTTCTTACCCATTTAAGGGGACTCAAAGCAGCTGACAAAGCTTTCTGTTCTTGTCCCCACAACAGAACACCCTGTGAGGTAGGTGGGGCTGTGAGAGCTCAGCTGAGAGCTGTGACTAGCCCAAAGTCACCCAGCTGGCTTCATGGGGGAGTTGACTTTTCTACCCTGCTTTTCTCACTCATTCAAGGGGACTCAAAGCAGCTGACAAAGCTTTCTATTCTTCTCCCCATAATAGAAATAGATGGGGCTGTGAGAGCTCAGAAGGGAGCTGTGACTAGCCCAAGGTCACCCACCTGGCTTTGTGGAGGGGTGCAGAATCAAACTCGGTATTTCCAGAGAAGAATGTGACTCCCTAACCACTAGACCAAACTGGTTTGATTTGAACTGAACCTTCAAGTCAGTTCTCACCTTTTCACTCCAAGACCTTTCATCAGATGTAATTTGGGTAATTTGTGCACAAGATGGGTATCTAGTCGATGTATCCTGTTTCTTTCTTTCTTTCTTTTACCTTCAACCCTGTTTTTATGAGGCATATTTATTTGATTCACATTTTCTTCATGGCCATGATGGCCCTATGACCCTGACAGTCAGCTGGTGCTCCCTCTTTGCACAGACCGCATAGGGAATAGGGAGTTGAAATTACCACTAACCTTGGATGCCACAGAAAATATCCTTTCATCTGATATAGGTTAGATTCCAGTTTCATAATCTTGTTATACATCAGATGCTTCTCCCACCCTCTTTCTTTTAAATGTTTTATTGCGGTAGATGTTGCTTTTTCCCAAGGAGAAAATATGGCAGTAATAAACAAGACCTAGATTCCGTCTCGTGAAATCTTTTTCCTGGAGAGGCTCAGCTGTTCATTACTGCATATAGTGTTCTGTGACTATGTTTCTAACTTAAGTAAACAGAAGGCATCTCACACTTCCTCTTTTCCCCTCCCTTGCACTCTGTATTTATCTACTGCATTAAAAAGTGAAGGGCGGGAGAGGGCAACGAGCTGCTGTTGAAAGAAGAAACATCCAAGCTACCAGAATTTAAAATCCATTACATTTATAGATTCTGAGTAGGGATGTGCATGGATAGTTGAAATATTCGTTATTCATACGAATTTGGATGAATCCGGACATTCACACACGAATTGAATGTCTGAACATTAGAATTTCTGAATTCGAATGAATCCAAATATCTGGATAATAATAATAATATGACTAATTTGGACATTCATATCTGTACGGGTACATACACATCCCGTATGTACCTGTATGCATCTGTACGGATATATACAGGATGCATACGGGATGCATACAGATGGGTACGAGATGCTTATGAATGCATACATGATGCATATCATTGGATACATAGCGAATATTTGAACAGATACAAAGGAATTCATTTGTATCATATCATGTCGTATGTTTGGATGTTCATTTTTCCTTACTCAAGACAAATTTGGATTTTGGAATATTCAATTTGTCATGAATTGAATGTAAAAAATCCCATTCGTGCCCACCCTTAATTCTGAGGGAACGCTGATCACTGATCATTGCCTTCACTTAAAAAATATATATATATTTCTTTTTTTTCAAAATAAAAATTGCTGAAAGCAGCTAAAGTTAATGTATAATTGTACGAGGCAACCAGAATGAATGGTAAAAGCAACATGACTTCAGCATCTATAAAGTTTCACACTGGCACCTGTAAATTCTAATCTGCACCTCCCTGTGAATGAGAATGTATTGAAGTTCAGGAGAACAAAGGCTCTTGTAATTGTCTACAGAAGGACTTCCTGTTCTTTGTGCACCTGGTACACCTGGGCATTTGACTTGCAAACTTGATAGCTACTTACAGAAGGAATGGGTTTGCTCCAACCCCAGATAAACATGGCATCAAATGTGCCACCATTTATTGTGTTTCAGAAGCAAGTAACACTCCTAGTCACCAAAAAGGATATTGTGGAATTAGAGAAGGTGCAGAAAAGGGCAACCAGAATGATGAAGGGGCTGGAACACCTCCCTTACGAAATCAGGCTGCAACGTCTAGGCCTGATTGAAATATACAAAATTATGCATGGTATAGAAAAGGTGGATAGAGAACATTTTTTTTTCTATCGCGCAACACTAGAACCAGGGGGCACTCTATGATGCTGATGGGTAGGAGAGTCGGATCTGACAAGGGGAAGTATTTCTTCACCCAGAGGGTCGTTGGCTTATGGAATGTGCTGCTGGAAGAGGTGGTGACAGCTACCAGTCTAGATTGCTTCAAAGTAGGGTTAGACAAATTTATGGATGACAGATGTATCAATGGCTACTAAAGTGAATGCCTAGGTATATCTTTCAGGCTGGGGGTGGGGGCAGAAGCAAGACGCTTCTAATGCCATTTGCTGGGATTCAAGAGCAGGAAAAAGTTTGTCCTTGTCTCTGTTTGAGATGCTCATGAGCATTTGGCGGGCCACTGTGTGCGACAGGATGCTGGACTAGATGGGCTGCGGCCTGATCCAGCAGGGCCTCTCTTATGTTCTTATGTTCTTTAAGAAATAGATTATAACACTGAGGATCATAGAGGATGGGTTGGGGCCAGCTGGGGATTTCTTTCCATCAAAAATAGGAGCTCCAGAAGAAAGCCTTCTCCATCTTTTCTCAACTCAGGGTCTGATCAGAGAAATGGGCTGGGACCATGGGATGAAGACAGTGGGAACAATACAGACAGCCAGGTTCATCTTGGTCTTCTCATTGTCCCTGCAGCTAAGGCCTCCAGTCTTTCTGTCTGAGATCTCCAGTTCTTACCACCATAGTTCTATTATTCAGGACATGCATGAAGGGAAAAGAAGAATTCAACGCTTCAACACTTCTCTTCATTGCTTAGAATACTAATACATATCCATTTTAGGGGTGTGCATGAAGCCATTCGAGGGGAATAGAATGTGGAAAAATTCAGCTCCAGCTGAATATTGATTGTCATGTGTTGCGCAGCATTAACGAGCCTGGATGTACCCCTACTTTATGGTGATTCCCAGGAGCACTCTAGTTAAAGTCTTGTTAGAAAAGCTGGTGCTGACTTAGTAGGTAAGATATGGTACGTTCGACTCCAATGGCAAAACACCACTTAAGAAGAATACACATTACTGGAGAAAAATATTTCAATATAATTCAGGAATTTGGATAACTATAGCAACACCTCAACTGACTGACATTGTGGTAGACCAGTCCTGCTCAAATTTACATTTTGTGTAAATGCAATCAATGGAAGAAAGGATCCCATACTGAAAGAGCATCCCACGAACCCTCCAGGGATCATCTAACCATGGGGGGAATGCAAGACCACAGAATCTTCTACCACGTAGATGACAGCCAGGTGCCACTACCCAGAAAAAGATTTTACAGTAAGGGTATGCACAAATGCAATTTTTTTGGATTCAGTTTGACTCAAATAAAATATCGGAAGATTTAAGTGTTTAAAATTTGAATGTATTCACATTCGATTCGAATCAAATACATTCGTATCTATTCATATGAATATTTGATTCGTATTTGAACGTACGAAAATAGGCAACATTTGTATGCGTCCGTATGTATCCGCACGCATCTGTACCATTATGTTTCTGCAAAAACTAGGCCACAAGGAGGGACAGCAAAGAAGCACTACAAGTAAGTCCATGTAGTGATGGTGGTGATGGCAGACCTATGGTGGAATGTGAATCCAGTGTGATCATGTTATTCCCGCGTCCTCTAAACTCTCCCATTATGGTTCCATGCTAATCTTGCCAAATATAAGTCTGAGGATGTAAGGATTGTATACTGAAGAAGAGGGCCTTCTTGTAGTTCCTTCTCTTAAAGAGATATGAGGCACAGGGACATGCAAGAGGGCATTTTCTGTGGTGGCCCCTAGACTCTGGAACAGCCTTCCTCTTGAGGTTTGCCAGGTGCCTACACCATATAGTTTTCAGCATCTGGCTTTGCTGGCTTTTGCTGTTTAAATAGCTTCCTCAGAGGGCTGTCCTTCTAGGGAGGGAGGAAGGGAAGGAGGTTGGGGGTGGGGGTGAGAGGGAGGGAGGGAGAGGGATATATTTTTAATTATGTTGTAATATTTGATATGTTGTATTCTTATTGTAACTGGGACCATTTGGTGAAGGGCAGGATATAAATTCCTTAAATAAAAATAATTTAAAAAACAGACTTCTTATTTGTAGTTTCTCTTTCTGAAGCATTCATTTAGCAAATCTTGCCTAGAGACAAGCCCTTTTGGAGGAGGATCATCTTCTTCCTTCCTTCCTTCCTTCCTTCCTTCCTTCCTTCCTTCCTTCCTTCCTTCCTTCCTTCCTTCCTTCCTTCCTTCCTTCCTTCTTTCCTTCCTTCCATGCAAAATAACTGATCTCCTTCTTTGCAGTTCTGACATTCATTAGGGTTTCTCGGATCAGAAATCTTTCAAATGTCCCTGTCCCATTGTTTTCCTAAGCACACTAGCAGAATCCTCCACAGCAAAAGTGAGGCAGACCTTCAGATTTTATTACCCAAAGCTTGCCTATTAGACTTTTATATGTGTTTTTTTAAACAGCAATACATCACTAAGAAGTCTCCAACCCTTTTCAGTAATATAATGGCACATTCTTAAGACACAACCTGTCTTTGGTGGATTAGCACATAGCCCAGCCAAGAACTTAGTGTTACTGTATTTGAGTAAGTTACATGGACTCCTGCTGAGATCTAGGGAGGGTTAGAACAACTTGAGCTTTTTTTTTCTTTAAAGAGATTATCTGGTGTAGGAAAATTGTAATGTGTGAAGCAGCCCTTGAAAACACTTGCATTATTCATAGCCTCTTTGGCCCCGCTTTCAACAGCAAATCTGCTTAAATCAGGATCCAATGTGTTGTGGCTTTTATTAGGATTTTGAGAGGAGGTGGGGTGGAAAGAGAATGTCTGTAAGTGCTTCAGCACTTTGTCTTCTAGCAATGACTTGTAATTTATTATTCACAACAAGCCATTCTTTTCAAGGGACAGCAACCATCAATACCCATTAAAAATACTGAAGCATTTCTGGAGCTGGCGTGGGATGGAAAGAATTGGTTCAAAATGGGTGGAGTGGGAGGCGAGGGGGAAGAAGGAAACTGAGAAAAGGGGGAAATAATCGGCAAAAAAAGAGGCCGCAGACAGACATGGATTGGGTCTCCTGAACTTTCCAATGCTTTCCTTAAAGGCTGTTCTGTCCTAACACTTTTGGTGATATATGGCTCATTAGGGGCTTCTAAAATACATTAAGACCCATTATCTTAAAATAACTGCTCTTGGTGGTGTTGGAAGAAGACGTCTCTGCCACATGTTATCTGTCAATAGTATCATAATGGGGCAGCTAATCCAGACAGGCATGTTACAGCAGTGTGGTTGTGCTTCTAAATAACTTTTTTTTTTCCCCTTCAGATTCTTACACATTTTGTTTTTCACTTTTGAAAACATTTGGGACCTCAAGGACAGTTTGCAGGTCTGTCTAACATGAAATCTTTCAAGTCTCTACAGAATTCCGTTGTTCAAGAGCTGTGAAAACAGGAAGGTCTGTTTAAATGGTCTGTATTTATTTATGCTTTGGTTAATTATAAACACATAAATTGATGCAGTTTTCTAGTTTGGAAAATATAGGCTTTATAGTGAAAAGAGCACAGGAATAAAAATTCAGTGTCAACTTTCTGTTAACAGTCAGAAGCTGAGATGAAGTATTAGGGTTTTGGTGAATAGGAAAATGACATTTTCTTTTTTTTAAATACAGGATATAGAGTTCAACAATATGTGAGTTCTACCACAAGGTGTCACTGAACAATCCAGTTTAATTTTTCACCCTTCTTTTTCTTTATTTATTTTTAAAAACTTAATAGCTCAGCTGAATGAAAAGAACCTATTGCACCTACACAGTTGAAAATTGTCCCTATGCGATAAGCAATCATGTTTTTAGCCTTAGAAATAGTATTAAGGTATCTGCTGTTTTATTTACCAACCAAACAATTAATTCTTTTAAATAGTGACTTTGTTTTAACAGATCAGAGTTTAATGAGCCAGTTTGGTCTAGTGGTTAGGGAGTACTGGGTTATCTGGGAGTACTGGGTTTGATTCCGCCCTCTTCCGTGAGGCCAGCTGGGTGACCTTGGGCTAGTCACAGCTCTCTTCTGAGCTCTCACAGCCCCACCTACCTCACAGGGTATCTGTGGTGGGGAGACGAATAGAAGGATTGTCAGCCACTTCGAGTCCCCTTCAATGGGTGGGGAAAGTGGCATAGAAAAGCCAACTCTTCTTCTTCTACTTCTTCTTTTTTTACAAAAAAAATCAGCTTTAAAATAATCTGTTTGGGTCTTGACTCTTCCACACAAGGTGACTCATCTCAGGAAATGATCATGTGATAATTGTAATGGTCATTTTCAAGTGTTTTCTTTTCACTTGAAATATTTATTACTTTGGTGCCTTGTCCAGTGTGATAACATATCACTTTACTGACTTGCTTCCTTCTAAATAATAATTTTGAAAGGAAAATCTTTTTCCTATATAGCCTTGCTTTGGTGTGCAAATAGATGTTTAATATGTTATTTTTATTATTTTTATCAGTGGCTTTGATCTTCCACTCTTCCGCCATGTTTGTACTAAACATATTAACACCCTGTCTGCCCTGCTTCATTTTTGAAGATAAGGACAACACATAGGTGTGCTTTTTCTGTCAGCTGCCTGAACAAATAAAGTACTGTACTTTCAAGATAAGACCAGCAACATCACTAGAAATTGTCTACTTCATGCTAATGAATTCTTCATCCGGGTTCCTGAAGGAGATAGTTTGATAAAATATCCTGTAAATCTAATGCGGAGACAAAATTATTTTTGTGTCATAGCCACTCCAAACGCATTTTGTCCCAGAATGGGGGGAGGGAATAATGACTTGTTTTTCCTTCTATTTCTCTAAATTCCTAAAAAAAATTTACCTCAGCGTAAAACAAAATAAGAACATGCTTCTGTAGCCAGGGAACCGTGAACTTTTTCCTACATCCACATCTAGCTGATATGCAAATACTTGGAAAATTTGCAAATATAGGATAAACAGGACCAGGGATGTGCAAGAATATTCAAAACATTCAAAATTAGATTGAAGTCGGACATTCCAATTCGAATCAAATGTCTATACATTCATCTTTCTAACATCCGAAAGAATTTTGAATCTTTTGAATCATTTGTATGAATTAATCAGACATTTATGGGTGTTTTTCCATGGTCACTTAGTACCCATTTTAGCACCCATTAAGGACCCATTTGGGTGAGAGCCAGATGACCCCATTTCCACCATGGCACCCATTAGGGACGCACGTGTTTCCACCACGCCTCGGGAAATCCGGATCATATGGGTCCTTTTTGGCCTTTAATCTGGATTTTCTGTAGACCCCATTAATGGGATCTACAATGGGTCTTCAGGCAGAAAATCTGGATTAAAGGGAGCCTGTTGCCATGTTAGTTTGGCAATGGGGTCTAGAGGAGGCTAGGGGGAGGGGGCACCCTTGGGGGGGAGCCCCCAAACCTAAGCTTCGAAGTCATTTCGAAGTCACTTCGAAGTCTGTGCAAAATAGCTCCGGAGCATCTTTGAAGTCTGTGCTGATCTTCAGAGTGAACTTTGAAGTGACTTCTGCGTTGTGGAGCATTTCAAGTTTGGATTTAAATAATAATGAAGAAATCAATGGGGTTGGCTGGTACCTCCCCCTGAAGCATGCTTTATTCTGGAATATTCAAATGTAGTGGATAGTGCCAAGCATAGGAAAAACAGAGTGAGAACAATCGAGTTTGTTTTCAATCTGTGTTATAATGCAAATATGGAAACGATGGGAACATGTATTTGATCCCTGTTCCTCCACAATATGGATTTTCCATGCCATGTTGGAATACACCCATAGAGGAATTAATAACCAACGTCTGGATGTAGCCCAGCTGGATCAATGCAGCAGCTAAGAATAATACAGACCCATCCTAAATACAATTGACTTTCTTTTTTAAGTGATGTGCCTTCAGTTTTCTGCAGTGAGAAGGCACTACGGGTCAATGGGTGGGTTGTGGAGCATTTCAAGTTTGGATTTAAATAATAATGAAGAAATCAATGGGGTTGGCTGGTACCTCCCCCTGAAGCATGCTTTATTCTGGAATATTCAAATGTAGTAGATAAGTAAGTTATGTCTGCATGCAGACTTAGATCCTTATGGTTGCTTTGGACTCCAGCTCCGATCAGCTAATTCCAGACTAATATGTTTAGAGGTGGAGAACAACATTACAGTGTTCTATGTATATGAATTTTATTTTTTAGAAACTATATTCATGTCATTAGTAAAATATAAACTATGGTACTTTCTACACGCAACTCTTTATGGTCCATACTAATGGACAGTGGTGCAGACCATACCCTGCCTCTAGCCCATATCTCATGCAACCTTCAAGGCTGAACTCCAATCACTTCTAACCTTGACATTATTGGGGACCTATTTAGGTGGTGTGTTTTGGTACAAAACCAAAATGGGTCCCCAACAGTTCTGAAGATGGAGGCATTTAGAAGTCAGACTTCCATGTTCTAGACTAGACCATGTTGGTTCACCAGTAGATCTTGATGTTGAGGTCTACTGATAATTCCAGTCAGGTTTTTCTTGATCAGCATTATGCTGTGTCCAGTGCTGATGGAGCATATCAGAGGAGGGTGGGACTTCACAGATTTGCACCAATGTGTGGACTGAAGAAGCCCTGAAGTGGACTTTCCACCCCCTTGTTTTGGATATAAGGTAAATGTAAAAAGACCCAATGACTAGTGAATCAAAGAAGAAAACTTTCAATCTAAAATGCCCTTGTAGTTTCTTAAGCAAAGGAGGAGTTTTTGGTGCTTGCTTGGGAGGAAGGTCTAAAATTGTGTAAGTTGTGTGGGTGGATGAGCAATGGAAATGAACCATGGACAAAATATCTACATGTTTTGTAACTAGTAACACTGTGCTAGCAGTAACAATAACAGTAACAGAAATATCAACAGTATTAAAAACATTATTTTCTTTTTTCTTTTTTTTCTTTTTTTTGGTACTGTACAAAATACATTATTTTGTTCAAAATAATGTCATGTCCCAGGCAGGCGAGGGCAGTGAGGCAAACACACACACACACACACACTTCTGGCAGTCCATTAAGGGCTCAGAAGTAGTCAGCGTCAATTCAGTCCAAGGTCAGAGTTCCAGAGATACTGCAAAGTCACAGCAAGAGTCAGGCTGTCAAAGGTCAGGGTTCCAGGGGTACGGCAAAGTCACAAGGGGGTCCAGGAGTCAGAATACAGGCACGGTGGGAGTTGCATCAGAGTTGTCTGCAACATCTGCTCAGCGTGTGCTGCTCGACTAAGTAGGGGAGTCATCACCACGCCCTTGACAGTGCAGCTGAAGCAAATGCTGCGAATGGCATTTCACCTGCTTCTGTTATCCAAGAAGCATAGGAGAGGGGCGCTCTCGAGGTTGACTGATCGAGCTCCCCCACAAGTGGCCTCAGATCCTCAGTGTCTGCAGCGCTATGCCCTGGTTGCTACCCAGGCTGTCTCACCATTGCAACCGCTCCCTCCTTCCCCATTAATTTTTATTGTTTTAACACAACTTTAAAATTCCATCTTTCCATTAGTATACACACAAACATTTCATCTTACAGTTGTTTATTATTGGTGACTTCCTCCGTTCTTCAGAATCCTCCCTTAGTGTCTCTGCTGGTTTTACTCCAATAATTGCTTTAAAATATTATTCCTCATTTTTAAGACTGTGAAACTGAAGCAACCATTTTTGGGTGCATCCCCATGGGCTGGATCTACCAGGAGAGTCAATGCCGAATTTGCTACCTTGTCCAGCTCCGTTTCTGAGAGATGTCATGGAATCTACCTTGGGGTGGATTCGGGGCAGCCTTAATGAAAACCGTAGTTCACATTAAGGAGTCCCCATGGCAATCAAGGGCAGGGTGGGTTCAAGCTGAACCTGCCTGTCCCCATGAAAACTGTGGTAAATCTCTGCATTGGGACGCCACAGTTTTCTCCCCCCCTCCCCCTTGCCTGATGGTGTGATCACCTAGGTAAGGGCTTGATTTACCCCAAATGAATGCCTGACGGTCTCTCTGCACTGACGTATATATGGGCTGTCAAGTGCACGAGCAGAGCTCCGGTAAAATAATTAAAACAGCTGCAACAGAAGAAGCTGCAGCTGTTTTAATTAATTTAATGGAACTCCGCTCATGTGCTTGACAACCCCTATACCATCTGACAGTTGAACAGCTGTCAGGTGGTTGTTTGGGGTAAATCAAATAATTTTACCTAGGTGTACCTGCCCGACCAGGCAAGGGGTGACAGTTGCAATCACAGCGTTAGCAGCAGGGACAGCGAAACCCCACCTGCTAATGCTGTGATTGGTTGGCAATGCCCCAGGAGCGAGTTGCCATGCCCCCCTTGATAATCCGTTCTTGCCCCCTAATTCTGGGTGAGAACAGTTAGAAAGAGGGGTTTTCTTGCTCCTGGTTATTGCCTTTTGTCCCTCATATAGCCCGAATTAGGGCTTTGCATGGAGACTCTCCCAGGGGACGAGAGGAGGAGGGGGAATCAGCACTCGACTATGTCCACCTGCTGCAAAGGCTACAAGAACCCAGCAGCACCCAGCCCAATGCCCCAATGCCACCAGGGATGGGAGGAAGAGGTGGAATCAGCGCGCGGCTATTCCCACCTGCTGCAAGGACTACAAAAACCTAGCAGTACCCAGCCCAATGCCCCAACACCGTTATGGACAATGGGAGGAGGGAGACTCAGTGTGCGACTAATTCCTCCTACTGTAAGGACTACAAAAACTTATTAGCCAGACATCCCACCTGTTTATAGGGTTTTTCCCCCCTTCTAATTATTATTATTACTGCATAATGTATTAGTGGTTATAACATGTAATGTAATTTTGATGTATGTAAACTGCCTTGGCAAAGATTGTTTTCGATTTGAGTTGTTGATTATTCTTATTTGCTGTATTTCTTTGATGTAATTGATTGAATTTGTATTGTAACTTGTTTTTCCATTTGTTGTAAACCGCCTTGAGCAAATTTTACGTTTGGAAAGGCGGTATATAAATAAAAATGGAATGGAATGGAAGGCGAACTCACGTTTGCTTTGCAGTTTTCGGAGCATGGGGACACTCACTCTGAGTGGCAGGAAGGGAGGGGGAAAATAGCAATCACAATAGGAGGGAAACTGTCCTGGTAAAATATCTTCTCTACTGAAGAAGGCAAGAGTATCTCCATTCCGAAGAATCCCTGCTCTTGGAAGCTACATCGTTTGCTGCCCACAGAGGACGGGCAGACTTTAGACTTCAGACAGAGACAGTCTTTCTCTCAGAGAACTAGATTATTGCTTGTGTTCATGTTTCCTAACACTGCAACCTAAATGGCTTTTATGATCCCAAAAGGGGAGAAGTGGGGAGGGGAAGGGAGAGACACTTTGAGAAATATAATTTTTCAATAACACCCATTAACTACAGGGGTCATTGTGGCAAAAAGAATAGGATAAGAAATCCGCTAAAAGCTCCAGTCTATTGGATGTTGTGACTGACAGGCCTTCACTGAGCAGTTACAAATGGGACTAATGCTTTAAACTTGTTAGCTATTGTCAGAGGCTCTGAGTCTCAAGTCAGCTATGGATGCTATGGCAGAAATCGATAAGGCATCACTTACATGGTGTGCTGCCAGACCATATAGCTTGCCTGAAGGGAAATTCTCAGCACCTCTTTGGCCTTTAGGATGGAAACAGGCAGCTGAAGCTCCAAGACTGACCTGACATTAGCAGAATTCAATCTTTTTGTCACTTTGGGAAACAATACGGGAAAAGTGTGCACGTGCGCATTTGTGAATGCACCAGTGTGTAAAGCTTGAAAGGGGGGAAAAGGTCCCAGGAGGCAAACTGAGGTGAGGAATTCAGTTTATCAAATGCTGCCATTCCAGGCTTCACAGTATGGATAAAGAGCCCAAGATATGCTTGACTATATGAAAAGCTACACCAGCAATACTACTACTATTAACTGCTAAATCACTCCTACTTTAAATAGAAGAAGAAGAGTTGCTGTTTTTCCCCTCCTTTTCTTGTCTGTTTAAGGGGACTCAAAGCAGCTGACAAAGATTTCTATTTTTCTCCCCACAACAGAACACTCTGTGAGGCAGGTGGGCCCACGAGAGCTTAGAAGGAAAGCTGTGACTAGCCCAAGGTCATCCAGCTGGCTTCATGGAGGAGTGTGGAATCAAAGCCAGTGACTATGAGATATGAGTCCAGTACACTAACCACAAGTCCAAATTAAAGTTATAAAGCTAAAGGAACTTTGCCAAATTTGAATAAATGATTCCATTTATTTATTTATTTATTTATTTATTTATTTATTTATTTATTTATTTATTTATTTATTTATTCCACCCTATATCCAAGGACCTCAGGGCAGGTCACAGCATATAAAATAAACACATTGTTTTGTATTTTGTAATATTATTTGGAACATTATTAAACTATTATTCTCAGTATTTTTAAATTCATCAGTGGGATATTGTTACCCTTTTGGATATCACATTGACTTTTCTGCTTCTCAGTTTGGAATTTTGTTATACACTGGGTGTATTTCTACCCTATTAGTCATTTTTTTAACCTATTGGTTTATTTTTATATCTTTTTGGCAGAACCCTTTCTGTTTGATTTTTGGTTTCACATTAAAACCAATACCATATTAAGCATATTAAAACCATGGCAGTGTCTGAATGTGGGGAGGAAAAGGCTGTTCCCTTATTTAGAAAAATGAAAGAGGTGTGTCTTCACAGCTCATCTAAACACTTAGAGTGATGGTGCCTGATGCATCCTTTCCACACACTTTCAACAAAATTGATCTTTGATGACTGAAAAGAAAATATGGAAGTGGAAATTGACTTCTACTCCAAAGCAGATGTTAAACTTCTGTCAATGCGTTCCTATTTTGCAATTGGACACACTGTACCTTTATAGTAATTTTTTATACAATTTCTCATAATATTCTTATAGATTAGATGGCAAAATGGAAAGCAGCATATACATGATGATTATGACTGATTATTAAAGATTTTGCATTAGTCTGTGGGGAAATATTGAGCAGGGCACACTAGGGTCTTGTCTTGGGTGCTGTGTTGTTTTTAATGTTTTTATATATGGCCTGGAAGATGGAACAGAAGAGACAATTACAAAGCCTGTAGACAAAATGAAGTTTGCATCCAGAGGCCTTTTTGCACTACAGCCAAACATAGTGCAGCTCTAGTGAACAACTACAGCTATAGTGAACTAAGGCTAGGCCACTTGGGAATGCTTTCCCCATTCACACCTAGGCAGGGTGAACACGCATCTCTACCTGCCTATGAGCAAAAGGGGAATCTGTGCCCACGTGGCCTACCCATGGGGTTGGGGTGCCCCTCCCAGGCCTGTCCAGATTGGGTCTGGCTGGAACCAGGGGTGGGCAGGCCAGTCGCGTACCTTCCCCGGGGCACTTACCCCGTGCTTCATGGATCTTGAAATGGTGAGCCGGGCCAGCTGCACTGTGCATGTGCACATGCTGGTGCACAGCGCCACCAGCCCCCCGGTCACTTTGGAACCCAGCGAGCGTGAGGTAAGTGGCCTGTGTGTGTGTCCCCGTATAGGTCTGGGCTTGGGATGGGTGGGGGCCCAGGTGGGGGCTCACAGGACCTAGGGGACAAGATCTGGTCCCCAAAACTCACGGGGACCTGGGAAAGGTACATGACTGGCCTGCCAAATAGGGGCAGCTGGAGGTGGGGCCTGGAGCTATCAGGGAGGGGGTGCATGAAAGTGCTCCCTCCCTAACAGCTGCAGGACTGCCGGCAATGGCCGCAAATGCCCTGGGACAGGTGTAGAGCACCTTTTTGAATGAAACCACCCACTCAGAGGAGCAAACGCTCTGTCCCAGGCCATCCCTCATGCCTGTTTGTGCGAATGGGCCTCAGATGGCCACCTTTTGCCATCCCTGTTGGACCTGAAGCCAGACCCAGCAGCAGGGTATAGCTACATAATGAAAGCAAACACAACCTATTCACCTGTTTGCACAAATGCCTCACCAGCCAGGGCCATTTCTAGGTCCTCCTCCAGTGTGATTAAGAGCCCTTCATATCTGGAGCTGGCAGTTCAGGTCTGGAGCTGAGATGTCAGCTCTGGAGATGATGACATGTGGCCACAACGTGCCTGGAGGTGGGTGGGGGTTGGGAGAAATCTCCTCTATTTCATCATGTCATACTCCCCCCAAATGAATGCAGCCAAAGGCAGTGTAGTGGCTTTTTTCACTGAGGACTTCCCCAAATGATAGAAAGCATCCAGCCTTAGTGGCACACAGTAGCTAGATGAGTCAAGCCATGACCACTATTAGTTTGTTTCAGTTCTGAGCCAGTGTGGTCTAGTAGTTAGGGAGCCGGACTCTTATCTGGGAATACGGGGTTTGATTCTGCCCTCCTCCATGAAGCCAGCTGGATGACCTTGGGATAGTCACAGCTTCTTCTGAGCTCTTACAGCCCCACCTACCTCACAGGGTGTTCCGTTGTGGGGGAAAAAAATAGAAAGCTTTGCCAGCTTCCTTCCTTCCTTCCTTCCTTCCTTCCTTCCTTCCTTCCTTCCTTCCTTCCTTCCTTCCTTCCTTCCTTCCTTCCTTCCTTCCTTCCTTCCTTCCTTCCTTCCTTCCTTCCTTCCTTCCTTCCTTCCTTCCTTCCATGACTTGGTGTAAAGGATTGTCAAAAGGTGAGAAATGTCTCACTTTGGGTCAGCCTATAAATGATAAACTGCACAAGGCAGCATGCATCCTATGTCAAAGGACAGTTTTAAGAAGGTTGTCTAATGCCTGTCATACAAATTCTCAAAATGTCCCGTGTTGAGATTTTTTAAACCGTGTTTTTGGCAATCTAGCTGCACTAAACCACATTACTATGAGCAAAAATCCAACCTGTAGATGAGACTTTGTTGGCCCATGGTAACCTGGCAAGAGTTGGGGTAGTGGTGTCACTACTTCCACCCTTCTGGAGGTGTTTTCCGGTGTTGCTTATTGGTGTTAAAATGTCAAACAATTGGAGGGATATTTCTCCTGTGATTTTGCTTCTCTCGCTCTTCTGTCTAGCTTCCCCCTAAGAGTGAAATGAGGCTACGAATGCAGTGAAACAAGCTTCAACTTTCCATTCAGAAACAAAGGTCAGTTTTCTTTCTTCTTTCTCTCTTTTTCTGAGAGATAGGCATCAAGGAGCACTAGTTAAAGAAAACAACTAGGAATCAAGCCGGAGACAGAATCTTCAAAGAGAAAGACCCTCAGGCAATCAGCCAGTGCCTAGGGCTAGGCCAAGAGACTCGCCTAAATAAACATCAAAATCACTTTAAATCTCCAAGGATCAAATGAACCAAAGAGAAAAGTGTGGAATAAAAGGAGGGGAAATACTCATGGCTTAAGAAGGACTGGCAGAAAGAAGCATTACCACTCCAGGGCATCTGCTGAAAGAAGGAAAAGCCGTTTCATTGACCGGGAACGTAAAAGTCAGAGAGCTCAATGATGGCCAGAATCCTTTGCTGCCTGAGGTGGCACCCAGATGTTTCCAGCTGGAGAGGGAGGGCACCCTTCCATTATTTCCATAGCACAAGTTGCTTGGTCATGATGCTTAGCCAAGAAGGTCTGAAAGATCAAATGGGATGGAGGCACAAGAATTTCCTTCGGAAATAATACTGATAGCTATGGTGTGAATCTCTGCTAAGAGAGAACAGTAAACAGTTGGGTAGATAAATAAATAGCATTATTGATAAACTCTTCTACCAAGGGCTATTGAAGGTTCTGCGGCCAAAAGAGTAACTTCTCCTTGAATGACTAACCAAGGCAAGTCTGCTCTCAAGTTAAGGGATAGCAGCACCTGAAAGCTGTTCATCAAGAGTCAGTTCTAGGAAAGCAAAATGACTGATCATACACCTATCACAGATCACAGTTATCTTTTTTGGAACTAGATAACATGCCTCTCTCATACTAATTCTCTAGAAAAAAAGAAAAGGACTCCCATGTATGGATGTGCACAAATATTCAAATGCATTCAAAATTTGATCAAATCAACTGAATTTTGACATTTGAATTTGAGTCGGATGTCCTTAAATTCAAATTTAAAGTTTTGATTTCAATTTTGAATTTCCGATCTATTTGTTTGAATTATTTGAACACATGCATGTGTATGGGTTTGTATTTGATCCACATCTTTCCCACATCCATATGCCAGTTTGGTCTAGTGGTTAGGGAGCTGGACTCTTATCTGGGAATACTGGGTTCGATTCCCCCATGAAGCCAGCTGGGTGACCTTGGGCTAGTCACAACTCTCTTCTGAGCTCTCACAGCCCTACCTACCTCACAGGGTGTCTGTTGTGGGGAGAAGAATAGAAAAGCTTTGTAAGCTGCTTTGAGTTCCCTTAAATGTGTGACAAAAGCAGGGTAGAAAAGCCAACTCCTCCTCCTTCTTCTCAGAATTTTTTGTACCAGCAGGTAACTTCAAACAGAACTTTGAATAGAGCAGGTGCAGGAAGGGAGTGGGAATATCCTGAGATCCCATCTTCTAGGCACCTGAGTATATTGATGCTTAGAAGGAATGTGGACGAATATTCAAAAATCCAATTTGAATCCGATGAATGTTGATATTTGAATTTAAATCGGATTTAATAACATTCAAATTTAGACATTCAAATGGATTTTGAATGATTTGGATGTACAGATATGTATGTATTACAGATAACTTATGTATGTTGTCGACATTTGTATCTTTAAATACAAATCTAACATTCAAATAAATAGATTTGAATGTTATGGATGTGAACTGGATTTTTTTGACATTCGGATTATACATTCGAATCGAATAGAATGCTTTGATGTTTGATTCGACTCAAATTTGAATGCAAACAAACAAACAAAAAACAAACAAAAAATATTGTGCACACCCTTAATGCTTAGGCCCAGGGATGAAGTAACTTTAAGTACCATGTGGATGGTATAAATAAGTGTGCTTGAGTACTTTAAATCATTATTGAAATTAAATCATGGAGGGGAAACTCAGAGGTCTGCACTGCACTGAAAACATCCACACAAGCATTTTGGGGGGGGGGCTTTTTGCATATCTGTGGCCACATACATGGTGTCTTCCTGGTCAGTGATGCAGTCTTCATATTTTGTTCCAAAGATGTAGCTGAAATGGTAATGCTTCTTATTTTGGATAGGTAAGTGTGATATCCCCAAATTCTGTCATTTAAAAACATGTTCTCCATATTATTTAACTCCATTTCTACCCAACTTTAAATTCAGGGTAGCTTCAATTATAATTATTTCCCCCTGAGGTTTGTAGGATAGCAATAGAGTAAGAATGTGCAAGCATGAAAACCGTGCAACAGGTTCAATATGGAACACTTGTTTGTTCAGTTCAACAACAAACTGTTTAATTGAACAAATGGTTGCTCATGTTCAATTCTGACTTGGCTGAATGAAAAAATATCCCTTTCTACCATTGGAAAAAATGTTTCAAGGGACAAAAACACAGCAAACACAAACTGCTTAATCAAATAGTATGTGTTCATGAGCTGGAAACTGGTTCAGTTTAATCAGATTCCTGGATATGCAAAACACCACATGTTCAGTGATAATATCTGTGAACACAATCTATTCAACTAAGTTCTTGAATGCAAACTGAACCTTGTACATCTCTATAGTATAGTAACAAAATGGTGGTAGCTACAAATCAAGGGCAGCTCTGATCTTGCCTCTGCAGATGGAAATTTCCCGTCAAATGAGAAATTTCAGGATGCAGGTGAAGGTGCTGTAGCAGCTGGAAGATTGCAGCTTGTATATTCCAATTTGCTGCTAAGAATACGAACAGAATGGCTTAAAAGCATCTACTAAAAGCCCCCAAACAAAAATGTCTGATTTGTACAAAGTTCTCAACTGGATTCTTTGCCTCTCTTAAAAGGCCCTCATTAGTAAAAATCCTTAGGCTAATTCACACTTAGGCCTCTGATCAACGATTAGTGCAGCTCTGGTGAAGAATATACGCATGTCCACTAGGCTGCTACAGCCTAGAAGTGTGCCCACCATCACTAGAACCAGTTTGGTCTAGTGGCTAAGGAGCCTGACTCTTATCTGGGAATACCGGGTCTGATTCTGCCCTCCCCATGAAGCCAGCTGGGTGACCTTGGGCTAGTCACAGCTCTCTTCTGAGCTCTCACAGCCCCACCTACCTCACAGGGTGTTCTGTTGTGGGGAAAAGAATAGAAAAGCTTTGTCAGCTGCTTTGACTCCCCTTAGATGTGTGAGAAAAGTGGCATAGAAAAGCCAACGCTTCTTCTTCTTCTTCTAGAGGTTCACTAACTGTTGACTGGGTGTGGAGCTCGATTTTGTACTTCACATCTTACTGGCAGCATCCTGTGGTGCCATAATTCACAAGTCTTCCAGCTAGCTGTGTGCAGTGGGAGGGGATTGAGTTGTCTGTGCAGGTGCGGCTGCATTGGCAGTGCTGATTTTGCTGCCATCTCGTGCAGGTGTGGTCGCGGGGTCGGTTGCTGCCCGCTGCTGCAATCGGGCAGGTCCCCACGGGCTGGTGTCACAGTGGCAAGCTGGCTAGGGAGCGATCCAGGGGGTGGCGAGGCAGGCCCACCCAACCTGTCACCGGGATTGGCCCTGCCCCTCTGCATCAGCCTGCCTGCTGCATTACATGGAATGTGTGATGCAGCTGGTAGTGGCCAATTAAGACAGTGAGGGGGTAGGACTCTTGGCTTTTGTGGCAGTGGTGCAGGCTGCTCAGTGGAGGACCATTCACATTTCTGGCTGGTAAGGGATCCTTTGGGGAAGCGTCCATACCAGCAAATGTGAATGGTCTTTTCCCTGGAGTGTACCAGCCCTAGTTCATGGCAGACTAATGAAGTAACTGCAGAAAGGCCTCTGGAATAGATCAACTATAAGAACAGTGGTCAACAATTGCCTTTCCTGCTGTCCATTCCCTTTTTCCCATGATGGCTTTCACTGGTTCCTTTCTCCAAAGTTGCATTTAATGGTTGTGTCATTTGTTTTGATGCAATAGGGGTCATGGGGAACAGCAGCAACTTAGCTGCTATCTGTGGTGAAAATTCAACGTTGTATGTTTGCTCACATTATGAAGTTATATTGTATAGGTTGGTAGTTAGTAAGCTTTTGAAACAAACACTGTACATTCATCCGTTTCACGGAGCAATTGAAATTTAGAAGTGATATCTGGAACATATAAAGTCTATTTATTTATTGCCCTTATATCCTGCTTTTCTCTATGTGACCTCAAAGCAGTGCACACAAATCTGCCCATCTGCACCTGAAATACAAAGTGGTTCTGTGAGGTAAATTACCACCAGGTGAGGGATTAATTATGAATGGCAAAAAAATTCTTCATGTCTAAGGTGAGTCCAGACAAGTCTGAGTCAGATGAGTGCAGAACAGGTAGGCCTATTCATGAGTTTGAATTGAGATCATACCGGTGCTGGTCAGCCATGGACTGATATCGGCCATCCTGAAACCATCCCCACCTTGGGCCACTTTGGTCACACATTTTTGCAGAGATTGGCCTGGGGTTCCTCTGTGGTGCTCTTCTCTCTCCACCCCTTTTACTACATCATTTTTACCTCGTTTCCTGTTGGATGTCACTCCAGGGAGGCGTTTCCAATCCCAACTTCTGCTACCCGCCCCCCCGGACGTGTATGGTCAAATGGCCTTGTGACGCCTCACTGCACAGAATAACGTCTTGATTAAATTATGGATGTGTTCTTCTAGAAATTCACTAATTGCCTTTTTTAGAAAACAAAAAAATCAGCCACTGTTTGAGATACTGCTAAATTATCTTAACAATATTTACAAATAATTTTTTTCCTACTTTTTTATTTGCATTCAATTTATAATCCATCTTATCACAATGGTTATTTTGGTACTAGAAGACAAAACTTCAGCAACTTTGACCAATTTGCTGTACAATTTGCTTGGCAAATATATAAATATATGTGTGTGTGTATTTTGATCCTTTCTGTTGGAGGGATGTTTGAGCTTGAACCTGGGATCCATTGTTTTCCAAGCAGTTGCTCTACTGCTGATCTTTGCTTATGAATGTTTACCTAACGAGAACAAATTATGTTCAGCAATGGGGTGAAAATATGTTTCTGGTGATTATCACATGATAATCATCATTTCAATAGGTTGTGTGAACCTAGTTTTTGATTTGATTACGTGAAAATGAAATTAGATCCAGACTAATTATACAATGCACATTTGCATTCAAAATCAATGAGATTTTCAGTTCATAAATGTTTTTAAATCAAGTTTTCTGACTTGATTATTTTTCAATTTTCTCCAGCAATTTATTTTAAAAAGCTACTGGCTGATCTCAATTAGAAACATGTAATCATTCTAGATTTCTGCAGCGTAATTGCCCACACTGATTCATCATATGGTTGCTATATGAGAAGCTCATGTCAACAGCATGAAAATGTTTTTTGTCCATAGGCAGATGGTATTTCATATAGATGCCCCAAGCCAGATGTGGACTATACATTGCAATTGTCCTTTTAACTTGCATTTGTTATAAAATTAGATCTACCACTAAAGATGTCAATAGCATTTGAAATTGATTCCTTTATGCATGCTGACAAGAGATATGTGTAATAGGTCAAAAGATATATAAAAAGAAGTAGTAGTATACCGGGTTTAATTTTGCACTCCTCCATGAAGCCAGCTGGGTGACCTTGGGCTAGTCACAGCTCTCTTCTGAGCTCTCACAGTCTCATCCACTTCAAAGCATATCTGTGGTGGGGATAAGAATAGAAAGCTTTGTCAGCTGCTTCGAGTCTTCTTAAATGGGTGAGAAAAGTGGAGTAGAAAAGTCTCTTCTTCTTCTTCAATAATAAAGGGGGAGCCCATGGGAGTTCTTGTTTTATTAAAATGAATCACCCCTTATTAATTTCATATTTCTAGTGGAGGCAGCACCAGCAAGAGCAAAACTCCAAGTAGGTCTCCTTATATGTGCCCTCATCTTGATAAACAAGGACATGCACAGTCCAGGAAGCTTAAGCCAGAAAGGATGGGTTTGCAAGCACATCTGTATGAATGTCTTTCTATGTCCAGCTGTTAAAAAAAGGAAGGTATGATCAAATATGTTCCACTTGAGCTTTAGTGATTCGTAAAACACCATGGACAGAATCTGTCAAACAGTCGCTGCAATATCCTTCCATTTGAGAGTAATGCGGTGTTTACAAACATCTGACATGTATGTGCAATCAACCTCTGTTCCTTTCACTTCCATTTGCTTAAGCTCAGGAAAAAAGAACATCCAGTGTTAAAAAAACCTAAACATTGATAGCAATTACACCAGATAGAATGAGACGTGAAATGGTTTTAGGATAATTGACTGCACCAATAATTGGTTAACTTCCACATCAGCCTCTGAGCCTTGTTGGATTACTACTGCAACCTCCTGTTTAATACTTTGATGTTGAATTTAAATGCCGCTACGTTGATATTGATCAGGATTAGTGTAGGCATGTGCCTCTGTTTTGTTCGCTTGTGGTTGTTTTTGCCATTCGGGGTCCTGGTTACCATACAGTTTTAAGGTTCGATCAGATTGGTCAAAGTGTGGCAAAGTGCAATATTTGAAGAATTTCAGGACTGTCAAAGCTTTATCCAATGAGAAGTCTTCTGTCATTCACAGCTGGGCATATCCAAGATTTCTTATGTTACTTACCTTCACGCTGACAGCTTCACTGATCTCAAGGGACTATGGAGAGTTTTTTTCCCCTTTTCTCTTTCTTCCTTCAAAGTATTGTGAGTATTGGTAGAAGCTGGAGGGGGGAATGGTAGCGTAGAAGGACTGCCTGTGTGTGGTTCTGCTCATTTTTACTTCATTTCAGATAAAATATTGGTAATTTGTTCAGCCTCTCCCTTTCTTGATACTATTTAAAAGCATTCAATTAAGATTTTATAATGCATCCAATGAGTTAAACCACCCTGTGGTATTAGAAAAATATTACATATATAAATAAAATACATCAAAGCATTAAAAAGCTATTACACACTCTGAACATAAAATGGCAGAATAATGATGGATCCTACCATGCAGCAAACATATTCAAAAATATTATCTTCCTGGTAATGAAATGCCATCCGTTTCATTTTAAGCTAAATACATTAGACATATCAGTGAAGTCTGTGCTGACACAGCAGTGAGTTGAAATTGAAAATCTGAAATTATATATATGATTGGACACAGTGTTAAAGTAATTTATAGGAAAAACCACAAATATGCTGGGTCTGCACCTTTTAGTGAACTCATTTTATGGAATCAGATAGAAGAAAACGCTACCATTTCTAATATACAGTTAGAATGGCAGGTCGCCAGTCTACCAATATATATTCTATGGTGGGGTGGGGGAGAAGGGCAGAGATTGAGAGAATGAGAGAGAGAGAGAGACAGGAAGAAAAAAAAAAGCTAGGAAGCCTTGATTCAAATTACAACAATTCTGCATAAGCCATCAGGAAAACGGCATTCGTTTTCATTACTCTGACCTAATATGATACTGCAGCTGTAGGGCTGTATTAGCTATCAAGACAAGTGGGAGATAACGGGGAAACATTTAGAGAGGGACAGTTGAGATAGGGGCTAATTTCAGTGTGGCTGCAGAGGCATTGCTTGGACTGCCGCCGATTGAAGGGTGGCAGCCGGAATCATTACGGAATCATTTGATACACAAAGATCAGTCAGTTTAGAACTGAGGCTCGACTGAGTGGGACAGGGCCTCTGGGTGCCAGGCATGGAGACGTGCAGACAACAGCAGTCTCTTGCCTTTTTATGATTGTATTTTTATTATTTTTATTATTATTATTAACCTTTCCCTCTCTCTTTCCTGGTGACACTGAGTATACAGGAAGCAAAGCGCTCTTATAAAGCACGGTCATGCCAAAGGTCTGATATAAAGCTGCCATGACATTTCTCAGGATCTGAATCCCAGGGTGACTTGTATTGTCTCATGTGAACAGGTTTAGAATATGAAAAAGAGGCGTAACGTGAGCGAGCCTGAATCAGCTGAGAGTGGGGGAAATACTCTGGATTGAATTGCTAGAAGGAGATTCTGCTTTGGGGACCTGTGAGGATTTGGTCAGGTTTTGCAGTGCTTTGAAGGGAGAAAGGAATTCCTCGTATGAGGATAGGAAACCTGTGCTGGAATAAATGTTACTATTCCTAGTAGTTCTGATAGAATTCAGAGTCCAGCAATATAGAACAGGGGAGTGAAGTGGCTGTGGTTTTAAACTGTTCATATTAGGGATATGCAATAATGTTTTTTGACGTTCTATTCAAATCAAATTGAATACCCGAAAATCTGATTTGAATCTTTTAAATTCGAA
The DNA here is from genome assembly GCA_023333525.1 of Aspidoscelis tigris stejnegeri. NCBI lineage: Eukaryota > Metazoa > Chordata > Lepidosauria > Squamata > Teiidae > Aspidoscelis > Aspidoscelis tigris. Next base: position 72,971,518 of record JALMGA010000007.1, on the reverse strand, counting down.
TTTAACAAGATTCGATTCATATTTACCAAATTCAAATCTATTTGTCTGAATTTTTGATTCAAATCTGCACATACAAATGTCGACAACATTTGTATGTGCCCATGTACGCCTCTTCCCCACATCCGTACGCATCCGGATACGTTGCGTACTTATCCCGTATGCAACCTGTTTTTGTCCCGCATACGGATGTGGGAAAGATGGGGATCTTCAAGAATGTATTGTGTACGAACCTGTACATATATGAATGTCTGGAAAATTCAAACGAATAAATCTGAAGTTCAAAATTGATTTGAATGTTTAGATTTGAATTTTGCGTCATTCTATTCGAATTCAAATGTCAAAATTTGGCACATTCGATCAGATTTTGAATGCCTATGAATATTCATGCACATCCCTAGTTCATATCCATTACTTTGGTGGCTTCATCTCCATTAGGTTGCAAAGGGGCCTCAAGGTAGCCAGTGTCTATTGGTTTAGTAGAGAGTGGGTCTGAGGCTTTCTTCACAGTAGGTCTGTGAGACTAAAATGGAGGGGAAGACAGTCATATTTGATAAATTGGGCCCTTTCTGCACTTACCTTTAGTTCAAGCTATGGGGTTGGGAAGTCCACTTCTAGGTCTCATTGGTTTGCACATTAATGGGGGTTCTGTGGGGTTCTGTCCCCACTGGAACACCCTGTCTGCATTAGATGGGAAGGTAGTCCCAACCAGAGGGTTCTTTGCATTATCCTTTCCATCTGTGATGACCCAGCGTTGACTGCTGGCACTTGAATGCTAGTCAACTTTACCTGCTTCTTCCCCTCCAGGATCTGATATTTGATCCCAGGACCCGGTCTTCCTCTGGCACTGCCATTTTACAGTGGTGCCTCCGTGACTGCATATGCATCAGCTGTGTTGCCTTGATGACACTGAGGCTCTGTGCATGTGCAATCATGTCTATGGTCATCTGAGTTCCCAGTGCTGGCAAGAGTGAATGGTCACACCGCTGGACGCTTCAGGTAAGAATGAGGTGTTAGGCTGAAAAAGCCCATATAAGGAAAAATGTAGTGATGTGTGCAGAACAGGTAACTAAAAGAGTCAAGAATCACCAGACTGTCACCAGTTGCTGAAGGCTGAATGAAGTAAGGATTACAACACAGGGATTGTGCAAGAATTGAGTAAGATTGTGTAACAATTGTGAAATACCAGGATGTGAGTCACCAACTCTGATAGTGGAAAGGTATAAAGGTAGTCACACACTGCTGGGTGTTACCCTTGCCTAGCTGATCGAGACTGAAGAGGGAGAGAGATGCTAAGATGTAACCGCTACGAAAATAAACAACTCGACTGAGATCCGTCTCTGTCTGTTTGCTGGAAACTGTGGGCAGAGAGGAGGGGCCGAGGTGCTGAAATGGACGGCTCCGAAGGAATCTGACAGCCAGAAGCTGAGAGACACAGAGACGTGCATTTTCCCCAGCACGAGGTTCATACCAAAGACTTTTCAGTGCAGAAAATCCCCTAAACCCTTAAGAAGAAAGGTGAGAGATAAGTGTATCTGGTAGCTACATGTTTGCATTTCTGACTTAGGCAGTGGCTCCAATTATCTATTCCAGCACATAGATATCTCCATGTTCAGTGGCACAATGGCCTCATCTCCATTTCTGGGTGGGATCAAGGCTGTTTGGGCTGAGGTCCCATTTTCCATCATGCCTCGTGTAGGGATGTGCATGAATTTTTTTATTTTTTGCATTTGAATTCTAGTCAAATCGAATGTCAAAACAATCAATTCAAATGTTTAAAATCCGAATGCAAAAAAACCTCATTTGAATCAGATACTTTTTAATCTATTCATTTGAATGTTAGATATGAATTTGAAGATATGAATGACGACAACATTCATGTTATACGTGCCTGTATGCATTTTGTACGCCTCCCATTTTATCTCATATGCATCCCGTTTTCGTTCCGTATTATAAGCGCAAATGTGTACAGATACGCATGTAATACATACATATCTGTAGATTTGAATTTTTCAAATCATTTGAATGAATGTTTTGGAACATTCAAAATTCGTTTGAATGTTTAAATTTGAATTGGAAGACATTCTATTTGAATTAGAATCTCCACATTCGATTGAATTGAATTTGAATGTCCACATTCGATTGAATTCGATCAAATTTTGAACGTTTAGAGCATTCATGTACATCCCTAGACTCCTGTTCAAGTTGCAAAAAAAGCAACCTGCAAAGGAAAAATGATGCTCTTCCCCGCCTCCCTTTTTTCTCTTTCTTTTTTTTCTGCAGAAAAAGAGGCAAAAAAGACACCACAGAAATATGGTATATATATATATATATGTAATATCAATGTTGCTGATGATCCCTCTCCAGCACCAGGTAAATGGTGTGAGAGTTGAAGTGAAATCCCCCTGAGTAGCTCTGTGGGAGGAAGTCACAAAATTTGCTGCTTTCCTTTGGAGCAAAGAGCATGCAAATGGATGTCTGGGGTTCTTTTGATAAGAGAGGCATCTTTAAGGTAACTTTAAAAGATTTCAGAAGAGCTTTTTTCCTTCTATTCTGAAGCACTAATGTCAAGAAAGACCCTGAAGTGCCCCATCTATCTGTACAGAATAGTCCAATGGTCGGGAATGCGGAGCCAAAGGCTGCATCTCCATTAAGCAGCAAGGGCACCTTAAGTGAGGCTGGTTTCCATTATCTCCTTGGAGACCAGTTGCCCTGAGGGTCTGATTAGGGTTACATGAGTGCAAAATGACCTATCACATAATCATCCAACTTGGTCATTACAAACCTGGGGATTTTTTAATTCTTAATTTAGTTTTTGCTTTTTTTAAAGGAGAGATGCTAGAATTTTTAATGGCTGTCTGCTACCAGCTGCTGCTTCTCACTGCAATTTGTTCAAAAATCCATGTGAGGAAGAAACTGGTAGGTCAAAAATGGAGGTCGCTGATGGAGTACTGACTCTTTTTTTTCCTCAGGAGTCAACTCTGGACTCCACCTCTGGACTCCAGGTTATTGTTACATTCAGGGCATTTGAGGAAAAAAAAATAAAATGGCTGCCCATAAGAAAAAAAAAAAGAAGACTGAAAATTAACTGTTAGATAGTGCCAAAAGCCCAACCAGAAGTTGGCAGGAGAGTGTGAGGACAAATAGCTCAGTTCCAGATGGCAGAGTCTCCCACCCAAAAGGAGCATCCTTACCTTAATCCTCTTTAAAATATTTTTTGTCCACTCCATCAGCAAAATCAGCATATAGGACATTGAAATGCCACCCTCATCCTATGTGGACCTTAATAATCTACTAAATAACCTTTTTCTACTTTTCTGTTGTTGTTTTAAAGACTGCACAAATTTGAGTGTTGTGTTTCTCTCACACCATATTTCAGGTATTGCCCTTCCACAACATGGACATGCTATGAGTGGGCATACTCTAAGTGCAAAAAGATCTAGATCCAAGTTTAAATTTACTCAGTGTAAATAAAAATTTAAAAGAAGAAGAGTTGGCTTTTCTATCCAGCTTTTCTTACCCAATTAAGGGGACTCAAAGCTATTGACAAAGCTTTTCTATTATTTTCCCCACAACAGAACACCCTGTGAGGTAGGTGGGGCTGTGAGAGCTCAGAGGAGAGCTGTGACTAGCCCAAGGTCCCCCAGCTGGCTTCATGCAGGAGGATAGAATCAAACCCAGTATTCCCAGATAAGAGAATGGATCCTTATTCATTAGACTAGGATAACATAAGTCTTAAAAAACACAATGGATAAAAATATTATAAATGTCACGAACAAAAAAACACAATGAAAAATCAAAGGTCAAATAAATAGCTCCTAAAATGCTATTGTCCATTCAGTGGTGCTCCTCGTGGAATATTAATTTGGTCATGGAAAACCTGTCTTACCAGCAGCCACTGAAGAAGACATAGCCGAAATGCATATGGCAGCTATTTGAATGATTATCCATAGACTTCTATTATCACTGAGAATTGTGCTGCACACAAAACAATCTGGGGAGATTCCTGATTGCCTCCAGTTACAGTCCTCAAGAACCTTAAAGTGATTTTAAAGGGACTCAGAGGATATTCCACCAGGAGATCCACAGAATGGATTATTCTTGGGCACTTGAGATATTTATTTGGCCTTTGACTTTTCAGGTCGTTTTATTGTTCTTAATCTTTATAATATCTCTTATTCACTGTGTTTTTTAAGACTTATATGTCCTTTTAATATTTTATTTACATTATAAATTTAAACTAAGGATCCAGATCTTTTTCCACTTTGATTTTGTATCTTTATAGATCTGAGAATTGAGACCTATTTTGTATCTTTTATGAGTGGGCATGCTACATACCATTTCAGGAGTCTTAATAACAACAAAACTGGAACTATCATCTTAGAGGTTGTTACCCGCCCAGAGACCTCTGGATGTAGGGCAGGATAAAAATGTAAATTAATTAATTAATTAATAAAAACAAAACAAAAGTTCAGAAAACTCTTTGTTGGATTAGATCTAGCCACATCATGGCATTTTAATCAGGCCCTCAAGACAGCTGGTCCACACTGGGAGTAAAAGAATCTGGCTTCATTTTAAGTCCCTTTGCTTTATAATAGAGATGAATCTGAGATCTCCATGTTTTCAGCTTCCTCACCATGTTCTTTTGGAGTAACACTGGCCGCAAACCATCACGTAGCATGGAAGATAAAGAGGTGAGATGTGTCATGAGTAGGAATGTGCATGAATATTTGTAACATATATTATTTAAACGAATTCAAATTAATTCGGACGTTCGTACACCAATCTAATGTTATGACATCCATACATTAACATTTGTCTGAATACAAATGTTTTGGAACGTTCATATGAATAGTTTCAACACTCAAACTGGGGATACATATCGGATATGAATGTGTTTGTGTTGGATACGTATCGGTTACATATGTATTTGCATCAGATACGTATCCGATACGTATGCATTTGTATAGGATATGTATCGGATACGTATCTGTTTGTGTCAGATATTTGTACAAATTCATACAAATACATTCATATTGAATAGAATCCTACCACATTCAAAGAGGATCAATTTGAACAAATACAAATTTCCTAACATTCAATTAGTTATCAATCAAATTCCAAAAAACCCATTTGTATACATCTCTAGTCATGAGAGAGATGGAGAGGGAGAAAGGAATGCATTGCTTTAAAACTGGGAGGGAGGCATTAAATATATAACCTTAAGTTGTTGGTGTGGAAGAGGAGATATTAAATAATCATAGTCAGATGCAAACCTTTACAACTTCCCAAAGCTGCCTGAAATAATAGTAATAGTAAAACCTTTCATGTGGAATGTGTGCTAGAGGTGAGCTTACATTAAAGCAGGCAGGTGTTCTTGGCTCCACCTTCTACAAGCAAATGTGAGCCCAAATGTGAGCTCTCTCAAAAAGAGGCCCAAGGCATGCCATTAAAGCCCAACAGGATACTAGACAGTTTTGGAGTAAAGTGTAGCCTTTCGATCTCCGTGTAGATGGGGATTCTGTATTTTGCATCTTAGTCAGTTAATGAATACAACTAGTTACCTGGGTTTTTTTTCCCTTCAAGTGTTGGATTCACCATGCTAAGTAGTGAGCTGTTAGTGCCTGAACAAAAGACAACTGCTGAGGGCTGCTGAGGAGCTGAAGGTATGCTGCACAGACACTGAAAAGTAAAAGAAATTCAAACAGACTTTCATCTCTGCATGCTGATAGCGGGTCTACTGAAAAAGAAGTCATTTGAAAAAGTCTTCTGTAGGGCAGAAGGTGTAACAATGTATGGAAGCTTGACGAACCCTTATCAAATGTAACAGTAATCATGCTCTGATATGCTAGGATTAGAAAGCCTGAAGAATTCTGCATTTAATAGAAAAAGTCTACTTTGGAGGAGTTTTATACGAGGCTGCAGCTCCATAAGGGTGCAACTCTAAGCAAGCAGATATCTACTGCTTTCCTGGTCTAGACTGGACTGTGTAGATGAGTGCACTAACAGGGTGCATGTCATCTCTGTTGCACACCAGAGCACAGAAGAGAGGGGGTCTAGACCTTACATTATACCAATTTACCAGTGAGTGTGCAAAAACCCTATGGGAAGATGCTTTAGGTGAATTAGCCATAAAGGTGTCTTACTCAAGCAAAGGCTGCTGGGAAATTCTGAATACCCTTCCACAATGTCATACAGACTTCACTACATTTTCTTTTGAAATAGCAGATGACAAAGGATGAGGGAACCTCTCTGTGGGAATATAACGTTAGAAGTTTGGCCATGTCTCCACTTACTCTCCTGGGATGCTCTTGGTGTCTGCTGCTGCCGCCCATCTCCATCTTTGGCAGCAGCAAGCACACTGCGGCAATAGCACTGTCCCCTTCACTGATGGGATTGCTGGTGGAGCCACTTCCTGTACAGAATGCTTTCCTACATCCTGCTATGCCATGGAAAGTGGCATCTTCTTGCTTCAAAATGGAGACAAGGAGGGCACTTGTTCCCCCAGCACCTTCTCCCACCTGATCACCATTCTGAGCTGCTTCCATTCAGAAGTGGTGACATCCCCTCAGTTACTTTACAAATCTGATAGCTTTACATGTAGGGAGCTCAAATTTCCTTTGCAAGAACAACAGAAGAGCCTAAGTAGGATTAAAAGAGCTAGCTTAGTGTCTTTGTACTGTATGGGTGTTTTTCCACTGTCACTAGAAGTACCCATTAAGTACCCATTAATGGGTACAAAAATGCCATTACATACCCATTAATGGGTTCTTAATGGGTACTTCTAGTGACAGTGGAAAAACACCCTACTACTTTGTTTTTGTTTTTACTTTGTTAAACAACCTTTTTTTTTGCCTGAAAGTTCAACATTTGAGTGGACATTACTAAATGTTGGGAAGGCTTATTAGAATTTCAGCTGTAGCAGTTCTTGGCATAACAGCCCAAGAACTGCTACAAATAAGATTGTAACCAGCTGTGAAAGCCTACATACAATTTGTTGGAATTCTTTTACTGTATTCAACCGTTGCAAGTGGGGCACCTCAGAAGAACGCTGTGGGCTTCATGTTCCTAACCCTTCTCCAAGCTACCTTTTATAGCACAGGATATTTAGTGGAGGAGGAGGGAGAGACTGGTGTGTGAACAATTCCATCTTGAAGACTTCTATAATCTGCTACCTCAGAGGTGATTTGTTTTGCTTTGTTGTTGTTGTTGTTGTTGCTATCTGATCACAACCTTAGACTGCATCCTCAGTATGGGAAATTGTAGCATTCCAACCACAGGAGTAGGGCTGGAAGCCCTGCCTGAGAGGAGCAGAACCTTGCCATCCCTCCATGCGAACCTTGCTGGTGGCCTAGTGGTGGCAGCCTAGACCCCTCTGCCCTCTGGATGCCTCTCCAGCCTGGATAGGCCCTGATTATTTGGACCTGCTTCCTTGCTGGACTAGGTCTCTCTTTCAGCTGCTCTGGACTCCACCTGAGGCCTTTTCGCACACGAGTTTTGGAACGCGTGGAAGACAGCCTGGAACGCGGCATTCGCATTGCCTCGGCCGGGTTTGCATCCCAGCTCGTTCTGGGATGTCTTCTGCGCGTTCCAGATGCAGAGCACTTTAAAGTGTCTGTGCATCTGTCTGTGCACGTTCCAAGCATCCCATGCGTTCGTGCACGCTTCCCTCCCTGACAGCTGTGGGCACGCCCCCCCCCCCCATCCAGCATTGGCCGAAAATTGGCCTCTCAGCTGGCGAGAACCACGCTGATCACTAGCCTTGCCAGGCTGGTGATCGTGCAGGCGCACTGACGCTGGTAGATGGGACAGGGGACCCAACAATTGGTGGGTCCCCTGTCCCATCTACCAGCCTCGGCAACCCAGGCAGACAGCAGAGGGGACCCACTGACTTGTAGGTCCCCTCTGTTGCCTACCAGGGTCAATCTGGCCAGGACAAGCCTTTACTCCGGTTCCAAAGTGGAACCAGGAGTAAAAGCTTTCCTTCTCCCTGCCAGATCGCAGGCTTGGAGGGGTGGGGGGGCGCCCTCCCCCTGATCCAGGTGGGCATCCCTGGTGCCTTCCAGGAGCAGGAAGGAGGCAGCCCATCAACCCTCCTCCCTTGATCTGGCCAGGAGAAGCCTTTACTCCGTTTCCAAAGTGGAACCAGGAGTAAAGTGGCCCCTTCTCCCTGCCAGATCGCAGGCTTCCCCTCACCCCTCCAAGCCTGTGATCTGGCAGGGAGAAGAAAAGCTTTTACTCCTGGTTCCACCTTGGAACGGGGAGTAAAAGTTTCTGATGCCGGGATCGGGTGGGGGAGGAGGAGGGGGAGAGGCCCACCCCCCCACCTGATCGCCCCCCACCCCACCCCCCACCCTGGGTGCGCAGGGTACTTACCTTCCTGGCATTGAGGCTTGCAATGAGCGAGGGACGCTGGGAGCGCACCCCATGTGTGCCCGCTGTGGCTCCCTATTGGACAAGTTCCGGATGTAGTGCGAAAAGGCCTCTGGTCTCAGCTACACCAGACACCATAAAGGACAGCTTCCACATGGATCAAGGCGAAGGGATGGATTGAAGACCTAATTTTTTAGGTCTTCATTTTGAACCGGTTTTTGGTGGTGAGAGCTGATGTGGAGATGGACCTTGCACGCCGAAATGCGGAAGCAGCCACCTGGAAGGGTCCCTAAAGAAGTCTGCAATGTGGAAGGTAAGTACCCAAGAGTTTAAAATGTGTTCTAAATGGGTTGTTAAACTGGTTTCCGTGGCCAGTGCGGAAACACCCTTCGCTTGCTCTTGGAGGTATGCCTGGCAGCATAAAAGTCTTCACTCTGTACTCCTCCACCTGTGTTAATGCAGCATTTTCTGTGGCATTCTGATTCCATGAACCTTTGTTTTTCAGAGCACATTCAAGTACCATAACTGAAATCTACTGAAATAAGTGATTTTAGAAGTCTAGGAAAGATGTTGAGTGTACCAGATGAAGTGCGTTCCTATAATCAACTAGTTTTCTTTACTTTAAAGAAAAACATAATGCAGGTAACTTAAAGAGCTTACATAAGAAAGACTGCTAGACAGAAACATGCCTGATATCTCTGTGGCCACTAATATGGTTTATTTACTACCCAGCCTTCCTTTACCTCAGAGATCTCTTTGATGATGGAACAACATGATGAAGAAAACATTACCTTGACTCTTACCTGGCTTTACGTCATCATGGTGGTCCATGAATGATGGATTAAATAGTGTTCTATGTCATTAGATTCTCAACATGATCCTAGATTGGCTTCCAAAATGAATAAACGTCATGGGCCAGGATCCAATTAACAAAAAAACAGAGTAATGAGAAAAGGTGGGTAGCTTTATCTCACCTCTTTATTATCACATTCACATCTACAGAATCTAATTATCACTTTGCCTGCCAGTAAAGGATACACTTGATTAAGACATGTAGGATATATCATAACTTATGTGGTTTCCTATTTTTTCTTGAAATATTTCCCTATGATTTTTTTCTTTTTATGCAGAAGTTCTATGTCTATTCCCTCTTTACCCTCCCCTTATTATATTCTTTATGTCATCTCTTCTTAAACATAGCATGAAGATTTCCACTGAAAAATTTTAAAGAATCCCCAAAACACAGCCTGCTAAGTATCTCATGGCAGAATTAAAAGGAATGATAAAAGGAAGTTATTTAATGAAGGAATGCAGCTATCATCTCACTGACTAAAATGATGTGGAATTCTATTAGTTATCTGTCAAAGACACCTCTGTATTTCACCATTTCAGTCATATTGCTAATGCAGAACTCATCACGTATTGTGTCTGAAAAGTATCTGAACTCTCATTCCTTCTTGTGGAAGCCAACAGAACATTATCTCTCATGGGATTAAGAATTCAAAATAAAATAAATATCAAAAGGGAGTGCGTACACATATATAAAAGGAAAGAAAAGCATATTTACTTTCCAAATTGGTATTTGGACTTTAGTTGTTTGGTAAATACAGTTTTTTTGCCACCTGTAGGCAAAGTGAAGCATTCTCTTTCAACAACAGAAGTCAGTCCAATGGGAAAGATTCATGCATATTTGCACCTTCACTTGTACCGTGAATTCTCTTGCTGAATGCAGGTGTGATTGGATCAACCCTAAGCATGAGGAAAGTTCTGCCTTTCCTCATGATCTGGCTGATCTCATTCACACATGAACATCCACGGGTGATCCATTCTCAGACTTAATTATCTTGCTTATCCCAGTGGATTTATGAAACTCAGTGCATGCTGATGAGAAGGGAAAAAAATTTGACTTTCCACAGTTGAGAACAGAAGAATAAATACTGCTGGGAAGGAGTATCAGAATCACAAACTGAGGCTGGTCCACTAAAGCTAGATCAGCTGGAGCAGTCCATGTGTCCTGGAACAAGGCTGTCTGGATTTAGATGACTGTCCTAGGACAGCCACTGTGTTGGTTCCGAAAGGTCCAACAGCCAGGAATGAAATGTCTAGGCCTTGGAGCACCTGGGGAAGCCATTTTGGCAGTGTGCCTTATTGGATCATCAAAATAGGTCCCCTAGTAAACTGCCCCATGGCCCAATTTATCAGCTGTAATCAGTTTACTGGACTAGGCTGCCATTTTGGGCTGTCTGGTTTCATATAGACCCCATCCAATGTAAGTGAAATGTCCTAGCAAGGGGTGCCCCCCTTTAAAGTGTTTTAGTGTGCAGAAACGAAGCCCTGGACCCTCTGCTACACTGACCCTAGGGGAAGATCTGTACGAGCCCCTAAGGGTGCTGTGGCATCACTTTAAATGTTCATGGGCAGCCCAGATGTGCAGTCCTGTTGAATCATAAGAGTGCTTCTAGGGTGTGGGATATGCTTGATCCTGCATCCTGAAAGGACTCACCAAACCCTTAGAGCACTATAACTGCAAGTTTACTCAAACTGTGTTTGTAGTGTGGTTCACTACATTACTTTGCCAATTGTATTTACATAGCAGATTGTTTTTTGCGATATTGCTAAAATACTGTTTTCACTGGGGCTTGCACGACTGAGTCTAAACAAAGCTAGAAAATAGCTCTTTAGCTGCATTTGGTGGCAAGCTGAAAGGGGATTACTGAACAACTAACCAGGCCATCTATGTGTGTTTGCTTGCAAGTAAGACATAATGGTAAGTTAGGCTTACTTTCAGAACCACAGCTTGAGAAATGCCTTCACATTTCCTTTTTGTCATTGGAAAAACAGTTGAGAGCTAAACGTATCTGTTTTACTAGACCTGAGAAAAGTGCTTATGCTGTGAGGAAAGTCCATTGCCTCACCATAAATCTCGATGCAGAAGATTGTCTCTCTCATTTACTGCCAACCTTTCAAAAGCTGAAATATCTAGCATATAAGGAGGCTTGAAGGAAAAATATAGCAGTGGTGTAAACAGTGAATGCATTTATGTTTGATACTAGATGAAATCTGGTATTTCTTTTTCTGGGGAAGAGATTCTTAGAAGTCTATTTTGTTGAAAAACCTGTATAGAAAATAATATTTTCAAAGTTGTACTCCTTAAAAATGAATGGAATTGTGTTTCAGTGCTACGGTCTGGATCCAAAGAAGTAGGAATGTGCACAAATGTATTCTTTTTTTGCATTCAAATTTGATTTGAATTGAATATCTAAACATTTGGTTGGATTAGAATGTTTAGAACCTGAATGCAACAAAATCCAGTTCAACTCGAATACATTCAAATCTACTCATTCGAATGATAGATTAGAATCTGAAGATACAAATATCGACAACGTTCATATGTATTATATGTATCCCCATTTGCATCCAATTTTCGTCCCGTACTATCAGTGCAAATGTGCACAGATACGTATGAGATTCATAGAGATATGTACGTATTACATACGCATCTGTACATTTAAATGTTTTGAATCATTTGAACAAACATTTTGGAACTGGACACAAATGCAGGGGAAATGGACACAAAGCAACACCTGGCTTGCCCGATGGGACCCTTCCTTCTCTGGAGCAATTGGATAAAAGCAGGGAGAGGGAAGATGCTGAACACCATCTGGGAGCTGCCTGTTGGGCTCCTCCTCCCTGCAACTACTTAGGAGCGACAGGCGACAAGGAGAGTGCTCTGCCTGACAGGACTCTCCCCTCCTTAGTATTGAAAGGTGGTGTGCATGAGAGTACGTGTGTCTTTTTAAAAATAATACTGTTTTTAAATTCTTCTCACTGTTTAATGTTGTTTCAAACCTTGGGTGTGTGTGCATGTGTGGCTGTATGTGTGACTAGCCTTCAGCTAGTTTTGTGTTTTTTTTTAAACTACTATATAATGTTTTGTTATAATATGCCATATATTTTTGACATGTAAACTGCCTTGGGGAAAAATTGTCTTTGATTTAAGTTATTGATTATATTTGCTGTATTTTTGATGTATTGTTTGTATTTTTGCTTTGTATTTTGTTTCCATTTGTTGTGAACCGCCTTGAGCAAAAGTCTCTTTTGGAAAGGCGGTATATAAATAAAAAATGGAAAATGGAAATGGAAAGCAAATGGTTGTGCTGCTGGACACTTCAAGCAAGCTTTTGGTAAACATTGGTTAAGATACGGAGCACAAAATCATGTTCCACACCTAATCAACAGTCAATGAACCCCTGGTGAGGGCAGGCATGCTTCTAGGATGTGGCAGCCTAGTCGACATGTGTATGCTCTTCACCAGATGTTCACTACTTCTTCACTACCGGCCTAAGTGTGAATAGGCCTCCTTTTAGCATGGGCAGCCTCACATCAAACAACCCAGTTAACTTCCCATTTTCTGTCAGGTTCTCAATGGTCTTGGGACAACATCAGTTCCAATTATTCTCCAACAGTTGCTTCCTTACCCCTAGAGCAAAGCAGTGAAAAATGCAAGAAGGCTTGGTCAGATTTTACAGGGAGTTAAAGAGGGCAGTGTAGTGGCCAAGCTGACATTTCACCTGTTCTCTCCCCCCCCCCCCCATAACACTCGATGTCCATTTGTGTTTACCTGTGCTTAAGAGCTGGCTGAGATTTGAAGGATGTCTGCGTGATGTCTGAGTTTTTTTCTTCCCATTTTGTTTCTTTGCAGATCCAACAACTGCAAAGGTCGTTCCATCTGTCCTGCACCTTCTCCAGCTGTGCTACACCTTCCTCTGGGGAGATAAAAAGAGGGAAGAGATGCTCACTCCCAACCTGGCAATCCATCTGCCCTGCACTCACTTCCTAGAGACTGGTATGAAGAAAAATGGATACTATGGGTGTTTTTCCACTGGCAGTAAGTACCCATTTAGCACCCTTTAAAGATCCATTTGGCTTATAGCTGGATGAGCCCATTTCCACTACGGACCCCATTAGGGACACATCCGTTTCCACCACAGCTAGGGAAATCTGGATCATATGAGACCTTCAGGACCTATAATCTGGATTTTGTGTAGACCCCATTAAAGGGGTCTACAATGGGGTCTTCAGTCATAAAATCTGGATTATAGGGAGCCTTTCCCCACTGCGATTGGGCAATGGGGTCTAGAGGATGCTCGGGGGAGGGGGCACCCATGGGGGGGGTCCAAAATCAAAGCTCTGAAGTCCCTCCAAAGTCATTCCGAAGTCATTCTGAAGTTGCCTTTGGAGATTAGCAAAAGCTCTGAAGGGGTTTCTTGGCAGAGCCTGTGCTAATCTCCAAAGGCAACTTTGGAATGACTTCAGAGGGACTTCGGAGACTTTGCTTATCTCAGAAGGCAACTTCGGAGATTGCAACCCCGTCCCCAAAACACCTGGGGTGACAGGCAGACCCCTTGTGGGTAGATCCAGATTTGCAAATGGGTGCTCTGGTGTTTCCACAGCAGGCAGGCTAGCACCCATTGCTATTGGGTGCTAGACCACCCATGGAAACCCATTGGGTACTTCCCTTTAATCCGGATTAAAGGAGCACAGTGGAAAAACACCCTATATCCAACTCTGCATTCAGTTGGGCCATGCCTTCCTCTTGGGAGCTAAAACGGGGAGAGAGGACATTGCTTATGATATATATTTTGATGTCTTATTTACTGAGATTGATTTTTTACTTGTTGTTGTATTGATATGTGTGACGGTTTCAGGGTACAGGCTACAAACTGCTTTGCTTTCTGGCTTTGCAGGCTTCTTGCAAGCTGCAATAGCCAGCCTTGTTGCAAACAGCTTGTTGCGAACGCTGGGATTTGGGCTGCAAAAAGAGCGGGAAATCCTGTGCGGGCCCTGTTGCAGTGATTGGCTGGAGTAAGGTTTTGGAGGGAAAAGCTGTCCGGGGATCTGAGTGCTGGAGGGGCTAGAGAAGGAGTTCCCACCAATCAGGCTGGAGGGACAGCAACCTCTGTTAGGAGTCTCCAGCAACATTTTATTGCGGCTAGAGCCAATCAGGATCAGGGTGTGTGTATAAATGAACACAGAGTACAGCAGAAGGAGTCTTCATGCTGGGACAAGAGCTGAAAGGAAAAGAGCTGAATCCTGAGGGAGCTGGAACCAGTAGCTGACCATTGGGCTGTTGACTGAGCAATTTCTGAAGGGGACAATCGAGGAAGATTGGGGCTCCGAGGGAGACTTCGCTAGCAACTGACCAGGCTGGATGATCGGAGAAGCAGACTGGGCCTTGTGATCATCTAGGGCCACGTTCTGGTACACTGGCTTGGCTTGAGCAGTGGCAAAGCAAGTCAGAGGGGGAGAGGAACGTGGAGAGGTTTGTCTTTTAAAAGGGGAACTATTTTCCTTTAGAGAAAGGGGTAGCTCCTAGCTTTAAGAGACTTGCAAATTTAAACCAACAACTACCTGAACCTTATTATCTTTTTAGTATTGCTTGTGTATAATAATAAACTTGTTTTTGTTTACTGTTGAAACACTTGCTACCAGTGTTTTGTGTCCACACTGTAGTATTCACTTGGCCATTGCACGAACCCAGCATCCTAACAGGGCCAAGCTACTCCTCAGAGAGGGCAGGCACTTACAGGATTGCTGGGCATTGTGGCAATATGTTATATTCTTTGATGTGGCACGTATCTGGCTTACGTGCCCCTAAAGTGGCCAGGGAGAATGATCTGCAGCTGCAAGGGTTGCTGCTCTTACACTGGATGTTGTGATAAAGCCAGGCTGCTCAACCTGGTGATCCACCATGTGGTTGCCCAATAATGGTGGACCTGGCAGATAAGAAATACAGGGAGGGGAGAGAGATGAGGCTGGAGACAAAGATGAGGCAGAAAGACCAAGACTTTTAATTTTCCTGGGTATATATAGAGTAGCCAACAGGGGCGTGGAGGAAATGACATCAAAGCAACATCAGAGGAGGTGATTGGAGGAAAAGTTGCTGTCTTCTGGGGCAGAGGTCCTTCTGATGTCACATCCTGTGATAGGAGGTGGGGAAAATCCTCAAATAGGAAAATAGTTTTCCTTTTAAAGCCATGTGCTTTGCAGATGCCATAATCTCCAAAGGCAGTTGCAGAGTGGAAAGAATTCAGCACCCTAGTGGTGCTGAGTGTGTACTACAAGTCTATGGAAACAGGAAATTTGTTGCTCCTTTTATTCTCGGGGCTTGAGAATTGGAGGGCTGAAGAAAAATAAGCCATGGGAAAAGCTGTGCAGCTTTTGTGGTTACTATACATTGATGCAATATTATTCATTGAGATTGATTTTTACTGGTTGTATAGATTTGTTGTATTCTTTGTATTTTTTCTGTTTATTGTAAACCGCCTTGGGCAAAAATTTCCTTTTGGAAAATGGAAAAGAGCTGCCTTTGTTGATGGAGTGAACTAAAAAATAAAAAATAGATAACTTTTGATTTGAAAACTTTAAATATTGGGACTGAAAACATGGGTCAAAATGTTTCTTCATCACTAGCATTTATTTGTCACTTGTGTGTTATACGTCACAGTTTTTAATAAGGCTTTTTTATTTTATACACAAACTGTATTTTGAAATTTGAATTCTTATTCATATTTGTTTTTGTACACTTTAATCTACTCTGGGACTTTTGGGAGAAGAGCAGGTTAATAATTTATGTAATAAGAGTTCTTTTAACATTTGGCACTCCCAAGCCTGGAATGGTAGAAGATAAAACTTTATGATGTCACCCATCTAACATTAATTATTTGCCAGTCTATTGTTCAAGCAAGAGCTCTGTTCTGGCCTACAGATCCAAAGCTGATAAAATAAGAGAAAAAGACATATTTAAAAGAATTTTCCTTTTCACTGGATGCACAGCTGTCATTGTCTGAGGCACTTCAAAGAGAAATCCTTCAAAGGTGAATCCTCACAAAGATTAAAGGAAACCCCCCACAAGCAGGTTAAGGAGTTCTCAAACCCCTGAACTCGAAATGAAAATATGGCTGAAGTTCTTTGAATGGCCAAAATCTCCTGTGGTTTGAGAGACCAGCCTTACAGTAGCTTCTGTTTTGTGTGAACAGCAAGAAATGCCGCATGTCTGACTTGGGAATAGGTTACAAGGACAATCAAACAGAAGCCAATCTATGGATATGTGAGGAACTTTTTTGATGATTTTCTTTACCTCAGCAAGTGTTAAGGAAAGGGCCCCAATAACTGGCTAGAAAAGAAAGATGAAGGGGAGATGTTGAAAACTACAAGACACTGAGTTCTACATCAGATTATAAAACATGAAACAGTTAAATGATTTCCAGTGTGTAAAGGAAACATGAATTACTTTTTATAATTGATTGTAATGCTAATCATCCCATCAAAGTATTTTGTCTCAGTGTAATTCAATTTATAATGGAAGAAAACACAAAACAAACCAGGCATGTATGGCAAAAGTTATTTATTTGTTCAAAAATCTGCTTAATATAGTGTTTTCAAGTTCAGCACAGAAATCTCTTACTATTAGGGAAAGTTTGGTTAAAACATAAGAGTATTACTTACTTACTTACTTACTTACTTACTTACTTACTTACATTTCTATCCCACCCTATACCTGAAGGTCTCAGGGTGGGTAAAAACATTTAAGATATAAGAACATAAGAGGAGCCCTGCTGGATCAGGCCACAACCCATCTAACCTAGCATCGTATCTCACACAATTACTCTGGGCATTTTGAAGCAGAAGATAAAGACCCCTTCTGCACTTACCTTAGATCCCAGATCGAGGGACCAGAGCATCTAAATCTGGACCATGGACCTCAGTATCTGTGCATTAATGCAGATAATGGAGGTCCCATTTCTCTCTGGTCCAGCTCAGTCTCCACTAGACAGATCCAGATCCAGATTAAGAGACCCTTTTATTGGGGTCAATCTGAGGAGTAAGAGTTTCACCCAGAATGCAGGTGACAGGTCTTCCATATCCAGGATTACTAGAGGGCAGCTTTCAGCAGCATGCTATAATACACCACCCCCACCACCCCCAGAGGTCCTGAGGCTAGGGACATTTGTTACTAACCTTCAGAGACGTTGGGGTGGAGCCCTATACAACCCTTCTCATGGTCAGGATCAGTGGGCCTGGCCAGTGCAGAAAGGATCAGGCAGGCAAAAAGGAAGCTGGATGTGTATGAGTCCCATTCAAAGAACACTAAAAGCATCATGTGGATCTTACCTATGATGTGGAAAAAAATATTTATTAATGCAAAATGTCAACTGGTATCATAAATGTATAAAGTTTTAAAATTATTGTTTGTTCACAATTTATCAGGTAGAGATAGGGTGTTTTTCCACTGTCACTAGAAGTCCCCATTAAGTACCCATTAATGGGTACAAAAATGCCATTTCATACCCATTAATGGGTACTTAATAGGTACTTTTAGTGACAGTGGAAAAACACCCATAGTTTACAGGAGCATTAATGTATAAATCCTATTAATGTGTCTTACTGAGCTGAATGTGTGTACTAAGCAGCAGTCAAAAGAGATTCTTTGTGTATTAGGTATTAGGTTAATATTGTAAATGAATGAACCTGCTGTTGTAGTTATCCTAAAGTAGTTTCATTTATGGTATATCTATTGCATTTCACCTAATTGGACATACACATTTTGAGTAAATTCTAACATTTGAAAAACAAATGAAACTTCTTGTCAATTTTTAAGAAGGCCATTTTTCTGGCAGGTGAACATCTGACATTACTGCATCAATTAATTTTCAGAGATCACCAATCTACTGCCCAATGGCTCAGCAGCATCCCTGTCTGCTGTTCTTGGTGGTGACTGCAAAATTTCTCAGCTCCTCATGCACTGATTGGGAAATATAAATATATCCAGAGTATATCTCCAAAACTCTTGACTGTGCACATCGGTCCAAAAAAAATTACTGCTCCTGATTTCAGACAGAAGCCAAGAATGTGTAGATGGAGAGAGCAGGAGTGCTTCATTGTGATCTGCCAGATGTTCCTGAACTACAGCTCCCATCATTCAACTGTCAGCATTCCAGTTGGCCTGAAGTTCTGGTAGCTGAATGTTGGGAAATGTAGTTTAGGAGGGCTGCAGTTCAGCATCTCTGTTCTAGGGACTTGTCATAGCCTGTTCAGCCTCCTCCTCGGAGGAAGTTGTGCTTGCAACAGCACCATAGGCCAAGAAGCTATCACAGCATAGCATTACAGACCTTGAGGCTCTGAGGCCAGTCTCAGAGGAGCACAGAGACAGCTCTGGCAATGAAACTAGAAACAGTGAAGCTCAAGAATGCCCCTCTCTTCTCCTCTTGAGAAAAAAATAAGCGGCTGAAGTGCAGGTCAGAATGATTAGCTCAGCTGAACTGTGGGTGGGGTAATGATTCCTCTACTTAATGAACAAACATACAGTGCTCCAATGTTGCAGACAACTTCATGCAACTCCGTGTAACTTTGTGCCTGTGCTCTGACTTTGGACTCCTTTGTAACTTGCTGCCCATCTGGACTGACTGACTCTTGCTGGCTTTCTGGATGCCTTGACCTTGGATTTGAACTGACATCGAGTACGCCTGAGCCCCTCTGGAACTGAAGAAGAGTTGGCTTTTCTACCCTGCTTTTCTCACCCAAAAGTGGCTGACAAAGCTTTTCTATTCTTCTCCCACGACAGAACGCCCTGTGAGGTAGGTGGGGCTGTGAGAGCTCAGAAGAAAGCTGTGACTAGCCCAAGGTCACCCAGCTGGCTTCATGGGGAAGGACGGAATCAAACACAGTATTCCCAAATAAGAGTCCAGCTCCCTAACCACTAGACCAAACTGGATCACAACTGAGTAAGCTGTGCGAGTGTTTGCCTGACCAAACTGAGTAAGCTGTGTGAGTGTTTGCCTGACCAAACTGAGTAAACTGTGTGAGTGTTTGCTTGCTTGCCTTGCCTGCCTGAGATGTGACAGGACTAGATCAGCCTTTGCCAAACCAGTGCTATTCAGCTGTTGGGGGGAGGGTGTGTATCCCATCATGCCTATACAGGTTGGATTGAAGTCCGACTATAGACCACATCGGACCAAGCTGGAGATGTACTAACCACAGTTTAGAGAGAAACGACATGCAAAAACTGCCACGTTATGGTAGTCTTATACAACTCTTCTCTGTGTACCTATGTTTATATATTGTATTAACAGATTTTCTGTAGAAACTGTTGGCTCTGTAGCCATTAAAATGCTGAATTTCATTTTCTTTGTAGGGGCACCAATTATACCCAAATGATATATAATTTCAAGACAAGTTGCCATGCTGCAATTTGTATGTACTGTAATTGAACAAAGTTCCTTAGAAAAATTAATGCTGTTATTTGCAGAAACTCTGCAATTGCTCCCCCTCTGCTTGGGAGAAAAGATTTCAACACTACTGACTTTCTAGACACACAGATGCACACTTTGTAGGGTTCCCAGGCAAAATATCTCCAGATGTCTCCATCCTTTCCTTCCAACTGCACTATCACTTAGAGGACAGCAATGGAGCTGGCTGTTTTCTCTCCTTTTCCTTGTTTCCAGCTGTTGGTTTCTGGAGTCCTCCTCTGGGTCAGGGAGACAAGAGGACATGGAGATGCAGACATGTGCATTACTCTTCAACCTGCAAAGCAGGAGAAACTGCCTTTGAGGCAACTTAGGTTATGATCAAACTCAGCAAAAGAAAGAAAAAAAGAAAAAGTAACTGGAAAAGGTGCAGAAAAGGGCAACCAGAATGATTAAGGGGCTGGAACACCTCCCTCACAAAATCAGACTGCAACATGTAGGCCTCTATCACACAATACTAGAACCAGGGGCCCCTCTATGAAGCTGATTGGTAGGAGTGTCGGATCTGACAAGGGGAAGTATTTATTCACCCAGAGGGTCATCAGTTTATGGAATTTGCTCCTGGAAGAGGTGGTGACAGCTACCAGTCTAGATGGCTTTAAGGTAGGGTTAGATAAATTTATGGATGACTAGAATGAATGCCTAAGTACATCTTTCAGGATGTGGGGTCTGAGAGCAGGAAAAGGTTTGTCCTTGTCTCTGCTTGAGATGCCCATGAGCATTTGGTGGGCCACCGTGTGTGACGGGATGCTGGACTAGATGGGCTGTGGCCTGATTCAGGACGGCTTCTCTTATGTTCTAAGCCTTTCTGAGGAACCACTACAATCATTTAGTGTTCAGTTCATTTATAGTTAGATTCTTTTGTATTCTACTCTGTATGTAGCCTTCCCAAGGTACTGTTGGTTTCATTCCTGATTCAATGATGACGTGCAACTTTGCAGCTCTTATTAACAGAAGAAGAATATCAGGATTTATAGCCTTTCTCCACTTTCCTTAGACCTATACTAGGAGGTCTCATAGGGCCCATCTACATGCTAAAAATAATCTGAAAGGATTCTGTGTCCACCTCGGGAGCGTCTGCATACAAAGCCCTAATATGTAGCACATGGGCGTCAATATGTGTTTTTAAAAAAAACACTTAACAAGTGTTTTGCATGCGGCATAAGGGGCTAACAAGTATTGTCCTGGTGCCATGTGGACACTCCTGGAGGGGCTGAATGAGAAAATAAACTTGCTCGCTCGCTCTGCTGGTAATGTTACCTCCATTTACATTGCTGGGAAGGCAACAAGTTTGCGCTGAAGCAGATGAACTATCAAGCAAATGTTGCCTTCCCAGCAATGTAAATGGAGGTAACGTTACCAGCAGAGTGAGTGAGCCAGCAAGGTTATTTTCCCATTCATCCCCTCCTTGTCCATGGCTGGCAGAAGAGGAGGGGATGAATGAGAAAATAACCTCGCTCTCTTGCTCTGCTGGTGGGCAGATGAGGGGATACTGCAATGCTCCTCTTGCCGCCTGCACCATTCCTGCCGTTCCATGGGGACAGGCAGTTACGGTTTAGATCCGCGTTGCCCCAAACCACATGGGGATGCTTTATTCTGCGTTAGAATGCAGATTTTTATCACACGCGTCCAAATCGGATCAGCTGGCTTGCATGCGGATGCGCCCATAGCCAGCTTCAGGTAACCATGGGTTAGTCACAGCTCTCTTTCTGAGCTCTTATATAGCTTCACCTACCTCACAGGGTGTCTGTTGTGGGGAGAAGATCAGAAGGTCTACTGGAGGAACAGCCAGGCCTATTTCAGAACACAGAGTCAAGCAGAAAGCACACCTGACTACTGGGGAACACATTTTGGTGGCCCACCAAAGCATGCCGCTAAAATGGGTTCTGTTCCTAGTCCTTTGGAGCCCTCAGAATGCAACTTTGGGGCAAATCTGAGGGCTGGGCTGGACAAGTACTGTCGTGTCTACCATGTCATGATGTTCCATGTCTTGCCATGTTGTGGACCAGTCAGCCAGAACAAGGCAAAGCAAATGTAGAAAGGCCTTTAGACATAGATGTTAGTTAAATACTCCTTGGCTTAATTATTTTCCTATTTAGTGTTTCATTAAATTCAGTCTGTCTCGCTGTTCTTTAGCATTAGCAGTTTTTATAGTGAAAGGCTCTTTCTTTTCTGTTTCTTACATTCTGTTAAATATTTCTTATTCCCTCAGACTATACCACAAGGACCATTTGACTATCCCCTCTGGCTTCGGTATCTTGCTTCCAGCGTGAACAGACAGGTAATAACCATTCAGCAGGGCCATTACCTCTTCTAAAGACTATTATCAAAATGGTCATTATACATAATGGAGATTATTATAGGCAGCTTGAGAGATTTTTTAGATTCATCTCTACAGAAATAGGTGGCCCTTTTTAGCCTTAGACATTGGTAAAAATAATATCTGGGCACAGAATACATAGCAAATGTTCCTCTTAGTCCAAACTTTCATAGAGCTGAGTGCACTTGTAGTAAGGGCTTCTGCAGTTAAATTATATTTGTTTGACAGATGAATTTATCATTCATTTGAAAACATAATAAAAGCTGCTAATTGTTCTACAAAAAACCCCCAGGAGTTTAGATTAAGCAGCAGTTTTGATCAACCTCAAGCATATGGTTCAGTTACATGTCCCTTTAACAGTAAGCTGAAGGATGATTATTGCAATAAGGAACGTTTCAGTATGCCCTAGAATTTATGTCTCTTTTCTTGATTGTGTGACCAGTTTATTAAACTTCTACACGATAATGCTTTATGCTAAATGTCAAGGTTCTGATCCTTCCTCTTTCTTTTTATTGATCTCTGTTTATGGCTCCATCTACAAGGCAGCTTTTTGTGCCAACCTCTGAGAGTGAATGCCCAAGGAACCAGCATAGAGGCAGGCTCATTGCATTTGCCTTGCTGTGCATACCACTTGCTGGTGAAATGTTGTTGTGAGGGAACTCTCATCACAGCAGCAAAGTCCCTATCTGGTCTGCTTCTTGGAACACCAGAAGTGCAGAAGGAAGACAGTAATTCCTGGTGGATCAAAATGTGTCTGTAGTAGTAACTGAGTCCACTGAGTTAATCCTTCTCCTTTCTCACCCCATGCACTCCTAGCATAGCTGGGGAACAGTCTTTACTGCTCCATAGCTATCCAAGATGGAGGCATTTGGGAACACTGGAGATGCTCCAGAACAGAAGCAACTCCATGTTGTCCAGGCTTGATCCTAATTGCCCCGATCATCAAAATGTAAAAGGGCCCTCAGAGTCCTAGACTGTGGTCACACCTCCTTGAAATAGTCCGTTCTGTTAAGAAGCTGAATTGAAGACATTATAATCTTGTTCACACCCAATTCTTGATAATCCGTCCTCAGATCACCCTCAGTTTGGGCTGCTATCCTCACACCTCTTATGCCATCACCCCAAAACTTCTTTATATGATTATTTAGTTCTCTACCCCTCTTGACTGCATCAACACCACCTGCATTATGATAGGATAAAGTTCTGTCAATCAACAGTGGCAAGGGGGGTGTTTTGAGCTGTGTGGTGCTGATGGCAAACTCGATGGTAACACAGGGTACTTTTGGGATAAGGGAACTGTGCTCCCAAACAGTTGGAGCCAAGTTACAGCCCAACTAGCATGCATACATAGCCCCAGCCATTCTGGAGAAAAGTGAGAGGCTGTACTCTGCTATTTGCCCTAAAGCTGGTAAAACAGTTCTGCTTTTCAGTAAAATGGAAGATACATTGTCCTAGAATTGTATAATTTATATTCTTCTCCACTCTTTCCCTTGCTGCCCCTCCCAACAGCACTTTTTGTGAGCCTGTTTGGTCTAGTGGTTAGTGATCTAGACTCCTGTCAGGGAATGCTGGGTTTGATTATGCGCTCCCCCATGAAACCAGCTGGGTGACCTTGGGCTAGTCACAGTTCTCTTCTGAACTCTCACAGCCCCATCTACCTCACATGGTGTTCTGTTATGGGGAGAAGAACAGAAAGCTTTCTCAGCCGCTTTGAGTCCCCTTAAATGGGTGAGAAAAGCAGGGTAGAAAAGCCAACTCTTCTTCTTTTCTGGCCATTAAAAAAAAAAAAACCACCATTCCAGTTTTTCCATAAAACCACTAGAAAATAAATGAAAATTTTGATATATTGCTTTATCAGTTTAGCATAAAACTGATTGATATATTTTTAAAAATGATGGACAGAATCTGCTGGCATGGGACTAGAACAAAGGGGAATCGAGCAGGTCAGGATGGGAGTGGGGACCATCCTAGGAATGGTGGTGAACAAAGTACAAACTGCTTGGCAAACAAAGTAGAAACTGCTTGGCAGGAATGGAACAGGAAGGAGAGGAGTGCAGCCAACTCTAGCATGTACCATCTATGCATACAGGCACTAGGTGGAAGGGAAGGCAGGTTCCACCCATTGTGGTACAGCTTAGCCCCTTTTAGTCTGGTTTGCCATGATGAAAGGGGCTGAGTCCTGTGAAAAAGCAGACTACAGAAGGTATGAATGAGGAGGGAAAGTCCACTTATGAGTCAGATTGGGGGGAAAAGTGAGCAAAGGGACTAGAGGATGGCCTGAAGACAACTTAGAGTACGACCATAGCCCTGGGTTGCTAAACTGATGCTCCCTAGGTACTTCATGGGGCAGCCATGGAGGCTGACTTTACTTGTCCTCCTCTGGGGACAGATAAAATCACCTTTGCCACACATCATAGCCTTTGATACAGAACCATTTCATGATGTTTTGTTCTAATGGTTTGAATGCATTTTGAAAGCCTAATTTTCCCTTGATTCTGAATTCTGATTGGCTTGTGATCTCTTTGATGTCATGGGCAACTGGACTCCATTGACTGGGAGAACACCATGCCTAAAAATCAACTGATTGCCCATTTGGAAAAACAGAGGCTTCCACAGCTGACATTTATCTCACTAGGCAGAATTTTGAGGTTGTTCTGCTGTTTTCCATAGTTCGGCTTTGAGTGTAAGCTTTCAGATACAGCTATGACATCTGTCTTCAGAGGATATGACTTGTAGAAGTATCAAATGCAACTGATGGTCTCATGGAACTTGTCACCCTCCTTATAGAGGTTGGTGAATGACTGTTAGGTTGGTTGCATACAATTGTGGTGTTCTTTGCAGTTGGTCCTATGTGTGGTTGTTAACAATGAGTCACTAGTCCTTTCCTGGTTATTGTCTATTTGCACAGTCCTTGGTGGTGTGGTTGTTAACAATGAGTCATTGGTCTGTCGCTGACTGTTGACTGTATAATTCTTAATGATAGTTTGCTGTTTTATTTTGTGGTTGCCATCTTTAGGCTGTTGTGTGCTTTCTCTGTTGTTGATGTTCTGTTTGTCTTTGAACAGGAGCTTCCAAGTATTGCTGAGGAATACAAAGATGGCAAGGGATTCTATATGAGAGAATCCAAGAACCCCAAAGCTGTCCATCACCTTTTGCAGACTGAGCAATCACAAAGATCATTTGCTTACCGCATTCTCCAAGTCACTGAGTTACATCGCATTTCTGCTTAAATTGCATGAATCACTTTTAAATGTGCTTCTGTGTAGCCAAGTTAATGTAGACTGGTGGTGGTGCAGAAGTGATACATCTCTGTGAAGAATAGCAATGGTGGACCACGCAGTCAGAAGGGCAAATTGTGTTCAGAAGACATTCTTTCTGAGGTAAATGTTCATGAACTCCACTCAGGCTCTGAAGCCATAGTGGATGACTTCTGTACCCCATCATTTTTTTGGCCCTTGGAGAAAAGAATAGGAAGCTTGAGAAATCTGCTCCCTATTTGTGAGGTAAACGTTCCATTTTATTTTAATGTCAATGGCTGTAATTTTTGTCACATGCATCTGTTGCTATTTCCTCTCACTGAAGTGTTCACTAGAGCATTTACAGAAGCATTTCTTCCTTCCACCCCTGACATCTGCCACCCAGAATCCTACATTATTCATCAGCATGCTAATGGCAGGTGATGAGATCTTTTCACGCTACATCCTTCTCAGTAGGTGTTTATTACTCTGTTCCTCAGCATTCTTGCTTTACTGTGAGGCCAGAAGAACTCTGCATTCTTGCTTGTCAGGTAATGGGAAATGCACTGTGCTCACTTGCCTCACACACGTTGATGAAGGTTATGATGAGAGCAGCTGCAGTATTGTGGCTCCAGAGATGGTGAACACTTTTAAATGAACAACTAGATTTTGGAAATCCACACAATTCCTGTCAGCAAACTGAGAATTTGACTGCTTTTGCTTCATCTGCTCTCTCCCTAAATAAAGGGGCTTTTGGTTAGGAAGAGTGAGAAAATGACAAAAAGGAGGTTTGGTTTTGCACCTGAAGATCAAGCTTGCAAAAGGGAATATTGCTACCAATAATCAAGAAACTTGTTTTCATATGTATGAGTGTGTACATGGTTCATGAAACCGGCAAGAAATGATTTTTGTTTTAATTTTTTAAGAAGCAACTTGACAAGTGAGGCATAACTCCTAATGATTTATGTGGAGCCGTGTGGCAAAAATTACAGGGTGGAAGTCTACCATCACATGGGAGCAATTTTTAAAAAAGGAAATTATTCTTACTGCATTCCATTCAGTAAAATGTTTCCCTGATGCTGCTATTTCTGCCAGTTTTTGTTACAGGTATCCCTCCATGCTGTGCTGAATAACCAAAATAAATAAGAGATGTTTCTGTTCTTTTTTTTTAAGGATAGTAAAGGGAAAAAACTTTAAGGCAGCAATTATTTGGCAGAAGGAAGTAGCATTCCGTGCTCAGTGGGCAGTTTAAGCAAAATATGACAATGAAAGACATTCCTTTATCTAACCATAGAAGACTGAAAACTGAAGTCTGAACATATGTGTGGAGGACATCATAGGATAGGGGGTTTAGCACTATCCAAGTGTCGTATTTCCCCAAATGCCTGTGCATTAAAAGGATCAAATAGGGAATTTTATGAACATTCCATTATATATATGTCATATGTATAATGAAAAGAAACCCATAACTAGAAACTCACAGTTTGGTTGATCTTGGATCCCTGTCATAGTAGCTTCTGGACCAATTCTGTGGAGGTGGAAGTCTGGCAACCTCTGAACCATATTTCAATCTGCATTAGACCAAAGCAAAGTTCAGTAGCATCAAGCTGGGGATTCAACTGATGCTTCACAGGATTCCATCCATCCTTGTCAGAAGTTCCATCCCAGCCTGCTTCTGGGATGTCATTTGATTTTTCAGACAGAATACTTCACTGAATTTGTGAGCCTACCCTCTTGAAGTCTGTTATATATTGATTTGGTCCTGCTATGAATGTTAGGCAGGGAAGCCCATATAAGGAAAATGCACGGATGTGCTGGCAAAGGTAACTAAGAGTCACAGGCGTGACTATCAACAAAGTGCTCAAGGTTGGATTGAGCAAGAATTGCGTAAGTCTGTGCAACACTTGCAACACAGGCTTGTGTAACACTCAGGAAGTGAGTCACCATCTATGATAAGGAAAGGTATAAAAGTGCCTATATACTGCTGGTTAAGTGTTATTGTTGTTGATTGCTGGACGAGAGCTTGGATGGAGAAATGTATACTTGTACATGCAGCAACCT
Organism: Aspidoscelis tigris stejnegeri; assembly: GCA_023333525.1. Taxonomy (NCBI): domain Eukaryota; kingdom Metazoa; phylum Chordata; class Lepidosauria; order Squamata; family Teiidae; genus Aspidoscelis; species Aspidoscelis tigris. The sequence goes on along the minus strand of JALMGA010000007.1, from coordinate 72,944,225 downwards.
TTAAGAATAAACCTCTGTGGAGAGAGAGAACTCCTGTTTCAGTCTGTTTCTTAAACTGCGGGCAGAAGAAGGAGGGAGTTCCTGAAAGGCTGGACAGCTCCGGAGATGCCAGCAGAAAGTTTTCCGGGACAGCAGAGCTTGTCTTTTCAACACGACCGCACGTCTGCTGATTTAATAAGAACGGGGGCTGTCACCACCACCCCTCCAACAATGAATCCTGTTAACACTGGTTGTTCATAGGTTGTTGTGGCTTCTTGTCTCAAGTGCTGCCTTCACTCAGGGTATTACTTAAAGGGCTATAAGACATGAAATGATTGTTCTCATCACCTTTGCTGACCTGAGGCCTTTTCGCACTACAGCCAAACAGCTGTAGTGCATGAAGGCTAGGCCACGTGGGGACACATTCTCCATTCATACCTAGGTAGGTAAGGAATGCGTGGGAACGCATTCCTACCTCCCTAGGTGCAAATGTGGAACCCATCCCCACGTGGCCTAGCCTGAAAAAGTTGGCGCGGGGATGGGATGCCCCTCCCAGGCCTGCCACTGTTGGGTTAGGTTCAACCCAGGGGTGGGCAGACCTGTCTTGTCCCTTCCCTCGGTTTCTGCAGGCTCTAGGTGATGCGATAGGGACCCCTAGATCCCACAGGAACCCTCCCCCCCAGGCACCCCTGGGTCATGGGCCTACCCGGGACACGCATATGCACACACACGCCACTTACCTCTTTGTCGTTGGGTTGGAAGCGGTGGGCCCGGCTGGTGGCGTTGTGTGTCTGTGCGCACTACCAGCTCTGATTGGCCAGCTACCCATCCTAGGGCATCCTACACATGTTCCGGAGGCCCTTGTGCAAATAGGCCTCAGGTCTCTCTTAGAAATCCATCCAATGTTGGTGATTGCCTTGGTGTTACCAATACCATTTCAATATGGGTCCATCAGTATATCCCTTCCACTTTGGTAAAGTGTTTTGTTAGCGGTTTTCTTTTTCTTTTTTGGTGACTACAGGGGAGCTGCATGTGTGTGTGAAATTGTACTGTGAGTCTTTAGTTTACAGTTCAATAGCCCCTTATTTCCATATCTTTAGTACAGATTTTTGTTGTTGCTATTGTTTCCATTTTTAAAGTTATTTTGAAAGATGCTTTGGTTCATCTTTATTAAGGAGGCATACAAATCTAATTTAGTCTGGGTGGACTGCCATGTTTCTTGGATTCTGAGGATGAGAAAGCTGTATTCCCAGATAAGGGCTTTATAGAAATTAATGGTGTTTTGGTGCATGTTCTGGAAGCAGTTTGCTTTGCTCAACAAGTTGCTGGAGTTCATCAGATTCCTCTGAAGTAGGGATGAGCAAAAGTACACTTCATCAGATATGAGCACATTTTTAGGAATCCGTGGCATGAATTCCCATTTGGATTTGTTTATCTATTCTGGTGGGATTCCATTCATATACAGTATGTGTGACGACTTGGCCAACCCCTCCCTTTCTCAGAGTAACATAGGTTGGAAGTGAGCTGCCAAGCACCTCAGTTGACTGCCAGTTCCCCAAGGGCTTTATACTAAAGTTCCCTTACTGGTGCCCTGCTTTATATTCCCAATGTAAAGGCTCCCTTAAAGAAGCACACTGACTCCCTTGCAAAGCAAAACACTTGGAGTTTATTGTTATAGAGAAATAAGAAGCAAGCTTGAAGTTTGGCTTAAAAGTCTTTAGGTTGCTTGAAAAGAAAAACGTTGCTTTGCTAAGTTTCCCTCCTTTCAGTCAGTTACTTCCACAAAGGCAAACAGCCCTATTTAGGCTTGGTGTGTAAGCCTAACAGTCCACAGCCCCTTTCCTTGGTCCTTTCCCTCTCAGCTCTGAGAGGTGAGTCCAAACAAAAGCACACTTAAGAGTCTGCAGCAGTTCGTTCTGTCCTGAGCTAGCTCTCCTTTCTTCTGGCACCAAGAGGAAAGGCCTACACAGCACTTGGAGCAATGCTCCATGATCCCCCTCTAACTCAGATGAGACACCAGTGAGAGAGACCCCGAGCTGCTTCATCTGCCTGTTTTTATAGTCTGTGATCTAGCAGCTCCGATTGGTCCATTTTTGGCAGGCCAGCATGCTTCAGACTGTGCTCCGCCCCTCCTGTCAATCATGGAGCTCCGAAAGCCTGCCAAGCCATTGCTTCTGGCTAGCTTTTGTATGTTTACACACAAAAGCACAATATGCAAACAGATAAATTTTTACTGACCAGTGTTTAATTTTGCTGAATGCAGCTGTACTATATAATGACTGCGCCCATGTGTAGACTTTATATATAAATACTTTGGACACAAACTAGCAACATTACATTCATTTTCAATATTGGTACGGTCTGGAAAGTCAAAATCTATATGGACTAACTTTTACATTAACACATATGATTTTCTTCCCCTTCATTTTATAGTTAGAATGTCAGTGACTGATCCAAGAGCACTCAGTGAGTTTTCATAGTGGATGGAAAACTCTTGGGATGGGTGGGTTTCCACTTACCTCCCTTATTTCAGACCCAAGGTGTCCAAATATAAGAAATGGGTCCTTCAACTAATCCCGACTTGGAAGATATGGATCTAAGGAAGTACACGATGTGTCTCCATGGGTGCCCAGAGCTCAGAGTGGGAATGCTGGAGCACCCATGTGGAGCATCCGTCAATACCCAAGTGGGAGACATCTGTCATGCCACTGTTTTTTTTTGGGGGGGGGGAATATGTCTAATCTGAATTTGGTGGCTGAAGACCAAATTGTAGACCTCTTCAATGTGGTCCACAGGAAATCCGGATAGGTCCTGAGGGACCTATTTAATCTGCAGTTCCCTAGTACACGTGTGAACAAATCGGGTTCTAATGTGATCTGCAGTGGAAATGGGGTCTTCCTGTTACTTGGGACAGATCCTCGGAAGAACAGATGGCTGAAAAATGGATCTATTTAGACCTGTTTTTTGGCAGCATGTGTGGAAACACCTTATGTTTCTTAAAACACATTTAGAACACAGCCCTCCCACCTTCCATGGCAGGACAACTGTCATGGTCAGCCAGGAGGAGGACTCAGAGAATGAGGAGGACTCACTTCCTCAGGTACAGGAGGAACCTGAGGTGATGCCAGGATCCAGTTCTGACCCCCAAGCCCCATTGGAGCCTGGGGTTCAGCAGCCCAGCCTTACCACAGCAGAAGTGCAGGATGTGGGAGACATGGAACAGCAGAGCCTAGAGATCCCCAGCTTTAAGCAAAGGAGAGCAGAGAAGGAAGGGTTAAGACGATCAAAAAGACTTGCCCAGAGACATGCGGATCACCTGCAGCTGTGAACTCAATATGCAAAGATAAAATACCCGGCAGACACCCAAGCCCTTTGTCAGAAACTATTTGTTTACCTTAAGAGAAAGCTGCTGTATCTGACTCCTGGACTGCTTGGAAACCCTAGACCTTGGAACGTACCTGTTGACTATCCTTCTGGTTGCCCTGACCTCGGACTGGACTGTTTGTATGACTCTTGTTAACCCTGGACTTAGACTGTTTCTGGATTTCTTCTTTTCGGATGTCGTTTGGGCTGTACCTTTGCTGAGTAATCTCTTGTCAGCTGTGTGCTTGTGAGTGTGCTGGCAGCTTTCCCAGACAACAACATCCAGAGGAAGCCAAGGGTTTTTTCCCCACTTGCCTCCCTTAATCCAGATCTAAGATGATCCAGATCTAAGAAATGGGTCCTTCAACTAATCCGAATTTAGAAGATCCGGATCTAAGGAAGTACCTGATGTGTCTCCATGCGTGCTAGGCAAGCTTGCAGTGGGAACACTGGAGCACCCATGTAGAGCATCTGTCAGTACCCAAGTGGGAGACATCCTTCATGCCACGTTTTGGGAGACTGATGCATCTAATCCAGATTTGATGCCTGAAGATTGGATTGTAGAACCCTTTAATGGGATCTACACAGGAAATCTGGATTATAGGTCTGGAAGGACCCACTTAATCCAGATTTCTCTAGTACAGATGTGAACAAATCGGGTTCTAATGGGGTCTGCAGTGGAAACGGGGTCTTCCTGCTCTGAGCCTAATGAGTTGTTAACGGATCCCTAATCAGTACTTAATAGGTACTTAGTGCTAGTGGAACCGACACCCCCCCAAATAATATCAAAGGCCTGGTGAAAAGGTATGTTTTAAGTAGGTACCGGAAACCTGGTGGGGATAAAAGTGAAGCCTTTGGTTAGTACCTGTCCTAGCCCCCCATCATCCTGGGCATGTTGATTAAACCTGATTAGGGAATTTGCATTTGAAAATTCAATCAATGTTTTACATTTGCTTTTTTTTTTTTTGCTTTGGGTTTGAAAGTATTGACATTTGAACATCCAGATATTCAAACAAATCATACAATTCTCCTGGCTTGTGAGTATGAAAATTCAATCCCATTTCCACACTTTTGCAATGTTTTACTTGTGAAAATAGGCTTTTTCAACGAAAAAAGCTGTGAAAATGTTCAGCCATGAATGTGAAAATCCAAATGTTTGAACAAATAATTTGATGAAGAAATTAAGTTTTGGATGTTCATTTGGGTTGCGAATTGAACATGATTTTTTCATTCATGCACATCCCTAAACCTGATATTTTCAGAAAATAAAATATTGTATTGATTCAGCGTGATGTCAAAATTGGTGACAGTGTTATTGAAAAGGCTGTGATTGATAGATAAATGGATAGATGGATAATTTGTTAGATGATAGATAGACAGATATCTCCCTCTAATATATTCTATCACATTAAGTATGATGTCTCTAACTTCCTATATACTGTTTTGGTTTGAATAATAGGGGACTATGGTCTCTAATATACAGTGGAGGAGCTTCCGGCCATGAATAGATAGAATTGATGGGATTTCTGTGCCATTGACTATAGCCATTGAGGATGTGGTTTAAATTGTATGCGTCACTCTTCTGTAATGCTGATGCAAGTAGTTAAAGAAATGTATTAAAAAATACATAAACATTTCAATTACTGTCCATCAATTCATAATGAACAGCACTAGTAGGAAACGAATAATAAATTAATCTCAGTCTAGTATCAGGTAAAAGTAATATAATAAAAAGAACCGGAATTAATGAACAATTGCAGTTTACAACTGGTGCATCAGATCAGACTTCTATAAAATCTGAGGCAAGAAAGATTAATGGATAATGGCTGTTAACAGACATAATTTGTGGTTTGGTTCTTGTATAGTAAGAGAGTGAGGAAATATACCATCAGCAGAGTCTATTTTTAAAATCTGCATTAGCTTGGCTTGCTAGAACATTAATTCCTAGATGGGTTCAAAATTCAGAAGAACATAAGAGAACATAGGAGCAACCTGTCCCACAAAGTGGCCCACCAATTGCTTCAGGGCCTTCTCAACCTTCACCTGCCCTTGGATTCCTGGAAATGACGTGTAGAGACATCTTGTCAGCCTCTCCATCCTGGAGGCAGTATCTAACCATCTTTTCCAGTAATTATTGATACACCTGTCCTCAACATCAAGTCCTTGAAGAAAGCTATGGATTTGGATATACCCAGTATTTCACTCTAAGCTTGATAAGTCCCCAAAGGCCAACATAATAGGCATTTTGACCAGGATGCCTCATAGAAATTAATGGCACCATGCTAAGGAACTGTTTCATTATTTTCAATGCAGTTCTCAGTGCCCATGTTAAGAGGTGAATTTCTTGTGGTCAAATCTCCATTATCAGCCCACAAATTGATAAATATCACTCCCCATGTAAACAGCCCTCCAGTAGGAGCACAGTATATTTTTAAACAAGCTGGAATTGGTGAAGAATATATATGTGAAAATTTGGGTCATTTTAGAACAATTCAAATCAGAAAAGTGTGGTTCAGCCATTTGCAATTTGAAACTGAATTAGGCTTTTTTGATAAAACAATCCAACCAAATGGCTTCATTTGAACTGTTCTAAAATGACCCTTGCTGGCTTTTTTGTTACAATTGAGGTTTGTGCAATTCGGCACCTACTGAAGTTCAGAGCAGGGATGTCTGAAAAGCTTTGGCTCCTTCACAATGGGGGAAAAAATTGTGTACATGCCTAGCTGATGGGGCAGAATTGCACAATTGCACCATTCTCAGTTGTAATTAAAAATTGAATCATTCATGAAACTTTTTGAATTCAAGGTAGAGCCATGCCAGTATGTTTAACATGGTTCTAGACTGAATTGAACTCAATGAAGCTAGGTTTGATTTAAAGTGATCTGACCTTTTGAATTTGAGTTCGTGTGCATTTAGGCACCAAGTAAAGACTTGGCTTTTTACGAAAGCCTTTGGGCACAAATTCACTCAAGCACTATTTTAATCTTAATTTTAACTTTTTAACTAACTATGCTGTTTAATACTGTTTAATGAAGGCATGTATTTAATGTCTTGCTCTATATGAGTTTTTACTGTAAGCCACCCAGAGATCTTAGGACATGAGGTGGGATATAAATATTCTGAACGAATGAACAAACGAATGAATGAATGAACGAAAGAAAATGAATATTGAAGAAAACAGCAGCATGACTCCTAATGGGAGTTTCTGTCTGGATGCACATCACAGTCTGGAAGGAACTGTACTCGTTACCAATTTGCTTTTCAGCCCAATTCAAGGTGTTGATAAATGTCCCAAATGGCTTTGGTATTGAATATCTTCCAATAAATCACAAAGTGAAGGCCTTCTTGTAGTTCCACTCATCAGAGGTAAGAACTGTTGCAATACATGAGAGGGCCATTTCTGTGGCAGTCCCCTGGCTTTGGAATAACTTTCTGGTAGAGGCCCACCCTGTACCAACTTTATATGGTTTTTGTCACCTGATTAAAACACACCTCTTCAGCCAGATCCTTGATGTATAGTTTCCTCTGAATGTAGTCCTGGCAGGCTGGGAGGGTGAGAGGGAGGGAGATAGGGTGAGGATTATATTTTATGTATGTTTCAGCATTTTGTATGCAGTGATCTACCCTTGGTCTTTGGGCAAAGAGCAGGATACAAAAGTAATAAATAAATTTATTGAAACAAATTTATCAAAATGATTTTAATTATATTAATAAGTCCACAAAAATGTGTCTTGTCACATACAGTAAATGAGCAGATCTCTTTCAGCTGGTGCCACCTTATTTCCAATATAGTCCTTAAATTAGCATGATATGGAAAGCTACATAAACATTTATGTAGACATATTTAAATGCAGGAGCCTTAATTATATGCAAGAAATGATAAAAGAGTGAGGAGAAGCAAATGACAACTCATTGACATTAATGAAAGTAAGATGATCAAAGCAGAGAAATGTTTCATTTAATGTCTGATAATGGCAAGTATCCACATAGGGGAAGTTTATTTCTTAGAGCTTTTTGATATATTCAAAATAGGACAAAATGCTGAGTTTAAGTTGGTAAGGAAGCATTTGCAGAATACAGTGAAACAAGTGACAAGACTATCTTTGAACTTTTGTAATAAAAATAATATGAAAAAAGATCTGAAACAAGTTGTGAAACATGCAGTCACTCTGAACCTCTGCAGCAAAGAATATGGCTTTAATCCTGGTAGAGTTGAGATTCATGCAGTATGTTAAACAGATGGTGAATATATGCATCCATAACTGAAGCAATCAAAAGACTGTCACAGAATGCATGTGGACACATCCACCACATGGTGCATCACATGACAATGGAAGAATATTTAAAAGTAGAAATCTATAAATGCAGTTCCTATTATTCAGAGATTGCAATAAAAAAACATTGGTCAGGCTTTGTCCTTCCATTGTAAAGACTGGCCACTGGGAATACTTTACTGCCTGAGGAGGTGGAGCTTGGTATTCTATGGAACTATGGGTGGGGTGGAGGGAAAATGGCTAGAGCATAGGCGGTGTAAACCTTGCTGTCAATCTGTCAAAAAACAGGCTAACCACCATCACCATTGCATCCTTGAGGAGCATTTTTGGGTGGTCAATGGCCTTACAAGCTCGAGCTTAAGGGACTAGGATGTGTCCATGTAACTTCTGCTGTGGCAAATTTACACAGCTCTTTGAGAACAACGTTGCCCAGATTGGCAGAGGATTGGATGGCAAGTTGAGACTGGTCCAAGGAAAGTATCTAAAGGACTACCTGTCCGGGAAAGCTGCCAGCACACTCACACAAACACAGAGCTGATAAGAATGACTCACTTGTCAAGGCAGTTTATTCAGCAGCAGAGCAAGGTAGTCCAGAGAGCAAAGGTCAATAAACAGTCCAAGTCCAGGGTTCCAGAGAGCAACGCCACGGTCCAGTCCGGAGTCACGATAGCCAGGTATTCCAGGTCAGATAGAGCAGTTTTCCCAAAAGGAGAACCAATAGCTTCTGACAAAGGGCTTGGGCGTCTGCCCTGTGTTTTAACTTTGCAGATTCAGTTCACAGGTGCAGGTGATCAGCCTGTCTCTGGGCGAGCCTTTTGGATCTTCTTAACCCTTGCTTCTCTTCTCTCCTTTGCTTAAAGCTGGGGATCTCTAGTCTCTGTTGTTCCATGTCTCCCCCATCCTGTACTTCTGCTGTGGCCAGGCTGGGCTGCTGAACCCCAGGCTCCAATGGGGCTTGGGGGTCAGAGCTGGGTCCTGGCATCACCTCAGGTTCCTCCTGTACCTGAGGAAGTGAGTCCTCCTCATCCTCCTCATCCTCTACCTGGCTGACCATGACACTACCTGGTCCAGTTGTTTTGGGTTGTTTTCAGTTATTGTGGTCTGAGGATGTGTCAAACTTCTTGCTGGCATTTGACCAACCACATATCCTCCAGATCCTTGTCTTCTTTGCTGTTAAAAACTAAGTGACAGGGTTACTCACTGGTGGGTCCAGGGAGTAGTTAATGCCCGTTTGAGAGATGGACCTGTTCTGCTGGAACAGGTGGGGTGCACAGCCTCCTCAAGAAGTCCTCCCTCGATCTGTAAGATAAACAGCTATATCCCAGTGGCTACTGGACAGGGTACTAAAGAGGGTCATGACTGTTCAACTTCAGAGGCATGCTCACAAGAAGCTAATTATCTAGATCCCTACTACAGACTCTTGTAGCCACCAGTAAACTGCTCCCAGCAGAGGGTTTCCAATTCAATCCCCAGTCTCTCTCCAAAAGTGGCATGGAAAATCAGTTCCATGGAAAATTGGGCCAGTGGTAACCAATCTAATTGGAAGGTTAGAGTGTGAGGCATGGAAAGTGTGAAGGAAGAAGAAAGGGATTATTTATTTTAAACATGTTTGCTGATGGGTGGCTTCTTAATCAAAGAATGCCCTAAAACTGCTCTGGGTATTTACAGCCTAAGGCTTGCATGCAGAACCTGTCTGGAACCTGTCACTGGATAGCTGAAGACCCAATCACAATCTGTCATAGCAATCTACTACACAGGGAATCTCATGAGGATGTAATAGAGGGAGGGAAAGAAAGATGTGTACCATTTTAGGATCCTGAAAAGAAAAGTGGGATATAAATGCCAAAAAGAAGTAAATAAATAGGATAGGTCTTCCATGTATATATGCTTTTAAGAATGTTCTAAATGCTGTATCTTTCCTTGTCTACCCTGTTCTAGCACAAATATTATCATGGACACAGGTGGTTTTGAAAACCTTGTACCCCCCATATCCACTGATTCGGTAACTACAGTTCCAGTTAACCACGGTTACCAGACCAGCCACCCTCATCCCCCATGAGACCTATAAAGGAAAAGCACCTAGAACCAGAAAGCCTATTTTGGCCTCTAGAAGGCTTATTTCAGCCTCCATGGAGCATTGGAATAGCCACCGGAGACCATCCTAAAATGTAAGGAGGCCTGTGAGAGGTGGGCTGGAATTGTCCGATGGCAATGCACTCCTATTCCAATGCTCTCTGGAGGCCGAAATAGGCCTTCCAGGGCCAGAAAAGCATTTCTGGTTCTCGGGTTGCACGATCCCCAAATTAGAAGCCCTGTTCATGATTATCCACTGTTTCAGGTAATTATGGTAGAGCCTGGAATGGATCTCCCACAGGTACTGTGGTCCAACTTTATTTCAGAGGAGAATGCTACTTACAGACACCATAAATCTTCAATATTTGTCAGGTTCTGCTGTATCACCTCTTCCTTATTGTTGCTCTAACACCTTCAAACTAGAACAGTGGAAAAAAAAAGTTTTTTTTAAACAAAGTTTATATATGTATATTTATTACTCAGTTCTTCTGCCTAAATTTTGTCTGTGAGAAGGAGACAGAAGCTCAAAGTCCCTGTCAAGCATGTTGTCCCATAAGTAAAGGTAAAATAAATAAATAAATAAATAAATAAATAAATAAATAAATAAATAAATAAATAAATAAATAAATAAATAAATAAATAAATATTCATGAAAAATTTATAGCCATATCTCCCAATATAGAAAAGAGACAAATCCACCACGTTTAATAAATGCTGGGTCTGCACCATAGCTGCTCCCATAGAAAAAAATAACTTTAAAAATGTTTTATGGTCCACTATGGTTATAAAACAGCTACGCCTGTCATTTGGGTAAACTAAAACCAGAATTATACTAATATTCAACAGGGTGACACTGACAACAATATATAACCTTGTCAAATGTGGCCGTACATTGTAAGCTAGTAAAACAAAAAGATCTGGAGAAATAACAGTCAATTATACCAATGTTAACAACAACAACAAAAGACTCTTGGGCTACAGTCTAGAGATGGATTTCAGAGAAGAGATATATTGTTTGCTGTTTGGTACTATTGAGCTGGGGTTAATTCTTGGTGACAACATAGGCATACCTGTATGGTATTCTTGGAAGATGCAGGAGTAGTTGACTGATATCATTTTATTGGAAAAAAGGCAGGGATATAACAGGCACCCCTTTACTTTTCTGAAAGTTTGTGTGCCACTGAGCTATAGTCACTCCCTAAATCATTACATTGACTAGATATATTACATCTGCTTGACTCCTATGCCCTTTCTGCACTAGGGCTTAATCTAGAGTATATCTCAGAATAGGGACCTGTCATTGGCATGCTGATACAGACTATAGTAGGCCCCACCCAGAGATATAATCCGGAATAAGGCCCAGCACTGAAATGGCCATAGTAACTACCTGGTCACAGTCCACACTCATGAAGTTTTCATGGCAAAGATAATGTTCTATTAAATTATTTCAGAATTTAAGAAAATACTTGGTACAACATGTGGCTTGAAGTTTCTTTTCTTTTCAATTTTATTTGTATACTATCTTTCCAAAAATAAAATTTGCTCAAAGCAGTTTGCAATAAACAAAAAAGATACAACACACACAAAAAATACATCACATAGGTAATACATTATAAAATCACAAATCATATGAAAAATAGCATAGTTATAGATCTTAGCTTCTGGCGCAAGGAGGGGCAGCAGGACCTTGGATGCATGTCCAAATTATTCATACGAATAACCCAAAATATTTGTATTCAGACGAATACTAAAGTGCGGATGTCTAGACATTTGATTCATATACGAATGTCGAAATTTGTATGAATTTTTATGAATAGTGAATATTTTGAATATTTGTTCACATCCCTAATGTACAAACTTAAAGTGCCAGAAACTTCCTAGATACATTGTGATGCCTTGTGGGCTGAGCAAGTTGACTGACCAGTCACACGGTCCAAGCTGATAGCTTCAGGATCCAGTGACACAACTGTAGCCTATAACTCAGGAAAACTCAATTTTCAAAAAGGAGACCTTGCCATTGCAGTGCTTTGAACAAAAGATAAGTCACATTAAAAGTGGGTTTTCCACAAAAATGTAGACTGGAAAAAAAGGCATGGGAGGAGCTTATGTCATTTCCGTACTTGTCAATACACCAGACCAGGAAGAAGCCTACAGTCTTCTCTGTCATACACAGATGCAGTTTAATGGAGGCCTGGTATGATTCTTCCACACAGGATGGAATGTTAAGTGAGCTGGGATGTCCCAAATGGTGTCCTGAGGCATTTCCGCACTGAATCGCGTTCCAGACGGAACGCGTTCAGGCGGAAAGCTTAAGCCAGCTTCGGGCGCTTTCCCCGTTCACACACAGACGCGCCAGAACGCGTGTAAACGCGTTCCGGAGCGTCTGGGTGCGAATGGTCAAAGCGCCCGAAGCTGCCTTAGCCGGCAAATGCCGGCAAGCGGCGCGCCGGCAGCCGCGGAGGCAGATCGACAATCAGCTGTTTGAGAAACAGCTGATTGTCAAAGCCGCGCGGCGTCGGAGGCGCGCCGGCAGCCGTTCGGGAGACAGAAGAAGCGCGAACGCTTCTTCTCCCGAACGGCTGCCGGCGGCTCGTCCGCGTTGGAACGCGTGTAGAGCACTTCGAAGTGCTCTACATTTCGAACGCGGAAAAGACAGCTGCGGACACGTCGGAACGCAAGCCGAGCGCGGCCAATGCATATGACGTGTCCTCACCTGTCTTTTCCGCGTTCCGTTCAGCCCCGTGCGAAAACGCCTCTGGTTCAGTCTACTGGTAAAACCCTTTTTCAAGGTGTACTGGCATATTAGGTGGTGGTATAAGTACCATAGAGGCATGGGAATGGGATGCCTTTCTGATCCTTTATACCAGGGTTAAACTGGAAGTCCTGTCTCCAGGCACCAGAAAGTCTGTTTGGCATTCCAGAGGGCCTGGAAAGAGGCCCAGGGCACTACCGGAGTGCTCCCACCCACTTCCCTGGTGCCCTCTTACCTTTGGGGGCACTCCGGTGGTGCCCTGGGCCTCTTTCTTGGTCCTCCAAAATGCCAAACAGGCTTTCTGGAACCTAAAGATGGGCCTTCTGGGGGAAAGAGGCCTGGGGCACCACCAGAGTGCTCCTGCCTGCCTCTTTCCAGGCCCCTTGGAACACCAGAAGAAGGTGCACCAGTGGTAGTGGCGGGTGGTGGTGGCAGTAAAGAGGTCAGGTAAGTGGGGAAGGGTGGGAATGGAGGGGAGGGGGAGGGTTTATTCATTCCGTGCATGGATATTTGTTAGAGTATCCATGCACAGATGTGAATACCCCCAATCTGGGGGGGGGGGTATTCAGCCAGTGCTGAATTTTTCCACATTCTGTTCATTACGAATAGAATGTAGAAAATGGCTCCATGCACACCCCTAAAGCAGACTCTGGCAGGCCTCACCTGAGGCCTGCTGTAGCCTGCACTAGTATGTGGACAGGAGGCCTCTATTCTAGGATATATTCCAGATGTACAATTGTTTTTTGAGAAGGAACAGCTTTTTGTTTCCCTTGTTTCCCTATATTCTATGCGCATGTCTGAATTAAGCCTTTAATAATATATTACTTGTATTTTTTTTTCTATTGTAAAGCATCGTGAATAGTTCTCTTTGCAATGGTGGTACACAAATCCATTGATAAGGCAGGATAAGATAACAGAAGCAGGCTGAGGAACTGACAAGTCACCTCGGTGACCACAGTGCATTTTCTCTGAGTGCCTATCTTTCAAAATCAGTGACAAAAGGGAGGTGTAGCAAATGAGAACAGCAACCTGAAATAGAGATGTGCACGAATATTCGTAGGCATTTGCAAGCTAACCGAATGTGCCGAATTTCGACATTTGAACTTGAATAGAATGTCCCAGAATTTGATTGTAAACATTTAAATCAAATTTCCAATTTTGGATCTATTCATTCTAATTATCCGGACATTCATATGTGTATAGGTTCGTACACGATGAGTACTTGAAGATCGGCATCTTTCCCTCATCCATATGCATTTATATGGATCTGTACAGGGCAAAAATGGGTTGCATACAGGATGACTATGGGATACATAAAGATGTGTATGGACGCTTATGAATGTGTATGGATGTGGGGAAGATGTGTACAGTATGTGCATATATGAATGTTGTTGACATTCATATGTGCAGATTTGAATCAAAAATTCAAATGAATGGATTCGAATTTGGTACATTCAAATCACATCTTGTTAAATTCGAATTTAAAAGATTTGAATTGAATAGGACATTCAGGTATTTGATTTGATTCAAATAGAATGACAAAAAAAATATTCGTGCACATCTCTAACCTGAAAGAGCAATGCTTATGAAGGCAATGTGCTACATTCAACAGGGCAATAGGCAATTCTGCACTTGTTGGTATACGAAACCAGCAAATATATTAAGAGCCCCATTTTGGCCCAGGATCTCCCTTAGACCACACAGGGTACAGAAATACATTTGCTGGTCCAGTATATTGACCCGTGCAAAATCACCCTTAGACTAAATCAGGGATAATAGATATATCTTAATAGTGTGTCTGTTCGCAAGACTCCCAGAGATTGCATGCAATTTGTGCAGAATCCAGCTTAGGATGCTGTTACAATGCACTGGCTTTAGCTTTCTTTCAGCCCAGACAAGCCGCCTTTCTCATCTTCCTAGTCTAAAGGTGTAGGAAAGATGTATCAAGGGCTCCCTGGGGAAGCGACCATGACACCATGGGCTTGGAACAGCACTGCATTCCATTGAAATGGAAAACAGGAAAGGTGTCTTTGCATATAAACCTCGCCTATTGAGTTAAGAAAATGCAGGCATTGCAGGGGAGGGGGGAATTTAGGGAAAGTATTTAAAATGTGCATAGTGCATGAAATTGCCTCACATTATGGGGAATACGTGCCTTGTAGCAATTATGTCACTTATCCTTACACTAATTAAGTGTTGATGTGTGAGTACTAAGTTGCAATGATGTTGTTAACTAATGTACATAAATATTCCCTTTAAACTGTAATTGCACTTTGCCATAAGTTAAAAGGGAGCACATTCAATTTGGAGGCATGCCGATCAGCACCTTACGAAACGGCTGATGCTCTTCAGGATGCCAACATGCACAAGGCTAGAATACCCTTAAAAAGAGAAAGGGGTGAAGGAGACTTTTGTCATAGTGAATATCATTTGCAATCCTACGAAGAACATTTGCCTTTCCCGTATTCACAATGGCAGAGCTGATAGGTGGGTGAAGGCCGAATGGGGCCTGTTGGTCTCATGACAAGTGCTGTTTTATCTTTATAGGTAACATGGCGTATGGAATCTGAAGCCATCCCACACTTTTCTTTGTTAGCACAGGTCAGGGAGGAATGTCCTGGCCCAGGATACACCACCTGTCCAGGCTGGGGTGGGTTCTCATTGATGCTAGCTAGAGCCATCTGCATTTCAGACAGTCTGTGTCCCCCCCCCCCAGCCCTGGATAACAACTCTGAAGCATGGGGCCAGCCCTCAGATTTGGCACCCAGATTCTAAAGGCTGTCAGACTTTCTGAAAGGTGCCTTTTCCTGTGTTGCACCACCTCCAGTGTGCATCCCAGAGTGTTACCAAAGAGTGTCCCCAGTGTGCTTAGTAAGATGCCAGTAGATCGCATTGTCAAAGTCCACTGGTAGAATAGGATAGGGCGCCATTTTGGTGCTCTATCACACTCTTTAACTTCATTCAGATGGACAAAGCATTCTAGAAGGGAGTGGGGTTTATCATAGAATCATAGGGTGTTTTTCCACCAGGCTCCTTTAATCCGGATCTAAGAAGATCTGGATCTAAGGAATGAGTACTTCCCTTAATCCAGATCTAGTAGATCCAGATTAAGGGAAGTACTCAATGTGTTCCCATGGGTGGTCTAGCACCCAATAGCAATGGATGCTAGCCTGCCTTCTGTGGAAACACCAGAGCACCCATTTGCAAATCCAGATCTACCGACAAGAGGTCCGCCTGTCACCCCAGGTGTTTTGGGGGACAGGGGGTGCAATCTCCAAAGTTGCCTTTGAAGATTAGCACAGGTTCTGCAGAAAACCCCCTCCAGAGCCTTTGCTAATCTCCAAAGGCAACTTCAGAATGACTTTGGAATGACTTCGGAGGGACTTTGGGGCCTTTGCTCATCTCCAAAGGCAACATCAGAATGACTTTGGAATGACTTCAGAGGGACTTCAGAGCTTTGATTTTGGCGCACCTCCCATGGGTGCCCCTCCCCTAAGCCTCTTCTAGACCCCATTGCTCAATTGCAGCGGAAACAGGCTCCCTATAATCCTTTAATGGGCTCTACAGGAAATCCGGATTATAGGTCCTGAAGGATCCATACGATCCAGATTTCCCTAGCTGCGGTGGAAACAGAAGTGCCCCTAATGTGGTCCATAGTGGAAATGGGGTCATCCAGCTCTCAGCCAAATGGGTCTTTAATGGATGCTAAAATGGGTACTTACTGCCAGTGGGAAAATACCCATAGAATTGGAAGGGACCTCTAGGGTCATCAAATTCAACCCCCTGCTTAATGCAGGATTTCCTAAAACATCCCAGACATATGTAGGTCCAGCCTCTGCTTGAAGACCTCATGGTGAGACTGGGGATTGAACTGGCAGCTCTCTGCTTTCCAGGTAGCTAACCTTAACAATATAATTCCCATGTGTCTTATTGCAGCAATCATGGCTCTGCCTACATCTTTGAACTGCATAAGGGCTTCACAGCTGTTGCTGATGTGTCTAGCCAAAGCAACACTACCATTTATTATCCTACTCTGATCCAGCTGAGCCAAAAATCTTGGTTTTTTAAAAAAATTTATTAATTGAAAGTTCTCTAGACTATGAGAAATTGAAGAATAT
Organism: Aspidoscelis tigris stejnegeri; assembly: GCA_023333525.1. Taxonomy (NCBI): domain Eukaryota; kingdom Metazoa; phylum Chordata; class Lepidosauria; order Squamata; family Teiidae; genus Aspidoscelis; species Aspidoscelis tigris. The sequence continues at coordinate 72,927,666 of JALMGA010000007.1, read as the reverse complement.
AAAATTCCACATTCATAGTTATGGATTTTTTGCCCAAGTGTTTTACATTGTAAGCAATGCTTTAAAACACATAATTTAAGAAGTGTGTTTAATTGTTCTTGATTCAGAAAAGCTGTTATGAACACAGTGGATGTAACTAAAATATGTCAGGCAGGAAAGAAAATCAAAACAAGCTTGTGAAAGATCCAAATCTGCTTGGAATCACACATTTGCAGGCTGTAGAAACATGTTTCAAAGTGTGTGCAGTATGTAAAAATATGATCCCTTGAGATTTCTACTTATTGTAATCAATCTTTAGAGCAAAATGAATATTTAAGAAAAGTAGCACTGATCAACAAAAGTAGCCAACAAAAACTTATGAGCTTCACACCTAAAAATGTAATCTAGGAAATAAATATCAGAATTCAGAAAGCCAACCATCTGCAATTGTCACTAACTATGTAGTTTATTTTAAAATAATCTGTTTTAGGCTGTGGTCACACTTAAGGTTTAATCCAGCTTCAGTCCACTTTCAGAGCAAGAGAACACATTGCCAAAGCGACCAGTAATTTTATTTCCACATTATCTGTCCCAAAGGTGAATTTTCTGAGTTATTTAACACTTGAAAAACAACAACTTGCCACTTTGCTGATGTATTGTCTCACTCTGAAAGTGGTCAGAATCTGAGGCCTTTTTGCACACGTGGTTTTGGAATGCGTGGAAAACACTCCGGAACGTGGCATTTGCATCCCAGCCCGTTCCAGAGTGTTTTCCACGTGTTTGAGATGTAGAGCACTTACAAGTGCTCTACATCTGTTCCCACGTGTACGAAGCGTCCCCGGCCATTTGGGGAGGGAAGAATTCACACACACTTCCCTACCTGACAGCCGTGGGCATGCCCTCCTCCGCCAGCATTGGCAGAAAATCAGCCGAACAGCTGACCGGGACCGCACTAATTACCTACCTTGCTGGGCTGGGGTGGCAATTGCGCAGGCGCACCAACCCTGGTAGACAGCAGAGGGGACCTACGATTTGGTGGGTCCCCTCTGCCATCTACCAGGGTTGCCACACCTGTGCGATTGCCACCCCAGCCTGGCAAGGTAGGTGACGGCGTCATGTGGGGGGAGGTGGGTCCCTCCTGGCCCCGAGATCGGCTTCCCCTCACCCCTTTCTGGGGTGGGAGGAGGCTGATCTTCGGTTGGCTATGGGGCAGGGGCTGTGGGACCCCTTGGTCGACCGGACCGCATGGTTCCGGTCAGCCAAGGCTCCGCCCACCTGATCGCGACCATCTGCAGGGCATAGGCACCTGGATCAATGCACCTAGGTCCCGCAGATGACCCCCACCCCCCACCCATCCCAGGGCCCGGGGATGCACCATGCTCATGCACAAGACTTAGCTCCCAGTTGTCTCAGCTTCAAATAAGTCAAGACCGCTGGGAGCATGCACCATGTGGGTGTGCCGTGGCCCATCATTGGACAAGCAGCTCACGTGGGCTGCTTGTCCAATGAGGGGATGTGGCGCGCCCATGTGGTGCGCGCTCCCGGTGGCCCGCTGATTCCAAGCAGAGACAACTGGGAGGTAAGTCTTGTGCGTGGGTGCATCGCATCCCCAGGACCTGGGGTGGGGGTGGGGGGGGAGGGGGCTCGGCAGGTTTTAGCTACCTGATCCAGGTGCCTAAGCCCCGCAGAGCCTCCACCACCCCTCCATCTGCCCTGGAGAAGCTTTTACTCAGCTTCCAAGGTGGAAGCAGGAGTAAAGTGGCGCCTTCTCCCAGCCAGATCATGGGCTGGGAGGGGTGGGGGGCGCCCTCCCCCTGCTCCAGGTAGGCATTCCCGTGTCCTGGGGTGGGTGGGTTCCCGGGTGACTTCGAGCCCTCTACAGCCTGCAGGAAGCAGGGGAAGGTGCTTGACAGGGCTGCTCACCCCTGGGTGCTCACACCCAATGGCAGGCAGCCCCTGGCTGGCCTTTCTCGGCTAAGTAACTTCAGGACGCTGCCCCCATTCACATACAGGCAAGCAGGAATGTGTGTAAACGTGTTCCTGCATGCCTGTGTGTGAATGGGTGTAGCGTCCTGAATTTACTTAGCCCATGTGCACTATATCCGTTCCAGATGTAGTGCGAAAAGGCCTCTGGATTCAACCTTAAGTGTGGCCACAGCCTTAGTGTTCCTCGTCCTTGACCAAAGAGAGGTGCTTTCTATCTGGATAATTTCTTCTTCTTCTTCTTCTTCTTCTTCTTCTTCTTCTTCTTCTTCTTCTTCTTCTTCTTCTTCTTCTTCTTCTTCTTCTTCTTCTTCTTCTTCTTCTTCTTCTTCTTCTTCTTCTTCTCCTTCTCCTTCTCCTTCTCCTTCTCCTTCTTCTTCTTCTTCTTCTCCTCCTCCTCCTCCTCCTCCTCCTCCTCCTCCTTCCAAGTATTTGTTGCCATGTGGCCACTCACTAGCACAATGAAACTTTACAGCATAGACTATCTGGATTGTCTGCCAGAGCAACTCCATCAAAATAACAGCTGCAATTTACCTCTGTTGAGACCTGTTGGCAATGAATGCAATATCTTCTTTGTATTTTCTGTCCTCTGTGTGATACTTCTCATCTCATTTCTCTCCCAAGGTAGTGTATAATAACACTTTGTTTCAGTCTGTCATGTTAGATTAAAACAGAATGACAGTGACAACACTTTTGCATGCAAATGTTAAAGCTGCTTGCTGTATTTGCACTTGCAGACTCCCTTCTGGCACTCTTGTCTGACTCTTTCCCCCTGCCCAGCCTTAACTATTGTAAGTCTTCTGTCTTTCTCCTTCTCCCCACCCCACACACTGAGAGATGTAAAAGTACAGACACGGACAAACCCAGGAGCTATCCATCAAATTTAGGGAAGTTCTGAAAAAGGAGGCAAAAATCTTGGCAATTTTATTAATGTATGAAAAGTTGGAAGGAAATTCTATACAGGGAAAGTTCACATTGGGCTGTATTCACACCTTAATTTTAATCCAGCTTCAGTCGACTTTTGGACACTTCAGGAAAGTGAGACCCTGGGCCTTTATGCACTTGGCCTTATTCTGGAGTAAATCTCAGAGACCTGCTGTCCGCAGGCTAGTGCAGGCTACAGCAGGCCCCAGGTGAGGCCTGCCATAATCTACATTAGCATCCGGACAACAGACCCCTATCGAAAGATATATTCCAGAATAAGGTCAAGTGCAGAAATGCCCCCTGTTTTCTTTTGTCATTATCTAACTCAGAAAATTCACTTTGGGGATAGAAAATGTGGAAAGAAAATGACTGGCAATTTTTCTGATGGGTTATCTTGCTCTGAAAGTGGACTGAAGCTGGATTAAAATGTGTGAGAATGCAGCTTGGGGTTTTTTGAGTTTAGAAAGGAGGCAGGCGAAAGGAGGTATGATAGAAGTGTATAAAATTATGCTTGGTGTGGAAATTATGGATAAGGAAAATTTTTTCTCCCTTTCCAAAAATAGTGAAACTGGAGAGATCATTCAATGAATCTGAATCTTGAACAGATCAGGATAGTCAAAAGAATATGATGATGATGACTGACATAACACAACAGTAACACACAGCAAACAAGATATTTATGCTGGTTTTGGTAATTGTTATCACTAGCTGGGCCCTTCCCAAGTGCCTAGGACTGAGTGATGTATCGGCAAATGATACGAGCAGATCCCAGCAAAGTGGCTTCCTGTAGCTGGCAGGTGGATATTTTGTTGATGCTAGTGCTTTTCAAGTGCCCACTAAGATCGTTTGACACTGCCCCCAGTGTGTCAAGAACCACTGGGACCACCTTTGCTGGTTTATTCCAGAGTCACTGTAGTTCTGTTTTCAAGTCTTTGTATCTGGTAAGTTTTTCTGTTTTTTCATCAATCCTGCTGTCGCCTGGAATAGCAATGTCAACAATAAACACTTTTTCTTTCTTTCTCCATGATTGTGATGACTGGTGTGTTATGTTCCAGTGTTTGATCAGTCTGAAGTTCCACAATAGTTCGGCTTGTTCACTTTTGACCACTTTTTCTGGTTTATGGTCCCACCAGTTCTTTGCCCCTGGCAGATGGTAGTTCTGGCATAAGTTCCAGTGTATCAGTTGTGCCATTACATTGTGTCCATCTATGCAATCTTTTTTGCAGCAGCTCAGAATGTGGTCGATTGTTTCATCAGCTTCCTTACAGAGACTGCACTTTGGGTCTTCCATTGATTTGTCAATTCTAGCTTTAATGACATTCATTCTGATGGCTTGTTCTTGTGCAGGGAAAATTAGTCCCTCTAAGGTCTTTTCCTTATCCACTTTGTCTTCAATTTTCTCCAAGAACTGTCCATCCAGTACCTTGTTGCACCAACTATCTCTCTGGAATTGAAGTACCGTTTTTTGGTACTGGTTCTTGGTTTGCTGCACTTTAAGAAGTTTCCTGTTGTTCACTTCAAAAGGGCTAATTCTTGGCTTTCTTTCACATAGTCTGCCAATGCATGCATCTCTTCTTCTACTGTCTGCCTCACTTGCAAAAGTCCTCTGCTGCCTGTTTTTCTAGGCAAGTATAACCTGTCAACATTGCTGCAGTGATGCAATACATGGTGTATCGTCATCAATTTCCTTGTTTTTCTGTCCAGGTTGTCAAGCTACGCTTGTGTCCAGTTCACAACTCCAGCAGTGTATCTGATAACCGGTATGGCCTTGATAGTGTTAAGGCCATTCAGTTTGATCTTTAAGATTTTTCTGGTTCTCTGGGTATATTCTTTACTGACTAGGGATGTGGACAAATGTATTTTTGACATTCAAATCCAAGTAGATTCGAATATCATAAAATCCAATTCGATTTGGATATTTAAGACCTCAATGTCATAAAATCCAATTTGAATCCATAACATTTGAATCCACACATTTGAATTTTAGATTTGTATTTAAAGATATGAATGTCAACAATATTCATATCTATTATACATATCTGTACACATTCTGTAAAAATCTATATGCATCCCATATTATCCCATATATGCATCCTGTTTTAATCCCATGTATAATTTTCGTTCAGATTCATATATGACAGATACAAATCTACACATTCAAATTATTCAAAAATCCGAATTGGATTTTCAAAAATCTGATTCGAGTTCAAGTGTTCAAATTTGGATGTTTGAAAATCCGATTCGAGTTTGAATATTGACATTCGTTGGATTCGAATTGAATATTTGAACTTTTGAATATTTGTACACATCCCGATTACTGACCATAATTTCCACATACCCATGCTGGATGTTGTCCAGTTGCAAAATTCCCAGGTATCTGTAGGCTTCTAGCTGGTGGCACTTAATGGCTTGTCCATTTAGCATTTCAATGATTTCACTATCACTTCTTTAGTGCCACTGTGGCACATTTGTCCATGCTGAATTCCATGCTGATGTCAATGCTGAAGATTCAAACTGTGTTGGTCAGTGACTGGATTTTGGTTTCTGATTTTCCATAGAGCTTCAGGCCATCCATGGACAGAAGATGAAATTTTTTTTTGCGAGTTTATGGCTGTTTATTATTATGTAAAAACAGCAGTTACACACAGCAAATGAGATCACTATGCTGGATTTCGTATTACATCACTAGTCAGGCACTTCCTAAGCACCTAGGGCTGTGTTATGTATCGGCGAATTATGCGAGCAGACCCCAGTAAAGCGGCTTTTTGTAGTTGGCAGATGGATATTTTGTCAATGCCAATGGTTTTTAGGTGCCCACTGAGATCTTTTGGCACCGCGCCCAGTGTGCCGAGGATGACTGAAACCACTTTCACTGGTTTTTGACAGAGTCGCTGAAGTTCAATTCTCAGGTCTTCGTATCTGGTGAGCTTCTCCAACTGTTTCTCCTCAATTCTGCCATCACCTGGAATAGTAACATCTACTTACTGATACAGGCTCTGGTAGAATTGCCTCTGAATAGACTGGGACATTTGGTTCTGCCTGTACTGGATGATCTTGCTTCATATCTTTCAATTTTCCTGGCTGTAGCTGTTATCTGCTGTTTCACGATTTCCAATGCTTCATCAATTTTCCTTGTATTCAGCCAGTATTTTTTGATCAGATGTTCTTTAGTCTTCTCGTTGTTCATTTTCTGCTCCTTCATATTTTTTAGGTTGCTGGCATCTGATCTCAGGCTTTTTATTTTCAGTTCCAGTCGAACTTTCCACTTTGGTCTTCCAGTCGATTTTCTAATTGGTTTTCGCTGTAGTAACCTTAGTTCTTCTTTTACTATCACAGCTGTACTGTAGGTGAGCTGGTTTAGTTCTTCGATTGATGCTACCTGAACAGTTACAAGGACAGAGTTGATGTCATTCATCAGTGGGACAAGTCATTTTCTGCCTATAGTTTTTAGGGTTGGCAGTCGCTTTTGCTCTGTACTTGATGCTGTATGAGCCATTATTCTGTCCTTCAATTCCTGCTGTCATTGAGACAATCTGCCAGGTGTTTCATCCATGACTTCATGCTGCTCTTCTTCCTCTTCTTGAAGAATTTCCAGATTTTCATCCGGTTCTAGTTGATACAGTTCCTCATGTTGTGGTGACCCCCAGCCTAACCCTAACCCTAAAACCGAACCATAAAATTATTTTTGTTGCTACTTCATAACTGTAATTTTGCTACTGTTATGAATCGTAATGTAAATATCTGATATGTGGGATGTATTTTCATTGTTACAAATTGAACATAATTAAAGCATCGTATTCAATCAACCACAGCTGAATATAAAAGTGTCATTTTACCTCCAATACTGTTGCTTTCTACACAGTAGCTGCTCTCTACTGTATTTTTATGGGGTGTATGTGATCGGGTTGGTGCGATGATGTCATCAAGCCAGATATGTGGGCATATCTGCATGTGGGCGGACCCACCTGGAGACGGATAGAGGAGCAATGTCTCAGTTCCTATATGTTTTCTGATGGTCTTAGACGCCTCCTGTGAAAGAGTAGATCGACACCCCAAAGGGGTTGCGACCCATAGGTTGAGAACCACTGTTCTACATCAACATAAGAAACATAAAGAGGGTTGCACAGGAGGAAGGAGAATCTTTTTACACCTTCCGAAGAGATGAAATGTTATAAACTGAATGTCTGAACATTGTGACTGGATTGAATTTGGTGTCCATTATCTTTTCAATACTCTTCTAATATTCTCTCGCTTTCAATATGACCACAAAATAGCTTGTACTTTAAATTTGGAAATACTGTGCCTAAGACATTTCAACCTCTTATCACCCAATTAAAATCACTTCTTGGAAAGCTTGTGGTACAGTAGCTACTTCTCAAAGTTTTTCTTATCACATAAAGTCTGGCAATGAGCTCTAAACTTGTGCAAATCTTCACAAATGTTATGGGGAAGAATCCTTGAACATTTTTTTTTAAAAAAAATCCCTTGAACATAGAGAAATTACTAATTCAACACCCCAATTATTTCTAAAAATGGATCTAAAGGCAGAGTGGAAAATTGGGCCAGTCAGTTTGACATCAGTCGTTTAAGATTCAGTTTTTAGAGGATCAAATACTGGTACATTTAAGAAGCACAGCTTGATTAGAGACAATTAGTGTAGCATCAGGCCTAATCTAATGAGGCTGAAGCAGAGTGTGCAGTGTGTGTGTGTGTGTGTGTGTGTGTGTGTGTGTGTGTTTCTCTCTGTGTGTGTTAGTGAGTGACTCAGAGAGAGACTTTTAAAAATTTGCAGAAAAAGTCATTTGGGATGTATACTCTTCCTAAGTTAAAACTCTCTGAAAAAAAATGTTGCTATTTGATTAAATGTATTTTCTCTGTACAACATGGATTCCATTGGACAGGAAAAAAGTCAAGCATGCAGAGTTGACATGTGGATAGAATTAGATGGGCGACAAAAGTCCTACCTGTGATCCTCAATGGCTTTGCTCCATTTCACAAATCTGAATCACCCAGGGGGACCAGACAGCCTTGGCAGACATTTCTGAAACCATCACAGGCTTTTCAAGATTTTCTGTGACAGATCTGGTCTTGCATCTTAGAGGTGTTAAACATGGAGAAATAAAAAGAAAAGGTGTCGTTTATTTCTGAAGAGAGGGAATATTCCAGTACAGTATAAATCCATTTATCTAAAGTGTTTCTGTGATATCAAAACTGTTCTGATTAGAAATGGGTAGATTTAGTTTGGAAGGGAAGGGTGAATAATGGATTGAACTGGAAATAAAACAGCATATGTGCACCATCACAGGAAATGGAGAGAAGATGAGTGCTTATTCAGTTTGAAATGATCTGTTTAGGATCTTCTGATTAGGGCTGAATTCCCAAGGAAGTGTGATACGGCTGTGTGAGAGGTTGACTCATGCAAAGCCTGTATGAGCTGCCTCTGATGCACAAAGCACAGCTTTCCAGCTGTGGGACAAAAGTTCCATACCTGTGAGGTTTCCAGGTGGGACATTTTTGCACTGGACTAGAAATGGACCAAGAAGTAGGCCATTTTTGGTCATGGTAAGAATGCCCCTTCTTGAAAAATAGCTGATAAGGTGCTTCCTTCATCCTTTATCCCTCTTCATGGAGGAAGAAGAGGTGTCTGAGGAACAGCCATCACTCCAAAGGGTCACAGAATGAGCCCTGGGGTATCTGAGCCTTGGTCAAAGTAAGGTAGCTGGGCACGTGTGTGGGTGCTACCATCCAGAATTTATACAAACGTATTCAATGATGTACCTAGCACTGTTGAGCTGAGGAGAAACAATATGTTAAGGAAAGCATATGTAGCCATTTTTGTTTTTACTGCCACAGCAAACAGAATGTGATTAAGAGAGCAATTAAGATTTCAGTAAAATTTCAAGAAGATAAACTCAAGGACAATTTTCCCCCCTGCTCCTGGTGCTTGATACATGCATGTGAAATCTGAAAAAGAGCATCTCTCCCTTCCTCACATTAAATGAATCAGTAGAGATATTACATATTTTCAGGGTTAGGAGCCATGGAGTTGGAGCCAAGGGAAAGGCACTAGAGGTGTGCACAAATATCTGAAACATTCAAAATTCGACTGAATTTGTTCAAATTTGGACATTCAAACTCAAATCTAATGTCGATAAATTTGAATTTAAAGATTCAAATGAATCTTTGTATCTATTCGTGCAAATTATTCAGATATTGGTATGTGTGCGGATATGTACACATTGCGTACTTGCCTGTATGAATCTTTCCCGCATTTGTACACATTGAATAGGATGAGTACGGCTCAGTATGGGATGAAAATGGGATGCTTACGGGATGTGTACGGGCACATACAAATGTTGCCGACATTTGTATTTGCAAATTTGAATTGAAAATTCACTGGAATGGATTTGAATGTATTCGAATTGAATGTGATACATTCAGATTTTAAAGATCCAAATCAATTCAAATTTTTGGATTTTTTGGATATTTGATTTGAATCTTGTCGAATCCCAAAAATTGCATTTGTGCACACCCCTATGTGGTGCAGAACCGGTGAGTGACCAATGGGGAGAATATATAGTGAGATCTCTGAATGATTGGAACACTGATTGATATGTATGCACTGCCAGCATTCAAACTTTTCCTCGAGCATGAAGTAAGAAGATTTTTCTAATCTGTAGTGTAGAGAATTAGTATTGTGTTAAATCTCCCTCCGTCCATTCATTTTGATCCTAATCCTCAGATCCATTGGCTCCAGCAGTTATGATAGTGTGACCTGAGAAGCTAGCATACATGCACGGCATGTCAGCATTGTCCCAGTGAAGGTGCTGGAGCACTGTTGGTGGCACCTGAAGAGATGGCAGGACCTGGACACATGTCCACACTCAGGTGAGTGCCTGTGTCCATGGGAGCATTGGTTTGATGGTGTACTAGTATTTGCAAGTATGAATACTAGTATACACCAGGGGGAGCTCACTACTCCCTTCCCCTGGTTGGTACAGGAATTGCAAACTTCCCTAAGTACTGGCCAGTCAACCTGATATGGTGGTAGTAGACAGGTAGGAATTCAGAAGTGATAATAGATGTAGCAGTCCCAACAAGTGATAAACATCAGGAAGAAAACATGAGAAACTGGAGAAATACCAGGAGTTGAAAGAAAAACTGGAGAAGATATTAGGGATGTGTATGAATATTTGAAACACTAGTTATTTGTCTGAATTCAGACATTTGTATAGGAATTGAATGTCTAGACATTTGGATTTCCAAATTTGAATACGTATATCTTGAGTTATTCGTACAAATAATTCGTACGTACCCGTATGTATCCCATACGCATCCGTATATATCCGTACGGGATGAAAACAGGATGAGTATGGATGTGTATGGATGCATACGGAATGCATATGGGAACATACAAGATGCATATATACCCGTACAGATACGAATGTCTGAATTATTCGTACGAATACATGTAAGTGTACTAGTAGCGAATCGAATGTCCAGACATTTGTTTTTCTCTTATTCCAATACAATTGGATTTTTGAATATTCGATACGTTATGAATCAAATTTGAAAACTGCATCCTAGAAGATGTGGACGGTAAAGAAAGTGGACACCAGATTGGAGGAATAGTTTTGACACTTCCCAGGAGAAACACTTGAGATCTCTCCTCAGTGGAGTAAGAGACTGCACAGCACCCTCAAACCTCCCGGTCTTTGGTAGATATACCAACTAATCATCCCTAAGGGATTAGAAATCAATTTTTCTTTTAATATGACTAAAGTAAAGATGACTTTAAAAAGATCTCCCCCCCCCTTGTTTTATTACTTTCCTGTGAATCAAATACATAGACAGAAGCAAACAACAATCAAAAGCTGTGGTTTGTTCCTCCTTGAGGCTGTGTGTTGCAAAGGAAGATTAGTTATGGTGCAAAAGCTATCTATTTACTCTACTCAATGAATCATTCATTCAATTAAAAGCATTTCCTTCACCTTTTAAAAAGCCCTCAAGGCAATCACAGTAATAAATGAGAATGCATTACAAGTAAACCAAAATAAACCAAATGCCTGCCAGAATAAAGAAATCTTTATTTAAACGTCCTTATCAGGAAGATTAAGCTCCTTTCTGCATAGGATGCTATACTGGACCATGGAAGGGTTCATGGGTCCTTTCACTCCTCATACTAGTGTGGAATAGTACGGGCACTGCCCCAGTAGAACGCCCTATTCTGCCCTATCCCAATATATCTGTATACACAACAAATTAGTCTGAAAGTGGACCACTGATGGTAGTCCAGAAGAGTAGAGCATGCATGGAAATATTGTACCAGTACCACTGGAGTGGGAGAGGTCTTCTTGGTTGCACACCTGGAAATGCTTCTGGAAGTGAACACCTGGACAAAAAGCGCTGTCTGGAAACTTCAAAGGCTGTGAGTCCAGCTTCTGAAGCTCAGACCAAGGTTTGAAGCCAGTGAAGGTGCTCCACACCTAATCAATGAGTAGTGAACTTCTGATGAGGGTGGGCACACTTGGAGTCTGTAACAGCCTCCAACATGTGTGATGCTCTTCACCAGAGTTTCCATTTCCATTTCCATTTTTATTTATATACCGCCTTTCCAAAAATAAATTTCTGCCCAAGGCGGTTTACAACAAATGGAAAAAAACATATAATATGAATACAATAAAAAAATATGCCAAATAAATATAGTTAGTCAAATAAATACATAAGTCAAAAATACATTGTACGTTATAATAAATAATACATCATATAATAATAACAACAATAGTAATTTAAAAAACCCCCAAAACTTATAAAACAGTCATTGTTTGCAACGCTGAGGCCAGCGAGAGTGGAACTTAAATAGGTGACTATTTAACACAAATATACTACAAAAATGTATTTATCAAAAGACTAAAACCACAAGTGTACACTGTTTAGAAAACCTACATAAATAAAAAAGCCTTCAACTGGTGCCTGAAACACTTACACAATGGCACCAGCCACAAGTCTTTGGAGATAATGTTTGACGACTAAAAAGTCATTTAACTTAAATCTACCATTTTACCTGAAACAGGGCCTGCCCAAATGAGGCTGAAAGGTTTTGTAGCTGAACATCTGGAGAGCCATGTATTGGCCATATCTTGCCACAGGGATTAATTAATTAATTATATTTCTAACCTGCCCTGCACCCAAAGGTTTCAGGATAGGTCACAATAAAATCATACTAAAAAACAAATTTGCCCACTTGGAGTCCTAACAGCAAAAAGGGTACCTTTAATGTCTAACAAAACATACATCTTGCCTTACAGAATCCAACAAAAGTTATTTAAGGAATATGTGCACAGAAAATGAATTCAGGCTTACAAAATGTTACGTAAAAACCAGAAAGACTTCAAAAACCCTCGGGTATGGGGTGGGATATAAATAATAGTAATAGTAATAGTAATCATCATCATCATCATCATCATCCAAAAGAAACTACTAAAACATGTTTGTACCATCAGCAGAGTTGTCCCAGAAGCAAGAGCTTGCAGTATGAAGTCCAGCACCATTTTTTTTTGCATAATCACACATGTCACAACATATTTGAAAGGCTGCCCCAGTTTTGTTAGCTGACTTAGAATTTGCTCTACAACACTGGTAGTCGACTGGTTCACTTTGCTGTGCTGTTTCACTACTTCTTCACTAGAGGCTGTAGTGCAAATAGGCCTCCTATCAAGCCCAGAGGTGAATTTGTACTTCAACTTGTAGTATGCTATTAGTCAACATCTGGATAGGTGTATCTGCACTTGCAGGAGGGGTTTGCTGCATACAAATGCCCCCTGCCTTTGTTTGAATGTTTAAATTCAAATGTAAAGACATTCTATTCAAATTCAAATGTACACATTCATTCGATTTCAATTAAATTTCGAATGCTTAGAACATTTGTGCGCTTCCCTAATTCAATGTATTTTGTATCTTGTTCTGCCTTTCCCATTGCTCATGTTTTTTGAACACAGGGAGTCCTTAGCCCTTCTGCGTTGGCCCTTATTCTGGATTATATCCTGGAATAGGGATCTGCCACCCATATCCTAGACTATGGCAGGTCCTGGGTGGCACCTGCCATAGTCTACACTGGCATGCAAATGGCAGGTCCCCATTTCAGAATATAATCCAGAATAAGGCCCAGTGTTGAAAGGACCCTTGTTCTCATCTTTACTTTCACTTTCCTGGATGTTTTAGTTCAGCGGTTCTCAACCTGTGGGTCTTGACCCCTTTGGGGGGTCAAACTACCCTTTCAGAGGGGTCGCGATGAGTCTCACGCCACCCTGGCTTACCCCCTCCCAGCTGCCCCACCCCCATGGTTGGGGGTCTCCACAACATGAGGAACTGCATTAAGGGGTCGCGGCATTAGGAAGGTTGAGAACCACTGTTTTAGTTCAATCAATAACATCACGTTAATCAGTCCCTGGCTTTTGTTCTGGAGGAGAATGCTACAGTTCATTGCAGGGAGTTCAGCATCCCTTCTTTGTGATGGCTATATTAGACACCAGAACAAGCTCCGCCGTGCATTTCTCAGTGACCAGGACGCCTGGTGAAGGCCTTCTGCTTGCCCTCCATGACCAAGGATGCCTTTGCATTCAGATTCAGTTGACGGTTCAGATTCTGAGCAGCCTAATTAAATCTGACCACCTCTCTTCTTGGATAATGATCAGTTCTCTCTGTTCCTCATGTTACAGCGCAACTTCCCTTCTCAATGACTTTATTCATTTCAGACAGAGACAGCAGGTGCCAGATGGCAAACTGATTCTTGTGCTGCGGCACAGTATGTCTAGTGCTCACCTTGCTTCTGAGCATTTGGGTGATGGGAGGGTATGATTGCCTTGGTTCGCTCTAATAAGCTTTGGAGCTGTGGAAACTAGAGTATGTCATAGCTTTGGAGGAGCAGTTTAAAGGCTATGAAAGTTATTACTGTCTCTATAAAAAGAGACTGCCAGTAGCCTTTGGATTGTGAAGTGAGCAGGGAGGGGGTAGAGCGGCATTCGTGTCTGCTTTGCATCCGTTTCCAGTTTGAACAAGGATATTAAGTGTTCTCTGGATTCGGCAGCAATTTACCTAAGGAACCGTGGTCTCAAGGTTAATTATTTCCAATGCTTTTCTGAAATCTGAAAGCAACCTCTGTGCAAATTGTCTGCATCCAGTGGTTTACTGATGTTGTCAGTGTTGGGATGAATTTTGCAACGGCCACTAGAAGGTGCATTCTTCATTTATCTCTAATTTTTATTTTTTCAGTCGGAGGAGCCAGGATTGCTTCGGGCGGGGGGGGGGGGGGGAAGAATGATCAGTTTTCTTACTCAAATTGTAAATTACACAAAAAAGCGACACTGAAGCCTGAATAGACAAAGACTTTGTTTATTTATTGCCAGAAGAGACCCATTAGGATTCAGCACTGGTGTTTCCATGGTATCACAGAGACATAAACAGAAAACACAGGCTAATGCATTCAGTTAGACAGAGATTTTAAAGTCTAATGCACAATCTAAATATATATCACATATAACCACTATTTATTTAATCTACTGTATATCCTGCTCTGTGACTAGCCAACTATTCCAGAGTTCTAATATCATAAATGTTGCTACTGAAATGCTCAATGCTGCTGATGGTGGAAAATGTTTTTTTAAAAAAACAAAAAACAAAAACAAAACACGGTTGGGGCAGAGGTAATTTTTTTGCCATTTGTGTTGCTTACTTCGACAGCACGGTCATCATCATACCATTAATGGTTGTTTGCTACCTGAGTCTTTTAGCAGTGGGAGGACTATAAATATACTAACTCCCGCAATAAAATCTGTACACCTTCAAACCATGAATTGTATTCAATTAAGTCACCCAAATCAGGTCACAATGAGCAGACCCAAACCAACTAAACAAAAATAAGTATGAAAAAAAGAATCAAAGTTCATTTCATTGGCTCCTAAATTTTATTTATTTAAGAATTTACATCTCACCCTTCATCCAAAGGTCTCATTCTCTTATTGTTTAGGTAGCTAGAGATCAACATAAGGGGACACACATTTATACAAGGTTAGTTGTAGAAAAGGTTCATCACTGGATCAGAAAGCACCTTACGGCCCATTTCCACTTGGCGGGATGGTACAGCTATACCACATCCCACTGAAGATAAGATGGGGCAGACCAATGACGTTTTCACATTACCCACTTCTCCGCTGGATAGGAAAGTAGCACGATGACCCAATGTTGACTAGCGCTTGCACTTGAGCACTAGTCAACGTTACCTGTTCCCTCCCCCCAGGGTAGGATACTCACCTTATTCAGTCTTGGGGCCTGGGCCTCCTCTGGGCACCACCATTTTGGCAGCTGTGCCTCCATGACTGCGCATGTGTCAGCGCCATCATCTTGACAGTGCTGACACTCTGTGCACACGCTGTTGTGTCTATGGTTGTTTGAGGTGTCAGTGTGCTTGTGCAGCACCTCAAATGACCCCAGAATGCTGGCAAGAGTGAATGGTCATGCCACTGGATGCTTCAGGTAAGTAATTAGGTAAGGTTTGTTAAGGTGTGGAGCACAATTTCATACTCCCCACCTAGTCAATGATTAGTGCACTTCTGGGGAGGGAGGACACGCTTGGAGGCTGTAACAGCCTATTCAACGTGTGTATACTCTTCCCCAGAGGTGCACTAATTATGCACTAGAGGCCGTAGTGCAAAAAGGTCTCAGGACACCTCGGCACTTCAAGTGCTGGGGAAATCCTGAAACTAACCACCAGCATTTGACCACTACCATCCCAGCCAGATTGCCATGGAAATGACCACAATGACTTCTGGTGCATGCTGGGCCGCTGCTATGGTGATCACAATGTGGCACACATTTGTGCAGGCACAGCTGCTAGGATTATATTAATTGTGTTTTATTTTCAGCATTTATACATTTTCCAGTGGGCTATTGCTACCCTTGTAGTAATTATACTGGGGTTTTTTTTTGCTCCAGAGTGCATTTATTTCTTTATTTCTTTATATATTTGCTTTTTTATATTTGGGAGTGGTACATATTTTATTCTGTTTATTGATATTTTTTGGCAGAACCCTTTGGTTTGGTTTTTTTTTTTTTTTTTGTCTTTTTACTTGGGTTCTGGTCTATAGGGACTTGTGTTGGTTTGGTGTCACTGTAGTGACAGTGCTGGCACATGCACAGTTGCTCAGGATGCTGGAACCAAGATGGCAGCACCCTGCAGAGGATCGGATCTGCAACTGGACACAGGTGAGTGACCAATTGTGGATGGGCTAGGCTACCATGGACTAGCGCTACTCAATGTTAGTCTGTAACACACCTTAACCATCCAATGGACAAAAAACAAGTGCAGACATTTTCCATTGGGAGTAATAGTAACTGGGCTCACTTGAGATGCCTTTGTTGCTGTAATGGAAATGGAAATGCAGCCTCAGATGAAACTTGGAGGCCCTCATGTTTCCAAGCAATAGTGGCTGGTGTCTTGGACATATTGGAAGAGCTGCATGGGGATTTGTTGTTCTAAGGTGCTTCTGTACCTGCCACCGAGAAATGGATTTAAGAAAATCCATTTCTTGATGATCCATCCTCCCGAGGATCCATCCAAATTAGGGATGGATCCTTGGAGGCCCCACACATCCGCACATGTGCGGGGAGGATGGATTGGGCCGGTCAGATCCCTTGGGTGCTGTGCGGAGGCCACAGCACCCATTCCAAAGGGCATCCGGCCTCCTGCACTGCCGATGCCACCCCTGGACCTGCAGGACTGGGGCATGCAGCTGCCAGTCACTGCACGTTTCCGCTGGCATGTGCCATGCAGGGAAAGAGCAGAAGGAGGCAGACCGGCCTCCTTCCACTATTCCCAAAATGGTGGCTGCCAGCACATCCGGCCCCTCGCCTCTCCGTGTGTGGAAGTGTCCTGCTTCCGAACGGATTGAGGCAAGGGGCCGGATGGAAGACCTAATTTTTGAGGTCCTCCTGGAGGCCAGATCTTTCGGTGGCGAGACCCCCTTAAGAACAGGTCTCACGTGCCAGAATGCGGAAGAAGCCACCGCGAATGGTCCTGGATCTGGCCTACAATGCGGAAGGTAAGTTCCTATCTGTTCTGTATGTGTCTTTAATGGGTTTCTAAATGGGTTTCCACAGCCAGTGCAGAAACACCCCTACTTTAAAGTCCATTAGGTACCACAAGTGACTCTGATCCAAGATATGAAAACTCGCTCCCAAGTTAGATCAAAGAATGGCTTCCAACACATTAAAGAATTCAAAGTGAGGCAAATCTCAAGCAGCCCTTCCGGTATACAGTATGACCAACCGCTACTGCTCATGTGTGATGATCAAGCTTCAGAGTCTGGAGTGAAAGTGAATAACAAACTGGTCCTTTTTATTCTGTACACAAAAGCCAGCCACGTTACCATTGACTTCTGCTTCATCATGGTGATGGTGAAAGTTCTATATCAAACTTAGGGGGCTACATGGAGGTCATGTGGTTTAAATCTGTCAATTTTCCATCTTACACAACAGCATTTGCCATCTGAAGCTGTTTCCTTGCTCTGTTTAATAGTAGGCTAGTTTTGCTGCAAGTTTTCTCCAAGGAATTTTAATGCCTGGTGTGGAAAATCCAAGCAACCACCCACTGTTACTTAGACCTCATTTTAAAATCACAACTGAAAGAACACTTTGTCACCTTTAATGGCTCCCTGAGTGTGTTGCTTGAAGCAGATAGTAGACTGAATCTTTGCTAACTGGCCACATGCTTTAAATGGGTAAAGGTATAGAGTTAATTGTCTGCTTTACTTAGAAGCATATAAAATTGCAGTCGACAAAGTAGATGCTCAGCTATTTCTCATTTGAGCATGCTGTTGGCCAGTTGACTTTTAGCTGGTCAGTTCCATGGATGGAGTGGACTCACCTACAGTGGTAGATATGATCAGCACTGATTTGCCCATTTGAATTCCCAGAACGCCCCATTGCTCTGAGCCAGTTTGGTCTAGTGGTTAGGGAGCTGAACTCTTATCTCGGAATACCGGGTTTGATTCCACCTTCCCTCATGAAGCCAGCTGGGTGAACCTGGGTTAGTCACAGCTCTTTTCTGAGCTCTCTACAGCCCCACCTACCTCATAGGGTGTTCTGTTGTGGGGAGAAGAACAGAAGCTTGTCAGCCACTTTGAGTCCCCTTAAATGGATAAGAAAAGTGGGGTAGAAAAGTCAACTCTTCTTCTTCTTCTGAGGTCTTGTGGGAAATTTGTCACTGACTGAGGGGATTGATGATAAGTTATATTCCCTGATTGTATTATACTGTAAATAGAATTAGCTGTAAAGCATATCTATTCTGTAGTTAAAATGTATTCATAATGGTAGGTTAGATCAAGTGTGATTGACAAGACCTCAGATCACGCCGATAATGTTTTCAGCTGGAGGCAGAGGCAGAAAAGTGTATCTTTCTGATCAGCTTAGGTAAGCTTGGTGAAAGGCATGAAGAGACAGTAAGGATCTGTGGAGACAGAAGAACAGAGACCAAACTAAGCTTGAGACTGATAAAATGTGTGTTGGATTATAAGATAACTTTTTTCTGTTTTGTTCCTTCTGCTCTTTTTTTCTCCTGTTTTCAGATTTGCTTCCTGTTTTAAACTGCTTTTGGATCTTAAGAAGGGAAGCGATATAAAATGCATAAATTAATAAACTTTAAGAACAAGGAAATCCTTCCTGTTCCGAACTCTTACTACTTTGAGCCCCATTCAATCCAATGGTTAGGTTCTGGAACTGTTCTCTGCTGGATTGTGTGTGGAGTGAGAGGGAGGCGTATTATTTTAAGTCAGGGGTTAAGAGACACCAGCCACTTCTCAGGGATGGCAATATGCAAAGATTTAAGCTGCCTGAGGCGTGCTTAAGAGTGGCCCTTAGTAAGAGGTGGTTTTCTGTGAGAGAGAGAGGAGGAGGAGGAGGAGAAGGAGAAATTGGGTGAGAGAAGTGACCTCACCCACTTAAGGGGTCTCAAAGCGGCTGGCAAAGCTTTCTATTCTCCCCACACCAGAAACCCTATGAGGTAGGTGGGGCTGTGAGAGCTCATAAGAGAGCTGTGACTTGCCCAAGGTTCACCTAGCTAGCTTCATGGAGGAGTGTGGAATCAAACCCAGCATTCCCAGATAAGAGTCCGGCTCCTTAACCACAAGACTAAAATGGCTCAGAGGGGAGAAAGAAGAAGAGCAGGAAGCCGTTTTTGCACTTACCTTTACCACAAGATCCTGGCCTTGGAGCCCCTGGGTGGACCCATTCTGGCCACTGGGTCCAGATGGGTTCCCCAGTAAACTGGATCACGCAGGTGTGCCACATTTACATGCCTCTGTTGCCCAGTTTAGCACCTGCTAGACTGCCAGTCGACCTTTTCTGAAAAGGTCTACTGGAGTAGGCAGCCATATTGGGATGCCTAATCCTGCCTATTCTCCAATCAGTGTGGATGGATTGCACTAGCAGGTGAAGTGGCCTTCCTCACACTGTACTAACAGGCAGAAGTAAGGCACACCTTGATATCTCAGTTTCAAGGTAAGTGCAAAAAAGGGCTCCATTCTCCACAGAGTAGGGGATGCAGCTCAGGGAATTCCAGATCTCAGCAACTCATGAAGGATGCTATTAATTAGATATAGGAATTCAATTAAAAGTATTATAAGAATTTTCATTTTGGCAGGGCTAGCCAATGCTTAGAAAACCCCTGCTCTTTTCACCCGCTGGGACCAGGAAAAGATAAAGAAATTTCTGCTTGCATTGAAGTAAGAAAGCAGTAAGAGGGAGAAGGTAGTATTATTTAGAAGGGAGGCTCACTAGAGGAACTGTACCCCTAAAATCCCTCATGCTGATTTTTGGATTAATGGTTTAGTAGTTTCTCAGTTCAGTTCCTCTTCCTTTGATAAGTTGTGAGATATATTTTAATTAATAGGATTCCACTCCACCCCCTTGCAAAAATAAATGTTTAGGAGTTTTTTTTTTAAAGCTTTCTAACTATGTTCTAGATACACTTAAAGAACACTGTGTTATATAAGGAAAAGGATAAATGAAGCAAAACTGTGTTGAATTACTCGAACACGTGAACAGTCCTCTGAGGGAAAGGGGGAGAGGCATAATTTTGCAGGATGTATAATAGTTCCCTGATTTGATTTTCATTTCTTTGCATAACTTTGTTTACTGAATTGCATCACATTAACTTTTCATTTGCTGCACACTACATTTCATGGTGACAAAGAACAATATACCATATCAGAATATTGAAAATACTGTTAATGGGTTTCCACGGAATGGCCAAGGTTTGGTCTAAAACATGTGGTGGAATCGTGGGATGAAAATAAACATGAGTTTTTGATGAATATAAAAGTAAGCTTTAACCAATTAAAAGAGGCAACCCTAACCCTTAGGTTTACTATAAGAATGTCAATAAGACGACAAATAAGGGAAATGTATAAAATACATTTATTCTTTTGAATAAATTAACCTATTCCATGTGTCCCCATCTAGAACAAAAGCTGTGGACTCTAGCGGCTGAAAAAGTGCATCCTTAACAAGAGATACCAGGGGCGTTTTCACACTTCCCTTCCCGTCCAGTGGACAGGAAAGGGATGAAATCAACTAATGTTGACTAATGATCGCACTTGCAATCACTAGTCAACACGAGGGATTGCACGAATATTCGTGCTATTTGGAATTCGTATGAATCAGATTTTCCAGTATTCGTAGAAGCTTTGGTTGAAGCTTCTGTGGATACCAGATGCCCCAGCCCTCACCCCCCATGGCTGCCCACTGACCTCCACGGCCTCCCCCATGCCCCCTGACCTTTTCAGATGCACTTTGGTGGCATCCCGGGCCTCTTTCGGGGTTCTTCAGAGCACAATATAGGCCTTCTGGAGCTGAGCAAAGGTACTTTTGATTCTGGGTCAGGTCTGACCCAAAACCGGAAGGCCTTTTTCCAGATTTCCACTGCACCTGCATGGACACCACGTTTCCTGCCCACCAAATGCAGTGAACCAGATGCAGAGTGAACTGTCACACTGCCGGACACTTCAGGCAAGCTTTAGGTAAACATCGGTAAAGGTGTGGACCTAACCAACAGTTAGTGAGCTTCTGGGGAGGGTGGGCACATTTGTAGTCTGTAGCAGCCTAATCGACGTGGGTATGCTCTTTGCCAGATGTTCACTACTTGTTGGCTAGTGGCCTAAGTACATGTAAAACAAGGCTGAATTGGAAGTGTTCTTTCTACCTTCTCTGGCAGTCAGTTCATCTACAACGCAGTCAGAGCTTCCAGCTTGGACAGTGTGGATTTGTCTGCACACTCCCTTGCTCTTGGCACTTTTGAAACAATCTGTATCTCTTTAAAGAGGCGGCCTCCCCAACCACTTAGCTCGCGCTTCATTCCTTCATATTGACTCCTATCAGAGATCTAACAGCTCAGGTGTCTTCTGAACAGTGGGTAACAATACCGCTGTCTGCACATCCAGTTCCTGGGGGCTTTGAGATCATGCTAGCGTTTTCTTTTCTCGGGGAGAAATGGTCTGACCTTGTGAACTGACCGAGTCTAAATAGACAAATGCTTTCACTTACTTCAGGTTTGCCAAGTTTACAGGGAGCCAGGTGCATGCAGGAAAATGACCCTGACACCATCAGAGGAAAAATTACTTTAGCTGCAATAAACCATGTAGCTATTATTAACCTGCTTTCCAAATGAGATCTCTTGGATGCCGTTAGCTTTGTGCTGTCTGAAGCTATGCCAGCTCCTGTAATATCGCTAGTTCTTTATTCGCTCTCTCTTTTTTCATCCTTGAAGAGAGATTGTGCGCTAGGATTACTTTACTTTATTGTCCAGAAATATCAGCTATGATTAATGCCCTGCTCGAGACACTACATCATATTTTCCCTTTGGGGCACCGTGTGCAATGTCCTTTCCTGCACCTTCCTGTCCCAGCAAACAGGTTCACCTATATTGTGTTTACAGAAGGACATATTTTCCACTGCCTCCTGGCTGCACATATTATCACACTAGTCTGTGGTAGCTGGCGCTTGAGATAAATCCTATTCAAGCAAGACAGGGCTACACATCTGTGGAAAGCCAGGATTTTAGGAACAGCAGTGCGCCACAGTCCAGAGAAATGTAACAAAAGTTACTTAAAGAGGAAACGAATAGAAACCCAAGGTCTGAATCCAATAAAGTGTGAAAGGGAGGTCTGCAGATTTTTGCTGCAAGGGGAATTGATGAGCAGTTTGGGGGTATACCTTTGGATTTGATATTTTGAGAGACCCAACTTAGAAAAGGTCCCTTCTTCTCATGCTCTTTCCTCTATGGATCTAGAACATCATCGCACAAGGGCAAAGCCTTCACCAGCTCTCGAATCCCAGCAAATGGCCTTTAGAGGCATCCTGCCTGTCTCCCCAGCCTGGAAGATGTACCTAGGCATCCATTCTAGGCATTGATACGCATGTCATACATGAATATCTAACCTGTTCTTAAAGCTATCTAGGCTGGTTGCTCTTCTCATCTCTTCTGACAACAAACGTTGTGTACAGGTGAAGTACATCTACTGTAAATCACGCCACAACCATGCTATTTATCACCATCTGGATGCAGCTATTGTGACTTGAAAAGTGAATGGGTGAACCTTATTCACTGGAAAAGGACAATGTGCTAATGGAGATTTATTTCAGTTTTTGCTGCTGTGCATCACATATGCAAGTCCCTGCAGTTCCAAACACTGGCAAATGAACAAGTACATGTGAATCTTTCCCTGTATGCAACATGAACATGAGGTATGAAGAATGCTACTTTAATTGCTTTTCTACTTCCAGAAGAATAAGGCAGCTTCCTTGCTACTGAATGCTAGGGGTGCTAACTGGAAACTCAGGGTGTTTTTCCACTGCCACTAGGGGTGTTTTTCCACTGTCAGAAAGCACCCATTTTTTTACCCATTAAGGACCCATTTGGGTGTGAGCTGGATGTTCCCATTTCCACCACGGCACCCATTTGGGACCTGATTGTTTCAACTGCCGCTGGGGAAATCCGGATCAAATGGGTACTTTCTGGCTTTTAATCGGATTTTCTGTAGACCCCATTAATGGGGTCAACAATGGGGTCTTCAGGCAGAAAATCCATATTAAAGGGAGCCTGTTTCCACACTTGTGTGGCAATGGGGTCTAGAGGAGGCTAGGGAGAGGGGCACCCATGGGGGTGGAGCCCCAAAACATAAGCTTCAAACTCATTTCAAAGTCATTTTGACGTCACTTCGAAGTCTATGCAAAATAGCTCCTTTGAAGTCTGTGCTGATCTTCAGAGTGAACTTCGAAGTGACTCCGAAGTCACTTTGAAGTCACTTCAAAGTTCACTCTGAAGATCAGCACAGCATTCAAAGGAGCTATTTTGCACAGACTTCGAAGTGACTTTGAAGTGACTTCGCAATGACTTTGAAGCCACTTTGAAGATTGCATCCCCTGTCCCCTCAAACACCTGGGGTGACAGGCAGACCCCTCTTGGGTAGATCCGGATTTCCAAATGGGTGCTCTAGTGTTGCCATGGAAGGGAGGCTAGCACCCATTGCTATTGGGTGCTAGACCACCCATGGAACACATAGGGTACTTCCTTTGATCCGGATTAAGGAATGTACCCATTCCTTAGATCCGGATCTTCTTAGATCTGGATTAAAGGAGTACGGTGGAAAAACACACAATTAAGTACTTCTAGTGACAGTGGATAAACACCCCCCGACTCCCTATATAGCTGCCCTGTGTATGGAGGTCCACAAACTGAGTCTGTTTGAAACTTATTCCTAGCAATGAAGTAATTATTAGGCTTAGGATGCCTTGACCTCTCATGCTGGCAGTTGGGGGTCTCCTGGATGGGAATGGCTGCAAAGGCCAATTTGTTTGAACTTGAGAAACAAAATCTTCCTGGTGTTGGTATATTCCTCTCTCTCTCTCTGTACGTGTTCTCAACTTTCAGTTTCAGCTGGTTCCTCTTTTCTTGGCTTTGCAGGGAGGGCTGAGATTTTCTAGCTCGTGCAAAGGCAATGCATTTGTGTTTGAGTCTAGTGGTTAGGGAGCCAGAATCTTATCTGGGAATACCGGATTCGATTCCACTCTTCTCCACAAAGCCAGCTGGGTGACCTTGGGCTAGTCACGCCTCTCTTCTGAGCTCTCACAGCCCCACCTACCTCACAGGGTGTCTGGCATGGGGAGAAGAATAGAAAGCTTTATCAGCTGCTTTGAGTCCCCTTAAACGGGAGAGAAAGGTGGGGTAGAAAGGCGAATTCTTCTTTTTATGCTCAGATGCAAACTTCTGAAGTTGTGTAACCAGCACTCCAGGGATGGTTATATTCATTTAGCTTATATTTCGCATCAATTTCCCTAAAAACAGATGTTTCTTAACAGATTTCCAATTTTAATCCTAAAATTTGTCCTATCTGCATGTTACTTTTCTTTTTAAAAAAATTACTGTAAAACAAAGCAAACTAAAAAATTACATTTTATAAATAGATTGTCAAATAAATAAAACTGAAAGAAAGAAACCCCGGCCCCTATTTACTGAATTTTTATATGTGATTTTCACTTGTATGCAAACATCTCTATTCCCTCCACAGGCCTATCTGTTGACATAAGTAGGAATAGACAAGAGATGTGACATAAGCATTTCTGCTGAGATGGTGTCCCCTGCTTTTGTGTCCTCCTGTATTTGTTCCAGAATTACCTAAGGCTTGGCAACGTAAGAGGAACCCTTCTGGATCAGTCCACAGCCCATCTACTCCAGCATCCTCTCTCACACAGTGGCCCAGCAATTGCTTATGGGCAACTCAAGCAGAAAACAAGGGCAAAACCTCTTGAATCCAAGCAAATGGCCTTTAGAGGTATCCTGCCTTTCCCCAACTGGGAGGATGTACCTAGGCATCCATTTTGTAGGCATTGATACACTTGTCATCCATGAATTTCTCTGACCCTTCCTTAAAGCTATCTAGACTGGTTGCTGTTACCACGTCTTCTGGGAACAAATTCCATAAACTGGTGACCCTCTGGGTGAAGAAATACTTCCCCTTGTCTGCTTTGACTCTCCTACCCATCAGGTTCATAGATGCCCCCTGGTTCTAGTGTTGTGTGATAGAGAAAAGAAATTTTCTCTATCCATCTTATTTATACCATGCATGATTTTATATATTTCAATGAGAACACAAGTTATGTTTTCTAAATAAAGTGTTTATTTACAGGTAGCATCATTATTTATTTATGGACTACCTACTTTGCAACCACTCAAGGTAACTACAATTCAATAAAAACTGAGATGAATGAATGGTATTATTACAATATATGGTAACTGCTGCCAGAGATGGAAAATGGAAGATGTCCCAGCGATATAACACTGGGTAATTAAGATACTGGGATTTGTGGAAATGGGCAAACTAACCATGTTTTGATAAGAGATTTGTTATTGGCAAATTTGACAAAGAACTGGCAACCTTTTGTTGCCTATTACGGAATCAAGAAAATGATGTATTAATTGCAGGTTTTGTGGACTAAGCAGGAAATTAGATGAAGTCGGAGAAGTGGAGGAAAAAACATATGGGAGGCCAAACTCTAGGGGTGCAACAAGAAGGAGACTGGAAGTCATTAAATGTAATCAAGAGATTGACTGTATATTTTTAAAATTTCTTTAATGTAAGTTTTAAGTAATTTTGAGAAAATAATAACCTCTGAAGTCACTATTAGTTTTTATCTTCACATCCTGCCCCTCAGAAGTCCTTCCTGAGGCCTTGATGGATGATTACTAGGGATGCGCATGAATATTCATGACATTTGATATTCATGTGAATTCGCATGAATTCAGACATTCGTATACAAATTGAATGCTATGACATTCATACATTGACATTCATATTCGTATGAATGTTTCAGAACATTCATGAAACAGGGAAGTGGGAAGGCGGCTACACCAATCACATCTGTAATGGTTCCAGAGTGCATTCAACATGGACTGAAAGCAGATTCAAAATGGATTCTGGGCAGATTTGACACTTTCAGAGCAGATACGTTACAGGATATGTATCAGATACATATCAGATACATATGCGTTCATGTTGGATATTCGTACAAATTTGTACAAATAGTTTGTATTGAGTAGAATCCTACCACATTTGAAGGGGATCTATTCAAACAAGTATGAATTTTCTTACATTCGATTCAATACGAATAATAAAAAAAAACATTCAGCACATCCCTATAGGTTACATCTCCCTTCATACTTCAGCATCAGTAGGGATATGAAAAGGGAGTTTCACCCATGTAATGGAGATCTGGCCTATATGCACAATCAAATTAAGATTTTTTTTTGGTTGTTGTTTGACATTATTTGTCAGTACACAGCACAGCTTTTTAAGGTCCATGCGATGTGTCCGTTGGTCATGTAGTGATGTTGCATGTACAAAAAAATGAAAAGCTGAGGAAAAGCTGTGTGTATGTATGATATTCAAAAATAATAGAGCAATATTTTAAGGATTCCTGCAGCTCTGGTTCCACTTCAGAAATGAGACTAATGAGTTAAAATGCTGTAAAATATCCCTGAACAGAATTAGAAATATTCAAAATAAAGGATTTCATATAACAATATTTCTGGATGTCTGAAGGAGCAGCTAGGCCTTGTGGAATGCCTTCCCTTCTGATGTATGTGAGGTGCCTATATTTTCAGTTTTTAAGACACCTATTGAAGGCAGAGCTCCTCACCTACCTCTTCTTCCTAAACCAAATAACTTAAATAAGACCCATAACGTTACCTAAAAACTTGTTCTTTTTAACCTTGTTTTTAATGTTGATTTCTGTAAGCTGCCATATTTGTTAAGAAAAGGGAAATGGTATATAATAAATAAATAAATAAATAAATATACCCCATCTATTAGCTTCAGGGCATGGCTGACACAATAGCTCACCAGAGCAAAATATTGCATTCCCCCTCAGAAAAAAGCCAGCAACCCGTAGCTTTCAATGGAAATGACAGTTGTCCATGTGTTCAATGGTACCATTATATAGACTTAGATTCACAGACCCCCTCATCAGTGCAGCTGGCCAATAGTGGCCACGGCGCACACACGCGCCGTGGACGCCGGGCCTCCCTGTGCCAGGAGCCACAGCATAGCGACCAGGTAAGCACCGGATTGAGAAAACGCAACCCTGGGCAGGGTGGGGGTAGCGGCTGTGTCTCCCCTCTTGCTTGAGAAGGCATCATCGTGCTTTCTCAGGCAAAGAGGAACCCGGGGAATCCAACTGCCGGCTTTGCCATGGCAGCTCCGAAGGAACCAATGGTGAAGGCCGGTGGGCAGGGCCAGCTGTCAAAAAGAGAGCATGCGCTCTCCCTCTTTGACAGCTGGGCAGGGCTTCCGGAGGCCAGATTGGGATGGGTCCTGGTGCGTCTGCACCAGCACCCTCTCCAATTCGGCCCTGCCCCCACCACATAATCAAGGCCCCACTGTGCACATGTTTCACATTGTCATTCAGACTTTACTAGTTTGTATGGAGTCTTGTTCCAAATTCCTGATCTTGATGCACTTTCTTTTTCCTTTTTAGTTTCAGTTATGAAGACCATACTATGAGAGTTCAAAAATAAAAATAAAAAATAAACTTGCATTGCATTTTCCTAAATTTCATCGATTCCACTTTTCTTTATGGCTCACATTTTATTACAATATATGCAAAATGCTTAGCTCCTCAAAACAGTTTTAACAGGTCATTTTCCTCCTATAATAGCCAAATCAGCAGCAAAAGCACTTCATGATTGAAAATGCAATGGCAGAAGTCTGTTAGGAATATGTACTGCTCAGTAACTATTCCACATCTATGGGAACAAAGGATTTTGATATGAGCAGAGATTATAGCTACTGAATTTTCTTTATTTTTAACAGCTCAGGATAAATAAAGGGAAGAGACGTTTACTGGATCTGTGCTTCCAAATGTCCTTGACCTAATGACATTATTGACTGATTTCTTCCTTTTTTTTACCATTCTAGTGGTCTACAAGGACAAAGCTGCATTCACTGCCTCTCTCAGCTATTAATTATGATATATAAAATAACCACTAAGAAAGAGCCCTTGAAAAGAGATTTTTTTTAAAAAAGCCCATGAACACAGAGTGAAACAGTGCACCAAATGGCGAATGATTATGCAAATCATCCACTTGAATGTTCTGCTTCAGACTATATAGAAAAAGCATAGAGAAATTAACTTAGGGTAAATGTTCGTTTACTGTGCACTCTGGTGCATGCCTATTTTTAAGCTTCAGAGATACTGTACGCTAAAAATGCTGGCAACATGTCATCATTGTGGCAAGACTAACAGACAGTCCTGACACCTGAAGTATTTTTACACTTCCCTTCCCTTCCGGGGGATGGGAATAGTACACACCCACTGGTGTACTAGCATTCACATTTGTGAATGTTGGTGAATGCCATCGCTCCCCCCACCCCCATACACCATCTTCTTCCTGGAGGCCTGCACGACCACGCGTGCACCAGCGCATGCACCAGAACACCGTGCATGTACATTCATGTTTGGAGTCATCTGTTGTGTCAGTGCACTTGAGTGGCATCTCACATGATGCACCCAATATACAGAGGGTGCTTCCACACTTATTGCTGGAAATCCGGATCTATTACATCCGGATTTACTAAATCCGGTTTAGAATAGATCTGGATTTACTAACTCCGGTTTGCGGTAGATCCAGATTAACTAAATCCAGTTTAAGGTAGATCCGGCTTAACTAACTCAGGTTTAAGGTAGCTCCATATCTGTTAGATATGGATCTACCAACACCCGTTCCATCCGCACACGCGTGGGAAGGATGGATTGCGAGGAACAGATTCTGCTCTTGCTGTGCGGACGCAGTAGCACAGATTTCAAGACGGCTGCCCCAGGAGTGGCATGATTGGAGCATTCAGCCATCAGTCACTGCCACTTTCCAGCCATGCGTGGGTGCGCCAGGGACGGGCCACAAATCAATCAGCGGCTTGCCTGGGCACCCATGCCCGCTGGGCAGTGAAGCCTGCTTTTTGTGAATTGAATCACCGCATTTGACAGCCGGGCAAGGGACCGGGAGGGGAGCACGTGTGCGCCGATGGCTGCAGAGCTCCAGTCGCAGCTCTCTCGCCCTCGCATCCCAGGTTTGCAGACACCGCAGGGGGCAGGGCAGGGCAGGGCAGATTGCAGCAATGATCCCCAGCTGCTAGGATACCCCTTACGTGGAAGGGAGAAGCAGGATAGGTGAACCACCACTTCAGAGACTTCCCCTCAGGCGGCGGGGCCAGTGAGGGGCTCCCTCTTTCACCCCGATTCAGCCTGGGGCCGCCATGGCCACGGGTCCCCTTTTGTCAGCCAGACAGAGCTGCGGCTGTCTCCTTCGGCGATGCCGCTGCCACGGGAGGCTCCATGCCCTGGGCAAGACACCATCGCTACCCACCCATGAGTGGGGCCCTTTCCCTGGGGTCAAATGGCCCTTGGGGTTCCCTGCCGGGCCCCTGCATCCAGCTTGTTGTGCCTCTGCCAGCATAGCTGGGCACCTGCCTGATGCAAAGCCCTATGGGGGGGAATTCATGGCTGGATTGTGCTTCTCCCTGCTTTCTCAACATGGCTGCTCCGTGGTGTGTTGCCACACTCAACATGGTGACTTCCTGTCCCGTCCCATGTGTTCTCTCTCCTGTCCGGGTCCGGACGCATCCTGCCTTAGTGCAGTTCTAGAGCAGAAACACCCATTAAGACCACCTTCAATGTGGTGTGCCGTTAAACCCCATTAAGCACACATTAGGGATGGATATGTGCGGATGCGCCTTGCCGGAAGTGTGCCAAATAGGTCCACCTGTGTGGATGCGGGTCTTCCAAAGTGTGCTTAATGGGTGCTACTGTGCGGATGTGCCTCACCGGAAGTGCACCAAATAACTCCACCTGTGCGGACATGGGTTTCCCGATGTGTACTTAATGGATGTGTACTTAATGGGTGTTACTGTGCGGACGCGCCTCACCGGAAGTGTGCTAAATTGGTACGTGTGTGCGGACGTGGGTTTCCCAGCTGCTGGGCTGAGTACTTACCTTGCCCCACCCCATCCACTCCACAAGCTAGAAAGAACAAGCTGGAAGGAGAAGGAGGAGGACCTGCAGCTGCTGGGCTGAGTACTTACCTTGCCCCACCCCATCGACTCCACAAGCTAGAAAGAACAAGCTGGAAGGAGAAGGAGGAGGACCTGCAGCTGCTGGGCTGAGTACTTACCTTGCCCCACCCCATCCACTCCACAAGCTAGAAAGAACAAGCTGGAAGGAGAAGGAGGAGGACCTGCAGCTGCTGGGCTGAGTACTTACCTTGCCCCACCCCATCCACTCCACAAGCTAGAAAGAACAAGCTGGAAGGAGAAGGAGGAGGACCTGCAGCTGCTGGGCTGAGTACTTACCTTGCCCCACCCCATCCACTCCATAAGCTATAAAGAACAAGCTGGAAGGAGAAGGAGGAGGACCTGCAGCTGCTGGGCTGTGTACTTACCTTGCCCCACCCCATCCACTCCACAAGCTATAAAGAACAAGCTGGAAGGAGAAGGAGGAGGACCTGCAGCTGCTGGGCTGGGTACTTACTTTGCCCCACCCCACTTATTCTTCAAGCTATACAGAACAAGCTGAATAAGTCTTCGGGGGTGGTCTCTATCTCCTCCTGGAGCTGCAACTGATAAGCTGTGGTTTTTCAGGCATTTTTCTTGACCCCACCTTTGCAGGGCGAGTTTTTAAATTGTGGGGCGGCTGTTTTTAGAATTGTTGTTTTAATCGTTTAGTGTTTAATACTTTCTTAGCTGTGTGTGTGTGTGTGTGTGTGTGTGTGTGTTGTGCTTTGGGTAGGGAGACATGTGCCAAGGCCAGGCAGGAGGGGGAGGAGTGGGTCAGGGGGGCAGTGGTATCACAGTGGTAATGGGCAGAGGGAGATATGGCGTTGGGAAGCAGAAGAGACAGATTAGGAGAAGGGGTGATAGATGCATTGAAGCCATCACTCCTTCTGTTCTGTTTCCCAGCCAACAGAGTTTGGGGAAGTCTACCAACCACCCTGCTGCTCTGGCCGTGCTGCTCCTGAATGCCAGGTCGGTCCGGAATAAAACATCTGTCATACATGACTTGATTTTGGATCAAGGGGCCGATCTGGCATGCATTACTGAGACCTGGGTGGATGAATTGGGTGGGCCTAGTCTTGCCCAGCTTTGTCCCCCAGGATACTCAGTGCAGCACTGTTCCAGACCAGAGGGTAGGGGAGGGGGTGTTGCTGTAGTCCACCGGACGTCCATTCCCCTCACCAGACGACCAATTCGCACTGTAACAGGGGTTGAAGGCCTGTTTATGCTGTTGGGCCAGAGAGACAGGATAGGGATGCTGCTGGTGTACCGTTCACCCCACTGCCCAGCATCCTCCCTATCTGAGCTGGCTGAGGTGGTCTCGGATGTGGTTTTGGAAGCCTCTGCCACGGTGGTGTTGGGGGATTTCAACGTCCACGCCGAGGCTACGCTCAGTGGACCAGCTCAGCTCTTCATGTCCTCCATGACAACCATGGGGCTGTCTCAACTTGTATCTGGTCCGACTCATATAGCAGGTCACACCCTTGATTTGGTTTTTGCCTCAGAGCGGACTGGTGAGTATCCGTTGATAGGAGGGCTGACTGTCAACCCGTTGTCATGGACGGATCACTCGCTGGTGAGTTTTGGACTTAAAATGGCAGCTCCCATCTGTGGGGTGGGACCTATTGAAATGGTCCGCCCCCGGAGACTTATGGAATCTGAGCGATTCCTGAATGCTCTGGGGGATTTTCCGGTTGGCATGACTGGCGCTCCTGTCGAAGCCCTGGTTTCTCTCTGGAATCAGGAGATGAGCAGGGCTATTGACATGATCGCTCCCAAGTGCCCTCGGCATGCTTGTGGAGCCCGAAAAGCTCCTTGGTACTCCATGGAGCTGCGGGCTATGAAACAGGAAGGTCGACGGCTAGAGCGCAGGTGGCGTAAATCCGGCTGTGAATCTGACCGAACACAGGTTAGAGCACACTATTGTGCCTACCATGTGGCGGTGACGGCGGCGAAAAAGAATTTTTTCTCCGCCACCATTGCGTCCTCGAGTAGCCGTCCAGCAGAGCTTTTCAGAGTAGTGAATGGCCTCATAAAACCAAGCTCAAAGAAGTATGAGCCAGGGCCAAGCAATATCTGCTGTGACAAATTTGCAAAGCACTTCGAGGACAAAGTCGCCCAGATTCGTAGGGGATTGGATGTCACAATTGGACAGAGTCCAGATGAGGCGTCCAGAGAACTGTCTGGTCCTGTTTGGTTGGATCAGTTTCAATTGTTGCAGCCTGAGGACGTGGACAAGCTACTTGCGGGGGTACGGCCGACGACGTGCTCTCGAGATCCCTGCCCCTCATGGCTGATAAAGACTAGCCGACAAGGTATGACCGGGTGGATCCAGGAGGTAGTGAACGCCTCTCTGAGGGATGGGGTGGTTCCACTGGCCCTGAAACAGGCTGTGGTGCGCCCCCTCCTGAAGAGAGCCTCCCTGGATCCAGAAGATCTAAACAACTATCGCCCGGTAGCTAACATACCTTTCTTAGGCAAGGTTCTGGAGAGGGCTGTCGCTGTTCAACTGCAAGCATGCTTGGAAGAAGCTGATTATCTAGACCCATTTCAATCTGGCTTCAGGCCCGGTTATGGCACGGAAACCGCCTTGGTCACCCTGGTTGATGACCTTATCCGGGAGAGAGACAGGGGGAACGCTACCCTGTTGGTTCTCCTGGACCTCTCAGCGGCTTTTGATACCATTGACCATGGTATCCTTTTGGAGAGACTACGGAGTTTAGGAGTGAGAGGCAATGCGTGGCACTGGTTCCGCTCCTATCTCCGGGATAGATCTCAGATAGTGACTGTGGGAGACACTGTTTCGACACCCTGGGAACTCACTTGTGGGGTTCCTCAGGGGTCGATCTTATCTCCCATGCTATTTAACATCTATATGAAGCCGTTGGGAGAGGTCATCCGGAGATTTGGAGTGAGGTGTCATCAGTATGCAGATGATACCCAGCTCTATCTCTCTGTACCATCTGAATCAGGAGAGGCAGTTGAAGTGCTTGACAGGTGTCTGGAGGCAGTAATGGGCTGGATGAGGGTGAATAAATTGAAACTGAATCCAGACAAGACAGAGGTGCTGTGTGTCACAGGGTCTCGGGTCCGGGTAGTTGGGAGATACCCTGTCCTTGATGGGGCTGCAATGCCCTGGAAGGGACAGGTGCGTAACTTGGGGGTACTCCTGGACTCTGCGCTAACACTTGAAGCTCAGGTGGAGGCCGTGGCCAGGAGTGCCTACTCCCAACTACGGCTAGTCCGTCAACTGAAGCCACTCCTGGATAGAGACGACTTGGCCACAGTTATCCATGCTCTGGTAACCTCTAGATTGGACTACTGTAATGCGCTCTACATGGGGCTGCCCTTGAAGACGGTTCGGAAGTTGCAGCTAGTGCAAAACGCAGCCGCGAGAGTGCTGACCGGAACATCTAGCCGGATGCACATCACGCCAGTCTTAAAAGAATTGCACTGGCTGCCAATTCACTACCGAGCCCAATTCAAGGTTTTGACTTTGACTTATAAGGCCTTAAATGACTTGGGCCCCAAATATCTAAAGGAACGCCTTCTCCCATATCGACCTGCCCGTGCCTTAAGATCAAGTGGCGAGGCCCTCCTGGTTGTCCCACCACCTTCAACAGTGAGGTTGGTGGGCACCCGGGAGAGAGCCTTTTCTGTGATGGCCCCCAGACTGTGGAATAGCCTCCCCCTTGAGGTGCGTCAGGCCCCTTCCTTATATATATTTAGGAGGGCAGTAAAGACGCACCTCTTTGCCCTGGCCTTTGGCTAAGTTGTTAATGTTCCCTCCCTCAGTACAGACATTATTTTAAACATGTTGTATATTGTTTTATATGTATGGAAATTTTTAACGTCTTTTAATGTGTATTCTGTTTTAATTTGTTGTTTTAAAGTTGTAACCCGCCCAGAGACCTTCGGGTATGGGGCGGGATATAAATGTAAATAATAAATAAATAATAAATAAATGTGTGCTTACTGGGTGTTAAAGGGCCTGTGCAGAAGCAGCCAGAGTGTGAATGGGTTTTATCAGAGACAGCAAAGGCCATATCCGGGCAAGGTAAGTCTGCGTGTGGAGCACAGAATCATGTTCCACACATAGTTTGGTCCTGCGTGGAAGGGACCACTTCTGATCTGGAAACAGCCCCTTCAAGTGCTGAGGCACCATCTCAGAGTGTACTGCATGCAAACTGTAGGTCTAAGTGCAGAAAGGCCCCATGTTGGGACACTGCTGGTCTGTGATTGCCAAAAACAGATCAATGGGCAGTGTGAGATACCTAAGGTCATTGTGCACAGTTTTTCAGCCTTAAAATCTTCCAAAAACATCTTATGCTAATACTAATTTATTTATTTATTTATTTATTTATTTGAATATTTCTTAAATATTTCTCTTATGCTCTTATACTTCAGCCTCCCTTTTTCTGCTCTCTTCTAGAATTGTCCAGAATTTGGAAGCAATTACATTATGACATATTTAAATTAGTTACATTAATCTCTCTTTGATCTAGCAGAAGTAGTCGACTTTGGCTGCTGGCGGTAGGGAGACAGAACCTGACCTCAAGGGAGCTGCTCCCCGGTTTACCGGTATTTACAGAATCAAAATGGGTCTGTTCACAGCATTCTATCCACAGCTCACAATAATGAGGCCTTATCCAGTGTTCTATGCCTTATCCCAAATTTGCCAGACTAACTTGGCTTAATGAGAAAATCCCAAACATTATACCCCACTCCCTCTGATGGTAAGAGCTTGCATGAATCATTGATTTCAATGAGAGAGTGTTAAGTATGTGGTTAACTCTCATATTGCAATCAATAGGAATTAAGTGTGCTTAACGTTTGGGTGGATGACACTCTTCTACAGTACCTTTTAAGCAGCATGAGTTGAATGGGTCTGCAAAAAAAATATTAAGGTATTTGAATACCAGTGCAATTTGCAGTCAGTGCACTGAAGGCAACAGAAGCATGCTTTCTCTTAGATTGCATCTAGTCAAGATTTTACAGACATTTCTAATCTTAAATCAAAAAAACCTTGGGAGAGCCAGACATGAAAATGAGCATCTTCCATGCCAGACTAACAAATGTGTGAAATTTTGTAGAAATCTATTCTCACAGTTTCATTATGTGAAGGATTAGTGTTTAATTCAGGCAGGCTTCAGGGTCTCACTAATAAGTAATATGATTAAAGCCTATTGTGGAAAGGAAAAGAAATTCACCCAATATTCGAGGACCATGTAAATTATATACAGAGTCTAAGTTTAGCTCAATATAGCTTTCCTCGTGTTTAAGCAGTTTTCCAAGAATTGTGTTAAAAGCCTCATGCACTATAACAGGAAGAATTGGTTTATAAAATAAAATAGGAGTGAAACGACGTTCCCCATTAACATTTGTTGCCTTGGTCCATGGGCCTTACTGCAGTTTGCTTCCCACCCTTGGGACAGGAAAAGTGCATCCCCACTAGTGTGTGTTAGCATTTGCACTTGTGAACACTAGTGCACATCAAATGAACCCCCCCTTGCACCAGGACAGTCACCTGGGTCGGTTGCATGCCCAGGTGCCACCATTTTCTTTGCACTAGCTGATGTGACTGTGTGTGAACCATCACCATCACCATGATGACATTGATGCACCATGCACACACAGTCACATTTGGGGTCACCTGATGTGCTAGCATGCTTGAGTAGTATGTCGGCTGACCCCCCAGCACCTGGAAGAGGTGCAGATGGTCCCACAGCTGACCTGTAAAGGTCAGCTTTGGGATGTGTGTGGTTTACGATTTTGTGCACCACTGCTAGTAGATGCTGGCATAGCTTCTGGGAAGGCAGGAGTTGTTTCTGAAGGGAGGAGATGTTTCTGAAGATGTTCTTTACCAGAAGCTACCCTAGCGTGCGCTAAGAGGCCTAGTGCAAATTGGCCTCATGTCCCAACTTCTGTGTGAAGGTGACTTGGACAGAGAAGATAATAGGGGAAATGGCACCTTTGTTTCAATTTTGGAGCAGGGAAGTCCTCAAAATGGGGCCCTCTCCATGTAGGCTGGGTGAAATGGACCTGCAAGGGAGGCATCTCTGTCAGTGACCATGCCAGGAAAGGGACTGATGTGTTTACTGCAAGGTGCTGCCACTGAAAATGGATATAGGGAGACCATGCACACCTTCTTGGACCTACAAATGCACCTGGACAGGCAAGTGGAGATGTGGCCTAAATCTCTCTAGGGGCCTTTTTCCACTAGGGCTTAGAACCCTTCTAAGACCCCATTAGGAACCTGATTAGTACCTGAATGGTACCAATTGGGAAGGCCCTGTCCTCACCTGAACCCCATTGAAGGCCACATCTGCAAGGCCCTGTCCCCATGAGGGCAGGGGAAATCTGGATTTAATGTGTCCTTCAGGCCCTTAAATCTGGATTTCGTGTGGACCTGATTAAAGTGTCCAGACGTGCTCTCTGGATCCCTGCCCCTCATGGCTGATAAAGACTAGCCGACAAGGCATGACCGGGTGGATCCAGGAGGTAGTGAATGCCTCTCTGAGGGAGGGGGTGGTTCCACTGGCCCTGAAACAGGCTGTGGTGTGCCCCCTCCTGAAGAGGGCCTCCCTGGATCCAGAAGATCTAAACAACTATCGCCCAGTGGCTAACATACCTTT
Organism: Aspidoscelis tigris stejnegeri; assembly: GCA_023333525.1. Lineage (NCBI taxonomy): Eukaryota > Metazoa > Chordata > Lepidosauria > Squamata > Teiidae > Aspidoscelis > Aspidoscelis tigris. The sequence continues at coordinate 72,890,996 of JALMGA010000007.1, read as the reverse complement.
TTTAGGCAAGGTTCTGGAGAGGGCTGTCGCTGTTCAAGTGCAAGCACGTTTGGAAGAAGCTGATTATCTAGACCCATTTCAATCTGGCTTCAGGCCTGGTTATGGCACGGAAACCGCCTTGGTCGCCCTGGTTGATGACCTTATCCGGGAGAGAGACAGGGGGAATGCTACCCTGCTGGTTCTCCTGGACCTCTCAGCGGCTTTTGATACCATTGACCATGGTATCCTTTTGGAGAGACTACGGAGATTAGGAGTGGGAGGCAATGCTTGGCACTGGTTCTGCTCCTATCTCCAGAATAGATCTCAGATAGTGGCTGTGGGAGACACTGATTCGACACCCTGGGAACTCACTTGTGGGGTTCCTCAGTTGTCAATCTTATCTCCCATGCTATTTAACATCTATATGAAGCTGTTGGGAGAGGTCATCCGGAGATTTGGAGTGAGGTGTCATCAGTATGCAGATGATAACCAGCACTATCTCTTGTACCATCTGAATCAGGAGAGGTGGTTGAATTGCTTGACAGGTGTCTGGAGGCAGTAATGGGCTGGATGAGGGTGAATAAATTGAAGCTGAATCCAGACAAGACAGAGGTGCTGTGTGTCACAGGGTCTCGGGTCCAGGTAGTTGGGAGATACCCTGCCCTTGATTGGGTTGCAATACCCTGGAAGGGACAGGTGCGTAACTTGGGGGTACTCCTGGACTCTGCGCTAACACTTGAAGCTCAGGTGGAGGCCGTGGCCAGGAGAGCCTACTCCCAACTTCTGGATAGAGATGACCTCGCCACAGTTATCCATACTCTGGTAACCTCTAGATTGGACTACTGTAATGCACTCTACATGGGGCTGCCCTTGAAGACGGTTTGGAAGTTGCAGCTAGTGCAAAACGCAGCCGCTAGAGTGCTGACCAGAACACCTGGCCGAATTTTAAAAGAATTGCACTGGCTGCCAATTCGCTACCGAGCCCAATTCAAGGTTTTGACTTTGACTTATAAGGCCCTAAATGACTTGGGCCCCAAATATCTAAAGGAACGCCTTCTGCCATATCGACCTTCCCGTGCCTTAAGATTGAGTGGTGAGGCCATCCTGGTTGTCCCACCACCTTCAGTAGTGAGGCTGGTGGGCACCCGGGAGAGAGCCTTTTCTGTGATGGCCCCTAGACTATGGAATAGCCTCCCCCTCAAGGTGCGTCAGGCCCCTTCCTTATATATATTCAGGAGGGCGGTGAAGGCGCACCTCTTTCCCTGGCCTTTGGCTGAGCTGATTATATTTCCCACCCAGGCCACACACTATCATTTTAAACATAATGTGTATTGTTTTAAAGTTCTTGAATTTTTAAAGTCTTTTAATGTACATTCTGTTTTAATATGTTTGAAGGTTGTAACCCGCCCAGAGACCTTCGGGTATGGGGCAGGATATAAATGTAAATAATAAATAAAATAATAATAAATAAAATGGGGTCTTCAAGCATCTTCAAGATCTGGATCTCGAAGATCTGGATCTTTGACTGTGTGTGGAAAAAGGGGGTAAGTTTGCAGGATGAGCATTTAAAGCTCTTGGGCAAACATTCATATTAATTATAGACTACAGAACATGCAGGCCTCACCTTTTATTCTTCTAATTATAAAACAGGAAAATGGCTAACAATTAAAGCAAGTTAAATGGTGGCGAGGCTTTCTAACTGATGTTATTCATAGCTCTTGTTTGTGAAAGGAACAGGCAAGTGTAAAGAAAAGCACCAGGTAATTTGTCACCATTAAAACAATATAATGTGGTCTGCTTAAAAGGATTCCTAGCAGAAAGACACGGCAGTATTAGATGAATAAAGATCAGAATGGAATATGCATCCATTACAGGTGTAAGCATGGGCAAAATTACGCAGAAGGATAATCATGAGTGTCTGTTCTTTTTGTTCACATATAAAAAGCACCTCCATTAATCTATACGGTATCCTTGAAAAGATCACAGTGAAAATGATGAGAAAATGAATGTTTGGCAGTTTGATATATAAATTCTGCATTAGGATACTAAATGGCAAGGGCAGTCATTTTGGTCAGGTCATTCCATTAAGTTCTTTTGAAGAAGTACAAGGGTTCTTCCGCACACAGCAAATGGGGTGATCCATGTTAGACTAAAGAGTGCTTTCCGTCACACCCAGTTGCATGTGTTGCGTCTCCCTTCATCCTGAGGATCTCAGAAAGTTTTGTTTGTTTTAGGAGAGTAGAATAAAAAGCACCGAGGACATCTCTACAATGTCATGCACAGCAGGAATGGCATGTATTGCTGCCAGGTGCCTCTTTTTCTGGGGGTGGACTTGCCTATGGGTGTGCACGAACGCAATTTTTGGATTCGGTTCAATTCGTATCGCATATTCGAATGTTTGAATTTGAACGAATAGAGAAAAAAATGAATGTATTCAAATTCAAATCCAATTCAAGTACATTTGTATCTATTTGTACGAATTTTTGATTTGTAAGTAAAGATATGAATGTCAACAACATTTGTATGCATCCGTACACACCTGTGCGCTCCAGTATACATTCGTATGCATCCAGTTTTTATCCTGTATGCCTCCCGTTTTCGTCCTGTATGTATGCATGCATACAGATGTGCATACATAAAAAAAAAAATCAAAATATAATATTCAATCCAGCTTGACCAAAAAAAAAAGAACAAAATGAAGTCAGAAATTACAGATCAGTAGAAAAGCCAAGAACCTGCCCTGTTTCCCTCCCCAGCCTGAAGCCGAGAGGGATGGAATCGTTTTAACAAAATGATTACCCAAAGGGGCAGAGGAGCAAGGATTTGGGGTCATTGTGCATGAAAACAGTCTCAGAACCCCCCCCTTTAACCCTTTAAAACAAAATTACAAAACCAACCCAAGAGATGCCGGCAGTGTGCGGGTGACGCGAGGGCGACCCCTGGGGAGGGGGCTGGGGGCCCTTTTCAGGGAAGAGTTCCATCCTCTGGGGGGGAGGTGCATGCATGATACTGGTCAGGAGAGGGACATGCGTGGCAGGCAGGGTACCCTGAAGAGGTAGTGGTTGGCAACCAGCGAGTCCGGGGCCAAGTCTGTCCAGGTTTTGATCACTAACACAAGCGGGCACACCTCCGCGGCGGCCCTTCGCCAGTCCTGCTGCTTATATAAGATGCGTACAGATATGTACGCATACTAATGTCTGAATGTTTTGTATAAAAGTTTCAAAACATTCAAAATTTGTTCAAATGCTAAAAAACAAATGTATAGACATTTGATTCGAATTCGAATGTCTGAATTTGATCCAAATTTCAATGTTTCAAGTATTCTTGCACATCCTTATTGTACAAGAGCAGAAAGCAAGAAGAACAGCTAATATGAGTGTTCCAATTAGCCATTTCTTTTGGGGGGCGGAACATAAAATGCAAGTTGGGGAAAGGAGGAATTCCCTTGTTATAAAGGAATGGATCATTTCAAAGTGAAGCCTTATTGGAATTATATGGAGTTGATCCTCTGTAAATATCTCTATAAAAATCAAATCAAATCAAGGGTTTTAATGTTTGAGGGTGATTTTACACTTCCCTTCATGGTCCCTGGACAGGAAAGGAGTGTAATCACCCAAAGTTAACTAGTGCTCACACAATTGGTCATTCAACTGTGAAAGATCCCATGGCTGGTCCTCTTCAGGTCACCACCATTTTTTTATTTATTTTTTTGGTGGGGCTCTCTGTAACTGCACGTGCTTCAGTACCATCACGCTGATGCTCTCTGCACACACAGTCACATCTCTGGTTGTCTGAGGTGCCAGAGCTCTTGCGCAGCACCTCATATGAGCCCTGAGCACAGGAAATGGTATGGATGCTCGCTCCTGGATGCACCAGGTAATTAGTTATGGTTAGTAATGGTGTGGTGCACCATTTCATGCTCCACATCTAGTGCATGATTAGTGAAATTCTGGGAAGGCAGGGGGCGCTCAAGTTGCGGATGCTCTTCCCCAGAAGTTTCCTAATCATGCATTATGGGGTGTACTGTAGAAGAAGAAGAGTTGGCTTTTCTACCCGGCTTTCCTCACCCATTTTAAGGGGATTCGAAGCGGCTGACAAAGCTTTTCTATTCTTGTCTCCTCTAGACACCCTGTGAGGTGGGTGGGGCTGTGAGAGCTCAGAAGAGAGCTGTGACTAGCCCAAGGTCACCCAGATGGCTTCATGGGGATGGGAGGAATCGAACCCGGTATTCCCAGATAAGAGTCTGGCTCCCTAACCACTAGACCAAACTGGCTAGTGAGAATAGTCCCAGTGTATCCTTGAGAAGAGATTTAGGCAGCAGTAGAACAACAAGGAATGATGACATAAAAACTAACAAGTAAAACTAAAAATTGTATTTTAATTTTTTCTCTCTTGTGGTCATTATGATAATTTGTTCTGTCATCTGTTGACCTCCACATTTCCGGGACAGACACAGTGATCATTTTACAGCCAGGTCTATTATCAGAAGATGTGTTATTTGGGAGTAGGTCGGTGGTTGCCTGAGTGATGAGAAGACCAAAGAGTCCAAACTGGAAAAGTCAAATCACATAACAATACGTGTGGCAGAATCCACACAGGTAGCAGAATCCTTCACCATCCTGGTCCATTTTTAGGCCAAACTGAGCAATCCAAGATTGTACTGGTACCTAGCAGTGCACACCAAGGCCCGTCCACATTACTGACAGCCCATCCTGGCTCACTTCTAATTTCAAGCCTCCAAAGTTGCAAGCCAGAGCTGTTTCAGCTTGCTGGCCAGAAATGGTGCATTTCTGCAACCACATCTAGGACCCCAGTAAAATGGTACTGGGTGGAGCAGCCCCGAACCCCATTTTCATGCTATAAGTACTTATATTAGCCTAAGAAAATGGTAAGAAAATGAAAAGATTAAAATCAGTTTCTGACCTCAGTCTGCATTATCTATCTGTCTGTCTGTCTGTCTGTCTGTCTGTCTGTCTGTCTGTCTGTCTGTCTGTCTGTCCGTCATCATCATCATTATCATCACCATTATCATCATCATCATCAGTCTGTCTGTCTGTCTTTATTTCTATCCTGCCCTATACCCAAAGGTCTCAGTGGGGTAACAGCATTTAAAATCCAATACATTAAAACAGTTTGCAAAAAAAGAAGGAAGGAAGGAAGGAAGGAAGGAAGGAAGGAAGGAAGGGAGGGAGGGAGGGAGGGAGGGAGGGAGGAAGGAAGGAAGGAAGGAAGGAAGGAAGGAAGGAAGGAAGGAAGTCTATTTTATTCCTTCCTTTTAGGAAACCTACTGGGTTGTTTCTGGACACTTTACTGCCAAAGTCCCCTGTTGTAAATAAGTAAGGAAGTAAGGAAAGAAAGAGAAAGAAATTCGAGTTTACACACAATTTAAAAAGCCCTCTGAGCTGGCTTAGGGCCGGCTCACAGGTGAGATCATTCACATGGCAGTCTAAACTTTCTAGGATGGAAAAGAAGGATTGGAGATGGAATGAGAACCCAAGGGCCACATTCTACCAACTCTAAAGCATTTTGGAGCCATTTATTATTTTTTGCACACAGCCACACTTAAACTTCATCACTGGTAAGGCATGTGGTCATTCTTTGCGTTCCAAGAAACTCTGTTCCTTACTTGAATACAAGCATTTCTTTAATTCTAGAGACTCATCTTTACATTATTCATATCGTGTAAAAGGCTCCAAAAATCCTCATGACAGGTTGGGAAGAATTTTTTAAACCCTTTCCATCACTTGCACAGCTAATTGTCACTGCCAAAATCAATCCAGCTTCTTGCTTAAAAAAGGAAAGCTTCCATATTTCCAGTTTTCCCCGTTGTGCACTATTAATAAAAGAAAGCCAGGAGGGAATGATTATTTTTGATATACACCATCTCAGATACAAAAAATTACAGTTTTCTTTTTAATAAACCTTTCTTGATATCCTTAATTCTGTTTCATATTAATTAAGGAGAATTGTACTAAGATGTTTTTGTCTATATTAAGATGCTTTGGAAAAATGTATCCCAATAATTGAAGCAGGAAGTTTTTAAAAAATATAATTCGCTCTCTAACATCCCCAGAAAAATACTGGTTTCTTCCAGTTTAATCTTTCTTTTATGCCCTAAGAGTGTGAAGACCTGGATAGCTTAGTGGTTTTGGTAAGTTTCCAACAATTATCAGTGATGATGTAGCAATTTGAGTGCGTATTTCACACCAACTTTAATAGGAACTTAAAGCTGTAGTATTATTTTGACAATAGGCCTTCCCAGTAGGACTCCCCTCTGAATCCATTAAGTGAACACTACAAGAAATGTTTATAATGTCTAGAAGAGACTGACTAGGGCTAAAATTGGAGATGGGGCCCAGTGAACCTGCAAGTCAGAGAACTCAATCATAAAACATTGTATAAAAATAAAAGGCAGATAACCTTTCATTTAAGAACAAAAGAAAAATGAATAAATAAAAAGAGTGAAGTGCAACTTATTCTATAGATAATAATCACCAACGGTTGCCTTGATAAGAGAAGAAACAAACTAGAGATGTCCAATTACTGCTTCTGCCTCATATACTGCATATTTTCTTTATGAACATAATGTACGTTTTGGGAAAATTGGAGCTTAAGAACGTAAGAGGAGCCCTCCTGAATTGGGCCATGGTCCATCTAGTCCAGTATCTTGTCTCACACAATGGCTCAACAATTGCTTCTAGACATTCTCAAGGAGCAAATGACTTTTAAGGACCCTTTCTGCACTTACCTTGCTTAATCTGTATTAGCTTGATCCATGTTAGTTTGATCTGGATCAACTACAGAGACATCTGCAGTAAGTGGGCTTTAGAACAGCAATGTTTGCTAAAGAGCAAAGCAGATGCCTAAGCCTTGTTTCACATCAGTGGATCTGAGCTACTATCATACAAACCACCAACACTACAATGTAATTTGACTACAGCACCTCATGTGTGAATGCCCCTTCCTTGGTCTGAATCAGAGATAACATAGATTTATTTATTTATTTATTTATTTATTTATTTATTTATTTATTTATTTATTTATTTATTTATTTATTTATTTATTTATTTATATGCCACCCCATACCCTAGGGTCTCTGGGTGGCTCACAACATTAAAAAACAGACATTTAAAGATTATATCAACCATAAAATCAGAAACAAGTTTAAAAATGCAACTTTAGAAAAGTACAAAAATAGTTAAAAGCAACAGTGATTTTCAATGGGGGAAGTGTGGGGGCCATTTAACATTTAACCACGTTCATCTAGTCTACCAGTAATCTGGTTAAGCAAGCCCTTAACACAGTTCTGAACTGGATCTACACAAGTCCTATGTATTCATAGCAGCTCTTTAATCCAAATTACCATGAAGATGATGAGTTCTTAGCAGGTCCTAGATCTGACGCCTTTTCTCACTATGACCTCTAGTCAGTAATTAGTATGGCACTGTGGAAGAGCATACACATGTCGAGTAGGTTGCTACAGCTTACAAGCATGTCTGCCTTCCCCAGAAGTGCACTAATCATTGATTAGATGTGAAGCAAGAAATTGTGCTCCACACGTTAACCAACACGTGCACAAATATTCAAATGCATTCGATCAAATCAACTGAATTTCGACATTCGAATTCAAATAGACATGCATACGGGCATCTACGAATGTTGTCGACATTTGTAAGTTCAAATTCAAATGAAAAATTCTAAGGAATTTAACAAATTGATTTTTCAAGTATTTGATTCGAATTGAATTCAATCCCAAAAATTGCATTTGTGCACACCCCTATTACAGACCCATCAGTTTAGCATCAGTTCCAAGTAAAGTGATGGAGACTGTCATGCCTAACTATGACAGACCTGGATAGGGATCTTGAGATTTTGACTAATAGTTCAGTGAGGGTGTCAACCCAGTGTACAACAATAACAACAATAAGCAAATTCAATGCTAGAGTAATTAGGTAGGGAATGAAAAGTAAGTTGCCAAGCATCGTTGTGCCTCTTTATAAATCTATGGTGGTCTAAATTTGGAACACTGTGTACAATTCTGGTCACCACACTTCAGAAATGATGCTCTGGACCTGCATAAAAGTGAAGAACAAAGCAACTAGAATGACAAAGGGGCAGGAAGACTTCCCTTATGAGATCAAACTGCAATGTCTAGTCTTCATTCTTGAAAGACAGTGTTTAAGATGGGACATAATTGCAGTATATACTTTGTTAATTGTCTTGAGCAATATTTGGAAAGGTAGGCTATAATTAAACTGATTGATTGATTGATAAAATCACGTGTAGTGCAGAAAAGGCAAATAGATAAAAGTTCTTTCCCCAAATAGCTTAATTGGAGATGGTGATTCATGCATAGATTAAAGTTTTAGGATTCTGCTATAGTGTTCCAGACTTTAAAAGTCCCAATGGTTTGGTGGCAAGTTTACTGACTGTAAGCAGCTAACTGGGGCGTGTACCATACCGCAGTTCTTTTCTTATAATGTGGTTATCATCAATATTAATTTGCAACTAAAGTTCCCAGTGTTAATAGAACTACTGCTCCCATCATTTAATGGAGCTCATGAACTCAGTGATGGGGGGAAAGAAAGAGTATTTATATAGTGAACTAGAAAACAAGTCTTGTTCACCTGGAGGTGGGGATGTGCACAAATATTTGTGACATCCAGAATTCATATGAATATGTATGAATTTGTAGATTCATTGCCGAATTGAATAGGACCTACATTCGTAGGCCTTAATTGTCCACAAATTGGATTAAACAGTATTCGTAGAAGTTGCAGTTGAAGCTTTGGTGGATACTGGATGCCATGAGACCTCCCCCCCGAGCCTCCCATCCCCCCCATCCTCCCACATGCCCCCCTAGCCTTTGGGGCATGCTCTGATGGCATCCTGTCCTCTTTCCATGCTCCCCAGAGCCCGAAATAGGCCTTCCAGAGCCTGGAAAAGGCACTTCCAGTTCTGGGGTCAGGTGTACATCTCTGCTCACCAACTGAAATGCAGTTTACAGAATAAACTTGCAGAAGTTTCCCTGATAGTTATTAGAGATTTAGAAGCCATAGTGGGAAAACTGTCAAAACATATGAAAAAAATAAATTATCTTATGACATTCAGTTTATAAACAAACAAGCAAGCTAATTAAATAGCTTTACTTGGAACAACGTATATATTGCAAATCCAATTCTTAGGCTTTGAGGTAAACCTTGAATTGGTGCAAACCGACCAGCATTTGCTGAGAGTCTTTCAGAAAATAATTTGTCACAATAACAACAATAATGCTAAAGAATTTCTGTATGCTGCCATGCTTGACCTTTACAGAAATACCCTTTAGAGATACTGATAATTAGCACGTCAAGCCTTAATTTACTTAATTTGACTGGGAATGTCTTCTCGAGCCTCAATAGCTCAGAGTGATTCACCAGACTTACCCATTACTAGTACAGGTGTGCATGAATGCAATTTTCAACATTTGATTTAATTCAATTTGAATATTTGAATTTGTACGAATAGTGTAAAACAAATCTATTCAAATTTGAACTAATTCGAATACATTCGTATCTATTTGTACAAATTTTCAATTCGTATTTGAAGGTACAAATGTCAACAACATTCTTTAGTGTCTGTATGCATCCGTACACATCCCATTTTTATCCTGTATGCATCCCATTTTGGTCCCGTACGTATCCATGCAGATGTGTACGGATACGAATAAGATGTGTACGGATACATATGTAATGCGTACATATCCATACACATGCAAATGTCTGAATAATTTGTACAAATAATTCAAAAGATTCAAAAACCATTCAAATGTTAAAAAACAAATGTATAGACATTCAATTTGAATTTGAATGTTTTGAATATTCTTCCACATCCCTAATTACTAGACACTGGCAGGATAGGGATTGAGATATCCAGGAACCTGCCTAAGTTCCTGCATCTTCCATCATTATGTGGCACAGAATGGAACAGAGCAATTTGCTCTTTCCAGGATAATTCACTTGCCTGTATAATTATGCTTGTTCCCTATAACTACCAGGCGAGTTTGTAAATTCTGTCTATTTTAACTGGAGAGGACAAAGGTCCTGAGACATTCTGCATATAAACTACATGTTGTGTCAATGAGGTATGGATGTTTTGCCTCCAAGGAGAATAAAACAAACACACCATAGATCTAAGATTTCTTCAGTTCTTTCTAGTCGTCAGCCTAATATTTGTGATATTTTGTTTTTTCTCCCAAGGTAAAATTTTAGCTTGAGGGTCGAAGCCATCAGAATTTCCAAGAGAAACCTCAGATGGTTTATTTCTAGAATTCCACAAGGCAAATGTAAAAGTGGGACCCTTTAAGCACACCAAATACCCATGATGGCTTCATTACCAACTCTGCTACATCACCCCATAGATTACAGGAAAGCCTGGAGACTAATTTCAGAAACAACCACAATTTACTAGCTGTAGTAGACCTCAGATGAATAGTTTCTTGTAAAATCAGTGGCAGCTTTATCCTACCAGAGCACAAATAAATCAGCTCTTATTATTCCACATTCATTTAATCCTGGAACATTAGTCAGCGAGACCTTTCTCAGCCCAATAAACAGCACTAGCAGCAGTTTTTCTTTATGAGAGCAGTTGTTCATCCTAAATTAGAAGAAGCATTTGGGAAAGGCAAAAACTTTTGCAGCATGACTTAAAGATATATAATATGGGACTATAATAGTGGATGAAAACTGCACCCATGGGTTTAAATATAGGAAGGCCATAATTTTGGTAGATGGAGGTTATCTTGGAACATGTGGCTTACTATATCTACTGAACTTGAAGGATACTTTTTTTTGGGTAGCACAGTTCTCTTTCCCATTGCTTGGGCATTGTTTTTCTAATATGGACAGATTTTATCCTCACCTTTTCTGTCAGTGTTGTAAATCACTACACACTCTTTGCACGTGACCATCTCTTTTAGAAATAGGTAACATAGCACATTACAATTATATCTTCTTGTTTATTTGATTTCCTTTGCTCTTCCTTAATAAAACTGTATTTTAGCAACTTTTGCGATGGTATATGGTTGTGTATGAAATTTTCAGAGAAATAGCTTAATTATTAAAGCCTTTTGGAAATTTTGTCTAGGACTGTAATTCCTAAGTTTCCAAAGCAAACACAGATAAGTTGTTGGTGCAATGAGAGTTCTTTGAGATCATAAGATTCTAAGTTCCATATGCAAATGTGTTGAAATCAATGGAGAGTAAGGTTTTATCCACATGAGCTTTTACTCTGGAGCAGTAGGGATGGGCACAAATCCAAAATCCTCCATTTGATTAGATGCAAATTGAATGAGGGAATATTAGGCTTCATTCAACTGCCCCCCCCCAGAAATATGGGGGGCTGCCGCTTTGTGTGCAAACATCTGACTAATGTTTGTGTGTGAAGGGAACCTCCATCCCTTGCTTCCTACCCCACTTCATCCCCTCCACTCACCTGCCACTGCTGCCACCACCATCATATGCCCCGTGGAGGCCCAAGTAGGCCTTCTGGAGGTGTGTGCACATCTCTTCAATCTGGGGATCACAGGAAATCTTGTGAGATTTCCTGTGATCCCCAGATGGAGTGGGTGCAAGTGTACCTCCAGAAGGCCTACTTGGGCCCCAGAACAATATGTGAATAGTGCTGGAGGATGTGGCAGATACAGCTGCATTTGCAGTTAAACGGGTACAGCCAGGGGGACAGGAGACTGAGGTGCCACATCTGGTCTTCACTGAGGCTTCTACAAAGGCCAGATCCATTGGATTTGCCTGTGAATGTTGAAATTTGTACAAATCCATATGAATTTTGAACTGCACAAATATTTGTTCACATCCCTATGGAGCTGGAAAAAAATTGGGGGTAATGTACAGCAGCTGGCACATCAAGGCCATAACCTTAACATTTTTTCTTGTTCTGTTTTAGGTCTGATGATTTTTACGATGGGATGGAGGCAAGGTGAATTGTCTCCAGGAACGTTGCAACCACGTTGCTTCAACAGACAGTAAGTAAGGGCACATGAGACAGGACAGTTCAGGTTGTCTTATTCAGGTCTGAGCCCGAGGGCCTGCTGACTGCCTTCCACACACACTGTGTCCATATGCAAAAGGACAGCCTTCCCAGGGTGAGGAAAGAGAGATTGTTGTCGTTTCTGCACTTACTTCAGTTAATTGTATTAGCTAGATTTGTATTAGCTAAATCCATATTAGCTAGATCTGGATCAACCACAGACAGAGGCATCTGGATCGAGTGGGCTTTAGAACAGCAAATGTGTGCTCAAGATCCAGATCTTTGAGATAGGGTCCTCCTGGAGATCCGGACCTTGAATATGCCTGAAGACCCCATTATGGACACCTTTAATCAGGTCTACACAAAATCCAGATTTAAGAGCCTGAAGGACCCCTTAAATCCAGATTTCCCCTGCCCTTGTGGGGACAGGGCCTTGCAGATGGGGCCTTCAATAGGGTCCAGGTGGGGACAGGGCCTTCCCAATTGGTACCAATCAGGTACTAATCAGGTTCCTAATGGAGTCTTAGAAGGGTTGTAGACCACATTTATCTGGTCTACCACTAATCTGAACTAGTGAATCCTTAGCACAGTTCTGATCTGGATCTACTCTATTCCCATGCATGCGATGTGTTCTTAGCAGCTCCTAGATCCAGATTAACAAGGAAGTGCAGAAAGGGTCCGTGTCTTCTCTGACTTGAACAATACTGTTTTCTGAAGGTGAATCCAAGTCATTCAGGCACTTGCTTGGGTGGCAGAAGCATAGTTAGCCTGTGGACATTCTCTCCAAACCAATGGTGATCTATGGTCTGCAGTCCTCTTAGGAAAGCCATGAGTGCAAGGAATTTGTAATGGAGTGGGAGGTTGCATCTACACATCACGACCAAGGGCCCCTTAGACCTCTTCCTGGAACAGAATAAGACCCAGTGCAGAAAGGGCCACTCTTCCTTCATTTTATCCTTATAGCAAATGTGTGGACCATTGAATTAAGTCATATCATCTGAGTAATGTGAGAAATCTAACATTAAGTGTGCCAATTTAATGCATATTTGTTGACTCTGAAGCTAAGAGCATTCAGCCTCCTCCAGTCCTTTTTAATACTTTATTTACAGATTAATAAAGCAAAAGAAGCAATCCAACTGTACATCTGTTATTTAACCTACTGAAAACTAAGTACACAGAAACAAGAAGATGAGAACACATACTGCTAATATTTATGTAGTCAAAGTCTATTATATCAATCAAATGTGAGTTAAGCTTTCATATATAAATATTACGATTCTTAATTATGAATTATTTCTAGACCATTTAAGCCTCCTTCAGATTTGGAAGCATCCTTAGCAATTTAGTTTCCACATGCACACACAATTTCCAGCCACAAAATAACAGGTATACCTTTAGGCTGACATGGCACTCATTTAGGGTGCCTCCAGGCAGGGATGGAAGCAGCAAACTTGCTTCACTGTTTCCGTCCCCCACAGGAGAAGCATGGCATTCCACAGCCCACCCCATCCTCTGCAGTAAAAAGATGCTGAATAGCCAGCATCTTTTCACTGCATGGTTACCTGTATTTACTGTGCTCCTACTACTGGTGCAGAGCTTCCCAGTTGTGGCAGAAATTCAAAGCTTCCATTCCTCTAGTTTGGAGGGCCAGTACACTCCACATACAGGAGGACCATTTGCATTTCTGGCTGGTGAGGGATGCTCCTCACTGGCTAGGATTGTGAATGGTCCTCTGGGGACCGGCCCACGTTGTCACTACAAAAGCCGAGATCCCACCTCCTCGCTGCCTTGATTGGCCAGTGACAGCTGCATCACATGATCCGTGACATGCCAGCAGGCCAATGCAGAGGGGCGGGACCGATCCCAGAGAAGATTGGGTGTGCATGCCCCATTGCCCTCTGTGGATTGGTCCTTGGCCAGGCTGCTGCTGTGGTGCCGGCCCATGGGGACCTGCCCAAAGCAACTCTACCTCAAATTTGAAGCTTCTGATCTTCCAGTTTAGAGGACTGGAAAGAACTTCACACTTAAGACAGAGCAAGGTGAGTATTTGGAGGCACCCTTAGTTTTGGGGAGGCATTGCTTCTGGCTTGGCATGGCCATTGGGAAATGCCATTTACACAGTCACCCTCCAAATTGGTTGCCAGTACCTTTGGTAGAGCAGATGACTGGTTTGCTATGATACCTGAGGCGTTTTCACACTTAAGCCTCTGGTCAGCAATTAGTGCAGCTCTGGTGAAGAGCATACACACGTCCACTAGGCTGCTACAGTCTAGAAGTGTGTCTGCCCTCACTAGAGGTGCACTAATTGCAGATTAGAAGTGGAACATGAAATTGTTCTCCACACCTATACCAACCTTTACCCCAGACTTACCGCAAGCATCTGGTGGTACAAATTTTTGCATGTTGACCAGCTTGCTACATACAGTGGGCAGGTAGTGCATCATCTGTGCACACACGGGCACATTGTTGGTTGGGACTGATTCTAACCACCTTGCGCAGGTGCAACTGCATTACCAGCACTGATTGGTTGCTGACATTTTGTGCAGGTACAACGCTGCCATGTTTCGGCAGGTCTCCGTGGGCCAGCACCACAGCAGCAGCCTGGCTAGGAAACAATTCACAGGGCGCAGTGAGGCACTCACACCCAAACTTCACTGGGATCAGTCCCACCCCTCTGCATTGATTTGCTTGTGTCACAAACTGTGTGACACAGCTGGCAGTGGCCAAAGAAGCCAGGGAGGAGGTGGGATCCCGGTTTCTGTGGAGGTGACGTGGGACAGTCCCCAGAGGACCATTCACATTTCTGGCCAGTGAGGAGCATCCCTCACCAGCCAGAAATGTGAATGGTCTTCCTGTACCTGGGGTCTACTGGCCCTAGTGCACAGCAGCCTAAGAAGGTAAGTGCAGAAAGGCCTCTGGTTGCAGTGCTCAGACACTGAGAATCCTTTAATTCTGCTCACAGTGACTGCAATCCAAATAAATAGGACTGGGTGACATAAGAGTGGGAAATCTTGTGCTGACATTAATTCTCCCTGTCCCCTCCCAGGATGATTTGATGATCCGCCACTCGGTTGCTTCACCCATAATACCTACGGACATCCTCTACGGACATACGAACAGGAGTTTATTATGCACATGTTAAGTGTTTCTGCATGCACTGCTGCAACTAGTACAGATTTCCAGACCCCCCTGGAAAGAGAATCTAAGGAAGGTAGGAATAATATTATTTAAAACCATGTTTCTAGCCCAACTCCAGCCCCCAAATCAATTCCTTGCAGCTGATTTGGATGAAACCTGCATAGCAACTTAGTCATTTCTTATCAAACAGGATTTGTATTAAGGTTCCCTGATGCAGCTTGTAGCTTTCAAGGGAAGGCACCGTGAGGCTGCCGCTCGCCATGATTGGCTCTGACATGTGCAGTTGAAAGGGCTCTTATTCAGAGAATGATCTTCTTTTTTAGTCTGTATTGAGTTGGGACTGATTTTGATAGCCCGTTTCAGTCAAGAACCATAAAGTTATTGCACATTTAAAACTGTCAGTAGGAGCTTCATTCCATCTCTCCCTCTCTTTCCCCGCTCCTGCGTCTCTTCCCCCCCTCCATAGAGTCTCCATCTTTCCCTCTCATCATTTCACAGGACTGCAAGGTTACCGAAAGGTCTAATCAATTGTCAAACTCTCCTTTATCACTGAGAAGGTGGTTTTTATATCTATCTATATATATTTTTTTTAAAAAAACCTAACTGGCCTGCTGTAGGGGGTTCTTCTGACTACACAGCACCCTTTTCCACATACAATGCTACCATGATTAATGTCCTCCCACCTCAGACCTTGTTAAAACCTGTTCTTTAAAGCAGCCTGGCGCACCACAGTGAGAGCAAGCGCGAGGTTGCATAAATCAACGTGTTCTCACAGCCCCCAGGATATCCATTATAGATGCCAGCTGGATGACTGGAAGATAGAGAAAAATGAATATTGTATCCTGTGGCCTTTTGCCTCTAATGACCACTTTTCAACATTTTTGAAGGCATGATTAAATTTTGATAACTGGGGAAGTCACTCTGAACAGGCTGAAATAGAGATAAATTGACTGAGGGTCTGACATCTCAGTGGAGAGCAGGCAACTAATTAGTGTGTGAATCGCGCTCTGAAAGAGATGTAAAAGGGAGGCAGGTTTAATCAGAGGCGCCGCTGAGGTACAGGAATAGTCGGGGATAATTGCGGCCTAGGTAGAAATCACAGGTTCAGCGCACGGCTTTTCCCGTCTGCTTGATTGGCAGCCGCTGACCTAGTGTCTCAAACCCTTGAACTCATACAACAGTAACAGCCTTGTCAAAGCAATTTGCTTGCAGCTCTCTATGACCAGTTATTTCAGCTGCGGTGCTGGGACACCCAATTGGAAAGGGTACTTTGCTCCTTTGCTTCAGTGGGAGCTGGGCGGAACAGCCTCATTATTTTTGATGACTTTACTTTTGAACCTTTTACCCCTGCCTCCCCTCAGTACACTCCACAAATCCCAACCTATACCCTCTCACTGGGGACTCTTCTGGACAGATGAAGTGTCAGGTCAATTTAACTGTTGATTGCAGTGCCGGGGTGGGCGAAAGAGAGAAAGGAAGGCAGGGAAAGACATAATGGGAAGCTGTGTTTGTGTTTGTGGGTGGGCGTGTAGGTAGAACTAAATGGAGCACTGCTAGAAAGGAAGTTCTCCAAATATGCATATGCAACGTGGCTTGCATGTTGTAAACTACAGGCCTCTGGAGTTTCCTCCACTGTCAAGCTTAGGAATCAAAGGTAGCAAATTTAATGCCTTTAATGTCTTGCTGGGATGGAATCACAGCATTCAATGAAGCTAAAACATACCTAAATGACTCAGGGCAGCAAAGCCGATTCCCTGTGCAGTCACTCACATTCTTCCCCTTGTTCTGGCAAGAATTTTCTGTCTTAAACAAGAATAAGGGTGAATAACAGCAAATCCCAAATGCTACATTAGCTACTCATGACATGTGCAAAGAAAGAAGGGCCATGAATGATGATGGAGTGCATACCTTGTTGACTTTCTCCACCTGAGAATGGATTTGTGTTTCTCAGCATTAAATTTTACTTTTGCCGAAGGCATTCTAGTTTCCCTTTCTAAACTGATCAGTCCCCTGGGTCTAGTATTGTATCAAAAAACAGCCCCAGAAGTCTGATACGACTAGGTTTTGATGTGACACTTCCTCTGGCTTTTGAACAGCCTTCAGCTAGGATTTTCAGAACATATTCTCCATGATAATGAGGGCCAATTGTTATCTGGGTTGCATAATTAAATGTCTGCAGAAAACTGTTGCTTATTACTAGTTGGGTAGCATTGCAATCTCTCTTCTTCTTCCCCACCATTGTTCTCTCTCGCAGTTCTCATACTTCTATAAGGGATAACAATATCTAAAGGAATGCCTTCTCCCACACTGACCTGCCTGTGCCTTGAGATCTGGAGGTAAGGCCCTCGTGGTTGTCCCACCACCCTCAGTAGTGAGGCGGGGGGCACCTGGGAAAGGACCTTTTTGGTAATGGTCCCCAGGTTATGGAATAGTCTCCCCCTTGAGGTGCGTCACACCCCTTCTCTGTGTACATTTAGGAAGGCGTTGAAGAGGCACCTCTTTGCCTCTGGCTAATGTGACTATATCCCCACCACCACCATGGTAGATAGGAATTTAATATTTAGTATACACTTTTAAATATGTTACAAACAATAATATGGATATTATTGTTTTTAATATATATTGGTTGTAATTTGTTGTTTTAAAACTTGATACCCGCCCAGGGAACTACGAGTATAGGGCTGGATAGAAATATAAATAATAAATAAAATAAATAAACATAAAATAACACACAGCAATTATTTATTTTCCAAATTAAATGAGAATTCAAGATTCTGTGTACAGATGAACAAAATATGAATCCAGGAAAAAATGTACAAAGAAGGGAGAAGGGAGGAATCTCAAATCGATATCACAATTGACCAGATGAAGCTATGAAACAATGCCATAAATGGTACTGGACCAGGAAGGGAGAAATTCATCTTCTCAAGGTCCTTTCTGCCTCCATTGCTATGCTTAGATACAAATGGTCTGCTCCTGTGCACAGATGTTTTTTTTAACATTCTACTCGGATTGAATCGAATACCCAAAAATCTGATTTGATTTGAATTTTTAAATTTCAAATTTAACAAGATTGGTTTTTCATCCACCAAATTCGAATCTATTCGTTTGAATTTTTGATTCGAATCTGCATATACAACATTTGTATGTGCATGTGTGCATCTTCCCCACATCTATACACATCCGTACGCATCTGCACATGTCTGTATATATCCCATAGTTATCCCATATGCAACCCATTCTCCTCCCGTACAGATCTATACAAATGCGTACGGATGTGGGAAAGATGCAAATCTTCAAGTACACATTGTGTATGAATGAATGGCTCAATAATTCAAACAAATAGATCCAAAATCCAAAATTCAATTTGAATGTTAACATACAAATTTTGGGACATTCTATTTGGGTTCGAATGTCAAAATTTAGCACATTCAATTGGATTTCAAATGCCTATGAATATTCATGCACATTCCTACTAAGTGCGGACTTCCCCGCAACCTATCGTGGTATGATCTTGGTTTCTCACCATCTCGACTTACGGGGGGAAGGAGATATAAAGTTGTACCAGAGTCCGTTCACTGGCATTCTTGTGGGATGAGAAGGAGGAAGAAGCAAAACTGAGACCATCCCTTTTTTTGTCTCTTTCTCCTTAGCCTCATCCTCAGACATTTTCATTCTTATAGATTTCCTCTGCCTGCCAGGTCCCTTTCAGTTCCACTCTCACTGCCCCGAAGATTACCTGGGTATTTGTAGGCAAAAGTATCATAACTACTCAGGCTGTTATCAATGATCTAATATTATGGAAGACCTGAGTAGGACCCTTGAAGGTATCAGAATTTCCCAAGGTCAGATGAATTTTAGGAACAGCAGCTTTTTTCCCTGATTCCTGTTTATCTGCTTGTACAAGAAACAGGATGAGTATTATATATGTCTCGTTATTACGAGCAATCAATGATTCTGTGTTCTTAAAAGAAAGCAAGCGGTAAGGCATTCTTAGATGACAAGCTTACATGAGACAAGACCCTGGATGTGTGACAACAATGCCAGCAAAACACAAAAGCTTAAAATTAAAAGCCCTAAGCAGTCTATTGACATGGTATAAACTGTCAGGAAACATTTCAGGTATTTTCCCATCTAATCTCCTCAGCCCGGGTCAAGTATCTGCTCTGAGTTGAAGGGCTGGATAATGTGGTCATGGTTGGTTGTGCGACATTAAGAATATTGAGTTGACATAGTCCTGGAGGCTGTAGCTCAGGTTGCTTTCAAAATCGACTGAAAGAAAGTGTGAAAATATTTCAAATGCTTCTTGACAACTTATTATACTGCTGCCAACCTACAGCACAGGTGATATCACAGATAGATTGTACAGCTGAGGCTTGTGGTGCTCTTACTGATACAGGAAGCCTCAGGCCTGGCCATGGCACAGAAACATATGTGCTGTTGCCTGCTGCCAACATGGGAATGTACCATTCCAATTATGTACGTGTACATGTAAGACTGCCCTCACACATACTGAAAAAGGATGCTCAAAAGCAATTTAAAGGTGGCACCATGTGGGCACTAGTGTTCCCATACCACCTCTAATTTTCATCCAGATAATGAACATAAGAACATAAGAGAAGCCCTGCTCTCTTATGGATCAGACCAGTCGCACACAGTGGCCCACCAAATGCCCATGGGCATCTCAAGCAGAGACAAGGACAAACCTATTCCTGCTCTAGAATCCCAGCAAATGGCCTTAATGCACTTTGAAAGTTCATTTTTGGCCTTTAAGGTAGATTAGAGATACTAGCTTATGGGTGCTACCACCACTAAGGCACTTTTGAGTCCCCTCCCCTTTTATAACCTGCATGTGGATGCAGCCTAGGATCCCTATATAGTTATGAATAAGATAACTATATCTTAGTAAGATAGTGACATTATTGGGAATGTGCGCGAATATTCATCATAATCAAAATTCATATGAATTTGTTCAAATTCAGACATTCAAATTTGAATCAAATGTTGGTGCATTCAAAGATCGACATTTGAATGCAAATCAAATGCATTTGTATGAAACTTCATTACATTTGTGAACCTGGGTAGGCAGGAAAGAGGTGGCCCAGTCCCATCTGCAGCTGATCCAGAGTGGATTCAAGACTGAGCAGGAGGGGTTCTGCCAAAGAAATAAAAGTAAACCAATAGGGTAAGAATCCCTTCTGCTGAGTCTTGGTTTTGCACTTTGTTTTTTTGTTTTTTTGCTTTAGGGATTTGTGTAGGTTTCCAGAGTGGATTAAAAGCAGATTCAAAGCAGATTCAGAGGGGATTTGTAGGCGTGACTGACGTCAAGGATTCAAATCAGATTCAAATAGCATTAGAAGAAAATTCATATCGAATTTGAATCCTACCACATTCAAAGGGGCTCTCATTCAAATGAATGTGAATTTCCTTGCATTCAATTTGATCTGAATCTAACACACACAAAAATATTGTGCATATCCCTAGACACTATGGCTTTGGAATTGATTTGTAACAATTTGTTAAAAAAAATTGGTGCTTTCTTGCAAGATAACCATTGTGCTAAAACATGGGTGACTAACCCCTTTCCTGCTATAAATTGCTCAACTACACTAACTCTTAATGTATTGTGTGACAGAATGATACTAGAAAACACTTGTGGATAATACAACACACACATAAGAGGTCCTGCTCAACAGATATTGGTCATAGTCCAGCCACCATTTATATTGCAGAACACATAAAGCCTGTTCTCACTTGCCAGCTTGGTATGTTATATCAGTACAATACAGTACAGGCTAGTAAGGATCCAGCAGTGACAGCCATTCATACCACGATCCCTGAAGCAGCCCCATACCTGGCCAGGATCACATGAGGTTCAAACAGCCAACCTGGGGCTGGATGAATCACCAAGGCAATTGCTGAGGCAACATCTGGTGCATACTTGGACAGTGCCCTGCACTGATCTGGACATTTCACACAGCTGTGCAGCCAGTCATTCAGCCATGTTCATGTGCCACATTGCACCTGGAAAAGGATGTGGATCCAGGAATGAAACAGATATTCCTTAGGGATGTACATGAATATTTGCACCATTCAAAATTTGAATGAATATGTACAAATTTTGTGAATTGAAAGGGGCCTGCATCCATAGGCCCACATTTGCCCATGAATCGAATGGATCTAGCCTTCATCGAAGCTTCAATGAAGGCTGGATCTGCTCATGCTGGCCTCCCACCCCCCTGGCTGCACCCCCTAAACCCAAAATGTGGCCATGGCTGTATCCTCCACATCCTCTGCTGCTACTTTTGTGCTTGCCTGCCATTGAAGTAGGCCTCCTGGAGCTGTATACACTAGCCAGTTTGGTCTAGTGGTTAAGTAGCTACACTCCTCCACAAAGCCAGCTAGGTGACCTTGGGCTATTCACAGCTCTCTGTTTCTGAGCTCTCACAGATCCGCCTACCTTACAGAGTGTTCTGTTGTGGGGAGAAGAATAGAAAGCTTTGTCAGCCACTTTGAGTCCCCTTAAATGGGTGGGAAGTAGAAGACTGATCTTTTTCAACCAAAGTTTTGAATGTGTGAAAAACTGAATCTTTGAAGCAAATATCTCCGAACATGAAATACTGGATCAAATTTGCAAATGTGAATTGAACTTTGCACATCCCTAGGTGAAGGTGGTTCAGGGATACTGAAGTAGAATCCACATTCTATGTAAAGGAAGAGACCACCTCCATCTCACAGATGTCTGAAGATGAGTTCTGCTCTACTGGTTGTTTTTATACATTCTCAAGATTGTGGTTCATAAAGCAATCCTTGCCATTTTTGTCATCCATGTGTCACTGAGGGAATTCATAATGAGGAGTTAAATTCCATATATTGAAGCTGAATCAGTCTTAATGAATAGACAGAGTTAGTAATGCATTTCATGACATCTTCTCTTTCAGGTGGAGAAATCTTACTGAACATGCAACTATAGCAATGATGCTTACATAGGGAAAGTAAATGTTTGAAAGGTACCGCAATTTGCAGCTGGGTTAATAGTGGTAGAATATAATAAAAAAAATAAGGGTTTTCAATTAATGACCTTTCTTTCTCTTTGTTTTCTCTGCATGATTTCCAATTTTGGTGTCAGCTTATGTGGTGAAATGGTTCTGAAGGTATTAGCAATAAAAACAGGCACAATAAATTTGTATAAGCCAGGGAGTAGTGATGACTTAATTGCTACTTTAGTGAAAAGGCTACAGCCATTATGCCAAATTATTAAAAATAACACCCAGTGTAATTTGTCAGAATGTTGGCCATTACTATATATGTATAAAAAAAGAGAGAGGCATCCATTTTAACATTACAGTGTTTGGAATAATGAACGTCAGAAGGATAATTTATTGAAATGCATTATTTTAACAAAATGAGCTCAGGTGTGCCAAATATTTCAAGTCATGGGCGCAACGCCAGAATAAAATTCCTATATTCCTATTTTGCCAGGGCAATGTTTAACAACATGACAAAATAGCTAGATATTTTGAATTTGGCTTTGTTTAAGTTTTTAAAAATGGACAAACAAAAGCATTCACATGTGTAGTAAGTGAATCCCTAATTTAAGGACTATATGGGTGGACCCCTCATTTGTTAAATCAAATGTGTGTTAAATTTGAGCCTCTTTCTCTCTGTAAGTGTTTGTGTATGTGCGAAGCTACTCTCTTTCCTTTTATTGCTTTCCTACACCATGCTGTTCCCTACTCCACTTCCCCACTCCACTTTCTAACCCTAACCCTAACCCTAACCCTAACCCTAACCCTAACCCTAACCCTAACCCTAACCCTAACCCTAACCCTAACCCTAACCCTAACCCTAACCCTAACCCTAACCCTAACCCTAACCCTAACCCTAACCCTAACCCTAACCCTAACCCTACTCCACTTCCAAGCTTCCTGCTGCTGTCTCAAGTCTTCCTCATCTTCAGTAGCTGCTATAGCATTCGTCTCCCCCTAGCAGCAGCTGCTATAGCATTCTTCTAACCCCAACCCTGGTGCTATGTGGTACAACCATCAAAGTTCTAGGTCCAACACAGGAGGCATTTTTGCACGAAAGCAAAGATGCTTGGAACGCTTCCCCCCAAATGGGTTGAGAACATGCTTTGAGAACAGTTCCCTTATCTGCCAGTGTGAACAGGAAAGTGTTCTCAACCTGTTCGGGGGGAAGACCCTCCCCTGGGCTGCTCCCATTGGCTCCTATGGACCCAGGGTGGGCAGCCCACGTGCCTTATTTCCCTGGGTTCCTGCTTGCTCCTGAACCCCAGATCGGGCTCGGGGGCGGGCAGGAACCCCAGCCAACATCCAGCCAACCCAACACAGGGTCACACGCATGTGTGAACAGGCCTTACCTTCTCTTCCTGGCCCGATTCTGCTAGAATACACCGGGCCATTCTGAGCATGCTCGAGCGGGCAGTCCCTCATTGTCCAGGCACAGGCACATGCTCAGATGGCCAGTTGAGGCCAGAAGTGCATAGGGTTTTTTTTTTCATGTTTGCTTCAAACATCAAAGCGAATACAAAGGAAATTTGCATTTGTGTGAATGCAACCACTTCAAGTGTGGTGACATTCACATTTGGTTTGTATCTGCTGTGAATGTTTGGCGAATGTTTGCCGTGGATGCAGATCCAGCTGGGAGCTGCTGGCAAAAGTGGCCAGTCGCCAGGATTCAAATCATGTGATCAGGTGCCCCACTTCCAGATAAGATTTGAATGTACATTGAATCTTATCTGGAAGCACTGACACTAGGGGTATGCATGAATGGCCTTTTTCTGGAATTTATCTCAGGATAGCTGTCTGCTGGCCACAAGCTAACACAGTCTATGGCAGGCCTCACCTGGGCCCTTCTATAGTCTGCACCAGCATGCAAATGGCAAGTCCCTATTCTGTAATATGTTCCAGAATAAGGCTGAGTACAGAAAGGACGCTGGCTACCAAGTGTACTAGAAGCCTCCTTTCTGCATGTTTGTGCAATCTAGGAGGAAGTTTGTACTTTGCTTCATGTCTCTTGCACTGGCAGATGATTAGCGCACATTAGTCCTTTGCCCACATGTTCAGGCACTTATTGAAGGTGTGGATGGTGGATGGGCTCCACCATCTTGAAGCCCTGGTACCTTGCACTAGTACGCGTGCACTGTCACCATCACTGGACAACTGTGTGATATGCTGCATCACCGCACATGCATGGTGCATCACGTGATTCTCCAGCAGGTCTTCCAAACCAGAAGATGTGTGAAGGGAGCGTCCGGCACCTTATCAGCTCTGGTGCTAGTTAAGGTAAGTGCAGGGGCATTTTCATACTTCCCTTCCCATCCACTGATTAACCAACATTGACTAGTGCTCACACTTGGAGTGCTAGTCAAGGTAACCCATCCCCCCCCCCAGGTGATCAGATACTTACCTGATTTGGTTATAGGGCCAGTCCTACTCTGGGCACTACCATTTTGGCTGTGCCACCCTCCGTGACTAGACATGCGTCAGTGCTTTCACCATGATGACGATGAAGTTCTGGGCACATGCAGTTTCATCTATGGTCGTCCGAGGTGCTACCATGCTTGTGCAGCATCTCAAATGACCCCAGATAACTGGAAGAGGTGTGAATGCTCCTGCCCCAGATGATTCAGGTCAGTGTCTGGTAAACATTGGTTACATATGTTGGGATGCCCTGGCCCTTGACTGCCAGAGGGACAGATTAGGCACCTATGTAGAGGCAACCTATATATAAGATCCTGAGCTCCAAGAAAGTAAGGTTGCATCCAGATGGTGTTTATTTATTCCACCATATTTGGATATTTAACGTTAGGGAAAGACAAAACAATACTTGATGCTGATTTTAGTGACTCAGATTAATTGGCCGATTTCATTAAAAATATTTAAAACACACTATTCTATTTTTTTCACATAAAAAGGTGTTAGAACCTTTTTAAATCTGCATTTCAAATTCCTTTAGGAAAAACACACACATTTTTAATTGGAAGCATATGGGAGTTTTATTATAGGAATCCCCTAATGGTTTAGAATGTGTAACTACTAATGTAATAAAGGCAGAGTGGAGATGACCTTGTCAACATTGATTTTCAGAGAAGCAGGACGTTAGAAGATAGCATTCTTTATTTGCTGTATATCAATCATCTATGACACAGCCACTTTAAAATCAGAAGCTGATAATGCTGGTTCTGCTTTTTGACTCCTAAGATGAAAGCTGTATTTCTGCAGAAAATTTCTGCATTAGATTTTCAAAGATTCAGATAAAAGAGATGATGATTTCCAGTATACTAGGGATGTGCACAAATAGTCATCACATTCAAATTCAGCCAAATTTGTCCAAATTTGGACATTCAAACTCAAGTCAAATGTTGCAATATTCATATGCTAACATTCGAACAAATACAAATGTTTCTGGACATTTGTACAAATAGTTCAGACATTTGTTAAGCTGGGGAAACGTATCATATAGGTATTTATTCATATCAGATAAATATCTGTTCGTACCAGATACATATCTATTTGTATCAGATATGTATTTGTTCGTTCCAGATATGTATCTGTTTGTATCAGATACGTATCTATTTGTATCAGATACGTATTCATCTGTATCAGATTCGTATTGAATTTTCATATGAATATGTACAAATAGATTCATATTGAATAGAATCTATTCGATCTATTCATACAAATATAGATTTTTGAACATTTGATGTGTTTTAAATCGAATGTCAAAAAACCCATTTGTGCACATCCCTAGTTGATTGTTCTTTCTGCTGTCTCGCCAAGGTATAAAAACGATGCTTGATTTTGGCTTGGAGAAAGAAGATCAGGTTGGTTGGTACATCTGGGAGTTTCCTGCCTCTGCTCCATCCTCCTTCAACATTTTGTATAAATTTATAATGTATTATTTTGTATTGTATGTTTTCTCTTTTCCTAATCATCAGCTGCCTTGAGAATTTAATATTATTATTTGGAAAGGCAGTATACAAGTTAAAAAAATAAGGACCTGCTATTTATGCCAGTAGATCTCAGTATTGAGGTCTTCCAGTGATTCAGATCAGTGATCTCCTGTGTGGATGGAGTTTACCAGCAGTGAGAAGGACGTCTCTAATCCACGAATTTGTGGGCAGAAGAGGCTTAAAGAGTACCATGAGGGATCTGATCCTGATTAGAATTAAGTGCAAAAAAGACCTAAAAAGCATGGGCCTGCTTGCACTTGGTTGTATTTTGGAACATATCTCAGGATAGAGATCTGTTGTTTACCTGGTAATACAGATCATGGCAGGCCTACCTGGGGCCTGCTGTAGCCTACAGTAGCATGTGGACAGCAGGCTCCTATTCCAGAATATATTACAAAATAAAGCCAAGTGTGAACAGGTCCTATCTCTGAGGTGGCTTAGAGATGGTTTGTCAGTGGGATTGTTCATATCTCTTCCTGTTTTAGAAAAATGGATTAGACATAGAGTGGGAACATGAGGACACACTATTGTCTCTGAGGCACTTCTGAACTTCACCTTTTGTTAGGTGTGATCACAGCCTGAGATACAAAGGATTCCAAATTTGTCTGCTTCCATCTCGTTATGCTGTCTGTGACTGTTGCTTCACCCACATCCAGTTTTTAAAAAGTGCCTTAGAGAAAGTAGCATCTGCACACATCAGAGGCCAGAAAGTGCACTTTTAAAGGTGTTTAATGTGGATTAGAAGTGGAATGGGAACATTAGTGTTTGCCACCTCCAAAGTCACATTTACCACCTCCATGTGTGGTACTACAGCTTCTAAGCCAAGTTCAAATTACCTTTCCATGTGTGCAGACGCAGTCTAAACTTTGTGTTACCAGAATATACTGTACATTTTATTATTTTATTATTCTTTATTCTTTTCTGTAAGTATGTAAACAAATATTAAACAATAACCAAACAGCACCAGCCCATGAGTTCACATCCCCATAAGAGAACAGAACTTGGAACACAGAACTGGCACCTGATGAGCTGCAAGCACACAGTAACAGTCGTGTCCTGCCTGGTACAGTGTTGGTCATGTAACTGAGTCTTAACTCCAAAGATTGTTTCTATACTGTGGTGATGTAAGCCATTCTTACCGAGCTGGCCCTCTGCAGAGCAACACAGATTGGGCCAAACAGCTAAGCACCCAAACCAAATGCCAGCTCGTAGAGGTTCCCTACAATACTTTGTATCCCCCACTGGTGTCCTGCTCTATATGTCTGTGAGTCAGACTCCCTTAAAGCAGCAAACTGACTCAGCTGTAACACAAACACTATTAGTTTATTGCTACAAAAGGAAAAATGAAGAAGCAAGTTTATAGTTTGATTTAAACATCTTTTGGTTGCTTGAAAAGAAAGATGTTGCAATAATAACCTGCCCCCCTCCTCTCAGCAAAGTTCCTGTATACTCCAGCAGTCTCTATCAGGCTCAACTGTAAGCCCAAATAGGATTCAGCCCCTTTCCCTCGGGCCTTTCCCCCTCACTCCAAGAGAAGAGTTTCTCAAAATAATAATGTCTCTCAGCAGTCCTTTTTCTGCTCCTCCAAGCTCTTCCCCACTCTAGCTCTGAGTGGAGAGGCCTGCTTGCATTCATGCATCCTGAATGGCAATCCCTGATCTCCTCCTTCACCCAAATGAGAGATGAGAGACGCGGCAAGCTGCCAGCTTTTATAGTCTGTGATCCGGCAATTCTGATTGGTCCATTTTGGCAGGCTGGCGTGGCTTCTTCCAATGCTCCACCCCAGCTATCAGTCACGGAGCTCGGCAAGCCCGCAAAATGGCTGCCCTGTCTCTGCCTGACTGGGGTGGAAGCCACATATACTATAGCTGATAAGGATCTAGCTAAGCCTCTCTCTGTATAAGAGAGAGAACTGAAGAAAGGATAATTACCTATATAAGGTCTAAAACAACCAAATACACAAAGCAAAACACAAACTGTACAAATCATAGAGAACATACAAACAAAATAAAAGAAAAAACACCCTAATCCAAGTGTCCCCTTCTACTTGGTCACCTGTACCCTATTTATATTTTATGGATGTCCTGTGGTCTCAGCTGTGACCTGCCCGCAATGATTCCGGAACCGCTGGTGTCCTCTTTTGTTACTATTAAGAGAAAAGTGTGTTTTAGGTGTCCTGGTAGTTTCATTCACCTTTCCATTCCTCTCCTTATTTTTATTTGAAGAAGAAGAATTATACATTTCATAATAGGGAAGTATGTAATCAAAAGATACTGATTATTACAGGAAGATAAAGACAAAAATAATATGAGACAGAAGTTCAACAGAGCCTCTAACTATGAACTTATAATTTAAATCATGAGTGTAAGAATAACTGCCAGAAATCTGAGTTACACTAAAGTCAACAAAAGATTTCCAAGTTTTTTGAAGCCTGTTGCCATAGCTTTGATAACCAATCTTCTCATCTGAGTGATTTTTTTTTGTTTTTGTGTGCAGCTGCAAATGTCATAGACAAAGCACTTTCCCTGCTTCTACTGCACCACTACTACTGTTTGATGGTCACATGACCAATCATGTGACTGCCGGATCGAGGCTGGAGGCACCCCAAATTGTGGTTCAGCGTTTAAGTTCAGTAGAGACGTGATTTGTGTTGTTTTTCAAGCCATGGAAAAGATATAGGATGGTAGAAACTGGTAGCAGGAAATGGAAGGAAGGGTGAAAACTAGTGGGAAAATATGTCATATTAAATCAATATCTATGGAGATATGTCCATACTTTTAAAAACATAAAACAAAATATACAAAGCAAAACACAATGCAACACAATACTATGCATATTCCAGCATACTGTACATTTCAAAACAACTCCTGTTTCTTTCCTTACTGCAAGCAATGCTGGGCAAATACTCAGGCTGTTGTCTCCTTTCATGCTGGTAAGATGGATGGGGGGAATCTACGCTGTAGTTATTTTGTTTCTCTGCTGCTGGCCAGGGAATGCTGATGGTTACTGGTGTCCCATGCAACACCATCAATGCAGAGGCACAGGCAATCCTTTCAGGCACCTTGCTTTACATGCACAGAACACAATGCTACATGGAAGGAGTTAGGGTACAAGATGTCCAATGTTCTTCCATCCTTCAAATGCTTTGGCAGGAGAAGTGGAGATGCATCAACCTGAGGATCCAGGAATGTATGGGAAATATGACCTGAGAGACAATGTAGTATAGTGAATTGAATGTTGGACTGGTGAGACTGAATAGTGAGTTGTTATTTGCAGTGAATAAAGCTTTGGTCTAATGAAAATCAGCCTAGGCACTGCACCACACATGTCTGCCTCATTTGTCTCCTGTATATTGGCCAGTGCCACCTAGAAGTCTCTGGATTCAAATTGGGCATTTAAGCTCATGGATAACCTTGGACCAATTGCTGCTTCTTGTCTTAATCAGCCTTATGTGCTTCACACAATTCTTGTGGGCATTAAAAAAGAAAGAAAAGGAAAAAAAAGAGGAGAGGAGAATAATGTTCTGCCTAGAGCTCCTCAGACAAAAGGAGGAAAATAAATGCATAGGACAATTCAATGTGACATCTGTTAGTAAGTAAAATGGAGAGTGAGATGTGAAGAGGGTTGCCAGTAGAAGCTTGGAAAAATGGGGCTTAAGAAGTCACCTGTTCAATTTCCTATGCAAGCTGAAGTACCATTTAATGGATGTCAGTCGAAAATGTTATTGTCTATAATTCTGTCATCAAAATGCCATACCATAGTCTACTTTCTTAAAAACAGGGAACATCTAAAGACCCAACCTTGCTAAGAACCCTTCTGGTTTTTTTGATTGAATACCATTTCGAAAAATTGCTCTTCTTGTACAAGGTAACATGTAATGGGTTGGCTACGACTCATTCTGACCCTATTAGAGACTTGCCACTTGTAAGGAAATATGTTCCAATGTTGAAGTCATATTAAACTAGAAGCTGTGTCAGATGGCACTGTTTAGAGAAATGAAGAGTGGTGCTTCAGTCTAATCATTTGGTGAAAAGTTGAACAACAATAACAAATTCCATGAATATAAAAACACAGCGTAATGCAAATGTAGGAGGAAATGTTACAAACAAGATTTCTGTTTCAAACAGAGTTCTTCAAACTTCAGAGCATAAGTCTGCTCTGAGTTGAAATGAGATGAAAAGGTTTTGCACTTCTCCAAGATCTCCCAAGCAACAACTAAGGTTGCATCCACACATTTTAAAAACAGCAGCTCTAAAGCCGCTAAGAGGATGTGGGTGCCAGTGCTTCCATCCCTCCTCTAGCATACTTTATGTGACAGATAATGCACTTTGGAAGTGCATTTTCTTTGGCCTTTAGTATGGATTAGAGACATTAGCCCATGGACTCTACCACCTCTAAGGTGCTTCTCATCCACTTCTTTTTTGGGCGATACTGCACTTCCCTCATTTGTATTCAGGTCAGTTGGGCCAGAATGATGATCTGGATCATGTGGAGGGGTGGGCTGGATCAATTCCTTGTGCACTGATGGCACTGATCTGGTCCATACCTCCTCATGACTAAAGTTGGTACAATGTTGCAGCTGCCCCCCACATTCGTGACAACTAGGAATGAAAATCCCTGGTCTCAGGGGTTTGGCAGCATGCTATGGTGAATCATTGAAAAGCAGCTCTTCTATAGTTCCTGATTATAGAGAAGTAGAAGAAGAGTTGACTTTTCTACCCTGCTTTTCTCATCCATTTAAGGGGACTCAAAGTGACTGACAAAGCTTTATGTTCTTCTCTGTACAACAGACACCCTGAGAAGTAGGTGGGACTGTGGGAGCTCAGAAGAGAGCTGTGACTAGCCCAAGATCACCCAGCTGGCTTCATGGAGGAGTGCAGAATTAAACTTGGTATTCCCAGATAAGAGTCCGGCTCCCTGTCCTGTTTCAGTGGAAACTCATCCCAACTTGGAATGGGTTGCTTGTTCCAGCATAAGTGCAGAAAGGGCCACTGTTTGCAACTTCAGGATGATTGGAAAAGGAATGTCCCTGCATAGGAGGTTATGATAGGCATGAAATGTAAGCCATGGACAGCATCTCATCAGCAGGCAGCAAATGCCTGGGTATATGCACGTGCTTTAAGCTGGTACCAAACGTTCAAAAGAAACGTGTCTGTTGAATTTCAGGGAGATGCTACTTCCTAAACAGGAATTCAGTTTGTTTAGTGAAATCTTGTGTTTTCTGTCTTACAGTAAAACAGTCATCAAGGGAAAGAACTAGGGGTGTGCATGAATGCAATTTTTGACATTCAATCCGATTCGACTTGAGTATTTGAATATCTGAATTCATACAAATAAAGAAAAATGAATGTCTGGACATCCGAATTGATACAAATACATTTGTATCAATTTGTATGAATATTCAATATGTATCCAATGATACAAATCTCTACGCATCCATACACATCCTGTTTTCATACTATACGTATCTGTATGGATGTGTATGGAGACGGATGCGATGAGTACGGATACATATGCAATGTGTACTAATCTGTACACATACGAATGTCTGAATTATTCATATGAATAACTCAAAATATTCATATTTGTACAAATACTACAAAATGAATTCCTGGACATTCAATTCACCTACGAATGTCTGAATTTGTCTAAATAACGAATATTTCAAATATTCGTGCACATCGCTAACTGGAACCAATTCTTCAGAATGGAGGAACTTAGACAACAGACTTTTCAGTTGCTACGGACCTGACCAAGGGTGTTTTTCCACTGTCACTAGAAGTACCCATTAAGTACCCATTAATGGAAAAACACCCCAATAGGGTCTACCACCAGTTGTAGTTCAGTAACAGCTGGAGAATCATTAAACATTTTGTTGCCTTGCCCAGGTCTCTTTGTCCTTCTTTGTGATTTAACTAGACCTATTTGTGTTATCTCTGATTTGTGGATTTCCCCCCTTCCTTTAGAAAGCCATGACTAAAACTAAAATGTGTATTTCAGCATTCTGCACTCTGAAAGGATACACCGATTATGACAGTATGAACATTTAACAAGCAAAGCAAAACTTATTTATTTTGTGGCAGCTTTAACAAATTTATAGGGAAAGATTTTGTGCTTGAAGGATAGGCTACTTTGAGAAGCTTCACTCAATAAACTCTTTAATTACTGCCTCCCACCTTTTTTACAGTGATCACTTAACATTTCCAGCCTTATGCATCTCTTTTTTTCTTGAAGTCCTCACACAATAGAACATGGATGATAACATCTTCCCCGAAGGTTATGCAGTGAAACAAAGAAAATAAATATTTTATTGTGGATCATATACAGGTTGCTGCTGAACAAATTTAATCACAGAACTGCCATAACTCTATCATCATGTCCCTTGATGAGAACATCAGAGGCTCAAATTTTGTAAATGAGGTTAAAAAAATTGAGCATAATCTAGCTATAACTGTAATAGACAATTTTCCTCTGATGGGAAAAAATGCGGCACTGGTGCCAATATATTAGAGCAACTTCCACATTATAGTGGAGAATATGATATCTATTAGATGCTCAGTGAATTTTCCTTCAGAGGCGAAAACTACCAAACCCTCATTCATGCTTAGTTTTGGTAAAGTTAGTAAAACATTTTGCAACGTCTTCAAGATGTATATAAAGCAGATGGAATCTTCCAGGGGTTTGGAGTGAGATGCCCTCAATATGAAGATAGTCACCACATTCAGTCTGCCTAAGAGAGTGTATTCAATTTATGCTAGATGGAGGCTGCGCCGTCACTTATCAGAACAGGGTATCCTTGTCAACCCCCCAAAGGTACCCACTAAGTGTCTTTGATGTGATTGTGCACACTGTTTTGTGGCACAGGGCATTTTTTCACTTCCTTTCCCATCCCACGGACAGGAAAGGTGTGTGAGGAACAAACACTGACTAGCACTTGCACTTGCATACAATGTTAGCCTACCCCTCATGTGATGGCTCACTTACCTTTGATTGATCCCCGGGCTGGTCCTCTTCTGGGCACCACCATCTTGGGTGTGCTGCCCTCTAAGGCTGTGTGTTACTATGATGGCACTGATGCTCTGCGCGGTCACAGTTGCATCAGGGTGTCATCAGAGCTGCCAGCATGCTTGCGTGGCAGCTCCGATGACCTTCCCAGCCAGCAGAGGTGTGAGTGCTCACCATCTGGATGCTCCAGGTAAGTATCACGTAAGGGTCAGTTAGCTTGTGGGCACAATTTTGTGCTACACTGCTAGCATGCAATTAGGTAACCTCTGGGCAGGCAGGGGGCCTTTCTATCCTGTAATGGCAATGCAGATGCACCTTCCCCAGAGGTTGCCTAATTGCATACTACTGGCTGAAGTGTGAATTCAGCCACGATTATTCACAGAAGCAGAGCTGGGTTTTTGTTTTGTTTTTTTGGAATATACCTCCTTACTCCAACATGGAGATGAGGGAGGTGCCATAGATGGGTGTGGCTCCCCCATCTAGAACTGGAGACACAGCTGAAGTTGTTGTAAGGGTAGGTTTACTATGACTGCTACAGCAAACATCCAAATGATGCATGGCGACCATTGGAGCAAAAATAAATAAATAAAAAATTATTAATCTGCAAGAAGCACCCTTTTCCCAGCATGCAGCTGTCTATGAGTGCCCTCTGCAGGGTCAAGGCTGCTTGGTGGGTGGGGCAATCTTTCCTATAGGAGAAGCTGCTGCTGCTCATCCTCTACCCTTTTTAATGGTAAGATTTGGATGGGTGGTTGAAGAGGAATGCTACAATACAGAGCTCCTCTTAAAACAGCAGCATCCTGTCTACACATTGCCCCTTCCATCAAGATCACAGGAAGGGATAGGGATGTGCACAGATTTTTTTTTGACATTCTATTCAAATTGAATCAAATACCTGAAAATCCTATTTGATTTGAATCTTTTAACTTCGAATTTAACAAGATTCTATTCGTATTTACCAAATTTGAATCTATTCGATTGAATTTTTTATTCAAATCTGCACATGCAAATGTTAACAATATTCATACGTGCACATACACACCTTCCCCACATCTGTACACATCTGTATGCATCTGTACATGGCCATATGCATCCCATAGTTATCCCGCATGCAACCTGTTTTGGTCCTGTCCAGATCAGCAGAAACATGTACAGATGTGGGAAAGATACGAATCTTCAAGTATGCATCATGTACGAACCTGTACACATACAAACGTCCAGATAATTCAAACGAATAGATCCAAAGTTCAAAATTCAATTTGAATGTTTACATTCAAAGTTTGGGAAATTCTATTCGAGTTTGAATGTCAAAGTTCAGTACATTCGATCAGATTTTGAATGCCTACAAATATTCGTACACATCCCTAGGAAAGGAACTTTCAATCAGCAGCTTCAGTCTTGACAGCCATAGAAGTCACTGAGCACAGGAAATCGTCGCTATCCAAGCTCCTTTTCCCTTTCTACTCAAGCATCCTAAGGGATGCTTATGGTGGCACAGGAGTGGCACAGGTGTAGGTCCATGTAGATGCCACATTTATCCTGTGCAGTGAATGCACTGCCAGTGAACAGGTTCATGTGGCTCCTGTCGTGTGATGGCACATTTGCAGTGCTATAATGATACTGTGTGGATCTTGCCTCGGTTATATTTTATTTCTCAGAGAAACACCAGGGGAGTGAGAAGGACAGGCTCAGTAGGTCAGCACTTGTGAGGTCTCTCACGTTCTTCTTTTGGTGCCCATTGAGGCTTTCTGGGAAATGCAGTGGAGGAGGAAAGCGTGTGCACAGTGTTTATTGCTCTCCCCTTAGGATGCTTTCCTCCGGTCCACATCTAGAGATAGCCATGATTGCTTGATGTAGATATGCGCCCCATAATTTGTTGCGAACATACAAAGTTCATAGGCTACCTCAATATGTGAAAATGAACACCGCTCTGAGACGCTCTGCAGAAGTTTTGACTCTTGACAAGTAATATATAATAGACAGTTGGTGTTCTGCTCCTATTTGCAGCATTTCCATAATTGGAAATGTCATTTTGAACAGACCATAAATATTTCCCTTGAGAGGATTCAATTGAATGGATTTTGCTCAGGTTCAGAGAAGAAAGCATCAGTATCCTCAGACAATGCAGCAATCTTTTATACAGCGACCCTGGGCTTTAGTGCTTAAATTGTTCAGCTTTACAGGCATTTATGCAGCAGCAAAATCTAAGTTCTTGGTATACCATTCAGCCCGTCTGGACTTGTGGTTAGGGTGCTGGACTCATATCTCATAGTCACTGGGTTTGATTCTGCACTCCTCCATGAAGCCAGCTGGGTGACCTTGGGCTAGTCAGAGCTCTCTACCTCACACACTACTGTTGGAGCATTTCAGCTTAGCAGAATTGGCATCGAGCATATACACAGCAGATAGGTGTGTGTGAAGTTCCCAGTAAAGACAGAGTCCTCCAAGCATTCCAAACAGAAGGTTTTATTGCTTAATGCAAAAGTTACAAGATATATGCTTGCATGAATGTATGAGTGAATAAATGCATGGATATATGAAAATAATAAATCAGATATATGAATGAATATGTGAGTTGAGTAATACCATACTAATACACATCATCATACTACTTCTTCAACTAACATTCAATATGGAGATTATACACATGAATATAGAGAACATTTTATACCACATGGATATATTGAAGCAATCCTAGGGTAGGACTGTTACTAGTAGGGATGTGCAAGAATATTTGAAACGTTAAAAATTTGATCAAATTAATTCAAATTTAGACATTCAAATTCAAATCCAATGTCTACACATTTGTTTTTTAACGTTCAGACAAGTTCAAATGTTTCAAATCATTCATATGAATTATTTGGGCATTCGTATGTGTACGGATACGTATGTATTACATACATATCTGTACACATCTTATTTGTATCTGTATGTATTTGTATGGATACGTATGGGATGAAACGGGATGTGTATGGACACATATGAATGTTATCAACATTCGTATCATCAAATAAGAATAGAATATTCATACAAATAGACACAAATGTATTCAAACTGGTTTGAATTTGAATACATTTTTTCTCCATTTGCATGAATTTGGACATTCAAATATTCTATTTGAATTGAATCAAATGTCGAAAATTGCATTCATGCACACCCATAGTTACTAGTGTCATGCTGACCTGGTTCTCATAACAAAAATCATTTATCACAGTGTTACAATATTATTGTGTCTACTTTCTAGCAGGAAACAATAACAGATTACTATACAGCTGCTATTTTTCAGCTTGTGCTGGCCTTGGAGCCTAGTGATGTCGACTCTGATCCTGCCAGTACATTTCACATGTAGAAATGTCTTGATAAGTATCTGTTGTGGGGAGAACAGAAGGTTTTGCCAGCCACTTTGAGTCCCCTTGAGTGGCTGAGAAAAGCAGGGTATAAAAGCTGACTCTTCTTCTTCCTCTTCCTCTTCCTCTTCTTCATATGTAAGTGGTTTGGTTTTGAATCTAAGAATTTGAATTTTTAGAGCATTGTGTCCAAATGTTACCGATGTTTTCAACACTACTGGAATGGCAGCAGAATTGTATGTTTACTCGTTATTTGCATTTTCCAATCCCGTAATTAGGATGGAATATTTCCACTCACTAGAAGGAGTTCAGAATGGTTGCTTGCTTCATTCTTTCTTTGATTACATTCACCAATAGAGGAATTTCATACAAGAGCAGCTCAAAGTTGTTTCCAGTGTCATGTGTGAAAATGCCTCGTGATGGTAAGATATAGGTTGTAAAATGAAGAATAATGCATCATTAGTATGGATGCCCAAACCCTCTTATTCAGTACATTTTATCAGAACAGCATTAAATGCACAGCATAGCATGAATATTATGAAAGTGACTGTCTGCACATAAGAAGTGTTTTAAAGGAGATGGAAAAACATTAAAGGAGCCATCTTTGGCTTTATGCTTTATCACAAACAGACAGACACAGCAAGGCTATGCTTACAGCTCCAAACCTCAGGTGTTCTGCAAATACAATTCTATTGAAGTGAAAGGACTTGCACCATTGAAGTACACCTCTGCATTTGCTATTCAAAGAATGCATCCCTTCCCATTTCACAGTATAACAAGATGTTTAAGTCAGATATTTCCAAATAAATGCTCCATATCTTTAGCTCAATGTGCATTTTTTTCTCTCCAGCAAATGAGAAGTTTTTGTTTTGTTTTGGTCTGGTTTTTTAAAAAGTATTCTTACTCTATGAGCCAGGTCAGTAATGACCAGATGAGTAAAATCACAAGTTTCCCTTTTGGTCTGTGAAACAAAACCAGTCTTGTCCTTTTGCAGCTATTTGATTCAAATGCTTAGAATCTGAATGCAACAAAAACCAATTCGAATCCGATACATTCAAATGAAGTAGAAGATATGAATGTTGATAACATTTGTGTTTAAAGATACGAATGTTGATGACATCTGTATGTGTTAGACAGATCTGTACGCATTTTGTATGTGTCCCATTTTATCCTGTATGCATCCAGTTCTCATTCCGTGTTATAAGCACAAATGCGTACAGATACGTATGATATTCGTACAGATACGTATGTAATACATACACATCTGTACATTCAAATCATTTGAATGAGTGTTTTGGAAGATTCAAAATTTGTTTGAATGTTTACATTCAAATGTGAAGACATTCTATTCGAATTTGAATGTCCACATTCAATCGAATTCGATTGAATTTAGAATGTTTAGAACATTCGTGAACATCCCTAAAGGGAAGATTTCTCTCTCTCTCTCTCTCTCTGGTATGCAGATGTCAGGCACAGTACTTTTTGTTATTTATTTTTTATATTTTGAATTGACTCCTTCTTAATAAGTTGATTAGGAACAATGAACACTACACTTTTGCCTCATTCTCTTTTTCCCTCGCCTTGCATTTTCACAGTTATGGTTGATGCAGTGAAGAAAAGAAAAAAGAAAAGAAAACCTGAAAGAGCAGTCAAGTCATCAATCCATGTAAATAACTTTTTCATCTTTACTTCCAACAAATCTGTCAGTCACTGTGTTCCTCAATCATAAGCAAAAGAATTACCTCTGCCTTCAGCAGGGCACCAAAGACAACACAACAAACAACTACAGAGCCCAGTGAGAGATGTGTCTGGACTTTTCTTTCCCTGAAAATGCAATTAAATGGAACTTTTTCACAACATTAAAGCTGCTTGTTCTTAGGAGCCAGGACACTTAGTTCCCTCCCCACCCCATGCAACAGCAAAATAGGTGCAAAAGGACAAGACTGGTTTTTGTTTCACAATAAGGCTCTTTCTGCACTGAAGCACAGTAGACCTTGATTAGGAATGTGCACAAATGTTCTTCTGGCGTTTGATTTGAAATAAATCAAATGTTCAAAAATCTGTATTCATACAGGTAGAACGCATTCAGATGTGTTAAAATTCTATTCGATACAAATCTATTTGTATGTATTCGTATGAACATTCAATACGTATCTGCCAAGAACAGATATGTATCTCCTACAAACAGATACGTATCGCCTATGAACAGATACGTATCTGATACATTTCCCCAGCTTGATGAATGTCCAAACTAGTCGTACGAACAGATACATATCTGATACATTTCCCCAGCTTAATGAATGTCCAAACTATTCATACGAATATCCAGAAACATTCTTATTTGTTCAAATGTTAGCATACAGATATTATAACATTAGATTAGAGCTTGAATGTCTGAATTTGGCTGATTCCAGATTCCCCAGATCTAACAATCTGGATCACAGGAACGTGAAAGGCAGAGCCATGCTGTCTCCACAGATGGTGCTAATCTGTCTCAATTCACAGCCACCCCTAACATTTAGGAGTAAAAGATCCTAGCGGGGGGGGGAGGGGTTTATTTGCTAGGTGATTTTTGGTGGTGCCCTATGGCATGCTACTGCATAACAACATTTGGTATTTCCTGATCAGAGAGGCATACTAACTGCATGCATTGTGACCCTCATGAAAATCCTTAGGCCAGATTGCGGACTAACATATCAGGTCTATATGACATTTGGATGAAGGGGTTCTTGATCTGGATTTAGCTCTGTCTAGTGCAGACAGATCTGGCTTACTGGGGGTGGGACCTCCTCAGTCTGGACTAACATACGGATGAGGATGACCCAGATATGGATCAGAGACCCACAGTTCCTTATCGAAACCCTAGCACAGAAAGGATATGCTGTAATCATCTTAATCAGGTACTACTCAAATGAAGATGACCAATGTGGTAGATAAATACATTTATTTGATCAATCATCAGACAGGAAAGAGGTGGTGGGAAAACTCTGTACGGAAGCTCAAAGGGAAGATCAAAGGGATCCCTGGTAGAATCTCCTTCCTCAACTGCTGCCTTTGGTGCTGCTTAGGGATGGGCAAAAAATGTTTGTTAGCTTTGCAATTTGTACGAACCTAATTGAATATTAGGTATAGTCGAAAACTGACTCGTGTGTGAAGCGAAAGCTTTGTTACCGTCATTCAAAGCTTTGGAGTGGATTTGGATCGGATTTGAATGGATTCAGGATGGTTTCGGAGGTGCAACTGCTGGTGGCAGGGATGTGAAGATAATTCAAAGCCTAAAACATTTGATGTGGCTCCATCTGCATGAATGTGAAGTTCTGTCCCATTTGCTTAGATGCAGAGGAAATGAGGGGGAGGGGAAATCCATGTGTATCCTTAGTGCTGCTTTCTACAAAAGGAACAATGGCCATGCCATGGCTTGGTCTGATGACTCCTAGTGTAAGGAAAAGGCAGAGATTATAATTGCCAAGGCCCTTCAGTCAACAATCCCACTGAGGATTTGACATCAGCCAGCGTTCTATATCATCCTCTGATGAATGAGTCTAAAGCGGCATCCAAACTTCAGTTGTTTATTCCTCTAATTTCTGCTTTTCCAGAATAAAGCATGGGTATTCCAGAACATCTATACTTTATTCCAGAATATCCAAATATAGCAGAATAAGTAAGTGATGTTTAGTTGCTGTCAGTTTTCACAAGCCTGGGGGTGCCTGGTGAAACTTGGGATGTGAACAAGCAAGATATCGTCACTCATCAAAGGAAACGTCTAAAGAAAAAACCCATGCAACTGCCTGCCTGCGTTTCCCGGGGAAATACATGTACACTGGGGATGTGCACAGATATTCATGACATTTGGTATTCCTATGAATTCATTCAAATTCGGACATTCATACATGAATTGAATGTTACAACATTCATACATTGATGTTTGTATCCGTACAAACGCTTCGGAGCATACATGACCCAGGGAGGTGGGAAAGCAGCTGCACCAGTCACATATGTAATGGATCCAGAGTGCATTCGACAAGGATTGATAGTGGATTCAAAGTGGATTTTTCGCTTTCAGAGTGGATATGTTAGGGGACACGTACTGGATACATATGCGTTCATATTGGATACTTGTACAAATACATTCATATTAAACAGAATCCTACCATATTCAAAGGGGATCTATTCAAACAAATAGGAATTTTCTTACATTTGATTTGATATGAACTGAATGTAACAAACAAACAAACATTTGTGCCCATCCCTAATGTATTCAGATGATGACTGTGCCCAATATCCCTGTCTGTGAAAGGGATGAAATTTTATTATGTCTATTTTAACTATTCCCAAGGTTGCCCATTGGGAGAAATGAGCATGGGTGTGTGTGTTTGGATTGCCTCCTAGCTGAGCTTTTGCTCAGAATATCAAAGTGTATACCAGTGTAACTTCCAGTTCTTCACGTGTGGTGGACTTTGAGTGAGTGCTGTTCCTCTTGCACCATCTGGCATGTGGAATTAGGTGGAACAGGGCCTTGGATTTTTCTTCTCCACACCAACTGCATGGTAGATCAGCTTAACATGAGAACATAAGAGAAGCCCTGCCAGATCAGGCCACAGCCCGTCTAGTCCAGCATCACGTCGCACACTGTGGCCCACCAAATGCTCATGAGCATCTCAAGCAGAGACAAGGGCAAACCTTCTCCTGCTCTTGAATCCCACAAATGGCCTTAGAAGCCTCCTGTCGCCCCCCCCCCAGCCTGAAAGATGTACCTAGGCATTCATTCTAGTAGCCATTGATACATCTGTCTTCCATAAATTTGTCTAACTTTACCTTAAAGGCATCTAGACTGGTAGCTGTTACCACCTCTTCTGGCAGCAAATTCCATAGACCGATGACCCTAAGGGTGAAGAAATAGTTCACTTTGTTGCATCCGACTCTCCTACCCTGGTTCTAGTGTTGTGTAATTCATATGTGTATGGGTTCATACATGATGCATACTTCATACTTCATACATGATGCATAGCTTCATCCAGCCCTAGTCATTTGGTTGTGCTTTTAACTTTTTTTAAAAAAAAAAATCAGGCAAAGCAGAGGAACTCGAAGCGTCCTAGGTATGGTGAGTTATATTTTATCTTCTTTGCATATCTATTCAGGATTCCTTCATTTAAAAAAGACAAAAACTTCCAGTGTTAATCTACTCCTTGTATTCTTTTAACTCCGGTCAATGTCCTGAGACTTTAGCTCTTGTCTTAACGCTTCAAAGAACAAATCTCTTTTCAAAGTCTCTTCATGTCAAGCTAAGCAAGAAAACTTCTGTGTCCTGGCACAGTCAAAATAATAATACATAATATATGATGATTCAGTTTGTTATGTTTTGAGCCTGTTCCATCAACAAGATCTTGACAGAAAACAAAAACTGGATATTTCTGGTGTTATTCCACAGTGATCAATTCATAGAACCTAGCTAGAAAACTGTAGCTTTTCTCAATAGGCTTTTTAATACTTAACTTCTGTGGGACAGTGAACCACAGAAGTTCAGTATAGGGATGGTGACTGGCATTCACATTGTGAAAGCTGCCCCTGTCCCAAATCCACCTGGAATTTACCCTGCAGCAGTAAGTGTGATGGCCACTGACATCTGGCAGTGCCTGCTTCACTGCAATGATGGCCACATACACTGTTGCTAGGGCAATCAGGTGATACAACACACGATTAAGTAGCTGCAGGTGCAGCTTTGCCACCCCAACCCATCCCCATGCAGCCTTCACATGGAAGTAGGTGGAAAGGCTGTGACGAGGACTGTATTAGGACCACTAGTAGTGCTCCTAGTATAGCTGTGGAGCAGCTTTTGCTTATCTATAGTTATCAGACATGAGAACGGTTGCACGCTCTGGAATCTGCTCCAAGACAATAGTAGTAGTAGCAGTAGTAGTAGAGATGTGCACAAATATTTTAAGACATTCAAATTTCGATTGAATTTATCCAAATTTCGACATTTGATTTTGAATTGAAAATCCATAAATTTGAATTTAAACATTCAAATGAATTTCAAATTTAAAATCTATTTGTTTGAATTATTTGGTCATTCATATGTGTTTGGGTTCATACACAATGTGTACTTGCATGTATACATCTTTCCCACATCCATACGCATTTGTAATAGATTTGAATTTGCTTAATTCGAATTTTGGCTAAATTCAAATTTGGCTGAATTCAAATTTTAAAGATTTGATTCAAGTTGAATCCTGAAAATTGCATTCGTGCACACCCCTAAGTAGTAGTTGTAGTAACAACAACAACAACGTCTCTTCCACTAAGGGACAGTATAGGGTTAAAAATTACAGAAATAATAATATAGCAATAAAACAATCTAATAATAATCAGATCAGTATTAAAATCAATCTAATAAAATAACAGTAATAAATTCCTGAAACATCATTTCATCAGTTGCAGATAAATACTATCCACTAAAATAAGTCAATTTAAACTCATTCAGGGGTATTAAAAAGAAAGGTTTTCAGGCTCTTTCGAAATTGAACCAAATCTTCTCCTAACCTAAGGACTTGTGGGAGGTTATTCCAAAGGTGAAGAACTAAGACTTGGAAGGCTAGCAATGTGAGTCTGAGGAACTACTAAGAACTCTTTGCCTGGAGATCCTAAGTTTCTAGCTGGGGTGTACCATGAAACTCTAGATCAGTGGTTTTCAACCTTCCTAATGTTGTGACCCTTTAATACAGTTCCTCATGTTGTGGTGACTCCCAACCTAACCTTAACCTTAACCCTAACCCTAACCCCCAACCATAAAATTATTTTCGTTGCTACTTCATAACGACCCCTGTGAAAGAGTAGATCGACCCCCAAAGGGGTTGCAACCCACAGGTTGAGAACCACTGATGCTAGATAACTTGGATCTGGTGTGTGGATGATGCATGATAGAGCTTCCCCAACTGTCCTTGAGGGCCAATTGTGAAAAGGCCAATCCCAGTTCTTTGTAGTAATGGAAAGAGAAATAGAATTTTGTCATGTTGGACCCCATAATCTCTCAGAATCTTCCACTTTTTCTATCAGCCCACACACTTGTGGTGAAAAGTAAAAAAAAAATCCTTTACTGTCGTTAATACAGGTGGACTCATTTGATATCCAAGCCTAGTCAAAGTGTGTAGGTTATCTTTGCATGTGATTCAAAAAATAAGATTTAGGGTCATGACCTGCATGGTTTGGCTTTATGGATTTAAAGAAGCAGGACATAAAAGCCACCCAAAATGCATAACTATTCATCTATGCTGATGAGTGTTACTTATTCCTAAAGTAAAATGAATATGTTGATGAATGCATATGAAAGTATTTCAATTTCCCCTTAACATGGGGCTTATTGAATTATAGTAGTGTCTTGGTGTGGAATGAGAAAACAGCACACAGAAAGGAGTCAAACCTTCCCCTGTATTGTATTTCCTGATGAAAACTGTCCATGTGAAATTGATTTGTGTGTACTGTAACAACTAGGAGCTTTGGAAGGATTTGTGCATGAGAAATAGTGGACAGGGAAAGGGTTAAGTCTCACTCTACAACTCAGGGTGCTCAACTATGGCCTTCCAGATGTTCATGCAGCTCAGAAACATCTGGAGAGTCACAGTTAAGGAGCTCTACTCTTCACCTTCATTTAACTCTGGATCACGCCCCTTGGTGTTGGTAGCTGTAAAAGGATAAAACTCCCATGTGTCTTTGTTGTCACACTACATTTGGCCACTTGGGTACAAGGCTGAGATAATATTCTG
This sequence comes from Aspidoscelis tigris stejnegeri, assembly GCA_023333525.1. Lineage (NCBI taxonomy): Eukaryota > Metazoa > Chordata > Lepidosauria > Squamata > Teiidae > Aspidoscelis > Aspidoscelis tigris. Next base: position 72,846,768 of record JALMGA010000007.1, on the reverse strand, counting down.
AAATTTATGTAAGCTCTGAGAAGATTCCACAACTGCCGCATTTTCAATAAATTTCAAGGTTCAAATGAGGTATGCTGTGCACACCCAGCTCTCAGGACTAATTTTCAAGTTACCATGAGCTTGGAAAATTGCTATTTCTTGACCTAGAAGAAGGTTAAAACACTTTTGCTGAAGATTGATTCACTTTAAAGTATTTAACACTGTTCATATTTTTCTAGAAGTACATATGACAGAGCTGGTTTCAATTGGCACTTTAGGGAGCTGTTCGGAAAGCCCATCACAAAGCTAAAGAAGTCTGAATGAGCATTTAACAAGATGGAAAATTTCTCTCCCCCCTTTTTTTCCAAAAATTAAACACACAGACACATAGAAAGAGCCAGAACACTCTGCCACCAAAATGCTTGGACTGCACATCATTCGTACATGTCCACGTTCTGAGCTTAACAATGAAAAGTCATAAATCAGGACTTTTCATTTGCTAAAGCTATGTTGTATCTTCCAGTCTGAAGAATAGTGAGGGGGGGGGGACCCTGAATCCCTGCTTTGTCTTCTCCTCCCAGCAGAAAAAGCGAAGCAAAAGATGGATTCACAACAGACCAACCATCTTATCTGAAATGTCAGTCATTTCAAGTAAAATTTTGTTGGATCTTAGAATTATAGGCTGCAACACTTCATCCAGGAAGGTCCCGCATGTGTGCTGTAGGTGTACACAGGGAAGAAAGGTCCTAGCCCAGGGAACATTTCCTGGGCAAGGAATGTGGCAGGCACCTTAGAGTGTCCAGCCCAGCCTAGCTGTGAAACCAGGGAAGGAAAGTTCTCTGATCTTGCAGTTGTAGTCAGGGGGCACTTTACAGCATTCCTGGAAACTGCCCCCAAGATGAGCTGTCTTCTGGAGCCCCACAGAATATCAATGTGCTTCACAACAGGGGTTGGGACTGTGGGGGAGATCGCTTTAAAGTGGTTTCCCACTCCTAAACATGGGATGTTTCTGCACTTGGTCTACCGTCCACTGGACAGGGACGGTCCATGATAGACTAAAATGTACTAGAATTCACACTAGGGAATGCTAGTATACATTAGCCTAGCCCTAACGTGACCGTAGACTTACCTGTGTGTCCAATCCTCCGCAGGGCACCACCATTTTGGTTGTGGTGGCCTGCGCAACTGTGTGTGTGCCGGTGCCTTTGTCACAGCAAGGATGATGCTTTCTGCACGTGCAGTCCCATCAGGGGTCATCTGAGATGCCAGCATGCTCAGATGGCCCCTGTTGCACCAGCAAAGCCGCAGATCATCACCACTGGGTGCGTCAGGTAAAGAATTGGTTGGGATTGGGGAGGGTTGGATTGTTTTTGGTGTACCACTCTTAGTTTTAATAATTAGATTATAATTAGCCAAAAACCCATTTGTGCACATTTCTACTGTAAACAACTCCTGCAAGTGGAGATATACCTGCCCAGATGTTAACTGATTATAAACTGAGAGACCAAGTGCAAGTTGGCCTATGGTTTCTGCGCTTGGGAGTGGGCTAGATACAATGGCTGTGAACCCTCAGCATTCCACATCAGTGCATGATCTCCTGTGGTGCACAGTGGCGTGTGGACCCACTGGTCCATACTCATATCTGACATGGTCCCAATGAATGGTGCAGATGTTATCTTAGGTTACCAGCACTGTGCCTTGTACAGGAACCCAAATACAAGGGAGAATCCATCATCTCTTCACGTATGTAATTGGTTTCACAATTGAATTGCACTTACTGTAAGAAAGTTTTCCCCTAAAATGCCCAACGAGGATCTGCTTTATTATAACTTAAAGTTGACAGAGAACAGCATGACCCTTTCTTCTGTGACATCCTTACAAATGTCTGTGTCTTGTCTTTTATGCTGAAGTGAAAAGTTTGAACAACCTGAACTATTCCATTCTTGTCCATTATTGAGTACCTGTTCATCTGACACCTCAAATATCTCACACTGTAGCCCTTGACACCAATGGCCACACCAATAGCATTGTATAGTGTCACAGCTGTGATATCACAGCCTGTTTAAACATGGCTGTAAGTTCAGTAATATAATGCTGTCCTCCAACTTGTTGCTCTGTTGATCTATTACAACCACCCATTATCACTGATTAATAATAATAATAATAATATTTATTTGTATACCGCCCTATGGCAAACCAATCCGGGCGGTTAACAACAGTAAAATATTGACCAAACTTATGGGGTAAATAAGAATTAGGCTAAAACAACATCATGTCTATGGACATGGAGGCAGACTGACAACCAACCAAGCCCACAGTTTGATTTCCACAGTATATGTCTGGCTGTGCATGCTGATGGTGAAATTACACCCAGATCAACTTCTGGCTCCCATTAAGGCCCTGGTCATGTTAGTGGTTTAGGATGACCTCAGGTCAACTTCAGGGCGTGTTACATTATCTTTATTCAATTGGTTGTCCAAGCAGGCCTACCAGAGTCCTTTTTTTTCCAGAGGACTCAGTCATCCTGGCATTCCAAGCCATCTTCACTTCGTCAGTTGTGAGCGTGGGGATGATCTAAAGGAGGCTGAACCATGCTGTGCTGGGTGGGTCCAGTCTTTTAGTCAATGTGGATGAGCAGAGTTTGTGAGGCTCCTCCCCTTCTCTCCTCAGTTGACGTGTTTTTCCACAAATTTATTATTATTATTTTAAAATTAATCATATAGGGAAGAAAAGCACATAAAAAAGGAAGGAGGGGTGTGGACGTGGGGGAGCAGGCTTTAAAAAGAACTGCAAACACACACCCTCACCTTCCTTGAGAGATACAATGGCATCCAATAAGAAAGAAGATAGATCTGATGCAGCAAAAGGGGTGGAGAGCCAAGAGTTCAATGGAGGAGGCTTATGTCAATCATGGAAAAAGGTGTGACCAATGTGGTCCAAGCAAGGACAGCCTGAGGACAACCTATAACAGTCTAGGTGAGAAGAAAGCTGGTATGACCTCAGTTCAAATTAATGAATAGGACATCTTGTCTTACACTGGTGTGACTAGGACCAAGGATACCTGGCATGACTAGCTTCAGAACAGCTTGGAAATTCTTTAAAGAGCTGCACACCTGGGCTCACCTGGGTATGTATGTGCCAGATGTGGCTGGTACAGGGTGGTTTTAGACCTGGGGTGTTTTTCCACTGTCAAAAAATACCTATTTTTGCACCCATTTAGGACCCATTTGGGTGTGAGCCGGATGATCCCATTTCCACCACGGCACCCATTTGGGACCCGATTGTTTCCACTGCCGTGGGGGAAATCCGGATCTAATGGGTACATTTTGGCTTTTAATCCAGATTTTCTGTAGACCCCATTAATGGGGTCTACAATGGGGTCTTCTGCCAAAAAATCCGGATTAAATGGGGTCCAAAGGAGGCTAGGGGGAGAGGATGCACCCATTGGGCCACCCCTAAACCTAGGCTCCAAAATAACTTCAAAGCCGTTTCGAAGCCACTTTGAATTGACTTCGTCTGTGCAAAATAGCTCCGGAGTGCCTTTGAAATCTGTGCTGATCTCTGGAGTGAACTTCAGAGTGACTTTGAAGTGACTCTGAAGTGACTCTGAAGTCATTTCGAAGTTCACTCTGAAGATCAGCACAGACTTCAAAGGCACTCTGGAGCTATTTTGCACAGACTTTGAAATGACTTCGAAATCAATTTGAAATCAATTCAAAGTGGCTTTGAAGACTGCATCCCCCTGTCCCCCGAAACATCTGGGGTAACGGACCAACCCCTTGGGGGTTGATCCGGATTCCCCACATTGGTGCAAAGCTGTTTCCACAGCAGGGGTGTTAGCACCCATTGCTAATGGGTGCTACACCTCCCGTGGAAACACATTGTGTGCTTTCCTTAATTCGGATCTACTAGATCTGGATTAAGGAATGTACCCATTCCTTAGATCCGGATCTTCTTAGATCCGGATCTAAGGGCTGCAGTGGAAAAACACCCCTGGTGTACATCCAACCTTAGATTCTAATATCTGGAGAGCATAAAAGACTGAAAAATACAAGCAGCCTGTGAACTTAACAAAGCTTTCAATAAACATAACTTTCCTATTCTGAGAGGTTTGATTGGAGTAACTTGCTGCAAATGTTTAATTTTTACTTTTCTATTTTTACTTAATTAATGATATTACATCATTCCATTGAATGAATGAATGAATGAATGAAGTGGTTTACTTATGACATTAAAAGGAGGTAAACCTGAAAATAATGTGAAGAAAATAGCCATCTCTAGACTAGTAGCTTCAGTTCAGGTTCCATGTTTCCTTTTCCCTTGCCTGGAATGTCCTTGTTGATTTCCCAGGTACTTAATAATTTTCACACTCCCTTCTGGTTTTTCAGTCCTAATATAACTCACATATTATGTTATGCTTCCTCTTCCCCCCGTCTGCCAGCCCTACTGTGTCTCAAAACAGATTTGCCTGGGTCACTGCATGAAATCCCTTAATGCAGCAACAGATGGGCTTATAGGAGGGAGAAGATGGGCAAAAAACAAAATAAAAATAAGCCCTTTGCATCAGTGTTTTCTGCCCTGTATTAGGCTAACTTATGAACTGTCAGATTGACCTCTTGTATGTTTGCATCTTTATTCTCTTCCCCCTCCATTTGCTCACTTGCATTTGAATTCCTGTTGGCGTTTTGAAAGGAACCAAGTGGGTAGGGAAAGCAAGCAGACAGGAGCAGGAAGAAGAAGTTGGAAGGCTGATCTGGCAAAAGGCCAGGCCATTATGCATAGACATCATGGGCTAGTACAGTGGCACTCCATAGCCTGGTAGATGGGAAAGAAAAGACTGCATTCCCCTCTCATTCTGTCCTGTGCTAACAAGCTTTCCACATATATTGGATTCATCCTATATAGTGATGTGTGTGAATATTCGTAACATTCAAAATTCAAACAAATGTTGACAAATTCGGACATTTGTATTTGAATTGAATTTTGGCACATTTGAAGATTAACATTCAAATTTGATTTGAATGTTTTGATACAATTGTATGAAGCTTCATATGAAGTTTCATAGGGGATTTGTATGGGATTCATATGCATTTCTATGGGATTTATATGGGATTGAACATTCGTATTGAATACGAATTCTACCACATTTAAAGGGGATCTGTTCAGACAAATACAAAGTTTCTTGCATTTGATTTGATATTGAATTGTGCAAATCCTTAGTCCCATCTCCTTTCTATAAGGCAATTTCTGAGTTTCCTGACACCCTTTGCCTCTGTAAACGTCAGATAGAAGGCACAGTATATCCATATTGTTCTTGAATTGCCATACAAATAACAGTAAACACTTCATTTCCTGTATGTAAATGCAAACTTAGGTTTGCACTATTGTTTTTATTGAGTTTTTAGCACGGGGGCAATAATATACATAATCTTTCAAAAAAAATGACTCAGTATAGCAACTTGAAGTTTTCAACCAGCAATGTACTATATTGCCTTGACTCTGGCATAAACATGATTAAGGCAATAAGTGATTTCAGTAGATTAGTGATTTAGTGGAAGATTTCCAAGCACTCAGCCAATCACAAGCCATAGTGATTCTCCACAAGCCATAGAGACCTTCCGGTATGGGGTGGGATAGAAATGTAAAGAAAGAAAGAAAGAAATAATAGTGGAAGGGGGGGGGGAGAAGGGGAAGAAGAGTTGGCTTTTTTACCCCACTTCTCTCTCCCTTAAGAGGACTCAAAGTGTCTGACAAACCTTCTGTACGTCTCTACATAACAAACAACCTCTGAGGTAGGTGGGACTGTGAGAGCTCAGAAACAGGGCTGTGCATAGCCCAAGGCCACTCAGCTGGCATTGTGACGGAGTGCAGAATTGAACTGAGAGACTCCCAGATAAGAGTGTGACAGTCTAACCACAAGACCAAACCGACTCACAGAGGAAGCTCTGTATGAGAAAAGCGGAAGAATTAGAAAACGTTTGAAGTCAGTTCAAGCTGCTCCTTGTGTGAACAAAATGCCTGAGTTAGAGATGTGCACGAATATTTGAAATATTTGTTATTCATATGAATTTGGATGCCTTTGGACATCCGTATATGAATCAAATATCTGGACATCCAGATTTCCGAATTTGAACAAAAATACAAATATGCCAAGTTATTCATATGAATAATTTAGATGTTTGTATCTGTACGGGTACGTACGCATCTGTACGCATCCATATGGGATGAAAACGGAATGCATATGGGATATGTACAGATGTGTATGGATGTGTATTGTACGCATCCATATGGGATAAAAATGGGATGCATATGGGATGTGTATAGTTGCATATGGGTGTGTACAGGTATGTACAAGATGCATATGTACCTGTACAGATATGAATGTCCAAATTATTTGTACGAATATAAACAAATCTATTCTTATCAAGTTGAATGTCCAGACATCCAGATTTTCCACATATTCAATTCATTATGAATTGAATTTGAAAATTGCATTAATGCACACCCCTAGTCTCTGTGCATCTTAAGAAAAAAAAGGGGAGAGATGCTTGGCAGGTGTGGCATTGCCCTCAGTATAAGGCTCCTTCCTTGGTTTTGGCAAGGATAAAATGAACAGTGGAAAGAGAGACGTGTTTCTCACCTTGTGCTCCTTAGCAGAGTGGGAGAATATAGCAAATAAATAAATTTGTTGCACAAAGAGCAGATAAAAGAATAAAACAAAGACAACAGCAACAATAAAATCCTTACATCCCCTTTTCTTCATTTGAGCAATTTTTGTGTAATGTTCACAGCCTACATTTCCTGCCATAGACCTCCGATTCTTCTGTAAAGAATGACAAAAACACGTTTGTTACTATAATATCACTTAAAAAAATTTGCCGAACACTTAGAAATGAAGCGGTAATCATCTGTCTTTTTGACGGCTCCTGAGAGAGCTGAGATATAATCAACAACATAACAACAAAAAAGTTTTCCTTAGGCTAGCAGCAATGAGACAATATAAGCATTTTCAAGAAAGGCAAATGCTTCAGAAACAGTAAAAGCTCTCCTTGAACATTGTACGGCGGCAGACTGATAGAGCTTCAGAAATCCACGATATCATTTCAAAGATCAATGGAACATTCCACGCTCCACCTGCATTTCTGAAAATCTTATCTATTGTGTACAAAATGTGGAGAGAAATATTAGGAATGAGAAAAGATACCTGTATGCGTTGTGTTGACTCTTATTGGAGATCAGAATAAATTGATAATCGTAAACTCCATTGCAATCTGCCATAACTTTGTCATTCAAGGTAATTGTTCAGTCCTGTCTAAGGGACAGGAATGGTAAACTGCCCCTGGCATGTACTAGCATTCACACTCACAAATAGGGGTGAGCATGAATGCAAATTTCAAATTTGATTCAATATCCAAATTTGTATGAATAATAATAATAATAAATGTCTGGAGATTTGAACCGACACAAATATATTTGTATCTATTCGTACAAATATTTGATACATATTTGATGATACAAATCTCATACACATCTGTATGCACCTGTACTCATCTGTATGATTCCTGTTTTTATCCTGTACATATCCCATTTTCATCCTGTATGTATCCATACAGATGCATACGGATATGAATAAGATATGTACAGATTCATATGTGATGCATACATATATGTACACACAGGAATGTCCGAATTGTTCATACGAATAATTCAAAATTTTTGTATGTGTTCAGATACTAAAAAAACAAATGTCTGGACATTCTATTCAAATTTGAATTTCTGAATTCATTCAAATTTCACTGAATAACAAATACCTTGAATATTCATCCCTACTCATGAATGCTAGTACATGCCGCCCTCCCCCTGAGTGTGGACATGTAGTCTGGGCACTGCCATCTTAAATCCAAGTGTTGGCATCACTGCATGTGTGCTGGGGCCATCACTGGGGTGATGGTGACATGCTTCACACTGGTATTGATGCCAGCACATCACATGACACACCCGCATGCTTGGGTGGTGCGTCATATGACCATGCTCCTCTGTGCACCATAGAGGTGCAGATCAGGGTGCCACTGGATGCTGCTGGATGGGGTGAGTCTCATGCTCCACATGTAGTTTTGCATCTGCAAGCAAACTACTGCAAGCAAACTATGGGCCAAGTTCAGAAAGACCCCAGATCTCACATTATAGAATTTTATAGACTACCTATGGCTGTGTCCTCATGGCATGGTAGGAGTTGACCAGGGCCAGGCACTTCTCCAGAAGCACCCTCCCACTGTATCGCAAAGTTCTGCATGGCATCTACGTTCAGTAATGTGAGCACCCAGAAAAGTCACAAGTGAAGTGCTCTTGTGGTGAATGTAATGTTGTCCTTTCCCCCTTAGGTCCTGGGTCAGACACTGCATTCTATAGTGGGTGTGTCATGCCTTCAAATGTTAGAGATATGACACCCAAGACTCCTCCTTCAGGTGCACAGATGGGTGAGTGAAGAAAGGATGCCTGCGACACTTCACTCAGGTGCGGGAACAGATTCATGTGAATGAAATTCCAGCATCCCATGCTGTGTTCCACACAGTGGTGGTTGATGATTGAAGGTATACACCACATGGAGATTCATCAGTCTACTTTGAAGCCTGAATTACATACACTATCTATGGGCTTTTCTACATTCCATGTTTGTGATCTGGATTTGTGGGTGGGTTTGGGGTATTTTTAAATACTTCTTAATCCCATGATTTCCTATGGTGGTGGTGGTAGTTGATGGTGGTTTTATATTGAATCACCCCAATAAAACAGCAAGAAGAGGAATAGAATAGCCAATTGGTAAGTAATACAGCCTTATACTGTTACAGCTTAAATTACAAAGTTAATAATCATAAAATACTACAATTATGCTAACCACAATACTTTGAGATCTTATATTTATTCTATAATTTTTTTTCCTTAGCCAGCAAGTTGGAAATTCACAAGGTGAAATTCTCTGGAAAAGTATGGGATTTCCCCCCATTTATTGTTTTACAACAATTAGAAGAAGAAGAAGAAGAAGAAGAATTGGCTTTTCTACCTCACTTTTCTCAGCCATTTAAGAGGACTCAAAGCAGCTGACAAAGCTTTCTAGTCTTCTCCCCACAAGAGACAACCTGTGAGGTAGGTGGTGCTGTGAGAGCACAGAAAGAGAGCTGTGACTAACCCAAGGTCATCCAGCTGGCTTAATGGAGGAGAGTGGAATCAAACCCAGTATTCCCAGATAAGAGATTGGCTCCCTAACCACTAGACCAAATTGCCAAATTCATTGCCCTTATTTTTGGATACATGCTTCATATTTTAAATAGGAAAGATACTGAATTTCAACCTCATCCCATTCTTTAAGATAACACATTTTTTCATATAACTTAATTTTTTTTGAACCCTTGTGCAATAACTAACTTTGTTATCACAAACAAGGTAAGTAAAGGTTTAACATTGTCTATAATTACCTTTAGTCATATGAACAGAACATTGAAGAAAGAGAAACAGTATGTAAGCCCATGTATTTCTTAATTGTTTTTGTGAAACAAGTTTGGATTCCAGTACCAAAAGAAAATAAATAAAACAGGAGAAAATCTATTGGGAACGAAAAATTACTCTGAATCTTGTTGGCAGCTTGATATAGTGATAGGAAGCAGTAATGTAGGGTATTAGTCCTCCACTGTGCTTCAAGACTAGACAGCACTGTCTTTGCGTATTTTGATTAAGCATAATTCCCGGATGTGAGCACTGCCATCTCCACACATGCATGGTTGCCTGTTTCAGCTTCCATGTTTGTGTGCTGGATACAACTATGATGATTAGGGATGTGCATGAATATTTGTAACATTCAAAATTCGGCTGAATTCGGACATTCAAACTCGAATTGAATGTTACAATATTTGTATGCTAACATTCAAACGAATATGAATGTTTCCTGACATTTGTACGAATAGTTTGGACATTTGTTAAGCTGGGGAAACAGATATAGAGACACGCACAATTTTGTTTTGACATTCTATTCAAATCAAATTGAATAACAAATTCAATTCAATTTGACTCTTTTAAGTTCAAATTTAACAAGATTCGGTTCACATTTACTGAATTTGAATCTATTTGTTTGAATTTTTTATTCGAATCTGCACATAGTAATGTCGATAACGTTTGTATGTGCATACACGCATCTTCCCCACATCTGTACACATCCATATGCATCCGTACACATTTGTGTGCATCCCGTAGTGTATATTTGTATCAGATATGTAATCTGTTTGTATCAGATACGTATTGAATGTTTGTATGAATATGTATGAATAGATTCATATCAAATAGAATCTATTCAAATAGAATAGATTCATATCAAATTACCACGTTCAAATGCAATCTATTCATACAAATATGAATTTTCAAACATTTGATATGTTTTGGATCCAATACCCAAAAAACCATTTGTGCACATCCCTAGTTATGACCAGTGGTGACCAGTGGAGCCGGTAGGGACAGGGCATAAATTATACTGCGTACCTTTATCTCCCTGAGCTGTGCTCAAATCCACACCTTGTTGTGACTACAGTATCATTCTGGTATCACAGAGATATCAGAGTATGATTACTGGAGTAGCCCCAAAGTATTTTTCTTAATGTTTCCTGCTTCAAAGGGCAGGTCATTGATGGATAATGACAAGATACATAGATTTGCATTTGCTTCCATTTTGCTAGCCATTAGTATGCATAACATTGCAAATGACACCAAGGCTGCTTCCGCACAGGCCTCTTAACACCCATTAAGCACACATTTGGAAACCCGCGTCCGCACACACGTACCCATTTAACACACTTCCGGCGAGGTGTGTCCGCACAGCAACACCCATTAAGCACACACTGGAAAACCTGCGTCTGCACAGGCAGACCTATTTAGCACACTTCTGGCAAGGCGCGTCCACACAGTAACACCCATTAAGCACACTTCGGGAAACCCACGTCCGCACAGGTGGACCTGTTTAGTACACTTCCGGTGAGGCGCGTCTGCACATAATCCGTCTCTAATGTGTGGTTAATGGGGTTTAACGGAACACCACATTGAAGGTGGTCTTAATCAGTGTTTCGCTCTAAATCTGCATTAACGGAGGACGTGTCCGCACACGGACAGGGGAGAGAACACATGGGGCGGGACAGGAAGTCACCATGTTGAGAGGGGCAGTGGCAGGAAGTCGCCATGTTGAGTGAGGCAGAAGAAGCACAGTCCAGCCACGAAGTCCCTCTCACATGGGCTTTGCATCAGGCAGGTACCCAGTTACAGCAACAGAGGGACAGCAAGTCTGAATGTAGCGATTCCATGCACAAAAAGCCGGCTTCAGCGCCAGGCGGGCACTGGATCTTAGACACGCCGCTGATTGGTCCATGCATGGCAGGAAAGGAGCAGTGACTGGTGGCCGAAGGCTCCAATCACACGGCTCCTGGGGCAGCCGTCTTGAAATCTGTGCTACTGCGTCCGCACAGCGAAGGCAGAATCTTTCCTCGCAATCCATCCTTCCCACACATGTGCGGACAGAAGAGGTGTTGGTAGATCTGTATCTACTAGATACGGATCTACCTTAAACCAGATTTAGTAGATCTGGATCTACCTTAAATCAGAGTTAGTAGATCTGGATCTATTCCAAACCAGATTTAGTAGATCCACATCTATTCTAAACTGGTTTTAGTAAATCCGGGTGTAATAGATCCAGATTTAAAATGGTAAGAGCGGAAGCAGCCCAAAAGCTTGTTTTGAACTGGGAATTATAATTGGGAGGGGAGACACGATTGGTTGCTTTCAGATGCTCACAAGAACAATGACAATGTTTCTTGGAAATCAGCGGCAGCAACAATGCCATAGATGTGCTCTGACGTCCAAGAAGACCTGTATCTGCTGTGCTAAATTTGCCAGATTGATCGTGAGTCACCCAACACAAACTGTCGCTCTGATCCAGAACAGCTGTCTAATTACAATTTTGTTATTATTAATTACACAGTAGAAAATCATTTGTAATTAGCTCAGCCTAAATCATAGTTTAAACAGCCAAAAATTACATTACAAACTAAAGTGTAATTAAAGCACTACAGTAAAGTGTTTATTTAAACCTAGTTTAGTTGCAGGAGATTTTTCAATCAGGGCATCAGGCTCACACATAGATTTAATTAGTCTCCAGCACTGACAGCAGAGTACTGCATTTATTCACTGAACATCAATATTGCCGAACAAATGTAAATAAAATCTAGACAGGCGTTCTTTAAAGGGACAGTCACAGAAACATCTGGGAGAGATAATGAGGGTGGAGATGATGTGAATGCTAATCAACCATCAGCACTTTTCTGGCATCTGTCGTTTTTCACAGAATGCCTGGATTCTACATATTTGCACTTGGATTCCCACTTGTTTACTAGGGAATGCTACAAATCGCTGGAAATTCCTTGGATCGGATGACAATTTAACTTCTGGTTGAAAGGTTGGTGGATGTGACATCTCTGGATGTGACAAAGGAAACTGCTTTGAATTGCTCAAAGGTCCAGACTTCTGGCTGAGGTGGCCTAGTGGATTAAAGCCCCCTTGCAGAGCTCCTCTGCCTAGGAAAGCTTTAGTAGCATGAGCAGTGGGTGAGGATACTATCTTCAGCAGTTGAATCACCCAGGTGTGCTTCTGAAGAAGAAGAAGAGTTGGCTTTTCTACCCACTTTCCTCACCCATTTAAGGGGACTCAAAGTGGTTGACAAAGCTTTTCTATTCTTCTCCCCACAACAGAACGCCCTGTGAGGTGGGTGGGACTGTGAGAGCTCAGAAGAGAGCTGTGACTAGCTCAAGGTCACCCAGCTGGCTTCATGGAAGAGGCAGGAATCGAACCAGGTATCCCCAGATAAGAATCCGGCTCCCTAACCACTAGACCAAACTGGTTTCTGAGTACTGCTCCTTATGAGCAGGCAGCAGAGCTTTGACACTGATCATGAGTGAAGCAGCAAGAAGCTGAGCGATTACCAGCACTGTCCAGTAGGGATCTGCACAAATACTTGAAGCATTCAATATTTGATCAAATCCAGACATTTGAATTTGAATCAAATGTCTCTACAGTCGAATGTAAACATTCAAATGCATTTTGAATCTTTCAAATCATTTATACGAATTATTCAGACATTTGTATGTGTATGTATCCGTATGCATCTTATTCATTTCCGTATGCATTTGTATGGATATGTATGGGACAAAAACGGGATGCATACTGGATAAAAACAGGATGCATACAGATGCGTACGGACACATACAAATGTTGTGCACATTCGTATCTTCATATTCATGCAAAAAGATATAAATGTATTCAATCTGAATCAAATGTGAATACATTTGCATTTTGAACATTTAAATTGATGCAGGCCATCAGATATTTGATTCAAATTGAATCGAATGCCAAAAATTGCATTTGTGCGTTCCCCCACTGTCCAGTAGCCCAAGTGACCTTCCCAAGCGGAACAAAAATAACTGTTTTGGACTACAGCTTTAAATCCTAAAAAAGTTTTTCCTTTTGGCAGTTTATTTCAATTCTTAACACTTAACAAGAATGGGAAGGTACAAGGTTAAAAGTGGATAAGCGGGACTAAATTTAGAGTGAGTGCCTTACTTCAGCAAATCTGCTTTGCCTGGGCAGATACCAAGGGTGTTTTTCCACTGCAGCCCTTAGATCTGGATCTAAGAAGATCCGGATCTAGGGAATGGGTACATTTCTTAATCCAGATCTAGTAGATCCAGATTAAGGGAAGCACCCAATGTGTTTCCACAGGAGGTGTAGCACCCATTAGGAATGGGTGCTAACACCCCTGCTGTGGAAACAGCTTTTCACCCATCTGGGGAATCTGGATCGACCCACAAGGGGTCGGTCCATTACCCCAAGTGTTTTGGGGGGCAGGGGGGTGCAGTCTTCGAAGCAACTTCGAAGTGATTTTGAACTGACTTCGAAGTGAATGTGAAGTCAACTTCAAAGTGACTTCAAAGTGAATGTGAAGTCAACTTCACATTCGAAGTGACTTCGAAGTGACTTTGAAGCCAATGTTGGGGGGGGGGGTCCGAAAGGTGCATCCCCTCCACCTAGCCTCCTTTGGACCCCATTGCCTGTTTCCAGTGGAAACAGGCTCCCTTTAATCCGGATTTTCTGGGAGAAGACCCCATTGTAGACCCCTTTAATAGGGTCTACAGAAAATCCAGATTAAAGGCCAAAATGTACCCATTAGATCTGGATTTCCCCAATGGCAGTGGAAACAATCGGGTCCCAAATTGGTGCCGTGGTGGAAATGGGATCATCCGGCTCACACCCAAATGGGTCCTAAATGGGTGCAAAAATAGGTACTTTTGACAGTGGAAAAACACCCTAAGAGCCTTTCCACATTTAACTCTTAGGAGAATTCTGGTAGCACTGCTGCACATAGCAGCCACAGTTCCTGGAACAATTAATGTTATGGGTTGGATGCGCATATGCAGAAATGCTCTCAGAATGTGTAGATGTAGTACAGTTCTCAGATGGCTCCAGCAGAATACCAATGGGTTGTCCTCTCCTGCAGTAACTATCATGACCAATAGTGGGTGCAAGAAAAAAATATAGTGCTGCAATACCTTGGGTGTTTTTCCACTGCACTCCTTTAATTCGGATCTAAGGAATGGGTACATTCCTTAATCCGGGTCTAGTAGATCCAGATTAAGGGAAGTACCCAATGTGTTTCCATGGGTGGTCTAGCACCCAATAGCAATGGGTGCTAGCCTCCATGCCATGGAAACACCGGAGCACCCATTTGGAAATCCGGATCTACCCATGAGGGGTCTGCTTGTCTGAATTCAAACAAATTTGATCAAATTTTGAATATTTTGAATATTCTTGCACATCTCTAGCTAGCAGCAATTCACACCTCGCCAGCACTCACAGAAGCACTGGTGAGGTTGGGAGAGAGGCGGTGTCTGTAACTGTGGACACCGGAACTATCTCCTGTGTTTGCTTCCTGGGAACACATTTGTCACAAAAGGCAAAGGTAGCTTTGGGAACACTTATTTTTGAAATTGTATTCCACGCTTTTTTCTTCTTTGACAGATGGGGCAATCCTTTCAAATTAGTGCCCCCAAGGGCCTTGTATGATTGCACCCATAGACTCCCTTTCCTTCCCAGTTCCTTTTTTTGGATCATAAGCTGTTGCATTCTGTATGGAGTCTGTATTGACACCTAAGTTTTGAACCAGCTTCAGTCCACCTTCAGAATGACAGAACACATTAGCAAGGGGAATTTCATGAGTCCATAATGCTGAAAGAAAATAGCTTATTAAATTGCTGAAAGTGGCTTGAAGCTGGTTTAAAATTTATTCATGAAATGTGGTGAGATTTTTATAGGCTAAAAGTCAGAAGTATACGGAATGAGTGAATTAATGACTAAATGAATCAATTTCAAAATAATATTTTTTCTTTCTTTTTTTTTTTTTTTGCTATTGCCTGTCTATTTAGAAAACAGTTTCTGCCGAATTTAGGCACAGTTATGGGAGGCTGTGACTTAAGAGGTGAGAATAAAACAGGTTATTATACGTACTGAGGTTTTAGATGACATTTGATATATGGAAGTTGCAACGCAGCAACAGAATTTCTAATAGCTCAAGCTGAGGATTCTAATGAACAGGTAGTCACAAGTGAAGGATCTTAGCAGGAACAATATCAAATAGTGTGAAAAAGTCAGAATTCTTACGTACTCAATAGATGTTAGCCTTGGGATTTTGCTTTTGCTGCGCTTTGGTTCTGATTCAGCAAAGCTAATTAGCCATGTGCTCAAATCCACCATCGTTCAATAAAGTACGTTAAGAATGAGCTTAAATGGTTTGCTGAATTGAAGTTCTCAAGTGGAAATTAATTCTCTTCTGAGCCAGCTTATGTAGAATTGTTGGCCAGAAGCAGTTTCTGGGAGTGAAGACTTTCCATGGGTTTTAAAATAGACCAGATATCTGAGAACTGTTTTTAAAGGAGCATTTTGATGATGTTATCTACATGCCTATCAGGAACATTGCTTTTGCAACCAGTGACCAGCCAAGGGTTTAGTTAGGGTAAGAAATGCATAAATCTGTTTATATACTGTTAAACCTATTTGTATTTCTCACTATTAGGAATGTGCACAAACATGTGTTATTCATCCAACTTCATCCAAATTCAGACATTTGTACATGAATAGAATGTTAGGACATTCCTACATATTCATTAACATTCATTAATGAATTACCGTATATTCCGGTGTATAAGACGACTGGGCATATAAGAAGACCCCCAACTTTCAGGTTAAAATATAGAGTTTGGGCTATACTCGCCGTATAAGGAGACCCGGCATATAAGACGACCCTCAACTTTTGAGAAGATTTTCCTGGGTTAAAAAATAGTCTTATACGCCAGAATATACAGTAATTGATATTAATGAATTAATGAATTCGAATGTTTTGGACATTTGTCTGAATA
This sequence comes from Aspidoscelis tigris stejnegeri, assembly GCA_023333525.1. NCBI lineage: Eukaryota > Metazoa > Chordata > Lepidosauria > Squamata > Teiidae > Aspidoscelis > Aspidoscelis tigris. The sequence continues at coordinate 72,830,293 of JALMGA010000007.1, read as the reverse complement.
GTTCAGACATTCATTAAACTGGGGAGATGGGAAAACCAGTCACTTTTTTGACGGATCCAGATTGCATTCAACATGAATTGAGAGTGGATTAAAAGTGGATTCAGATCAGATTTGATGCTTTTAGAGCAGATATGTTATGGGATATGTATATCAGATGCATATCATGTACATATGCATTTGTGAGGATACGTATTTGTTCGTACTGGATACATATTCATTCGCATCGGATATGTACTGGATATTCATACCAATTCATATGAATACATTGATATCAAATAGAATCCTACAACATTCGAATGGGATCTATTCAAACAAATACGGATTTTCTAACATTCAATTCATTCTGAATCAAATGCCCAAAACACATCTCTACTCACTATCCCTTTAACTCCCAAGACACATTAAAACAAAATCAATATTTTTTAAACAATTAAAAATTAGACTCACTAAAACAACAGATAAGAGAAACTACCTCTCCAACTGAAGGCTAAAGAAGTACATGGTAGTGTTCACACCTATATTTTATTCCATCTTCAGCCTGCTTTCAGAGTAAGATGGAACACTGGCAAAGTAATAAGCTGTTTGCTTTTGGCTTTCGGTGTTTTTCCACTGTCACTAGAAGTACCCATTAAGTACCCATTAATGGGTACTTAATGGATACTTCTAGTGACAGTGGAAAAACACCCAATGTCTAATTCAGAAAATCCATCTTTGGGTTAGATAATGTGGGGAAAAAATGACCAGTTATTCTGTTGATGTGCCTTTTCACTCTGAAAGTGGACTGAAGCTGGGTTGAAACTAAAGCCTGAGTGCAGCCCATTGTCTAAATGTGTGCAGTGATGGGGCCTAGCACAGCTCAGAAGGGAGGTCATTTCACAGTCTTGGGGCTACGATAGAAAAGGCCTTCCTGTGCATAGAAGTACCACTGCCAAGAGGGCCTCTCTCCTGAAGGGCAGCCAAGGAACTGAATGGCACTGGAGAAAATTATTTGAGGATGAGTCATATAAGGGTTAAGCATAAGCCCAACTATTGACTAATGAGGGCTTATTTGATTATTAAAATCTATGTAAGCTCTTTATTTTAAACGCAAACAGCAGAAAGAGTGTTTCTCTCAGCATTTATCTTACAGTGTGTCTGTTTGCTGATGCTAAAGTGAATTTGACATAATGGTAAGTAGTTCAAACAATCTATATCGCTAGAAGCTTTCTCTCACATACTATTGATTTTCTTATCCCATCTGCAGCACGCTCAAAAGCACTTCCTATTCTGTTTACCATTGTATACAGCTGGAATGCATGGTTTCACACTGTCTAATGGAATTAAGCAGACCCAGAAAGGCAGTTTCCTGGAAAATACAATGTATTTCTTTGTAGCTCAGCAGAAGGCAAGACGAACAAGTTAGTGCCTTGCTAATTTAACTAGGCAGCATAAGAAGTTCAACTTGATAGCTGGAGGGAGATGAAGGTGTAAAAGAAGACCTTCTCCTAAGGCAGGTGTAGAAGTGTCAAAGTTTATCATTCCGTTCATCTCAAATGTTTAGACGCTGAGTGTCATTACTTATGTGACCAAAACATACCATCCACACACAAACAGAGAAGTATCAGAAGGCTTGGCTTGGCTATCAAGTTTACATAAGTTACAAAAAAAGACTTGAGGACAAAAACTGTAACAGAAAGCAAAGTCTATAAAATAACACCAATGCAGAATATCTTGTTAGGATATTTGCTTCTGGCAAAGTATCCTTTATCCAAAGATTCCCAGAAGAATCCTTCTAGACCAGCAGTCAGACTTATTCATTCGTTCGTTTGTTCATTCTTTCATTCATCCATTCGTTCATTCATTTGAATTGTTATCCCACCCTATACCCAAAGGTCTTAGGGTAGGTTACAACATTAAACGCCAGTGAACATATAGAATGAACATATTAAAACCATGGCAGTGCCTGAATGTGGGAAGGAAAAGCCATTTCCTCGTTTAGCCAAAGGCCAGGGCAAAGAGGTGCATCATCACAGCTCTCCTGAGTACATAAACGTACCTGACACACATCAGTAGGGAGACTATTCCACAATCTGGGAGCCACCACTGGGAAGGCCCTATCCCATGTGCCCACACCTTTTGCTACTGAGGGTGGTGGTACAACCAGGAGGCCATCCTCTGCAGATTTTAGGGCATGGGCAGGTCGATGTGGAAGACTTCCTTCAGTTGTTTTGGACTATGACTCAAAATAGTGGGATGAAAGTGGAAAAGCTGTCATGTAACAAACAAATTTAGTTGCTTTATTTGGACTAAATGTTTCTAATGTTAGAGAGCTTTGCTTTTGTACTATTAGAGTTTCTCGTGCAGAAGAGAAGGAAACTGAATTCACTTTATTTAATTTGTTAATATCATTTTGTTATCTTATTTTGTTTTATTAACCTTTTGTTATACTCTCATTGTGTGGCTCTGTAAATTGAAAATGATATGGTCTTATTGACTAATCTATAAGTTAGAAAAAGCTACTATATGCTTTATTATGTCCAAGGTAGAGACTTTAGCTCAAGTAAATAGCTATAGCTCAGTGGCAGAGTGAGCTACCTAGGTTGCCAGTTTAACCACCAGCTTCCTTCTGTAAGTACACAACAGCGAACAACTTCTATATCCCTGCCAAGAAAACTGCCTAGTTGTAATACCCATTTGCATTCCTGAGGTCAATTTGCACTTGGTTTGCTGGTATATCCTGGGGTAACTTCTGGGAAGCACCATCTGCAATTGCAAGAGGCATTTCCACATCAGAAACATGCCCTGCCTTCCCAGAAGCTACCCCAGTGGCTAACTATTGGTGGTGCATGAAACTGTGCGCAACATGCCTACAAACCTTGCCTGTTCCAGCCATAGGAGTGACCATTCATACCCCTGTCAGTACTGGCAGTCATCTGATGACTCCAAACCCGACTGTAAGTGTCATATGGGCCAAGCAAGTCAACTGGCCAATCCAAATCACATGTCTGCAAGATATGGACATGATTATTTCTGTGGCACTGACTAATTTAGCTATATATGGGCAAATGTTCTTAGAAAAAATTGGTGAAAAGAAAATATTTGCTGACTGTGATTTTCCATAAGAAAAACCATGTCAAATGAGTTAAGAATAAAAGAATCTACCTCCTTGACCACTTCAAAAAAAAAGAAAAGGCCAAAATATTTCCTGTTCTAGGGTGTTTTTCCACTGCAGCCCTTAGATCTGGATTAAGGGAAGCACCCAATGTGTTTCCACAGGAGGTGTAGCACCCATTAGAAATGGGTGCTAACACCCCTGCTGTGGAAACAGCTTTGCACCCATCTGGGAAATCCGGATCAACCCACAAGGGGTCAGTCCATTACCCCGGGTGTTTTGGGGGGTGAGGCGGGCAGTCTTCGAAGCAACTTCAAAGTGATTTTGAAGTGACTTTGAAGCTGACTTCAAAATGACTTTGAAGTGAATGTGAAGTCAACTTCGAAGTGACTTCGAAGTGACTTCAAAGACAATGTTGAGGGGGGGGGTTCAAAGGTGCATCGCCTCCCCCTAGCCTCCTTTGGATCCCATTGCCTGTTTCCAGTGGAAACAGACTCCCTTTAATCCGGATTTTCTGGCAGAAGACCCCACTGTAGACCCCATTAATGGGGTCTACAGAAAATCCGGATTAAAGGCCAAAAAGATCAGGATTTCCCCCACAACAGTGGAAACAATCGGGTTCAAAATGGGTGCCGTAGTGGAAATGGGATCATCCGGCTCACAGCCAAAAGGTAGAAAAGGGGTGCAAAAATGGGTACAATAGACAGTGGAAAAACACCCCTAATATCTCATGGGATGGAATCCTCTTATCCTACTTTAGCCTGCAGATAATAAGACAGTGAAAAAAAAACACTCCAACTATAAATATTAACTTGCTGCCCCATAAAAAGTAACTGGAACCATTCTTGCTTTTTCTCTCCCTTTTTTAAAGTCAAAGAGTCACAAAATGATGTGTGTGTGTGTGAGAGAGAGAGAGAGAGAGAGAGAGAGAGAATGAGAAGGAGGGAGGACAGGGGAAGTTTTAGAAAACCAAAAAGCTAAAAAATATTGTCCCAGTGGCAAAAAGCTTAACCAATATTAAAGGTGCCTCAGCTGTACTTTTCACCCATGGAAACAATGAATGTCCTCAGCACTATTTGTGGCAAGTTGTCATGATTTGGGCCTTGATACCCTAAGAGAACAAAAAAGACATCTAAATACAGTTAATTGTGCTAATATAATGTAATTCAAAACGGTATGTATGGGAGTATATTGGCCCCATCTAAGACTGATTTTCAATTAGTTTTTTTAAAATATAATTTTTATTGTTATGGAGCTGGAATAAAATATACATTAAACTCTCCAACAGGATGTTAGCCATATATATTCATAACTTCATATAAATTATTGACTTCTCACCTTTGTTCTAAGCTTATTCTCAAAGTCATCTTTGTCTTCATTTCTTTTTTCCTCCTGGATGTTTTCTTATGTCATTATTCTTCAAACCCAGTAGTTACCAATTCATTTTCAATGCCTGCATAAAGTCAATAAACACTTTCCATACATATGTCTCCGAAACCCAGTTCCCCCCTTTGATTTGATATGAATCCTTTCTTTTCTTACTTTCTTCTTTGAATTCCTCTGTTAACTCTAATTAGGTTACCTCTTATAAAAGGTTTATGTGCATCCCATACAAATTTCAAATCCATTCCTTTGTTCACATTATCTTCCAAATATTCAATGATTTTCCTTTTACGTTGTGTCATTACTGTTATGATCTTGATAAGATCTGTAGATAAGATGTGGATGCAGAGTGGTTACCTGATTGCTATTTCGTCTCCTAGCTTTTCGTTACGCCGGCAGAATTCCTTGGCTCTGCTCCCAGCTTACAGCATTCCAGCTCATTAAAAATCACGGCAGTCCAAGAGTTACTTCTAACTCTACGTTTTATTGCAAGTAAGATTACAAAGGCATATAGAAAGCAAGTTCAGGCATTAGCCTGGCGGATCTCCAATCCATTCCATGTTTATCAGCTTACATACTTGGCAAGCAGCAGCAAGCTACATAAGCAATACGGCTAAAAAGCTAAAACAGGTTACAAGCAAAGACTACAGAAGCCTTTTACATACTAGCAACCGGACGTTGTTTTATGACAACTTCCGGGGCTTGTGAGCTCTGTCTCCCCCTCCCAATTTGGCCTACGTGCTCGAAAACACTTGTCGACCTTGCAGCATATCTGCTTCATAGTCCGTTCCCAGGAGAGAGACAGACTCACTATCAGTGTGTTTTGAAAAAATCTTTCCGTACATCCGACTGTGTTTTTTTCCTTCACTCTTTCTCACAGCTAACAATTACATCCTGTTTCTTGAGCAGATAGTCATTTAGTCTACATCTCCTTCCCTTTGGTCTAAAGCCAATAGCCATTTCTACAGGATTATGATTTGTGAATGTTTTTGGTAAAATAACATCTATTGATACTTGTTCCACAATTGACCTGGACATAAATATCATATCTATCCTTGAGAATGACTTGTGTCCTTCTGACAAGTACATATCATCATTTGCATCATTGTTATGTCTCCACACATTTACTGATCAAATCAAAGCAGGATTTTGGTACCTTACTTTGAAAACTGATTTTTCAATTAGTTTTGGAACAAATTTCCATAATGCAGTAGAATTCCACCCTTCAACAGAGGAAATTGCTTTCTTTCTGGACTCTCTGGATGTTTAATTATCCCTGCTCAGGGCCATGTTGTGGATAGACAGTCACTTGTATTACAAATGAAATTTAAAGTTCCACACTTCCTTAAGTGATGATGTATTAGAGCTTTGATTCCTGTCTGGCCAATTGCAGAGAAGACACAGTCACCATTTAGGAGAACGTATAGAAGCTGAAGGAGAAAGTGATTGCAAACTAGAACTATTTCACAGGTTAACCTATATAGACAATTGGAACTGCTGATGCTTTTACTTTTATTTCCTTTGAGATACACATAAAAGGCAGCATCCATGTAGTCCCAGAGTTCAACATCATAGCCCTTATATAATTTGTTTATTTCAATAAGCTGCATGCCAGTGAACTTCTCCCTGGATTGTGCCCAGTGTTCTCACTGTTTCCATAATTGGCACAGCAGTATCAGCAATGATCCAAACAGTTCATTGTGCTTAATATGATTTGTCATGCAGCTTGAGAATTATATCCTGATTATATCCATTATCTGCATTACAGAGCGTCTTCTACCAAAGAGTAAATTCCAACAGTCAGATTAGCGGTAATCTGTTACCATGTTCAGATCAGTGATGAAGTGAATTTTTAACAGTGCAAAGTGAAAATTCTCAAATGGTAAAATCATAACAGACCATTTTAAAAGGGGAAAAAGTTTAATGGAAATTTAGTAGGTTAAGATTTAAATATATATATATAATGCATACTTTTTAAAGCTGTAAGGATGGGTGAAAAAAGTAAGCAGAAAGGCAAGAGGATAATAAAATAACTGTACTGGATTAACTTACTTTATACCATATCAGTGTTGCTCCAGTAACTTTATTTGGGATCTACACTTTGTTTATAAGAGAGTTAAAAATCTCTGAAATGCTAAGATGCATTGGGAAATATACGTATAGCAGCAGCAAGCCCATGGACAAATTTGCACTTCAACCCATAGTCTGCATTTAAGCGACATCTGGGCAGGTGCAGCTGCACTTTCAAGAGGTGTTTACAGGCTACAAATGCCCTCTGCTTGTCCAAAGGTTGCCTAACTGCAGACTAGCTGTGTGGTACACAAAATCATGCACCATAAGCATACCAACCTTCCCAAGTAGGGGTGTGCACGAATGCAATTTTTGGGATTCAATTTGATTCAAATTGAATATCCAAAAATTCAATTTGATTTGAATCTTTAAAATTTAAACTTAACCAAATTTGATTCGAATTAAGCAAATTTGAATTTATTCGTTTGAATTTTCTATTAGAGTTTGCATTTTGAATGTTGACAAGATTCATATGTGCCTGTATACTTTGTTACATGTCTTGTATCATCTATATGCATCCCATAATTATCCCGTATGCGTACATATGTGGGAAAGATGTGCAATGCCACCACAGGCTGAGAAGCAACCACAGCATGAAATTGCAGACATTGAGGGGTTAAGGCCAGTCTCAGGTGAGCATGCAGACAGCTCACATGCAGATGAAACTACAAGCAGTGGGCCTCATGAAAGGCCCTCGCCTTGCTTGCTGAGGCAACAGAAGTGCAGATCAGAACGATTAGCTCAGCTGAACTGTGGGTGGTGTTCCCCTACTTATTGAGCAAACGCACCTTGCTTCAGTTTTGCAGACAACTTCATGTAACTCGATGTAACTCTGTCCCTGTGCTTTGACTTTGGACTCCTTGTGACTTGCTGACTCTTTGGAGTGAATGACCCTTGCTGACTTTCTGGACTCCTTGACCTTGGATTGGAACTGACCTTGAGTACACCTGAGCCTTCTGGAACTGAGTAAGCTGTGCAAATGTTTGCCTATTTGCCTTGCTTGCCTGATATGTGACAGAAAGAGCCTTCTTGGTAATGGCCCCCTGGTTACAGAATAGTCTCCCCCTTGAGGTATGCCATGCCTCTTCTCTGTATATATTCAGGAAGGCGGTAAAGATGTACCTCTTTGCCCTGGCGTTTGGCTGATGTGACGATGTGATTATACTATTATTTTAGTATTTTAATATGCTGAATCTTTTAAATGTTTATATATATATTGGTTTTAAAATTGGTTTTAATTTGTTGTTTTAAAGGTTGTTACCTGCCCTGAGACCTTCAGGTATAAGGTGGGATAGAAATATAAATAAATGAATAAATAAATCCAAGATTCAAAATTCATTCAAATTTTTAAATTCAAAGTAATTGACATTTGATTCAAATTCAAATGTTGAAATTCAGATGAATTCAATTGAATTTTGAATATCTTCAAATTCATGCATATCCCGACTCCCCAGTCCCAACCAATCCCCTAACCTTTAGCATTCAGCAGTGACCATCTGCACTTTTCTGGTCAAGGGGGTCATTTCAGGTGCTGTGCAAGCATACTGGAACCTCAGATGACCCCCTGACATGGCTGTGTATACACTAATCAACATTAGTCTCTTCTACACCTTTCCCATTCCATGGCCAGGAAAGCAAGTGCAGAAATGCCCCATGATTGCAGATGTAGAGGGTTTTATGTGCATTAAACAGCATCGTCAAATTTTCTTATTTTCATACTGGCAGCCCAGGTTCCCTTTATCAAAATGTTTAAAAGCCTGTTTAAAAGCAATTAACACACAACCACCACAATAAGTGTGAAGAATTTGATTGTAGGGAAGGGCTATAGTTCAGTGGTAATGCAGGCTGCCTGGAAAGCAGAAGGTTGCCAGTTCAATTCTGAGCATCTCCTGGAAGTAGACAAACAACTTCTATACCTCTGATAGGAAAACTGCATAGATCTGCCCATGAAGGTGTCCCTAGAGTCAACTGGGAGTTGTCCATGACCTAAAAACAGCAACATCCAACAGCATCCTGTTAGGGATGTGAGTGAATATTCATAAAATTAACAATTCATACAAATTTAGATGAATTTGGACATTCAAATTAAAATGAAATGTTTTGATTAGGGATGTGCATGAATATTCATAACATTCTTTATTCATCCAAATTCTTCCAAATTTGGACATTCGTACACAAATCAAATGCTACGGCATTAGTACACTAACATTCGTACAAATACAAATGGTTCAGACATTTATACAAATAGTTTGGACATTTGTAGGAATAATTCAGACATTTGTTAAACTGCGGAGGTGGGAAAGCAGTTTACTGAAAGCCTACAAAAAGGCCATGGGCTGAGGATGATGGAGCCAATAGTAATTAGCCAAGGGCAAATCTGCCTGTGGGGAACTTTAATCTGGGCCTTCAAACAGGATAGTTTCTTGTCTGAAAAGTCCTTTGACAATCAGTAGATGCCTCCAGATGGTGGCCACATAACCTACTAGGAAACAATAATGTGGGATATCCTCCCTCCACAATTGCCAATTTTTAGACAGTTGTGGGCAACATTGTCTTTGTGGCCCCCTCCAGACTTGCAGAATAAATCTGCAGTTAAAAGATAAACCACAGCTTACCTGCTGCGAAGCTACAACCCACCGTCCCAACTAAAAGCAGCCTCTATAGCTTCCTCATTGGAAGCTGTGAGAGCTGAGTCAGAGTGCACCATCATGTGGGATGAGGCAGCCAATCAGATTTGAGCTGCCCTTCCTGCCCTCATCATCTCTTCTCTCCATCCTGCCCAGACTGGTGGAAAGCTTTGAATTTTCATCATACTGTGCAGCGAGTGTTCTCTTGCCAGCATTAAGGTAAGTGTGCAACATCAATGGAATAATGCATCACCACTATAATCCATCAATTGTGGTGTGTGACACCCCCATCACAACTGTGCATTCCATTGCACAGTATTAACATGTCTGGACACATCCTTTGTGTGTGCATCTGGGCATTTGGCCCTCCCAAATGTCCAGCTATTTACATCCGTAGCTCTGTGTTTGCTTGGATGCTTGTTTCAACCTCCACTTATATGTGGTAAATGGAACTATGATGCTGGCTCTGTCCAGAAATGAGGGGGGGGGGAGTTCTATTTCTTGAAAACTCAGAACCACTGCTGGGTTTTCCATCAACAGTTTCTAGCACTTTTTAGGAGGGGGGGATAGTATGCCTCAGATATAGGATGAAACCCCATAGTATAGTGGCACCATAATGGGTGCTATGTTCCCTCTGTCTGGTAGGGGCCTGGTAGTGATGCTAAGTAGAATTATTATTTTCCAAAGTTCACCAGGAAGACTGAATCAGTCCTGGCACTAAGCATGTATGCTGGTTGAAATTTCCTTTCCTGCAGAATTAGTGCATTTTGCTAGGTTCACACCAATCCATTTAACCTACAGTACCATGAAAACGTATTTGCTCCTTCCTAATTTATTCTATTTTTGTATATTTGTCACACTTAATTGTTTCAGAACTTCAAACAAAATTTAATATGAAGTAAAGACAGCCTGAGTAAACAGAAAATACAGCTTTCAAATGGTTGTTTCATTTACTGAGGGGTGGTGGTGGTTGTATCCAACATCTACAGTATATTGCCTATGTGAAAAAAATAATTGCTCCCTTAAGTTTAACACTGAGTTGTGCCACTTCTAGCAGCAGCAACTGCAACCAAACATTTTTGACAACTGGAAATCAGACTTTCACATCACTGGTTGTAAACAGATCAGCTTTAGGTATACAGGTATCATAAGAAGTTTTGACTACAAAACCTGAATTTGAAATGTAAAGGGTCTTAATTTCTGAATTTGGCTTTATAATTGGCATAATTAGAAGCTAAAGGCAGACCATGAAACATGGAAAAGCCTGAATATAGCAAGACTGACTCCATATTTGTCAGAAAAGACAAGCTTGAAATTGAAAAAGGACATATGCCTTTTCCCCTTCTCTTGAGTTACAGACTATCTGTGTGCAAAAGAAAAAGCCTGAGATTTAATCTTGATTAAATCAAGGAGGAGAACTGACACCTGGAAAGTTTTTTCTCTTTTTTGGGTAACAGATTTTTAAATAATGAAGGAAAAACACACACATAAAAACTGGGACAGAGATTGGTTTGCCTAATTTTAATAAAATGATGAATAAAATGGAATGGATTTTGAAAAGAATTAATTTCTAATTTGTTAATTAGAAATTTTAATTTAAAGTACACAAAGGCACAGTGGCTTTTGCAATCAGCCAAACACACACAGTTTTATAATAGTAAGGATTGAGTTTTTCCTTATGAAACCTGAAAGGAGAAACAGAGTCTTAATGGGGTTTTTTTTGGGGGGGGGAATCATTTGACCTTATGTTCTGAAATAAGATAGTTTTATATTCTATTTATTTCATTTCTTTGGGCTTTCATTGTGGGCACAGAGAAAGATTAACTCAAAGTTTGCTCCAAGGCTTGATTGGATTATCAAAGGTGTGATTTCTTTCAGCGTTGGCTAGAATCAATGTAGCCTAAGAGGAAATAGTCTTTTCTTTACTTTTTAAACTTAAGACAGACATTAAAATATTTGGTTTGGGATGATGTATATTTTTTTGTGTGTTAAACAATACTATCTTGTCTTACCTTTTTGTTTTACTAGGAAGTGTTGATTAAATCTGGGTTAATTTGTAATATGTTTGGTCATGTCCACAGTGGGTTTTGGGAATTTTCCATAGGAATACATTGGTTTTGGATAAGACACACCTTTCAAAAGGATTTGTTCTGATGCCACAAATTCTGGGTTAAATTGTGTATAAAAATAGGTACAGGGAAGGAGTTAAGTTAGGGTTAGAGTTAAGGTTAGCTTAGGAGTTGGGTAGGGAGGAAATTTCCTTTTGCCATGCCATGAGTTTTTCTCCCCCCTCACTTCTTCCTGTTTGAGAGGAAATGGAAGTGTTTTTTTTTCCTGTGAAGGCATTTTGAATCTCACACTTTGCAGTTTGGTTTTTATCTGGTCATGGCAATGTTTAAATAGCATTTATTTTTAATTTTGGGAAATTTTTTAAACTTATTTTTGGGGACTAGTCTAACTAAGGCTGGAAGAATATTTTCATTTTTAAGGTTATCCCTTATTTGAAAAACTGGGAATCCATTTTAAAAGTTATTTTGTGCCTGAAATGGATATGGTTTGCTGAAATCTTACATCTGTGCAAGTGTTTTTTTTAAAAAAAAAATTAGGATTCCTGGGCATGCTGAAGAACACATGTTGGTGAGGTAAAAGATTTCTCCATTTCACTCCTTCCAATATTTCTTAATTTTTGGGTTAGGTGTAGGGAATTTTTCTAGTATTAGGAATTTTCTATTCACTTCCTGGCTTTTATATGTTTTTCTTTGAGATTCAAAAGTGTTCTTGTGGGAATTTTATTCATTCTTGGGTTTTTATCCATAAAAGGCAATTTTATTGTGTTTTGTGAATTTTTGCTGCATAACTACAAACTAGTTGTTTTAATAGGATGGGATGGACTCAGCTTAATGCACAAAGATATCTTAATATAAAATGCTCATTTATTTAGCCATGTTTGGGATTGTGCATGTTTATCCTTGTTCCTTTGAATGTTTAAATGAAATATGTCTGAGATGACTTTACATTCCATTTTAACTCAGTGGCGGCTGGTGGACTTCAGGGCTGGGTGTTCACAGGCATGGGAGGGGAAGGGTCATGGTGGTTGAGGTCACATGGGTGGGGCTGCTGAGGTCATGTGGGAGGGGCTGAGGTCATGTGGGAGGGGCTGAGGTCATGTGGGAGGGGCGAAGGTCCCATGGGAGGGGCTGCCAAGGTCACTTGGGAGGGGTCCAGGGCCAGAAAGATACAGAACCAGATAAAGAAAATAATTTATGCATAGAATTGAACTCATGGAATCAATAACAATATCAACCTGCTTTTTCTGCATGCATGTCCACACTCTAAGTGCTATAGGATTTGCAGCAGAAAAATTGGTAGTGAAAGAATCCTCCTAAGTAGAACTGATACAATCCCTTCTTTCAAAGAGTATTTGGATTTTGCAGCTTTATGCATGGAACTGCTCTTAGTACACTGGCATTACAGCCAGGGAACTTTCTTTCCCCAGTTTCAATTGCTTCCAGTTGGGGAAGTTTTCATATAGGAAACAGCCCCAGAAGTCAGTTATGCCTGAGCTTGGGAAAACATACAGGACTCCAGATATATGGAACTCAGGTCCGAACCACTTTAGACTGCAAGTCAGTAATCAGAAATTATGTGAGTAGGCCATAAATACAAAGAGTGCCACTTGCTAGGACCTCTTTGAATAAAGCACTGCAGAAGTAAGATACATCGTCCCACCAACTTTAACATACACTGCTTCAGACTGGAACTTTTATCTTTGGAAAATAAATAACAGTGGTAGCAAGGAAACCCTAATTGGGTGGGGGGGAATGGGCAGCAGCAATATAGAGGTAGGTAATGCTTGCTTCCCTCACCTTAACTATATATCACTGAAAAACAGTAATGTTCTTGCAGATTATGGCCTATACAAACAGGATGGACACAAGCAATGTAGTGAAATTCAAGGAACCTCAGATTCAAACTTGGCCTACTCTAAAATCCAGACAAATCTCATTGTAATCTTCAAGTCATTGCTTCCCATGCCTGTCTTCCCGACACTGAAATCTCTGCAGAAGCAACACATTTAAGGGACTCAAAGCAGCTGACAAACCTTCTGTTCTCCTCCCCACACCTTCCCCTGTGAGAAAGGTGGGGCTGTGAGAGCTCCAAAGAGAGCTGTGACTAGCCCAAGGTCACCCAGCTGGCTTTATGGAGGAAGAAGAGTTGGCTTTTCTACCCTACTTTTCTCACCCATTTAAGGGGTCTCAAAGTGGCTGACAGAGCTTCCTATTCTTCTTCCCACAACAGAATATCCTGCAATGTGGATGAAGCTGTGAGAGCTCAGAAGAGAGCTGTGACTAGCCCAAGGTCACGCAGCTGGCTCCATGGAGGAGGGCAGAATCAAACCCTGGTACTCCCAGATAAGAGTGCAGCTCCTTAACCACTTGATCAAATAGACCAAATAGTCCATTACTATTTAAATTTCAGGGCATTAATCCTAGCATCTTCGCAGTATGCATACATACACTGGAATAAAGAAACATCAAGAAAAGATCTAAACTGAAAATAAGGAGGTTTTTTCCTCATAAGAGCAAACAGAAAACACTAGTTATATGGTCAGACTTTGAGAAACAATCTGCCTTCATAAGGAAGAAAAGAAGTTGGCTTTCTACCTGCTTTAAGGGGACTCAAAGCGACTGACAAAGGTTCTGTTCTTCTCCCCACAACAGAACATCCTGTGAGGTAGGGCTGTGGAAGCTCTGGAAAGAGCTGTGAAGGAAGGAGGAGACAAAGGAAGGAGGGAAAGAAAGAGGGAAGGGGAGAGGGAAGGAACGGAGGGATCAAAATCACAGAAAAGACAGCTCAGAATAGACTTTCAAAAAACACACCTGTGTCAGAAAAGCACCTTTATAGACAGAATAGATGGAAGGAAAGAAAAGAGAAGAGAGGAAAGAGGAAAGAAAAAGAGTGAAACAAAGGGAGGGGAGAGAAAAAGGAAGGGAGGAAAGAAAAAACAAGAGGGAGATGAGAAGAGAGAGAAAGAAGGAAAGAAAAAGAGAAAAACAAAGGGAAAGAGAGAAGGGCAGAAAGAAGGAGAGAGAGAAGGAAGCAGGAAAGACAGAAAGGAGAGAGAGAGAAAGAAGGAAGAAGAAGAATTGGCTTTTCTACCCAGGAGGGGGAGGAATGGGGGAATGAAGAAACGGAGGAAAAGGAAAGGAGGGAAAGAGAGAAGGCAGTAAGGAAGGGAAGTAGAGGGAGGTGGATAGAAGGAATGGAGAGAGGAAGGAAGAAAGAGAGTAAGCCCCCCAGCTCGGCTGTAACGAGTGCTGGGCGGTGCCACCGCTGCCGCTGGCCATGAGAGAGAGAGAGAGAGATATGACATCACCACCTCTTTGCCACCACCGCTGCCCCAACCAAGCCGGTGGCACGAAGAGTAACCGGTCACCAGTGCCGGCCCTTTCTCTGTCTCTCTCTCTCTTGAGCCCAGCATTATAAGAGGAGACACTGAAGTGGAAGAAGGTAGCCAAGGAGAGAAGTAGGAATGGTTTATTTGGGGTGTGATTGGAGGAGTGTATTTCTTGGGACTCTATGGGAAACAAATAATAGAAGTTGGAGGAACTGTCAAGTAATGACATAAAGAGCATGAGCTTGTGGTGAGAGCAAGCAAGCACTGAATCAGGGGACTTTCTGCACTAGGCCTTATTCTGGAATATATCCCAGAATAGAGGCCTGCTATCTGCATGCTACTGTACGTCCCCAGGCTAGGCCTGCTATAGTCTCCATTGGCTTGTGGCCAGCAGACCGCTCTCCTGAGATATATTCCAGAATAAGGCCAAGTGCAGAAAGGGCCCAGGACAGGAGCTATTGCTAAGAAGACAAATGGGGTAGAGAAATGGATGATGGGAAATGTAAGATGGAAGGGTGCTAAGAAAACAGAAGGATGGAGTTCCTGTTAATAACTTAATTCAGCAGATCACCAAAGTGGGCGAGTGGTGGTGGGGAGAAAGAATCTATTCACATATTTTTTCTTGTTCCTGTGTCATTTTAGAGGGGGGAAATAGCGTGGCTGTGGTGGGGTTGTCACTAGAACTAGGAAGCAGAGGTTGGGAACAATCAACAGGGGAGATGATGAGCACTGGCTGAAGCCAAGGAATAGCAGCAGCAGAGGAGTAGAGCGGAAGTCTCAAGAGTAAGGCAAAGTCTTTCACAAATGTGACAAGAAGCCAAAATCCACACATAATCTAGTAGTTTAAAAACAGGAAGATAGCCTCAAAAGAAAAGTTTCCAAATATCAAGACCAGGATATAGCAAATGGAGGCAACTTGTTACTGGAGGAGAAAGACTGAAGACAAATTGATGGGTTCTAGTAGCTGGGAAGCAAGGTTAGATGTCCAAGAGATGTGAGGTAAAATCCAGGGGAAGGTAAGCATGACAGGTATCTAGGACAGGAGGAACGAACTAGGTGCTCATGGATTTCATTGTATCCAAGCTGATTTAATTCAAATGGGGTGCAGGCTGGGATTGATGGGGTATTCTCTTTTGAGAATGTAGTCCATCTCAGGTCTGGTTTAGCAAGATGGAGACTGTGCCACATGAGATACCACTGCCATTCAAGCTACCAGCTGCCAAGTTTGCCACCAGATCTTTAAGGCTTTCTACAATCTTTTATACTGATTTAAATGGTCCTTAATCTCTTTTTGGGAATGGCTGCAACTAAAGTGGAGAGCAAGCCATTAGCATCCTACTTAGAGAGCAGAAGCTATTTTTGCCTCAATGTGCTCACAGCACCTCTGGACTTTCTATCCGGGAAGTTCAAGACCCTTTCTGCACTTGGCCTTATTCTGGAATACATTTCAGGACAGTGGTCTGCTGGCCACAAGCTAACGCAGACTCTGGCAGGCCTCACCTGGGGCCTTCTATAGTCTCCACTAGCATGCAGAAAGCAGGCCCCTATTCTGGGATATATTCCAGAATGAAGCCAAGTGCTGAAAAGGCCCAATATTACAGCAGGTAAAACCAGTAGACTTCTTGTTCAGGCACACTTACTGAACATAGCACATTGATGTGCAAACTGCATACATTTCACCATGGGATGGAGGGTTTTGATTTACCGAATGTGTATTAGGCGGAACATTATGAAATGAATGAGTAAAATGTTCTGCTTCCCACCCTCCCCCCCCCAAAAAATATCTTTAACTACTGACAGAATTGCTACTAGGAAAGTCTGAAGTACTTAATTGGCTGAAGCTGTGATGAATTAAATGACGTGAATTTACTGTAAGGTATTGATGCATTCCGGCAGACCTCACTGTATTTTCACCCCCCTCCCTTGAGCTGCATGGTCTTGGCTGTATGGGTGTCATATGGAGGACCCGTCATTATTCACTTTTGTTTACTGACTGTGCTTTCAGACAGAACCTGAATGGGGAAAAATGCCTGAAAGAGTTATTTGTTGACTTCAGAAGTTAGAGCTTCTTTACATTTTAAGCATCTCCAAGATATGTGTGTCAAAGGGTGTGGGTGTGTTGTTCTTATCCAACTCCAATGTAGACCATTAATCAGATTATAAATGTCACTGTATTGTCACTTGATAAAAATGCATTCTGGTTGGGATTATTTCTTTTGTTTTCCGTTTCCTCCCTGTCTTTTACAGTTTAATTAGTGCCTGGTGCCAGATTTCATCCTATTATCAATTACAATCTTTTAACCACCTTCTTTTGATATTCTATTTATTTATTGTTTATTTATAGGAGAAAGATCCCTGCCCAAGGCTCTGACCTTTTAATTTACTGATGTCTTTGTAAGCAGTACCTGAAGAGATAGTAATCAATAAATGTTCCAATGCTGGGAAATTCTGGGGAACAGCTTAGGGTGTCCCTGAGAAAAGAAAGGTAGATAATTGTGCATGCTCTCATATGCAGGCATTAAATTAATGTAACTATAAAACAGTCTAAGTGCTCACATCTATTAAATTAGGAACAGCAAATACTACACAGCACTCCAGCTTAATAAATTAAGTCTATTTTACAGAATAAGCATTTCTGCTTTTTTAAGTTCAATGAGTCAATATGAGAACATGAAAGGAGCAAGGTTAAATAAATTGCTGTCAGAAGATGCAGGATTTAGCAGCCGTAGTTACCCCAGATTTCGACAAGAATAAGCCGTTACCATAGAAACCTCATCACATGATCTTCACACATACAATGGGGCCAGATTCTGCTGTAATTTATGCCGGTGAAAATTTTTTTGAAGCAGCTCTTTCTGAACTCTGACACATTCCTTATGCTCTGACCTAAAATTTAATCATCTTCAGTGCTTCATATCTCGTGTCTTTTTATTTCCCTAAATGAATCTAACTTATTAAAAACTACTAGCCCCAAAGAGGGGGGGGGGGAAAACATGTAATGAAGAAGTTGATCTCATTAATAACCATGCACAATGGTTGGAGAATAGCCTTATTAGCAGGCTTCAAACTGTCATACTTCACAATTCACTTGCAGCCTGAGGCTTTTTACCCATGTCAGGTGAGATCTTGTCAGCTATCATCGTATGGGTAGATCTTCTCCATCTTTTTCAGGCCATCAGAATTCTCTGAACTTGATAGAAAAGCAATGGGGCATTTTCAGGTGTGCCTAATCCCATCCCCTTTCCTCATGTATATGATTCTTGTGTGTTTAAAATATGGCTCTTTCGGCCTTGGACATTGCAGCACAAATGGACATAGCTGCCATAGCTCAGACCACAGCTACGCCTTATTTAGCCATGCACAAATGCCAGGTCAACACAGAGGATTATCACAAATTCCCAATGCCATTCCATCTTCATAGGATATTTACTAGAGCAAGATTTGATCAACTGGACATTATGTCCAAACTTGGCCACTATCAGGGATTACCCTATGATAAGAGAGTCTGTGTATGTGGTGAAAACACCTTTGAGGACCTAGTACATCTATTTTTGAATTGTCAGCTATATGGGAAAATAAGGAGCTACTATATAGATCCTCTTTTTGATAACTATAACCTTATGGATGATACTGGGAAACTCTACATTCTGCTCAGGGGCTCGGACAGGCAGTCCGTTACAAAGGTTGCACTTTTTTACCATAAGGGCAATGAAGATCAGTGCAGATTTTATCAGATTTTAAGTTTTTAGGTACTGTATTATATTTCTGTTTTTGATATAGTCATATGGACTAATCAATAAAATGCTTTACTGCATTTGATGGTTATATTCTCTCGCCCTTTTTTTTTAAAGGGATGCCTGAGCCTATCTATATGATACACCTTCAACTTGGGGACATTCTTCATAAGCTAGCGAGTGCTGGTACTTCAGATCAGGGTAGCACTTGGATAATTAAGGGTGTGTTCACACACATGGTTAAGGACATCCCCCAGATGAATTTAAGACACTAGGGACAAACAGAACATTTATAAAGATCGTCCCTCCTTTCCACAGACAAGAATTAATAACTCTCAGGGTAAGAGTCTTATTTGGGGAAGATGTGATAGGAGCTCCAGTTGCCAACAACTGCCTGGAAACACCTGCTACTAATGGTTGGACCCATCAGAGAGATGGAAATCCAGACTGGATGTGGCCAATCAGTAAGCAACTGTTGGAGTGGACCAACTGGCACAGTGAAACAGGAAAAGTACTTTCTTTCCTTACTGAATCTCCCTGTTAGGCTAAAAAAAAATCATTGTAGACTAACTTCTGATCTTGCTGTTTTCTTTTCAGAATGAAACTGAAAACAAAAAAGTAATGTGACTTTGCCCCCTTGGAAAACAAGCAAACATCCTATTTAATCCCCTCACGTTTTTCTGGGTTGCTTCATTCCATTGCCAGCTGAAGATGAGGAATAAATTAAGAATCAAGATGCAATCATGTGGCTAAGTTTCAGAACTGGTCTGGCACAGGGCCTGGGGTTTGGGGTTATTTATTTTGTGTGCATCTAGAGATTGGGCAACTCTTTGAAAACAGGTGCCCAAAGGAAGCTCTGTGTGATCTCACACTGACAAGGTCCGAAACCCAGGTTTTTCCTCACACTACATTGGGATTGGCACATGTATCTGTAGCAATCCAACATAGTCCCAGGATATAGAAGTGAAATCCTAGGATATCATTGCTGTGGGAGAAAGGATACCAAACCTGAGGTATTTTCACATAGTGCTATAACTTAACTTGTTTGGCATTGCTCTCAGGATTCTTCATGTTGGAAATATCCAATGCAGATGTCCAGGGGCAAGTGTTTGTGTAGTTCTGGGTTTTGTGTGTGCTGTCAGATGCTTTGTGTGATGCAGTTTTGCTCTGCTGTCTGGCAGGAACAGCAAAAGGCTACTGTGAGATCTAAACGAGATCTCACATTTTGCTCTCTCCATCTGGGGGCAGCTTAAATCCTAAGTCTATGAATAATTAAAGATAGTACTAAGCTTGGATTTAAAAAGGGGCAATGGGCAGTGTTTCACTACTACTGTCAACCTGCATTTCAGATTCCTGAGAATGCCATGGAAGGAAGCCATTCAGGAGGAGAGTCATGTGAAACTGGAGTTTTCCAGCATCACTGAAAGATGCCACAGCCCATGGAGCATTCCAGTCACACTGTATGTTAATTCAGCCCAGCCCCTCCCTCCTTGTCCTCAGCAGAGCAACACAGGAAGTGAGCAAGCTGCTGAGCACCCAGGTTTCCTACCAGCTCTGGTGGGGCTGTGTGCCAACCAGTCCCCCACCACCACTGGTGTCCTGCTTTATATGTCTGTGTATCAGACTCCCTTAAAACAGCAAACTGACTTGGTTGTAAAACAAACCCTTATAGCTTATTGCTACGAAAGGAAAAAATAAAGAAACAAGTTTATAGTCTGGCTTAAATGTTCTTCAGTTGCTCGAAAAGAAAGATATTGTAATTAATAAACTGTCCTGCTCCTTTCACTAAGCTCCACTGCAAGCCAACGGTCCCTGGTAAGCTATACAGTAAGCACAAAGAGATCTTAGTCCTTTCCTCTCAGGTTCTTCTCTAATCTGAAGTAAGATAAGTTCCCAATATAATAAAGATAACCTTGCAGCAGTCTCAGTCTATCTCCCCAGGCTCTGCTCCACTCTGGGTGCATCTACATGCCAAAAATACCCTAGATTTAAGCTTGTTTTGCCTCAGAGCATTTCCATACACAGCTTTACTCCGGGCTACATCAGGTGTAAAGGAGGAAAATCCACGGCAGAAAACCCCCCGTTTAAACAAGACTACATCCGACGTTAGGGAGAGACCGTGGGTTTTCCTCAGAGCATGGAGACGCGTACAAGCAGAACTAAAAACAACTCACTCCTTGCAGCCCTGTAGCTGTCAGATTCAGCTTCCTCCATTCATGTGATCATTGGAGGCTGCATTATTAGGAGGGAGAGAGAGAGAGAGAGAGAGAGCCACTAAAATGCTGAGAAGAGTGAAAGCAGCCACTTTTAATGATTTTAGCTGACTTGTCAGACACTCATTTGGGCTAAAGGAAGCCCTTGCCTGAGCGATTGCAGGCTCAGCCATGGGGGGGGGGGGAGAGAAAACCGGATGGAGAAAATGAGTGAAGTTTACAGGAGGGAGAAACAAGGGAGGGAAGGAGGGAAAGACAGACACAGACACGAGTGAAGTTTATGGGGGTGGAGAAACAAGGAAGGGAAAGAGACAGATGCACACACCCTGTGAAAGAAAGAGGAGATCGCTGATTTGCTTTTGCTGTTCTTTACGTGAATGTCGGCAGCTGAACAGAGCCTGTTGTCGCTCCAGTGGGCAAGGGGGGGGGGAGAGAAAAAGATGCAGGCTTTGTAAAAGTGGTTTCCGTGAGGACAGGAAAGTGTGATTTTAATCCGTGTTGCCCCAAACCACATGGGGTCGCTTTATTGCAAGTTGCAACTCAGATTGTTTTTAATCACATTAATAGCAAAGCAATTAGCTCCCATGGAGATGCACCCTCTGCCTCTGAGAGAAGAGACCCACATACACACACATGGATTAACTTACGTGCTCCAATCTCCCTCTTCACCTTCTCCCTCCTCCTCTTCTACCTTTCTTCTCCTCTCTACCCCGAGAGGAGAGGCCTAACACATGCTGGCTCAGAGCAACACTCCCTGATTCTCCTTATCTCCAAGACAAGAGATGAAAAACAAGACGAGCCACCGCTTTTTATAGTCAACAATTTGGCGATTCTCATTGGTCCAATTTAGGTGGGCTGGCATGGCTTTCTCTGATGCTCCTCCTCTGCTGTCACTCTTGGAGCTCAGAAAGCCTGCAAAATGGCTGCCCTGTCACTGCCTGCCTGGTGTGAATGCCACACACTGTATCAAACTTTCCATCTGCATTTTTGGATTAAAGGTCAGGGTGGAAATAGGTTTTTACCTAGCTTTCAATGGTCCCCAGAGTGAATTTGTAAGTGACTCTTGAGTTCTCCAGCAGGTTGGCATGCTGAAGTCTTCCTGGAGCCCTCATAAATAGTAGGCACTAGGACCTTATTTTTAAGTTATACTTTGGGGGGGGGGGACGATGACATCTTGAGTTAACTCTTTCTATGAGACTTTTTTCTTTTCTAAGTCAAGAAATACGGACATCTGTTTAGGCTATAGAGTGCTGGTCAAAAATTTTAATGGAAGAAAAAAATGGAAGATGTGTAAACAGGCACTATCCATGGCTGTATGTTTTGTTGTTGTTGGATACCACAAGTCCTGAATGATTCCTGATTGCCTGCTTGGGCACCTCCATGCAATTTTCTTGGCATCAATACAGGATGCCTCCAGAAGCCAAAAGGAAAATCTTGCTTCTTGTTGTCCCCTGCCAGATGCCAGGGCAAAATCATAGGGCAAGCCTGAGCCTTTACCTGTATGAGTGCTTGCTCTCAGGATGGTATGATGCATTCTTCCTGGTATTTTTGCTGGTGCAACCTACCCAGAAGTGGTCTCCTCACATGTGTGATGCGCTTTCTCAAGATGTCAGCTGCTGGGAGCAAGAACCCAGACATGTAAGACCATATTGACATTTTGGGAAAACTAGGGTTTGTGGCTTGTTGTTTCATTTCCATTTTCCATTTTTATTTGTATATCACCTTTCCAAAAGGAAATTTTGCCCAAGGCGGTTTACAACAAACAGAAAGAAAGCATGCAAAGAATACAACAAATCAACACAACAACAAATAAAGTATCAATCTCGGCAAAATAAGACACCAAAATATACATCATAAGCAATGTCCTGTCTCCCCTTTTTAGCTCCCAGGAGGAAGGCATGGCCCAGCTGAATGCAGCTGAATGTTGCTTACTCCCAGGGAGAGGCTAAGGATCAAACTCGGCCACCTTCTGTTTTCCAAGCAGTTTGCTCTACCATTGTGCTACAGTTACTCGATTACAATTCTCCTCAGTCCCATCCAGTGGCCTTGTCAGCTATTACCCACAGGACAGCTTCTACATCTGTACCTTCTCTTTGCCTTTCTTACTTTCCATACCAGAGCTATGTGCCCCAGAGTGAGTTGCTTCACAGTAAGCCTGATTTTTATGTATTTATTGTTGAAGTTTACTAGCATCCTTTAGCCTTACCTCATACAGTGTTTTAAAGGTGAGAACAAGATATACAGCACTGTGTTGTTGGTCAGTGGGGAGGCCCTTTAGAGAGCATCTCTGCCTAGAAGCCGCATGTAACAGCATCATTGTATACCCAGTGGCCATCAGGTGGTTTAGGACTTTGTTCTGCTCAGAGGTCCATGGCCATTATGCCTAATGACAAAGGATGATTGAAACTGTACATCAGCAAAGCTTGGGGTGCTGATAGCTTCCTATTCTAGCTCCGTTCTCAGAATTCATAAAAAGTTTTCTGTTTATTCCATAGAATGTAATCATTGACTTAGGGGGAAACTATCCAAAGTGGCATCCTAATATGGCTTAGTATCTTTTACAGGAACTTTTAAAGCAATATAACAATGACAACAAATTGAAGTAAATAACTGGAAGCTCCTCAAAGTGCAGCAAACCAATAATCAGTACTGAAAAACTGTACTTCAATGCCAGGCAAATAGTTGGTGCAACAAGGTATTGTATGGACAGTTCTTAAGACTGAAGACAAAGTCATAATGAAAAGACCTGGTTGTGGCTGACCAACGGAACATTCAAGAAGGAAACAGAGGGACTAATTTTTGCTGCACAAGAACAAGCCATCATAACGAATGTCATCAAAGCTAGAATTGAGAAGTCAGCGGAAGACCCAAAGTGCAGACCCTGTAAAGACCCTGACGAAACTGTTGACCACATTCTGAGCTGCTGCAAAAAGATCACACAGATGGACTATAAACAGAGGGACAATGTATTGGTGCAAATGATACACTGGAACTTATACCAGAACTACCATCTGCCAGTGGCAAAGAACTGGTAGGGCCAAAAACCAGAAAAAGTGGTTGAAAATGAACAAGCCAAACTACTGTGGGACTTCCGACTGATTGAACACTGGAACATAACATGCCAGACATCACAACTGTGGAGAAAGACAAAGTGTTTATCGTTGACATTACTATTCCAGGCAGAACTGATGAAAAACAGAAAAACTTACCAGATATGAAGACCTGAAAATAGAACTGCAGCAACTCTGGCATAAAGGTGGTCCCAGTGCTTTTTGGCACACTGGGGGCAGTGCTGAAAGATCTTAGTGGGCACTTGAAAAGCATTGGCATCAACAAAATATCCATCTGCCAACTACAGGAAGCCACTTTGCTGGGATCTGTGTGTATCATTCACCGATACATCACTCAGTCCTAGGCTCTTGGGAAGGGCCCAACTAATGATAACAATTACCAAAACCAGCATAAATATCTTGTTTGCTGTGTGTTACTGTTGTTATATGTCATAATAATGATGATGATGATGATGACGATGACGATGATGATGATATAAATTATTATTATTAATTCAGTGGAAAATAACCAGGATGCCACAATCTCCACTCAAATCCAATACACACACACAAGATGTGCTCTCACACAAGCACACGCACGCAAATACATCAGGCTAATGCTTTAATGATTAACTCTTTTGACATTCATTTGAAGCGGATGAAAAGTACCAGTGATAATGCCATCCAGAGTCACACCACGAACAGACTCTTTAAAGAGCCTTTATTCCTATGTCATTATCTCAAATTGCCTTGTTTATCCCCCTGAATTCTGATCAGGTACCATTACTGCACTTGGTTGTCCACATCACTCTTCTGAAGAGAAAATTAATTCTGAATTACTGGCCCTATAACTGCCGACTTGTGCACATTATCTGTCAGGGACATAAGCAGACAAAAGCTGGCTAAGTGGATTTCTGCTAGCTGCCATTCAAAAGGAAAGGGATAGGTGTTGAATGGAGCATCTCTCTCTCTCTCTCTCTCTCTCTGTTTTTCCACCCCCACCAACCACTAGTTAACAATACGTATAGAGGGAATTTAATTGCCTGCATCCACTTGCACCCTTGTCATTTCTTGGCTTTATTGATTTTAATGAAAATATTAAGTGCACTTTTGGAGCAGGAGCAAAGTGACATTTTGAGTGAAATATGCGGAGAAAAATGTATAATGGAAGTGGGCTATTACAGTATTAATAGAAGCTGAAAGAAGCAACATACCACATAGTACTTTTCCTGTGCTATTCTTATGCATATATCAAATCCCAAGACAAGTAATTGGAGGTGAATAAATGTTTAGTTGTTGCTAAAAAAGGCTTTTGCCCTAAACAGTTCCTTTTCCTTTTATGTTGCATTTTAGGTGTTCTGGACTTTGGGCATATTTACTTCCATTGGGTTCTCTCTGCACTGTTGCAGAGACAGACAAGTATACATTTTGAATTGTATTGTCACAGTCATGATGTGCTGTTTCTTGCAAAAGTGTTTGAGTGCAATTTGATTTGTTTTGAAACACCGTAAATCTGGAAGGGGTTTCTGTGCATATCCATTAAAACAGCATTGCCCTAGATCACTTTGGTTCTGCAGTCTTCTCTAGTTCTCCTAAAAAGCATTTAGTGGAACTATCCAATAAAATTATGTAAAGATACTAATTAATCTTCTTCTAAAGATCAATGTGCAGTTTAGCATGCATGTTCAGAATCCATGGGAAAACATTGTCTTTCATTTAATTCCAAATCTTATGAGAAAAAAATACATTGAAATACGTATCACACAGTAAAATTAAAGATGTCTCAAGTAAAGTTTGGCTCATGAGGAATTTATACAGTTTTTTTGGACCTTGGTCCAAATCTGTTCAAAATATTTCAAGAAAACAATGTTCCCAACCACACAAATTTATGACTTTGTAGTTTGTAAAAAAACAAACAAAAAAAAACTGATGAAATTCTTATTAATAATTGCAAAATATGTTATAGTAAACAGCTGGAAGGATAAAAAATAAACTTACTATCAATAACTGATATAACTTTACATCATACTTGATAATCAGTGTATTTATTTCCAACTATTTATTTTGAATGGTCATATCCTTAAAATATCATTTATTGAGATATACCAACCTATTATTAACATTATGTCAACCATGGAACAGAGTTTTGTGTCATATCCTGCATTTATAATTGTCTTACAATATACATAGAAATCTGGAATTGTATTTTTAAAAGAAAATTAATATCTACAGTAATTATTTAGTGTCAGTTTATTTAGGGCTGATATATTTTTTTAAATGTCTGTTTTTAAATGTTGTGAGCTGCCCAGAGACCCTCGGGTATGGGGCGGCATATAAATGTAAATGTAAATATAAATAAATTTATATAAATATAAATAAATATTAATGTAAATATAAATAAATAAATAAATATTCAGCTTGTAAAACATAGAATATATATTTGTGCTTAATTTGTATACATTTATGTCATTTGAGTTACATATTTATTGTATATTATAATTTATTACTTAGTCACCATTTATGTAATTGTGTTAATATTTTATGTATTAATCCTATGATCAAATTCTTTTGAATTAGGTTAAATTGTATTATTCTTCCTCCCCCTAATATTGTAACAGCTAATAAAGAATTTTTTAAAAAACAGAGACAAAAAATGATTTCCTGTTGTTTTCTTCCATTAAAGTTAGGAATCTTAGACTTTTTGCATACAAAATTGTTCTGTAACTAAATGAAAGAAAACTATGGATAAAATGATAAAAATGAATGTAGCAGTAAAACCCATATTTAGTCCCCACTTTCAACTAGATTGCCTCAATTAAAAAAAGTGCTGGGAGGAAAGTAGACAAAAATCTGTGATATTTGAGTGATACATGCTATTCAGTCTAATTAATATTACAAGTCAAAAGTTAAAAGCTGTAATAATGATTCAAAACATTCAAATTTGTTCAAATGTTTAAAAATTAATCAATTCAAATTTGAACGTCTGAATTCAAACGAATTCAATCAAATTTTGAATGTTTCAAATATTCTTGCACATTCTCACTCTCAGGTCATTTGTCTGTGGTGGTAACAGATGTTTTATGCCAGAAGCAAGGAAATGTAGACTTTTATCTCAGCTGGAACTATCCCATTCAGGCATAGAAGTGACCTAAGAATTGTCAATTCATATTTGATAAAAGTGCCAATTGAAGAAAAAAAAAAGATTCAATATTCCTTTTTCATCAGGAGGTCAAAAAATCACCAGCTTTTTTCATACACAAATGCACCAGTCATTGTAGTCTAGATGCAATTAATATATATTTTTTGTGATCTTCAGGGAAGAAATCAGTTCCAAAGAAAGATTTTTTTTCTGATTATTTCTTCTGTATAAGCTGTCTGTATTATGGTGCATAAATTTGGGCCTCCAGGTGTTGTTAAACTACATTTCCCATCATTCCTTGACTTTGACCACATTGGTTGGAGTGATGGAAATTGTAATCCAACAATATCTAGACCTTGGACCTTGGCAGCATTATACTGATAATTCAATTAAACCAGAACATATCAAAATTTTGAGTGTGATTATCTTGTGTAGCTTGAATAATTTTCATGTTACGAAGGTAGGTGGGTATATTAGTCTATGAAATACAAAAAGTAATACATTCTAGTGTATTCTGAACTACTTTATATGATATGCAGTAGCAACTATTTCTTATTATCACTTACCAAATGACACTAAATAATAAGTAGTTTACGGTCAGTGGCTTTTCTGTCTGGAACCTATTGGATTCATAATTATCTTGCAAGGTAAAATTTGGGAAAACCTGGAAAAAAAACCCCTCAAATTTCTTTTCTTTTTCATTTCTAGTTCCAATTTACAAAAATCTTAAAATATACTATATATTTTAAAAAAAACTGATTGGCATATCTATTTCTTGAAAATCCTAAAAGTTAGATTCCAAACACTGTTAATAGACATCACCTTATATATAGATAAAATCCTAATAACCAGCATGAACATCACTGAGATTTATTGATCATAAAAGGGTATTTGATTCAGTACGACTTGAGAACCTATGGATATGGCCTATCCACATAATTTGGTTCAAATGCTTCATAAAAGTTAGCAAGTAAAACCTTTTACTTACTTTAGATCCAGAAAGGAATCATAGTGGGTTGTGTGGTCTACCACACATATTTACCGTCCTGGCACATATGACCAGGAGAAGAACTAGGGGTTTATAGGAGAAGCATGCATATTGGAAGTATGAAATATGTTGATGACATCATTTTGATAGGCAGCTCACAAAAAACACTGTAAGATTTGATAGTAAGCCTTGACAAAGTTTGATTAATGGGGGGATAGGCACAAATGAAGCCACTTTTGATAGATTACAACAGGTTAATTATTTGCTACAGAGGATGCTGAATGTAGGAAGAAATATGAATATAGTTGGGAAAAGATCATAGTGTTAAATCATCCCTGAATAACATACAGAGAAGTTACAACACATCAATAGAAACAAAAATCCATCTGTTGTGTATTATTGCATGACCAGCTGGAATATTGTACCAAGATATGAAAAATGGGCAGAAAAAAAATGATGAAAGCCAATAAAAGAATTTTACATAATGGATATTAAGGGTGCTTCCGCATTGGCCGCCGAAAAACGGATCTAAAAAGATCCGTTTTTCAGTGATCTGACCTCCCAAGGATCCGTCACGAATAGTAATGGATCTGAAGGGCCCTCGTACATCCGCACATGCACGGGGAGGACAGATTCTGGAGAACGGATGGAGTGGGTGCTGTGTGGACACATTAGCACCCATTCCAAAAGTCCTCCGGCTCGCACACCGCTGACACCGCCCCCAGAGCCGCAGGACTGGAGCAGTGAGCTGCCAGTCACCACGTGTTTCTGGTGGGACCCAGAGTGCAGGGGAGAGGCTTCAGAAGCAGGCAGTCCTGCTTCCGTCTTTCCCAACATGGCGGCAGGAGGGACATCCATCCCTTCATCTGGCTGTGTGTGGGAGCATCCTGCTTCTGCACAAATCCAGGCAAAGAGACGAATGTAAGACCTGATTTTTTAGGTCTTACATTTAATCTGGGTTTTGGCAGCAAAACCAGTTTTAAAAACTGGTCCTGCACACCGAAATGCGGAAGTGGCGTCTGCGAAGAGTCTCCAGTCAGGTCTGCAGTGCGGAAGCCATTTACGGTAAGTGTTTTAAATGTTACTTAAGGGGCGGTTAAACTGGTTTCCGCAGCTAGTGAGGAAACCCCCTAAATAGTTACTGAGAACAGTTCGGACAGATAGGGTAGTTCTGGAAAATGCAAGAGCAAGGGAAACCTGATGGAAGTCTGTATTGGACAGAAATCTTATGAAATCTGTAATGAAGAGGATGTTGCAGTATTCTCGATGTATCATTAGAATCATCAGCTTTCTGAAGGAATAAATTATAGTGGGCACAATACCAAGATCATGCAGAAAAAGAAGACCAGCTGTGTCATTTGGATGGACAAAATGAGTGACGGAGGACAGAACAAGTGAAGAAGGATTATACATGGATATCAAACCTGAAGATAACACAACAAAATATTAAATGAATGTCTAAACGCTGTGAGAAAATCATGTACTACCAGTAGTACATGCATCATATAGGCAAATACAAATTTTACCAAATGTGTTGCAGGAATGGGTTGCCACTGAAACAGAACAGAGGGAGGTTTTTGTTTGTTTTGTTTAGTCTTGTCTTCAAAGTGTTTGTGGGGGTGTCAGACAATAGGTGGTGATCTTGTCCATATGTTAAAATGTGTTTGGGGAAAATAATGCTGAAGTTAATAGGATACTTAGAACTAATTGCACCATTGAGCTGTGCTTACTTTGTATTAATATAAATGGAAATAAATTGATTAAGCATAAAATCTTGTTAAAGTTCATATTAATAGTTGCAAGAAAAGTCTTCTCAAAAAGTTTGAAAGAAAATGAACAGTTGTGGAATCATAAACTAAGAGATATAGCAGTTTTTAAATTGATAACACATCAAATTAATATCAGATAGAGTATCCAAGAAACTCAGTGCTTACATAGAAATATGGAAGCCTGATACTGTCATCATACCAATTAATAATGCAAATATTGTGCTTCTAACTAATTTCACTTTTGCTTAAATGAGAAGTATGACTATCAAGGAAAATAAAATGATTTTACTCTTAATTTTACAGTTAGAATATTTTGCATATCTGTACATTTACTGGTTTGCTTGTTTATCTCTTAATTTTGTTATATTTACTTTGTGGTTATATAATTATTCTTGAATACTGTTGCATAGAATTATTATAATATTGTATAATATTCAAATAAAATGAAATGAAATAAAAATAGAGCCAATCTACTGCTTTGTTCTTCAGTGTGCTTAAATTATGGCTTTAAGTGTATGTCTTTTTTTTCTCCAAATGAAAATCTGGTCTTAGATTATATTTATGTAATTTTCTTTCACATCTCCTATGTATATATATATATATATATATATATATATATATATATATATATATATATATATATATATATATATATATATATATATTCATTTTATACAGTTTAATATTAACAACCTTTATGGAAAGACGAGCTTTAAATGCATCTACTAACAAACTAAAATAATGCATATTGGTGGACTTGTGCACTTAACTCTATAATTGTAGCATTATATGAAGTAGTTCTTATGGAGATATCATATACTGATTTGCAACTTGATTGTACCTGCTGTGATAAACAGATGAAGCACTCCATCTGAAGGAAGAACAACATTGTTTTAATATGTATGAAAATTCTTGCTTGCTTCCTATCTTTTACAGATGTGCATGAAAGCACATTTCCCCCCTTTGATTCAATTCAAATTGAAGGGGGAAAATGTTCGGCTTCATGCAAAATCCCCCCCCCCAGAATATTGGGGCTTTGTCTTCATGCATGAACATTCACTGAATGTTCACATGAAGGGAACCACCGGGTGTTTTCCCACTGTCAAAAAGTACTCATTTTTGCACCCATTAAGGACTCATTTGGGTGTGAGCCAGATGATCCCATTTCCACTACGGCACCCATTGGGGACACATTTGTTTCCACTGCCATGGGGGAAATCCAAATATAATGGGTACTTTTTGGCCTTTAATCCAGATTTTCTGTAGACCCCATTAATGGGGTCTACAATGGGGTCTTCTGACAGAAAATCCTTATTAAAGGGAGCCTGTTTCCACTGGAAACAGGCAATGGGGTCTAGAGGTGGCTAGGGGGAGGGGATGCACCCATTGGGGGGGGGAGCCCTGAAGTGCCAGCTTTGGAGTGATTTCAGAGTCATTTCGGAATGATTCGAAAATGACTCCGATAACACTCCGAAGCTGGGACTTCGGAGATTGCACCCCCCCTGTCCCCAGAGACACCTGGGGTGATGGACCGACCCCTTGGAGGTCGATCCGGATTCCCCAGACGGGTGCAAAGGTGTTTCCATGGGAAGGGAGTTAGCACCCATCGTTAATGGGTGCTAAACCTCCGGTGGAAACACATTGGGTGCTTCCCTTAATCCAGATCTATGAGCTGCAGTGGAAAAACACCCATTCTTGTGCTCCAGCAAGCCTCACTCTCCCACTCAGCCTTTGTCCCCTCCTCTGCTGCCCACCTCAGAGGCTCAACCCAGGCCTCCTGGAGGTCCACACATAGCGGGAGTGGCCATCCTATTCTGGAGTTGCAGGAAATCTTGTGTGATTCCTGAATGGAGTAGCCACTCCGGCTGTGTGAGCACCTCCAGGAGGCCTGGGATGAGCCTCTGAGGAGGGTGTGATGATGGAGACAGTGTTGAACGAGGTGGTGGCAGCCAGATTTCAAGGTAAGGGGGAGCAGCCATTGGGGATGTGAGGTGGGAAGTGGGCACATTCAGCCAGGTAGAAGCTTCTATGGAGCTTCTATGAAGGGTGAAGACATTTGATTTGTGTGCAAATTTGAAGCTGATAAATGTATTCAGCATATCCCTATCTTTACAAGAAATAACATTCTTAATTAAGAATTCATAATTTCTTCGTGTAATTATTTCTGCACTTACTTGGCTTAGTACAGTGTGGGCCAGTATACTAGGATAACCAATCTATCCCAAGCTCACATGGCTCACTCCTGGATTGGAACAAGACCCGCTCCACGTCAGTCCCCATGGTGGCTCTGTCAGCTTCAGAGCTGGTGGGTGGGTTCTAATGCTCTAATAATGCTCAGAAGGCTGGGAAGAAAAGTCCTGGCATTTGACACTCCCAGGGAGTCTTTCAGTGACATGCCTTTTTCTGCCACTGAAATTAATCCCCTTTTGTATACCTCAAAATTGAGTCCTACAACTAAGTTTGTACACCTCCCTTACGAAACCAGGCTGCAACATCTAGGCCTCTTCAGTCTGGAGAGACGGCATTTAAGAGGGCACCTGAGTGAAGTATATACAATTATGGATGGTCTAGAAAAGGTGGATAGAGAAAATTTATTTTCTCTATCACACAGTACTAGAAGCAGGGGGTAGTCTACAAAGCTGATGGGTAGGAGAGTCGGATCTGACAAGGGGAAGTATTTCTTCACCCAGAGGGTCATCGGTTTATGGAATTTTCAGCCTGAAGAGGTGGTAACAGCTACCAGTCCAGATGGCCTTAAGGTAGGGTTAGACAAATTTATGGACAACAGATGCATCAATGGCTACTAGAATGAATGCCTAGGTACATTTTTCAGGCTGGTGGGGAGGGAAGCAGGGCACTTCTAAGGCCATCTGCTGGGACTCGAGAGCAGGAGAAGGTTTGTCCTTGTCTCTGCTTGAGATTCCCATGAGCATTGGGTGGGCCACAGTGTGTGACGGGACACTGGACTAGATGGATTGTGGCCTGATCCAGCAGGGCTTCTCTTATATTCTTCTGTTCTTAAATAAGGATGCCATTTTGGTTATCTATTTTAATTCACAGTCTGTCCTGTGTGGATGGCATATACTAGAAATGGAAAGGGGCTCTCTTATCCCATGCCAGCTAGTGGAATACGAACCCCTAGGCAAGTTCCTATACTGTGTTAAGAAGGGACCAAAGTTATAAAAGGTGTTTGATTAGAAATAAACAGAAGAGCAAATGGAATAGAAGAGGTATTTAAGGTTGTTGTCATATGCCTGCTCACCTGGTAGTAAGCTCCACTGGTAAGCCCACTAGCATTGACTTTTAAACAGACTTATGTAGGATTTGCACTGCAAGGTTGCCCCTCAATACACATGTTTGTAGAAGTGAGTAGAATTCACATCTGAGCAGGCATGCGTACGAGTGTACTCTAGGTCAATAAAACGTTTAGCATGTTATAACACAAGCCACAGCATTTAGACTTGTTTTATTAAAAGTCTCCCACTTTATTTTGATTTATTAATATTTGTTTTGCTATGACTTGAGCAAAATAAAGAAAAAATAACATTGTTGGTTTAGCTACAGAGCTGCTGCCCTTACTATTAGGTATGAGGTGAGCTGTATCGTTTATCTGTCTTAATTCCATCCTCCTAATTTGTATCTTTTGCCATTGGCTACTATCCAGCACCGAGTTAAATGCATTTGAGCCTGTCATTCCAATAGGCTTATGAATACTTAATTCCTTTTTGGATTATAGCCACAGAGCACAGAAAATAATTATTATGATTATCTGTGACAGAACTGTGGGCAAAACACTGCATGTTTAAAACATACTTCATGTGTCCTGAGCTACTTCACCATACTTGGGTTCCTCCATAGGGATGTGCATGAATGTTTCTTTTTGCATTCAAATTCAAGTCAAATCAAATGTCAAAACATTCCATTCAATTTGAATGTTTAGAATGAATGCAACAAAAACTGGTTTGAATCCAATACATTCAAATCTATTCATTCAAATGTTAGATTGGAATTTGAAGATAAAAATGTAGACAACATTCACATCTGTTATACGAATCTGTACACATTTTGTTCGCATCCCATTTTATCCTGTATGTATCCCATTTTTGGTCCATATTATAAGTGCAAATGCATACAGATACGTTATGATATTCATACAGATATATATGTAATGCATATGTACATCTGTACATTTGAATTATTCAGATCATTTGAACGAATGTTTTGGAACATTCAAAATTTGTTTGAATGTTTAAATTCGAATGTGAATACAATCTATTTGAATTTGAATGTTCACATTCGATCAAATTCGATCAAATTTTGAATGTTTAGAACATTTGTGCACATCCTATTTTAAAAGACAAATATCCATGCTATGCTGTGCCATGCTATGCTACAGGCTGTTAAAAAAACTGATGTTACTGAGGACTCCAATTATTATCATTAGCAAGGCTTTGGGAACATTTGATGTCAGTCATAACTGAAGCTTATCCTGTCTGCCTTTGACAACTTGGTGCTGCAAAAATGCTCCTATTACTTGATCTTGTCCCCAAAGGCATTTCTGAGAGGTTCTCAAAAGTTACCAGTCTGCTGAGCAATAGTTGAACTAAGATTTGGCCTTTTCCTTAACAGCAACTTGTGCTTCAAAGCTCACAGTGTTCATGTGGCACAACATGAGCTAAAAACCCTCGGGGGGTTTACAGAATGAAGAGTCAATTCCATTGACTAGCTGACCTTCACCCTCACTGGGACTTAGGTTATGTAAAGTTTTTGGTCTCATTTAACATGCCAGAAGTGCCAGGGCATAGAGCTTAATTGTTTGCTTTGAAGATACAAGGTACAAGGGTGAAGAGTGACACTTCCTCAGAGTGCAGAAATCATGTTAACTGCAAGACACCTGAAGGCTGTCAGCACACACGGCATAAAAAGGAAAAAAAAGAACACCACTGAAGGTTCCTAGGTGGGATCATTCACAGACTAGTCTGTCCTCAGAGCCTCAAGTCAGTCCTCCCAGAGGCATGTGCACAGGAACTCTCACCCAATTCGCCAGGAATCATGGAGGATCTTACAAGATTCCCTGGGAACTGTGGAGAATTTCACAAGATTCCCCAGGAGTCATGAGAGATTCCCCGTGATTGCAGAATCAGGCAACTATTTCAGCCACATGTGCACCTCTGGGGGAGCTGGTTTGAGCCCTTAAAGAGGGCCACAGGTGGAGCAGTGGCGGAAGGTGTGAGGAGGATGAAGGAGAAGATGGGAGAGAAGGACAAATGAGGCAGCAGCCAGGCTTCAAGGGGAGGGAAAGGGGACAAGCAGGAGGTGGGCTGTGGTGGGCCGTGGTGGGCCGTGGTTCTCCTAGCACTCCGGAGGGTGTGCGGTCAGGCTTTCTCTGGCCCACAGCTCCAGTGCTCTAACCATTGAAGCATCTGTGATGCTTTGACCAGGACTGAATATATTCTACTCACTCCACATGCAGAGCAACGAAGCTTCAAATTTGGATGTGAATTTGAAGCTGACAAATATATTCAGCATGTCCCTAATCTCATCTTTTTTATATTGGAGATGGTGGGGATTTAATGTGGGACTACTAGAGTGCAAAAGTTACTTTCTCAGTGAGCTGTGGCTCTGTCACAAGTAACTCGAGTTACACAGATAGCCAGAGCTCTTGAGAAGGAGCAGTGTTGCAGCTTTTACGGCTAGGATAACAGCATCAGCACAAATCAGCCACAGTATAGAATCACACATTTGAAAACATCATATATTACTTATAAAATCTGAGATGGAATAGATTTACTTGCCTGCCAAGATGTACATGTTGACAGCTACAGTAACTGAGGTAGCTAAAAGAAGAAAAAGAAAAGAATTGCTGTTGTTTCACACAATCTTATTCCAATAGACGTGAAAGAGAAAAAAGATGGGTAAGTGATTTGAGAGCAATGATTATGGAAGACCGGAGGCTTCAATGATTGGTTTTCATCTCATTTGTCACAGTTTTTTGTATTGCTGCATTGCATTCCCTAGTTCTGCTTTGAATCCAAGTTCTGGGTCGTATAACAACACCAACGTACAAAAAGTGAGAGCAACTGCTGTGTTTTATAGTGGTAGAGGCTGCAACTGGGGGCTATTGCTCTCTCTCTGGGCTTCTTCAGCTTTGGCCCGTCTCTGAACTGTGAGCTTCAGACAGATGCATTGACACTTGGTAAAGCAGACAGGTGCAGTTTGCAATGCAGAACCATAAAAATAAGCCAAAGTGGTGATGCAAGACCTGGACAATAATCAGCTGGCTTCTGGAGTGAAGGGTGATCCTGGTCCTAAAGTAGGCTGTGTCTCCAGATTGCACTGTGCCTTCCTAATCTTCTTGTGTCTCCATGACAGGACGTGCACAACAGGAATGCACACACGTGTGACTCTTGGGACAGGCGTGCAAGTTACCATCACCAAAGACAGCCATCTGGCCACAGCCTTGGATTGTGGCTAGGGATGTGCATGAATACTCAAAATATTTGTTATTCGTATGAATTCTGACAAATTCGGACATTCATATACAAATCAAATCTCCAGACATGCACACTTTAGTATTTGTATGAATATAAATATTTTGAGATATTCATACGAATAATTTGGACATTATTATGCGTCTGGATACTTATGCATCATGTACGTATCCGTACGCATCTTGTGCATATCTGTATGCATCCGTACAGATACATACGGGATGAAAACGGCAGGCGTATGAATGCGTTCAGATGCATATGAGATTTGTATCAGTGGATACGTATGAAATATTTGTACAAATAGATAAAAATGTATTTGTATCGATTCGAATGTCCAGACATTTCTTTTTCTTCCTTTGTACAGATCTGGATTTCCAAATATTTAATTTGTTATTAATTGAATGTAAAAAATTGCATTTGTATACACCCCATATTTTGACACCACATATTAAACTCTACATATGGTATGTATGGTTTAAGCAGATTGACCTACCTACCTATGTTGATCTATCTATCATCTACCTATCTATCTATTGTCTAACTATCTATCTATCATCTGTCTGTCTTCTTCTTCATCATCATCATCATCTATCTTCTTCTTCATCTATCTATCTATCTATCTATCTATCTATCTATCTATCTATCTATCTATCTATCTATCTATCTATCTATCTATCATCTCATCTTCCACTCTTTCATCTATCTCATCTTCCACTCTTTCATCTATCTATTGTCTGTCTGTCTCTGTCCTTAACATCTATCATCTCTATTATTTGTGCTATTTCACATTTCAGGACTGTCCATCTGGTTTCCTTCATATTAGCCCAGTATGTGCTTTGTCCCACATGGACAGAGCACATCATCAGGGCAGGAGACCTTACTTCGCGCCATCACACAGAAGGGATGACTGTGGACCCTTTCCCAACATGGGACAATGTCCCATCCAGAAAAGGCCAAACTCCCTTTGCATCTTTTGCAGTGTTTTCTCCTATCCTTCAATCCAAACCAGTTTTTGGCAGTGGCTGCTGCTGTTGCTCCTCTTCCTCCCCCTTTGCTTTCCCTTTGAAATGTTTCTATTTTTAAATCCTACTCTCTGATGTGGCACATTGTCCGGCTGTCACTTATCAAGACTGCAGAACTCCTTTCATATCTCCTCAATGCTGAATGATGCATCTCGCATTTCTTTAGAAAGAAAAGGGAGGAGGGGAGAAGTAGCTAACCTTGAAGTTATCCACAGTGACCCAAGGCTTCTATGTGTATAACTATAAATACTAGAAAGACGGGGCAAAGGCAACTCTCATTATTGTGTAAAGCTGGAATAAAGTTTTTCCCAGTATACTGAAGCAGCTGAAAGGAACCAGAATGCATTAAGGCTGACATTACAAGAGCGAAGAGCATACTTAAAGTAGTGTAGGAACAAATTCTCTCAACTGGAGTGCCTTGCTAGTATTCCATTTCCTGCTCCTTACTGTCATTTTTGTTGTTGATGGTGATGTGAGATAGCAGAACAAAAATGTTATCTATTGCACAGTAACATTTCTTTGTAAAATTTTACCCCTGTGCAGATAAACGGAGGATACCATTATATAATTTACTTAAAAAACTTTATTTATATACTTGGGACATCTTGCATTTCATGTTTATACGTATACAGACACATCTCATATCCTTTCATGGAAAACACCAATAACAGTTCAGATGGACTGAAAAAGCAGTGCCCTTTCCGTTTACTGGCATTTTTTAAAATCTGAGTTACTCTGTATTATTATTATTATTATAGTTTATTTCTAAAGCACTGTACATGTACTCGGCGCTGTACAATATTATATTAATCTTAGACAGGTCCCTGCCCTCAGGCTTACAATCTAAAGAGACAAGAAACAAAAGGAAAATGGTGTGGGAGGGAACAGGGAACAGCAAAAAGCAAGCACTTGAGGTCTTCATTTCCAATCCTTCTGTCCATTTCTTATTGCTGGAATTTTCCAGACTCTACTTTGAATTTTCTCTTCATTGATGACAAACCGGATGATGGTAGAGATGGTCAACCGGCATCTACTCAGCTCCACACTGCTCAGCCTCAGGGCCAGACATTTTTTCAGCTGGTGGATTGGCTGTCATAGTCTCTTTGCCATCCTTATACATGGATTAAGTGCAGACTTCCCACGAGCACATGTTTCTACTGGTATACAGTGATTTTTTTTTCTGGGTCCTCTGTGATTTTAACTAATATGGAGGTCTTTCTACACCTGGCCTTATTCTGGAGTATATCCTGGAATAGAGGCTTGCCATTGAACTTGCTAAATGCCTTTACTCAAGTTATCAAGCCTGAGTTATAGAAATTAAATTGGCCAATCTTGCAGATATTTTCATCATTTCTCTGAATTTATGCATGCTATGCAGGGAACAGTCTAAGGACCTTTCTGCACTCCTCACCATGATCAGGACAAGTGGATCTGGACCAGCAAGACTCACTGGTTCAGAACACAGTACAATGTGGTCTGCAGCAATGCTGCCAGTATGATAGTGCCGATGCAGATGAGCTCCTGCTCTGGCCCTGAAGCTCACATGAAGGTTTCTAGCCTCAGAACCCTCAGGGTCTGACAAAATGGAATCCCCTCCAATCCAGAATATGGAGGTGTTCCTCTGCATTCCTCTGTGTTCCAGACTAGGCCATGCAATTGTGCCAGTAGATCTTGATATTAAAGTGTCAAGAACCTTGTGACAAGAACCTGTGACAAAGTGTACTAGCAGTGGGCAGGGGTTCCCATTTTATAATGTGGAGGAGGGACGCTCTTAGTGTATTTGCTGGTAGGAATAGTGAAGAAAGGCCCTAAAGCGCTGTGTTGTAGGGGCATGCACAAATATTCTAAGGTATTCGAAATTCGATCAAATTTGTCCAAATTTCAACATTTGAATGCAAATTGAATGTTCATGAATTCAAATGTAAAAACTCAAACAAACTTTGAATTTCAGATCAATTCGTTCAAATTATCTGGACATTCGCATGCGTACAAGCTCATACATGATGCATACTTCCACATGCTCATCATACCCGCACCTGTATGCATTTGTACGGATCCGTATGGCAGAAAACCAGGTTGCATACTGGATAACTACTGGATGCACACAGATGTGTACGGATGCGTACGGATACATATGAGATGTTTAACAATGCATACAGGCACATACAAATGTTGTCGACATTCGTGAGTGCAAATTTGAATTAAAAATTTGAACGAATAGATTTGAATTTGCTTAATTTGCTCTAAGGGGCCTTCATTTGGCCATAGGCCTTGACTCTGCTTACTAAATAAGGCACCCATGGGTGGATTCATTTGACTGCCATCTTCCTATTCATAGTGGCAAGAGGCACTCTGCAATGAGTGTGCTACCCAAAATGGATGACCAGAGGCTCTGGGGTTCTGCAGATAGGAGTTTTGGGGCTGATCTGGACCAACAGTCATGCAGACTATGCTGTTCCAAACCACGCTTTTCCATGGCCTGAACTAGTTGCCCTGGCTGGTGCGGATCTACTGGTTCAGACCACAGAGAGGTAAGTGAAAAAAATGGACAAAGGTCCATGGCTCCTGAAGAATCTTTGTTCTTACGTTGCTTCTTCTGCAACAAGCACACAGTACATTTAGGCTAATGGGCCTTTATCCTGGATTATATCTTGGGATAGTGGTCTGCTGCCCTCAGGCTAATGCCTCACCTGGGGCCTTCCATAGTCTGCAATAGCATGGTGAATAGAAGATCTCCATTCTGGGATATATTCCAAAGTAACACCAAGTGCAGAAAGGCCTCTGGTCACCAACTTGTTGGAGTTCCCTTTTTTATATCGCAAAGTCCCCAAATTTGAACTACTCTCATCCGGCACATTTCTTATTTTGATTTGCTGGCATGTATTCTGTCCCCTATTACTTAAATTCCTCTTGGTTACAGACAGATTTCACATCCCCAAGGATGTTCAATAGCATTTATAAGCCTGTTAGCTGCTTTTTAAATTGCACACTGCATTTTCCTTAAGCTTATAAAAATTATAGCATTAATAAAAATGCTTTGCTTTTCAATAGCTACCTTTCATTTGATGGTGCTTTACAAACACTAATTCATTGAGATGTGAAAGAGGCGTCTATTATTCAAAGGGCCTTTTTAGTGGCTGGATGTGAAATCTGCAGGTTCAGTTTTATTTGAAAATGTGTATGCATGCTTCCAAAGACAGATCACTTTTGCTTGTAGAAAAGGCTGCTTAAAATTGCTGCTAATGCGTACATTCACTTGGTTATTGCATTCAAATATGGGTTTCACATCTGTAATGGGTATTCATCTGACAGCTGCCATGCTCTCTATATCCTGAACTAATGAGGCTGTAGGAATGTGGAGAGAAGGAGCTTTCCTCAAGTGGGCCTGAGGTTTTATATTTTTACAGTATTTTACATGCATGAAGACAAGAACTCTGGTTCAGGGGCAATTTGTTGGTCCTTAGTTCAGCAGCATTTTCTGTCAACCCTGACCATTTGCTAGCCAGCTTAGGTAGAAGCTCCAGATCTACAATATCTTAAGGGACAAAAGGTAGCTTCTGCTTCTCTAGTCTGCTTTTGTTTCCTAACATCAGAATTTTTCAAAACATCTTTTTCTTTCAGTCAGGATTTCTGTCGGTCAATGGTTCTCAGAAGGGACTATGTGCCCCCCACAAGAGGGTCACAGATAAACTCAAAGAAAAGGGAGAAGGAGAAGGAAGATTTGGTTTTTACACCCAACCTTTCTCACCCTTTAAGGGCACTCACAGTGGCTGTGAGAGAAAAGCAGTGACTTGCCAAAGATCACCCAGTTGGCTTTGTGTATGAGTGCAGGACTGAACTGAGAGACAACCAGGTAAAGGGGGGGCAAGAAAAAAAAAGGATGAGAAACACTGCTCTAGATATACACAATAAATATCCAATTTGAAAACTTATGCTTCAATAATTATGTCCATAAACTTTTCACTTTGCTCTATGTAGAAGACCAAAGCTACTTTTGAGGTTTTTTTGGTACTTAACATTATACTAGATAGAAAGGCACAGAGTCTCGTATTTGAAGAGAGCTTTAAGTTATAACATAATGCTGAGCTAACTATGCTAACCTGTTTAGCATTCCACGCGGCCAACTTCATGCTGAAAATAAGGTTAGCCATCCCTAGATAGCGCTTATGTAACTGAGTTATGAACTGTAAAATTTCTACCTTGAATCTTGCCTTTACCATGATCTGATTAGGTGGCTTAAGGCAAATAATTACTCGAGAACCAGACACCCCCCCAATTGCCTCTGTGTGAATTATAACCTTATTTAGCACAAGATAAGAATTAGATTAAATGACTCACCTAAACCTCTAGTAAAAAAGGAAGTAGTTAAATGCCAGCTGTGGCCATACAAATAGTTTTCTCCACCATTATTAAAATTTCACACATTATAACTTCAAGAAAGTATAGGAAATGGTGTGGCATAGTGGTTATAAGTGATGTGGCCTAAAGCCTGAAAACTTGGTTGTAAATTCACACTCAGCCATAAAGTTCACCCGGTGTAGTCATTACCTCTCAGTCTATTATAGTTTACTAGATTGTTGTGAGGATATAATAAGGGTGAAGAGAGATCTATGTACCATTAATAATCTAGTTCAACACTTGCCTAGCTGGAGACTCCTAGAACATGAATGTTTCACATGTAGATGTGAAGATCTTGATTTAACATGTGGATCAGTATGGCTTTCCCAGTGGCATGCTTAATTCAGTGTTAGATACTATGTAAGGATCCAAATGGTTTTCAAAATGTCCATCTCTGTGGAGGGAGGTTCACATCCTGACCTGAGGTGGGAGTCAGGGTGCATAGCTGTCACCTCCTTGCCCCAGAGTTTTCAAAGGTTCAAACGGTGGGTTTTCCCTGAGGTGCTGGCCCAGGTCTGGGTAATTTCTTATTTGCACTGAGGACCAGTCTATTGGAATGCCCTTCTGCTTAGTAGAAAACTGCATTTGCATGGGACACAATTTTGGAACAGAGCCTGGTGAAAGAATGGCCACACATTTTTAATGGGAGACAGCACTGAAATGGTTCTGGAGGCATTTCCTAGTGGTTGGCTGACCTAGCTATTCCTGTGCAGATGGCAACAATAGACTGGGATGGCGTACTGTGTAGAAGAAGCCTGGTTTGACAGCTAAGGTCCCTTCTTGACAGAGATAATTTGGCCATAGTTATCCATGTCCTTCCAGACTGGACTATGATAATGCACTGTACATGGGGCTGCCCCTGAAGACAGCTCAGAATCTGCAACTGGTGCAGAATGCAACTGCTAGACTACTGACTGGAACATCTGGCCATCTGTACAACATGCTGGTCTTAAAAGAGCGGCACTGGCTGCCAGTTTAATACTGAGCCTAATTCAAGGTGCTAACTTTAACCTATAAGGCCCTAAGTGACTTGGCCCTCAAATATCTAAAGGAATGCCGTTCCATATTGACCTGCCCATGCCCTAAGATTTGGAGGGGAGACTCTCCTGGTTGTACCACCACCCGCAGTAGCAAAATGGGTGGGCACCTGGGATAGGGCCTTTTCAGTGGTGGCTCCCAGATTGTTGAATTAGTCCCCCTCCTGAATTGCAGCAGGCACCTTCACTTTATGCATTCAGGAGAGTTGTGAAGACACACCTCTTCTTCTTCGCCTTGGCTAAATAAGGAAATGACTTTTCCTCCCCACATTCAGGCATTGTTATGGTTTTAATATGTTCACTTTATATGTTCAGTGGCTTTTAATGTTGTAACCTGCCCTGGGATAAAAATCCAAGCAACAAACAAACAATTAAAATGATGCCATTTCACTGGCTTTCTGCAAATGACCCTGGAAGTCTGATACTTCCAGGCACAGAGATAAAAAAGATCTTGTGGGCTACTTCAGAGGCTGAGGATGTTCAGCTGGACCATTGGAGTGGACTGCTATAATGTAGATGGCTTTTGACCTGTACCATCAGCTGACCCTCTGATCCTATGCTGGAAGTGCTCCAGATTGGATCTGCACTGTGCAAAATAATGTTGCCACCTTCCATGGTTTAGGAAGTTGGCCACTTAATATGTGGCATAAATCACCACATATATTGCCAGTGCTGTCACTCTACACTGCCATTACTCTATGTAGTGGCAGAGGGTGCAAGTGAGAGCGAAATCTGCCCTTGGAGTGATTTTCCACTCTAGGTCTGTATGCAAGGAACCTCCAAGGGAGATTTCACACCTCAGGGTGGCCCACAGGAATAATGGGGGTGGACACATTTGCCTGGAGGTCACCAGAGATACTGTAGGAGAACCTCATACCCACCATATCCTAAGACAATATCTGAGCCTTCTCAGAGGTGACCCCTTTTTCAAAAAATGAATGTGAATAGTAGGGATGTGCACAAATATTCATAACATATATTATTTGTGCAAATTTGTACGAATTCAGAGATTCATACATGAATTGAATGTTGTGACATTTGTACAATAATATTCTTATGAATATAAGTGTTTTGGAACTTTTGTATTAATAGTGTGGACATCGGATATGCATATGAATGGATATGGATCCAATACGAATGGATATATATCCAAATCAAATGGATATGTATCCAATACGAATGGATACGTATCTGATATGAACAGATGCAAACAGATACATATCCAATACGAATGGATATGTATCCAATACAAATGGATATGTATCCAATATGAACGTAGGGATTCATAGGGTATTTATGATTTGTCAAACAGTTGTATTGAATTTGAATTCTACAACATTTGAAGGTGATCTATTTGAATTGATACTTTTTTTTTTTTTTTGCATTTGATTCAATATGAATCTAGCCCTCCAAAACAATTTGTGTACCTCCCAACATGTGAACAAGTATCACTGTTGTGGAGATGTGAGGATGAAATGGGGAAAGGGGGAAGAGGGGATACTTAAATTAATTATCAATCAAACCTTTAGCTTTAAAGGTTAACTTTCTGTGTTTCATCTTCTTCATGATCACAATCCAGTTTTTTGTTTTTTTTAAGGGAGGAAGGAAAAAAGGAAAGAAAAAAGGCACCCATAAATAATCTATCTTCCTGCAAATAATAACAAAGATTGGGCTATAAGCCAGAGACAAACAGATTGTTCATGCAGGGATACAATGGGGGACATTCTTTGGATTGTTGTTAACTAAGGAACGTTGGAACTGGAAGAGTAACATACATGACATTATGATTCTTTTGCTGCACTTCCATTCTAACACACACAATTTTTATTCTGAAAGCTCAAGGCAAGCTACGGCATTTGTAAATGTGTATTTATTTATCTAGATAAAGAAATTGCAATAAAAATATAAAATATAAACCCATCGCTAAACAAAATAGAACTGCAGCATGTGGATGAGTTCATCTTCTGAGGTTTGTAGGATCCACAATTACTCTCCAGAATGTTTCTCTGCATTGCTTTAACACAGCATCTTCTAAAAATATGACACATTTTCTATGAGCTGTAGAGTGAACTGGATAGAACAAAATTGTTTGGCTTTCTTTACTCACTAAGACCATGAAAAATGCAATCTACAGGGGTTACACTTTGAAAGTCTCCTCCATTTTGAAATACTCTATTGGTTATAAATATGCAGTCTGTACTTAAACTGAGGGACACTGCTGAGACTCATGATAACTTCTGAAGGGGGGGGGACAATGTAAGTAGCTTCTCTTTATACACTTGGGAATGCACAAAATAAAATGAAATAATAATGCTCAGGACCACCATAAAAGATCAGAAGGCAGTGGAATTATTTTGGTTGACTCT
Source organism: Aspidoscelis tigris stejnegeri (assembly GCA_023333525.1). Classification (NCBI taxonomy): domain Eukaryota; kingdom Metazoa; phylum Chordata; class Lepidosauria; order Squamata; family Teiidae; genus Aspidoscelis; species Aspidoscelis tigris. Next base: position 72,785,517 of record JALMGA010000007.1, on the reverse strand, counting down.
CTTGAAGGATTTTTGGATTTACAGATTCAATTTATTTTAACTGTAGAAGTCAGCTTTTTTGAATGGTATTTCAGTCTACATGAAATTTTGCAGAAGTTTGCTTAGCAATGAACTTGTATTTTTTTATTGCAAATAAAAGTTTTGTGTTTGTAGCACTCTTAGGCTGCCTCCAGATGCAATGCAAAAATCCAAGTTCCTTTTGTTACTACACTGGGAATGTTGCTCGCTCCTCTGACATTTCCAGGCCCTTTCTGCACCGAGGAGCTGTAGACTCAGATCAGGTGTCCAGATGTGCTGAAGCTTTTTCTAATGTGAAGTTTCAGGCCTTCATGTGCGAAGGAAATAGGCCTACATTTGTAGTGCATCCGTCACATGCAAAGCCAAGCTTATTGGCCAGTCCTCTGAAGTGCTCTGGACAGGTTGAGGGAGTGTTCGTGAGGCCAGAGCAGCATGCTGCTCTGCTCTGTATCGAGAAATTTACCCCATGTGCAAATGGATCCTTATCTGGACCAAACAAGGCTACCGGCATTTGGACAGGGGTTATTGCCCACCTAGCCTCTGTGTACTGGATTCAGTAACTGGCACCAGCTTTGGCACCAGCTCTAAAGGGTCTGACAGCCAGGAATGGAGATTCCTGGCCTGCAGTGCTCCAGGAGTTCCATTTTGAGGGTGCAGCATGGCATGCTGCCAAAATTGGTTTCATGTGCTAAACCAGAACTACATAGAGGTTTATTATCCTCAGACCCCTTAGCTCATTTTAGTGCTCTGTAGTGTGCTAGTAAGCCTCTTTTGGGCTGCCTAGTCTACTTTGTTCCAGTCTATGCTCTGTCTAATGCAGGTGAAACGCACTTGGAGCAAATGGGTAATGAGCTGACGTTTGATGGTGTAACTTGTCAGGGGAAAGGATTAGAACATAAGAATATAAGAGGAGCCCTGCTGGATCAGGCCACAGCCCATCTAGTCCAGCATCCTGTCAGACACAGTGGCCCACCAATTGCCCATGGGCAAACCTTCCCCGGCTCTCAAATCCCAGCAAATGGCATTAAAAGCATCCTGCTTGTCCACCCAGCCTGAAAGATGTACTTAGGCATCCATTCTAGTAGCCATTGATACATCTATCGTCCATAAATCTGTATAATCGTTCCTTAAAGTCACCTAGGCTGGTAGCATTTAACCACTTCTTCCAGCAGGAAATTCTGGCGGGTTGCCAGATGAGTGTTGATTACTGGTTTAACAGGACTTCCTTCCTCACCATAGACACAGAACATAGATTGGCATTGTCCGGATGAAGTGGTCTAAAATGACCATCTGGTCCACTCTACTGATACACCTTTTTATCACAGTGCATACCTCCACGCTCTGATATAGCACAGTGGACTAATTTCAATGGTGCAACATAACATGCCTCTGAAATGGATCCCCTGGGGGCTCTGAGCAAAAAAATCTTCTGTTCCTGGCTGTCAGAGCCTTCAGAGCCAGCTCCAAACCTGGTGTGATCTTTGCAGCCAGCATAGATACTGCACTGGCGCAGCTGTCTCAATGCTGGCTGTCTTGTACTGACCCACAGATGGATCCATCCTGCTAATAGGATGGATTACTACTTCTGGTGTAAGACTGTTGTTTGAACAAGCTTCTGGACCAGTTAGGTTATTGATGTTATCCAGTCCAACAGCATCTGCACAAACAGGTGAGGTGAACTCAGTCCAAGAAGAATTATGCTTTGCAATTAGGAATATGCATGAATGTTTTTTTTTATTTGATTCGTATAGAATTGAATGTAAGAAAATTCATATTTGTTTGAATAGCTCCCCTTTGAATGTGGTAGGATTTGTATTTGGTACAAATGTTCAATCCCATACGACTCTCATATGAATGCATATGAATAGATTACAGATCCTATATAGAAATGCATACAGACAGCATACAGATTCCATACAAATAGCATATGGATCCTATATAGAAATGACTATCAATGGCATATGGATCCCATACAAATCCATATAAATGGCATACAGATCCCATATACATATGGCATACGAATCCCATATGAAACTTCATACAAATGTATCAAAAAATTCTACTCGAATTTGAATGTCATTCTTCGAATGTGCCAACATTCGATTCAAATTTGAATGTCCAAATTTGGCCAAATTTTGAATGTTACGAATATTCACGCACATCTCTATTATTTACATGTTAAAATATTCAGCCAACAAGTCAGAAGAATGTTAGTATGGGCATTATGGTAATTAACTAGATATATAGATAATATTCATGGGCCTAAACAAGACAAATTGACTTGTCCATTTGGAAGAGTCTTCTGCCATGACTTCATTATCAGACTTCTAAAAATCTCATGGACCAAAATGCAACAAGAGTTGCAGAAATCCATGCCGTATAACAATATCAAGAGATTGGCAGCATTTGGGGTAACGTTAAGGTGTTTGGACAATAATTATTTCCTTCCTAATGGGTGCAAGCCGGACACTTGCATTGGATTCCTCCCTGGTGACTACAGGAGACAGGACTTTGAGCTGATGAAACTGGTCTAAAACCAAGAGCACCGCCTCCCACCTTTACCAACGGACCACCTCAGTGCTCATAAGAGGAAAAAGTGTTTCAGACATCTGAATATAAAGGAATGCAATTTTAACATATTGTAACGTTAAGAAGTTTAGGAGCTTTTAGACATAATTTGAAGGTAGTGGAAAATTAGATGCAATGTTACATTAGACATGTTTTTAGTATTTTCTTCTTTTTGTAAAAGCTGTAATTTTCGGAGTTTAGAACCAATTTAATGTCCCTGGAGTTACAGCTTTTTTGTATCCATTGCCCATTAGGTGAATTACTAAGGCAAGAATGAAATCCATTTATAATGTATAAAATACTGCAAGATGTCTTAAAAACAGTCTAGAAGGGGGGAGGAGAAGCATCAGGAGTCCATTAAATTTTGAAGACAGTGAGTTCTGAGGTTCTTCATAATCATATAATGGTTTTTTTGTGCTTTGATAAGATGCATTAGATATTGGAAGATTTATTTAAAAGTTTGAATTCAATAAAAATGTATATAGAACTAATATAAAATGCATGCCGTTTGACATTTCAGACAGCTTTCAAAACAGTGTTTTGCCAGAGAAAACCCTGCCACGTTGCACTCTATAATATTTATTATATTTTAATATGATTAATAAACACAATACAAATGATAGTGCCAATGTAGTAGACATTTAATAAAAATTGCAATCCAGTTATAAATACCTGTTGATGGGTGACAATTCAACTGTAATCTCTTGAGGAGTCCAAATATGAAGGTGGTATCCCAAGTAAGCTGATGTTGACAAGTTGTACCCTTTGGTAACATAGCAGGATTACAGGAGTCCACAATGGAAGAAGTTTGCTGACATTCGAGTCTTTCCTATGAATGACATCCATTCTGTCAGCTTCAGATGGGGGTCGAGGTGAGCTAAATGATAACCTGTCGTCTTGGTTTCTTGAGAGTCTTGTGACCTAGAAGTCTGCATAGGAATCTCTACCAGAGGACCTCTACAGCCCAATCCAATGAAGCCACAGAGGAAAAAAGAAATCTAAAGTGATTGATAGAAAGCACATTTAGCACAGCAACATGAGGCGTCCACTTTCCTTCTTGATGTTTGAGAGGATTCTGATGCATGTCTAATCCCAAGTGATTTTTTTCCACTTACCTCTGTAATTATGGGAATTGGGGAGATACCCTATCTGGAGATAAACAATCTGTCCCATGCTGCCAAGAGCCCTTGGAGACACTACTGAGCCTCCAAACCTCGGATACAAAAGTTGGAATATGTTTTGTTCAAGGAATATAATCTGTGTTAGGGTCATTCCTTAAAAAATGTAAATGTGCAGCTTATTTTTTGTTTACACAAAACGTGAAAAGGGTTTTTTGTTGTCCTTGCTGAAACGCTCCTGAAAACCCTTGGGCCACGTGTCCCAGTTCACGTTGACTTGGGGGCCAAAATACATCCTGCATCCAAGTTTCCATCTAGGGTCATGATACAAGGACTTGGAAATGGCTCTGGAAGTTGGTGGGCCTAGGCAAGATCGTTGGGTGGCCCATCATTTGTACAGTAATCACTGGGGACAAGTAGGCCTATACTGCTTTTCACAGAGTACTTTTCACCATTTTGAAGAAGAAATGATCCCAAGAGCAAATCCCGCTCATAAGGATAGGGCAGCCCCTGGTAATGTGCAGGTTTCTAAATGTCATTGCACTCCTGACACACAGCAACATGTGGTTACTCTGGGCCATGAGGATCTTGCCGTAGTCATAATCCAGTGTGTTATGGAGTAAAAATGTGGCAAAATTTAAAAGTTGTGATATTTTTGGAAAGAAGGAGGAGAAAGGGAAAAGGAAAAGGGAAGGAGAAGGAATAGACATTTGACCTATCTGCCAGAACCTGGGTCAGGGTTGGATGTAGCAAGTATTGGTGATGTCAAACCTCCCCTGTGCTATCAGCACAGACACTGAGCCACAGATGTTGACCTGATGTGGACTTTTCTTCTAAGGGGCCAGAAAGGGTGTTCCCTGAAGTGACCGAGTAGTCAGCTGGAAAAGAGGATAAGTCGTTGCAGAGAAGAGAGAATTTCAACTGAATAATAATTTTAGCTCGCTAAAATTCCTATTCCTAAATTATTAAAGAGACAGTTCTGCTTTTTTGTTCATTTGACCACCCCCGAACAGAACTGTAGTACAACTGATCCCAAATGAACTCATGCCTCAGACTGTTATTGATGTAGCAACAGCAGCAGCAAAGCACATGAAAAGGGTGTACGTAGCTAATTATTTCTAATTTTTCAGTACTGCCTGAGGCAGCTTCTGACTATGCAACTAGAACATTACCTAATATTCACTCGCTTAACTCCCAAGGCCACATCCATAGCATAAGCTAGAACTGCATTGTTAAATATGAATGCTCAATCATCCATAGGTATACTCCATAAACTGCACTAAAAAGAAATGGTTAGCTTTCCTTCTCTCCTACTCCCTCCATTTGTTTACAAATTTCTTCGCAAGAATGGACATTTATTTAAATTTCCCACCTACTCAGCCTTCAGATAAACCTGGCTCCTGCTGTGTGAAAGCTAAAGATGGATGGATCTGTCAAACTTCATTTCTCACATGGGGTTCATATTTCTAGTCAAAAGTTTGAACCATCCCATTTCTCTATCCGTTTCTGATTTGTTTAAAAAACTTTCCCCATCTTTTTTATTTAGAGCAATTCTGCATGCATTCTGTATGCATGGGTTTGTCTAACAAGCACATTTTTTTGGTGATTTAAAATAATTTATTTTGCACTGTTTTCACTAATGTCCATATTTTTGTGAACAAATTTCTCTGAAATATCCCTTTCTATACATACACGATTGTTAGAGAAGCACCCCTTTGTAAAGTTAGTTGTATTTCGGTTTGTATATTTGCATATTTGTGTCAGAAGTGTGATGTTTGCAAAGGTCCATTTATAAGCAAATGAAATGAATTTCACTTGCATGCCTAACTTCCACAAGAATGTAATTTTCCAACACTTGGAAGGAATTAGTTTTACAGATATGTTGGTAATAGATGGAGTGTGTAACGGAAAACTGATTGTATCTGAACCAGAGAAACTCCATTTTGTGTTCTCAGCGAGGCTAAGAGGCCATTTCGGGAAGGCAGAAACTTTTCCCATGGGAAACAAACTCTTAAGAGCTTCACAAGCAGTTGTTTTACTTTAATTTAATGGTGGGAACATTCATACCTACACCACACATCTGGTCAGTGTAATGTGATTAGAAGGTTATCACAAATGTAGATCTGGGATCAATCAAACTAAGTTTACAATCCAAGGGGTATATGGTAATATCTCTGTCAAGACTTGCAAATACATCCTTACTTCAAAGGGACACTTTGAAATGCAGGAGCAAGATTGACTACACCTGCTTAAGAAACATTCTCATTGGTTAATCATACTCACCTGAGCGGCTCGGAAGGGAATAAGAAATAGCATTTTCTTATCCAAACCACGTACTCTATCCGTCAAGACTGAGTGTGTCACTTTGCATGCTGAATGAAGTTTGTGCCAACGAACTTTGGGAGAACGAACGTCTTGTAAGTTTATTTTTGCTACCTCATTTAAGCCTTATCTCAATTCTTTCTATTTTGTATTATTTTGTATTATTTTGTGTTCCTAAGTTCCACGTATCCTCATTTTTAATAGTTTTCTTTATTAAACCTTTTTGTACAGTTCCGGGCATCCTGCCTTATTGTTTATGTTGGAGGATGTGGTGGGGAAGGGCTGTTTTCCCCCACAACGCAATCTTTTTCCCTCAAGGTAGCTTTGTGGGTTGAAGACGAAGGAACTGAAGGAAGGACAATTAACTTTAAAGTTTCTATTATGGTCTAAAAGGAATGCCTCCTTCCAAAGCCACCTAATGGCTCAGTAGGTTGGTGCACCATATAATAACATCCACATGTGCACCAGACCGTGAGTTCAAATCCCCGTAAGGAAACAGAACTCAGAACATAGGCTGATGTAGATCCCCTTCAAATGTGGTACAAATTCAATACAAATGTATTCATATGAATTCATATGAATATCCAATACGAATGTATATGGATCCCAGATATGGATCCGGGGTTTGTATGCAGATGTGATCCTGTATGAATACATTTATATCGTATACATATCCTATAGCAACACATATGTATCCGATATGAATCCCCCAGTTTAATGAATGTACTATTTGTACGAATGTTCAGAAACATTTGTTTTTGTATGAATGTTAATGTACGAACGTCATCACATTCGATTTGTATATGGATGTCTGAATTTGTCTGAATTCATACGAATAATGAATGGTGTGAATATTCGTGCACATCCCTAAAATATTCTGTTTATTTACAAGCAGCAACCATGTAGAAGGGGTTACAGCAATCCTTCACAACAAAGGGCATTTCTGCACTTCCTTTCTGGTTCATTGTATGGTGTGAGAGTGCTAGGGAATGATAGCCTACGCGCAATTCATCACTTAACTGGGATTGGTCACGCATCTGAACCCCCATAGGGCACCGCCAACTTGGATCCAGCATCCTGCACAATCACACATGCATCACTATGGCAGTGCTGATACTTTGTGCAAGCACAGTAGCATCAGGGGCCATTTGAACTGCCAGCATGCTTGCGCGGCCACTGCGATGGCCTCCATTGAACTCGAAAAGGTGCATGTGGTCACCGCTGGACACATCAGGTAAAGATTAGGTTAAGATTAGTTTGTGTGTAGTGCACGATTTCGTGCACCACTGGGAAGACAGGTGGTGCTTGTAGGTTGTAAGCGACACCTGCAAGTGCAGATACACTTGCCCAGATGTTGACTAACTATAAACTACGAGGTGAAGTGTGAATTGGCCTAGGGTTTCTCTTAGCTTTCTTAAACTGCATAATCTCTGTCCACTGTTTGGCCCTTTTTGCACTTGCCTGCCCTAAATCAGGCCAATTTGCACTTGGTCTCATAGTATAACCCAGAAGCACCTCCTGCCTTGCCAGAAGTCACCCTATCGTCTACTAGGTGGTGCACAAAATCATGGGCCACACACATACCAACCTTCACCCCAACATTACCTATTCCATCCAGCGCTGTCGCCACTCACACCATTTCTGGTGATAGGGGTCATCTGAGGTGCCAAGCAAGTGCACTGGCAACTTGGATGACCCCAAGTACATGACTGTAGATGTGCACAGTGTCATCATCACTGTGGTGATGGCATTAGTGCACATACAGACATGCTGGGCTCAAAAAACAAAAGAATGGTGATTGGACATGCGCCTGATCACGTGGGCTTGGGTGTGATGTGTACCAAGTGTGAACACTAGTACATGTTAATGGGTAATGCACTTTTCCCATCCAGCAGATGGGAGGCCAAGTGAAGAAATACTGCTGGATCAGTGGGCCTGGAATAACCACAAGAAATATGGATTAATGGCCTCCTTATTTCAAATCTGGCTCCGTCCAGGACAGATGGACCCAGGCAAGTGGCATGGGGCCTCCTTGCTCTGCATTAACATGGGGGTGAGGAGGCCCAAGATTTGGATTAAAAGCCTTTATAATCTAGATCAACAGTAAGTGCAGAAAGTGTCAGTAAGAGCTGATGGGGCTAGTAGTCCAAATAATTATATTGGGAAAGTCCAGACTATGCTATTAAATCTTTCTGGAATAGCAGTAGACATTTTGATTAAAAAAACAAAACGCACAGCACACACACACACACACACACAAACACGATTTGTTAAATATTTATTCTCCTTGTAATTATCCTGGATTTTGCACATTTCTGAACAGCAAACAATAATATTGGCATGGCCTTTGCTCATCTTCCCTCTCTACTCCTGCTATCTTCCCTCCTCAAGCTTCACTGAAATGGCACCTAGAGAACAAATTGCCGTCTTTGTCTGAAACCCGCTTGTTCACAGTGGGGCTCTTGATCTGAACAAACCTGAAGATGTCAGGCTGTATAAACACTCCGGGAAAGATATGTTTCATAAAGGCTTCTGCTCTGGAAAATTATATGCTACTTCCAGAATGCTTTGCCACATTTAAAAGTGTAATTATACCCTTCTCCTTAATGAGTGACACAGCATATGTTTATACATGTTTTAGCTGACTTATGACAGTGTATAGAGGAGTGCATTGTACATTGGGTGGCACCAGCTAAACCAAGGCAGGAAATGCACTGTGAACCCTGCACAAGTATTTTAAAAATGCACAATGCAAACCCTCATCAGATGGTCCTAGTTCACCTTTCACTATAATAACGTAAACTGATTACAAGTCCTTTGAGCTTTCTTTTCCTTGACTTACTGATACAATTATTGTATGACTTAGATCCCTTCGAGACTAGCAGAAGAAATCCCACAGTTAGGAGAAAAATTGCAGCTTACCTGGCTACGAAGCGACAACTCGTTCCCACCCAAAACACAGGCCTGCACCTTCCTCCTCGGCAGCTGCAAGATTTCAGTGGCGCATGCACTGAAGCACACGTCACGTGGGATGGGGCAGCAAATGGGAGCAGAGATACAGGCTCAGCTCTCTTTCGATGTTCTCGTTGCCCTGTCCAGACTGTCAGGAAACTTCAAACTTACCTGATACTGTGGAGTGAGTGGTCATCATTCCACAGTAGGTAAATTCGGAGTAGCAGTGGCATAATGTGCCACCACTATGAAGAATCAGGCATCAGGTGTGATGCTCATGCCCCAACTGTGTATCAGAATGCAGAGTATTCACAAGTCTGGACAAACCCTTAGACTATCCCCCCCCCCCGACACTTTTTATGCTTTTGGGGATGTGGTGGGGTGGAAAAAATGTTAGCTTGGATTGCAACTGTGGCTGGAAATATGGTTTGTAAAGTGTGCCACCACAGTCTGGAAACAATCTTGCAAGCAGTCTTTTGACACATCTGCAGTAGCATGTCAAGTCGGAAATGGATCACCATGTGAATTTCTGTGGTGATTGCAAAAAATGCTTGGTCTTGTTTTCAGGTCTACAAGGTAAGGCTCTGGATAAACTGCTCATTCTGCGTTGGGAGAATGTACTGTATGTTCTCCTACCAGTCCAGCTCCATTTGCACTGGATGGAACCAGATCTGAATTATGGAGGCCCACATTTCAAAGTGTAATTATACCCATTTGTAGACCCATTTCATCAAGCCTACAATTGGATCCGGAACTTGTTCTGAATCAGGGGAGATAAACAGATGCCATACCTCCGTGATCCATGGCCACCAGGGGGTGCTTTTTAGCATGTGCCAGAGCTTGTCACAGAAAAGCTCCCTCCCAAGTTCCGACACTAGGAACTGTCATTCATACTCTATGGAGGCACAAGGAGGCAAAACCTGCAAAGCTCATGTGAACTTCATAGCCATGGGGGGATGTGGATCTGATCAGTGCCATCAGTGCAGTCGGGACTGATCCAGCTCACACCTTCAAGTAATCTGGATCAGTGATCCTCCACATAATCCAGTGAGATCCACTGATGAGGATTGCCACAGGAGAAATGGCCTAAATATTATGGGGAAAAGAAACTTTATTCAGTAAAAAGCTATGTGTGAATCCCGTTTTATCCCATATGCATCCCATTTTTGTTCCGTATTATAAGCGCAAATGCGTACGGATATGTACGATATTCGTATAGATACGTATTTAATTCTATTTGAATTTGAATGTCCACGTTCAATCAAATTTGATCAAATTTTGAAGGTTTAGAACATTTGTGCACATCCCTAGTCTGTCCTGGCAAGAAGCTGTACTTGGCTATGTTCCAAAGAACTGGAAATAAGGCTAGAACTTGTTCTTCTTCCCTACAGATTTGTTGTGTATTGCTCAATTGGGGCAGCTTGATTCTTTTGTTATGTTGCCACAAAGACGCAAAGACTAACACAGAACCAGGTGGATAATTGGATGAGGCTGAGATGCAGAAGGAAGAAAGACCAATTAACATACTGAATTTTAGGACCCTATACCTCACTTTGGCAGTACTGAAAGGCAAGGACTTAGCCAGAGTGTAGGTGTGGCCATTTTCCCTACAAGCCCATGTTTCTGAGCATTCATAACCTCCCACTAGCTTGTGTGTGTGTGACAGAGTGCTTGTATATTGTTACACATTATTAATCACTGAGAAGTTAGACCCTGAGTACAAGAAGTCAAGAAAGGTATACTTCCCTTGCTTACTAGAGTTAATTGCCTCTCCTTCCCTCTTTACTACTTTCCTTCTCAATTTGCTTCCAAAGTTATTCTCTTTTCTGCTTCTATAATTCTAAAAGACTCCTTCTAGTTAAAGTGATTTCTCCTGAAAAAGAGAGACCATGGCTTGGTGTGCTCACCCCAATTTATTTTGGGGGGAGAATTGATAGTGTGCATGGAGGAGAACAGTTGATGGATTTGAACTGAGGGCAATTACAGAAGAAGAGTTCATGGAAATGAGGGGCTCTAATCTGTGGTGCCCCCTCTCCCAAGATGCTAAAGCACCCCAGAACCCAGTCTTATCTCCTCAGTGAATTCTGCCCACACATGCTTTGCAAGCAAACTCTGACTTGCTGGTTACCTTCTTTCACTTCCTTCTTTGTCTATAAGCCAGTTTGGTCTTGTGGTTAGGGAGCCAGACTCTTATCTGGGGATACTGGGTTTGATTCTGCACTCTTCCATGAAGCCAGCTGGGTGACCTTGAGTGAGTCACGGCTCTCTTCTGAGCTCTCACAGCCCCACCTACCTCACAGGATGTTCTGTTGTGGGAGAAGAATAGAAAAGCTTTGTCAGCCACTTTGAGTCCTCTCTAATAGGTGAGAAAAATGGAGTATACAAACCAACTCTTCTTCTTCTTCTTCTTCTTCTGCTTCTTCTTCTTCTTCTATGAGACACCATTGCCCGAATTCAAGCTTAAAAATTTATGTTACACTGTTAGCTAAAAAGTAACTTTCAGGCTCCGGTTGACAAGAAAATCTTGTAGGATATTGCATATTATAGTCTGGTTTCATGCCTGTTTTGGAAACTGGATCAGATTGAGTCAACCTGACAGATGATCTTCATCAGGAGAGTGTCATGAGAGTGCTCCCCTATTGTTCTGATTACCTGGAGGATCATCTCCTCTCCCATTAACTTTCTTGATTGCTGATAGCCTCAAGTACTGAACTTCTGGTTTTACAATTGTCCATGGAGATCCATATGGCCATAACCACAAACTCTTCAAAATGTTTCCTCCCAAAAAATCAGGACAAAATGATCTTTGTATTTTAAACTAATCTGCCTCTTTTACAATGGGCTGACAAGGATGAATGTCTGCTCACAGAGGGAAATAAGAGAAAGAGCAAGGCAGCATTTGGGGAGAGAATGTGCTGTCCACTACTCTTTACAGAATGGTGTCCTGATGGATGCAGGTTTGTGTGGACCCTGCACTCATTGAGCTACCCCACGGTGCCACTACAGTGCTGTGAAGATCCCAGCTCTATCTGCATGCCCCTAAAGTCAGCATTAGACCTACAGGAGTATCAATGGGTGTTTCCGCACTAGCTGTGGAAACCAGATTAACCCCCCCTCCCCGCCCCCGTAAGTAAGATTAGACACTTACCCTAAATGGCTTCCGCATTGGAGTCCTCTTCTGCGACCCTTTGTGTAAACCGCTTCTGCATTTCGGTGTGCAAGATCGGTTTTTAAAACCAGTTTTGCAGCCAAAATCTGGATTAAATTGAGAAATAAGAAGAGAAAGACAAAGCTTTATCTAAACAGAGGGAAAGAGCTTAAAAGAGGCAGAAGCTATTAAGAGCCTGTGAGTTAGGGTACGAAGTTTACTCAGACCAAGAGAAGGGAGGCCCCTTTCAGACAGTAAAACAATGTTTTAAATGAGAACTTTTGATGAGTGAACAACCAAAGGACTTTACTCTGTGTTCCTACCATTTTAGTCCTTTCTCATGGACTAAAGGACTCAAAGCACAACCTAAGCTTATTTCTTTATTTTGTTTCATTACTGTATTAATAAAGTTTAAGAGTTATCCTTACTCTACTGTCTGCTGCTTTGTGGTAAACCTGTCCAAGGACAGACTAGCAAAGTGGGGCGCCAGCTTTTTGGAGCTATATAAATGAAAAGTTGGCAGGGTCTGGCAACCCCCACAGCTTGCTTTTATTCTGCGCCCCTCTGAGGAGTGGTGAGCATAGAAGGGGCTGAGAGGGGGACGTTACAAATCAGGTCTTCAATCTGTCGCTTCTGCTTGAGAATGCCCAGAAACAAGTAGTGAGATCATGGTGTGACACAGGATGATGGACTAGATGGGCTGTGACCTGATCCAGCAGGGGCCCTCTTATCTTCTTTTGTGTTCTGTTTTAAGACAGCATTTTTTTCAGTGTTGATATTCTGATTTTTTTTTAAAAAAAATAATAATTAGTGTACACCTTACTTGAATTTCTGATGAAGGCCAATGCAGCATATAAATGTTTTAAATGCCCCATGTTTTAAACAATCTAGGCTGAATCTATATCAGGAATGCTGTTATCCTCCAAATAAAGAGGAAGCCAGTCTAGTGATGAAAATAGCCCATCAAGACAAATGAGAATCTGGCAGGCATGTGACAGGAAAGCTAAAATTGTACATTAATCATTCATATTTTAGAATATTTTCTTTTCCAGAAATGGTCTCTGAAGTGTGAAGAAACTGAAAAGGAAGGAAGGAAGGAAGGAAGGAAGGAAGGAAGGAAGGGAAAAGCTTCATAAAATCAGTGATCAGTGGTCACCCCAGCAGGTATTTTTCTCACCAGTTTCTCACCAGTTTCTCACCAGTTTGGGGGCAGTTAATTGAGCCAAATTATTTTTGCTGTTATTGTTACTCTTGATGTTATTCCTATTATTATTACTAGTTTTGGGTAATGTCTCCACCTCCAAAACATTCTGTGATGTTCCACACTGCTTTCTGCTGCTCTCAGAGAAACAGAATAGAGAAGCACAAAACTTTAGTCCATTACATGTGTGTTTCTCCTGCACAGCACAAAGAGACAGATGGAGATCAGAGTCCCATCCCATTTACTTGCCTGTCACTTTGAGGGATAGTCTCTATGCTGGGATGCATATGGTCAAAAGTATAGGAATGATATATGCTCCTTGCAAAGGCCATATCCTGATATGTGAAAGGAATCAGAAGAAAAGAAGTTTCCTTAGAATCCTATCCTGGTTGTTATATAATGTACATGTAGGAGGCTGCAAGCTTTTGCTTTTCAAGAAGCCTACAAAAGGATCATTCATGCACCTCCTGTCCTTTCCTGAATCTTAAAAGAAATGAGTCAGAAAGCATTATTGTTAGATTGAAGTCAACACTATATCTTGGTGTGCATCAGCTGGGACATGGAAGCAGAATAATCCACATTCCCATATACTTGCACCACTTTTTTCCGTCTGTTTGCACCACATGTGAGCAGCCACACCTGGGACCATAGGGTGATAGGTCAGCAACTATGATTTAGGCAGCAGAGTAACTAAGCAGTGACCTTGGGCAGCACTCAAAGGGCTTTGACCTTAGGCCAATGCCTGTTATGTGTTTGGTGTTCTTAGGCCCATTGGAAGTAATATTCACATGCTGCTGACTGTCTCCATCTGCCATTCCAACAGTCATTGTGAAAAAAAGGCATTTGTTAGAGCACCCTAATAACAGGTCTTGGTGCCTCGGAAAAGACTTTTGGCTGCATAGGGGGCTAATGGATAAATGAGTGCACACGCAGCCTTCCAATAGTCTGCCCCAGAGGAGAAGACTCCATCCTTGAAGGCCCTCTAGCTGTAGGAGCTGGGAAGCAAGTCTGTGGGCAGGTTGCTGTCCAGATGATCTCCACTATTGTGTAGAGTGATGGCGGAGGAGGTGTATTACTGGTGCAAGTTCATCCTGTACTTGTTAAAACACTGGAAAGTAGTGGCCAAACTCAATGGCCATTTCTGATCTGATGCTAAGCTATCATAGACAGAAGCATTTCAGCTGCACCAGCTTTAGCAACACCTCTGGGGCAGATCCCTGCATTCTGATTCCTCACAAGCCATCTGGATGCCCTTATGACACATCCAGTGAGAGCCAGGGATGATGAGTCACCAACCCAGTTGCATTTGAATTTTGGGCATAGAAAGGCAGTCATGGCTTTTTATATCTGCTGAGGGTTGTGACATAATGGCACTTCACCTTTGATGATGCTAAAGCACCCTTCAGTGCATGGAGGATCAAAGTGCAGGTCGGCACCAACAAAGGCAAGAACCTAATTGCCTAACCAAATTGCCTGAAATATTTTGTTGCATTTGAATGAATGTAATTCTTCCCTCAATCAGATAGTCATAATTTGTGCCCTCTGCAATTCATATGCAATTCATTGTTTGAACTTTGACTCTGCTTATTAAAGTGGAAGAAATTTGATTGCATGTGGATTATAGTTGAAATTCTTGCTGATTCCTCATGAGAATGCACATTAAGAGATGGAAACAATGGTCTCAATAATGTGTATCTTTACCTTTTCAGATTTCATGCCCCTCCCTCCCTCCCTCCCTCCCTCCAGGTTGTGTGATATTATATAAAACTAATAATGGAATGATCAAAGATGAACAAATTGATTTTTTTATCCAGTTACACATCCTGATTAGTTCAGGCTGATTTCTTGAATACATGACAGCTTGTAATGGATAAAGTTGATTTTTGTTTCTCTTTACTTGGAAACATAAAACTGCACTGAATGTAAGTAGAACTATGGGCAGCTGCCATTAAGTTTCCTCCAAAAGAAAAGAATCATAGGATTAGGGCTTCTTCACATAGAAAGTCCTATCACATGGTTTTATACTTGGTGGGGCAATCATGAAAAAGTTTGTCCCTCCATCTTTCCATCCCTCCATCCCTCCCCTAATTGCAATCTACAGAATAGATGCTAAAGGGACAAACATTGTGCAGGAAAACAGCTCTCAAATAGGACTACGTACAGTAGCAATTTCATTTGGTTTTTGTGTGTTTTCCTTTTCTGGAATTCAATGGCTGTGTGCCCATTAAACAGCCTAAAGTGTCCGTCCATCAGAGCCAACAAGCACACATTTTTATTAACCACTCTGCCAGAGTGACTGGGACTCCACACTTGTTCCTTGGGGTCCAGGAAAGGGCATCTTACTCTCAGGGTGTGAGGAATGATTGTTCTGACTTGGAAGTGTATTTCCTGGCCTTTAATGTGGATTGGAGGTGGGTTGGGAACATTGAAACATGTCTCCTCTGGAGACTTTGGACCAAGTCTGGATAGTGAACATGTGAGGAAGTTCCCTCATGATAGCTGCTATTATTTCTGCTTCAGGAAGAATACTGGGACTTCTACTCCACAGTTCATACACTTACTAAGCCTTTTGCTCAGAATCAAAGATCCAAATAATTGCCTAAACGCGCAAAATTGACAGAGCACATCAGAGTGTAAATGAGACAAAACATTATTCAGGGAAAAGGAATCAATACTTCCCCCCTCCTGTGAATACTAGCTGCACATAGTTTTTTTTTTCTTCCTAAACCATGCTTATGAACTTGCTATACTGCTTTATTATCATTCTACATAGAATGGGAACTCAAATGAGGCATAATTTTGACTTGGCTTAGCTTCATTTTCCATTGACTTTTGTGCAAATTTCAAACATTATTTTTAGAAACTTGAGATAGAAGTAGTTCAGCCCTGCCTTTGGGCACCAGATGTGACTTTGGGTGTTTTCCCACCATGCTCCTTTAATCTGGATCTAAGAAGATCCAGGTCTAAGGCATGGGTACTTCCCTTAATCCATATCTAATAGATCCGGATTAAGGGAAGTACCCAATGTATTTCCATGGGTGGTCTAGCACCCAATAGCAATGGGTGCTGGCCTCCCTGCTATGGAAACACTGGAGCACCCATTTGCAAATCTGGACTAACCCACAAGGGGTCTGCCTGTCACCCCAGGTGTTTTGGGGGACAGGGGGTGCAATCTCCGAAGTTGCCTTCAGAGATTAGCAAAGACTCCTGAGTCCCTCTGAAGTTGCCTTCGGAGGTTAGCAAAGGCTCTGAAGACAAACCCCTTTGGGAGAGCAATGCAAGAGAGATGCATATTAATTAGCTCCTTGTGAGCAGGTATGAGTCAGCCTCGTTAATATGCACCTCTTTCCATGCCTGAAGGTAACAGTCCACTTTGTTCTCCAAGGGGTTTTTCTTCAGAGCCTTTGCTAATCTCCGAAGGCAACTTCGGGGGGATTTCAGAGGGACTTCAAAGGGACTTCAAAGCTTTGATTTTGGGGCTCTCGCCCATGGCTGCCCCCTCCCCCTATCCTCCTCTAGACCCCATTGCCAGATTGTAGTGGAAACAGGCACCCTACAATCTGGATTTTCAGGCTGAAGACTCCATTGTAGACCCGTTTAATGGGGTCTACACAAAATCTGGATTATAGGTCCTGAAGGACCCATATGATTCGAATTTCCCGAGCTGGGGTGGAAACAAATGTGTCCCTAATGGGATCTGTGGTGGAAATGGGGTCATCTGGCTCTGAGCAAATGGGTGCTAAAATGAGTACTTTCTGCCAGTGGAAAAACACCCTTTGTAACAAAAGGGACATGGGCCAATTGTAGAAAGGATGGGCAGTGCTTGCAGTTGAAGCACACATGCACCAGGGAAGGTGCATATGTATTGATGCGGGTGTTAGTGTGGAACACATAGCACTCCTCCTTGAGGTGCAAACAGAACCCACTATTCTTGGTCCAGAACAAACTGGAAGTGATTAATTTACTCCAAATGAGGCAAATAGAGATGTGCATGAATGTGGTTGTTGTTTTTACATTCTATTTGAATCAAATCAAATACCCAAAAATCCTATTTGCTTGAATTTTTTATTAGAATCTGCACATATGGATTTTGAAAACATTTGTATATGCACGTACAAATCTTCCCCCCATCTGTACACATCTGTACACGTCCGTATGCATCCCGTAGTTATCTGGTATGGAACCCATTTTCACCCCGTACGGATCCGTACAAATGCATACAGATGCAGGAAAGATGTGGATCCAAGTATACATATATGAATGCCTGGATAATTCAAATGAATAGATCCAAAATTCAATTTGAATGTTTACCTTTGAATTTGGGGACATTCTATTCGAGTCTGAATGTCGAAATTCAGCACATTCAATCGGATTTCAAATGCCTATGAATATTCATGCACATCCCTCGAGGTGAGTGCATTCCTTTACTCACAAGTAAAACAGACTAGAAGACAAATGGCAAGCAAAGAACAAACTTCTCCATCTCTCTACCTGTACTTCATTCCAGAGGACTTTGAGCATGTTGACACTTACTGCTTCCTGCCAGAACAAGAAGCAAACTGTAATTTTTTTTGCATTAAAAGAAACAGGAGGGGGGAAAAAACCCTCTGAGAATTCCAAATCTGTACATATTCCTGGGATGTAACTACTTGTTGAACATTGAACTGTGTGATAAGTATACTTCAATCCTGCTTCACTCGACTGATTTATTATTTTCATTCATTTTAATAAGGCTACCTATAACAGCGAATCTGTTCCTTCATTTGTGAGAAACAAAGGCGTACATGATGCTCACATAGAAAATGCACCTGCCTGCTCAAAGCCAGCACTTACTCCTTTTAAATTGTCCATTACAAGTGCTTTTTTTTCTCCCCTTTCAGCATTTGTACATCAGCAGATGCAGCAGAAAATGGCCAAAGCCGTTCTCCAAATAAGTTTGGGCTCGGTGTGAATGTAATAGAAATCATTTTATTGTAACGCAGGCCTCCATTATTGTGTATCTGTAGATAAAAAGTGTAATTCCTAAGAAAAGTGCTTTATTGTGCAAGTCCTTCCATTGTACAATAGATTATAGTTTTATCTGGCATCTTTTGTGCTCTTGGTGATGTATCCTGGGCCACTTTTCAACATGCAGAGTTAAGTAATAATACTGCAGGTCCTGTGTAGGTAAATAGGACAACCATTAAGAACTCAGCTGTAGCTCTCAGACAGCCAGGGATAATAGAGTCTCTCAGAGAATGGAAGAGACTTGCAGGATTTACCTCTCTTCTACACACACTCTCGATCAGTACAGTATTATTATATGGGGCAGCAAGGGGAAGTTAGCAACATTTTCTCTAAGAAGTGGATTCCAAGCGGTAGAAGAGTTTAGGTGTAACTTCAGTATGGACAGAACTCTAAGACAACTGATAGAAAAACAAATTATTTGTTCTAGGTTACTTCTCCTTCTCTAATCTATTAATTATTGTGAATTCCACAAATGTGAAAGAGCCCTAAAAAGGTTATTTTAGTTACTCATTTCCTTGGTGTTTGAGATTAAAAGTTTAAGAACACAAGAACACAAAAGAAATTCTTCTGGATCGGACCACAACTTATTTAGCCCAGCATCAATGGCCCACCATTTGCTTCTGGGCATCTCAAGCAGAAGACAAAGGCAAAAGCTTCACCTGCTCTCCACTCCCTACAAATGGCTAGGGATGGTGCATGGATTTTCTTTCTGTGTTCGTTTTGCATTGAAACAAATGCGAAGGAAGTTTGCATTCATGCAAACAGAGCCACTCATACGGTGGATTTGAATACGCTGCAAATGCTCTTCAAGTCCCTGCCATCAGTCATGCCTCTGAATGTGTTCCAAATCCGCTTTGAATCCACTGCAGATGTGACTGGGCACCCACTTTACCACTTCGCAAATGTAACAGAGCAGCAAATGAATGCACAAGAAGCATTTGCTTCGCGTTCGAATGCCAGTCTTTGAATATAGTCAATATTCAATTCGCATGCAAATGTTCACATGTGTACAAATTGAAACCCGATGAATAATTCATGCACATCCCTACACATGACCTTAAGGGAGATCTGCATACTAGAGGTGGTACCTAGATATCCATTCCAGTAGCTACTGAAACACCTATGCTCCATGAATTTATATCTATCCAGGCTAGTGGCCATCACCACTCCCTCTAATAGTAAATTCCCATGCCTTGCAGGGTGAAAAAAATCCTATGCCAGTTTTAGCTTTTCTCTCTAACGGCATCACTGAGTGCTTCACATATTCCAAAATAATGTCTTAATTCTGATCCGAGGAATGTGTGCGGAAAAGGGAAGAGAAGGGAATTGTGCCTCTAAATTATCCAGTTTGGTAATCAAAGGCATTATTTCTGTGGCATCAATAAATTATGTGATGGAAGGACATGAGCAATGAAACCAATTTTGAGTCTGACTTTCATCAAAGCATACTTCAACTTGCCTTCCATTCTTTATCACTGGTGGTCTCTAATGCACCACTTAGCACCTTTCCCTTCAGTCTGTGTGCTAATTTTACCTTGAACCATCTTCTTCTTTATACTTCAGCTTAATCCTACCTATTTACTTTGAAGGCAGCTCCTTTTGTCTCTGAAATGTATTGTGTTATCCTTTCTCTAATACTCACATCATGACCATGGCACTCCCAGACACATCCTGTTCAGTAACTAATACTGATGGTTTTCAATATTGCCTAAAGACAGAAGACTCTCATCTCTGCCTCAATATTATATGTGCTGTTTCCTTTGTTCCTATACTTGTAGCAAAATGTTCTTTCATTTCCTGCCTATCATGCAATTTACTTCTGGCCCTACCTTCTGCAGATATATTTTCCTTTACTCATCCATCTTTCTCCCTTCCCAAATCTGTGCCCAATCATGGTAGCATAATTTGTTCAAACTTTCTGGAAAAAATTGTTTGGACTTGTAGGTGACATCTGCACCATATTTATGCACAGTTTGTGCTTTGCAAGTAAATGAGTAACAGCTCCTAAGATCACACAGTAGACCTATTTGCATTTTGGCCTGTGGGCACAACTAGGCAAGTCCTGGGACAAACATCTGGGCTGGGCGGTTCTGACCGGAAATGTCCCATCCCGTCCCAGGGCTGGCTAGAGTGTGGAGCTGTCTGGCAGAGAGAGCATTCACACTCTCTCTGCCGGACAGCTCTGGAGCCCCACCCCAGGCTGCCGCCATTGGGCCCTATCAGCCCCACCAGCTGGCAGCCCCTATCAGGGGTGGGACGAGACTGGTCCGGGCCCAGCAAAGAATGCTGCAGTTAGATCCTGACAAATCCCATCCCTGGGGCCTACCCAGTTTGAACCAGGTGTCAGAAGAGGTAGGTTAGGAGGGGGGAGCTGCGGGTGGCACCCACCCCTGGTTAGAGATGGGCATCCAGGAGGCCCCTACAGGGTGCTGCTAGCCCAATTGGGTCAGTGGCAGTCCACGGGACCCCAGGACAGGCTGGAATTGGGCTGTCAGCCATTGGGCCAATACGGCCCATTGACAGCAGCCCAGGGAAAGGTGTTCCCACCCCTGAAGCAGCCTTTTTGGGCTGGTACAATGGGGACAGAATGGCCATTTGCACCTTGGCTGGTAAGGGACACATTGGGACCTTGGGCCAAGTACGGAAAGGCCCAAGGTCTCTTCTTATCACAGGTTACTGCAGATCAGAGAGGTACTTTCTGTTTATGCTGGATGGAGTATAATCCAGATCAAGAGGCCTCTGATCTGGAGCACCAGTAGTCCTTGAAATTGAGGACTACCAGCATACCAGTTTGAGCCAGTCCAGATAATGGAGATGAGCAGAAGGCATGCCTCCATTTTCCAGATTACTGGTAGACCAATTTGTTGGTGCAGCGAAGCACAGAATGGGTTCTCCAGGGACTCCAAGTTTAACAACTTTCATGCAAGCTTTTGGCCTGGTGCAGGAGCTGATCTGGAACAGTTTTACCATGTAGACACCACATTGTTCCAGACCAACTAGTTCTGATCATGTCAAATGGCCAGGTAAGTGAAGAAAGGCCCTTTCTTAAGTGAAATGTACCTCCTCCAACAATTGATTCTCATAGGAATTATTTTCCAGATTTCTTGGTAGTTCATTTCAAAACCTACTTCAGTTTGTCAAAATGTCAAAATGCTGTCCCACTTCTGGACAGGTGACCACCCACCCACCCACCCACCCACCCACCCACCCACCCATCCATCCATCCATCCATCCATCCATCCATCCATCCATCCATCCATCCAAAGGTGCCTTTTGTGCCTTTTGTGCATTTAGTTGATATGCTAAGAAAGATGAGTCCAAAATTCCTTGCATGAAAAAGTCAGGCAAAGCCTCTGTTTTGAAAGTCCTACCAATTGGAGGGGTCCTGTCCACTTGCTGGTCAGGCATATCTGCATTGCTCCTTCACCACAGCTAAAAATACAGACCACAGCTAGCTCAGAAGCAGCTGGATTATTCACAGGGAGGTGGGTGTGCACCTAGATGCAGTGTGGCAAGTGGGCATGGCTGTGCAACTGTGGCTGAACAGTTGTGTGCAGCTGTTGGATTGCCATGGCGACATCCAGTTTCTCAAGTGCTGCTGGCCAGGTACAGGTTGGTTCAGAGCACCTGCTGAAGTTTTTGATGTCACGTTTGCAATATAGGGTAGGAAAAAAAAATATTTCCCAGTGAAGAGTAACTGAACACATCCATCTTTCTTTCTTTCTTTCTTTCTTTCTTTCTTTCTTTCTTTCTTTCTTTCTTTCTTTTTCCTTCCTTCTCTCTCTCTCTTTCCTTCCTTCCTTTCTCTTTCCTTCCTTCCTTCTTGCGCAAATATATATTGGTGCATTTCCTGCATCTCTGTTTCACCCTGCTTAACCCAGCTTCCATCACACCAAAGGGAGCAAATGTGGCAGCTTGAAATTGTACAATTTGACTAAAAGATTGTGCCATTTCAGCCAAATAGCTTCATTCACACCTCCATGTAGATTTAGCCACATAGTAGAACTGGGGTGGGGTGGGGAGCTTTTCAATGTACCATTTCCTGTGAAATTATCTTGATCTAAATTCCTATTGCTATATAGATCCCCTTGGGGAAGGATAGAATGCCTCTATTCCCTTCACCCAGGCTGGGTTAATAATAACTTGGTGGGTGATTTAAAGTAGAGGAATGATATAGAATAAAATTATTTAACAGCCTCCCCTGCTGCTGCTCTGATCAAATTGGAGTTCCCTGTTGCTGTTTTAAAGTCTTTTGTGCTTAAAGGCAACAAAATGTATATAAAATATATTCATTAAACGAGGCACGTTTTGGCATCGATACAGAAAGGTTTGGTCATATTTACCTACCTACCTGTATGAATGGGGATGCAACACATAACAATCTTTCACTGGTTTCCTTACCACAGGAAAATAACATCAGTTAGCATAAGCTTGGATCTCGCCAATGAATTGTCACACAATTCACTGTAGCAGCTTCTCCGTGTAATTCCATTCCATTTTTATTTATATACCGCCTTTCCAAAAATAAATTTCTGCCCAAGGCGGTTTACAACAAATGGGGAAAAAAAAAGATACAATAGGAATACAATCAAAGAAATTTGGCAAATAAATACAGTCAGTCAAATAAATACATAAGTCAAAAATACATTGCACGTTATCACAAATAATACATTATATAATAACAACAATAAAAAAACCCCAATAAACTTATAAAACAGGCAAGACAGCTGGCCACTAAGTCCCCCTCAACTTATCCGTGGTGATGTTAGGGCTGGGCGCCACCAAGTTCCCGCAGCCCTCACAGCAGGCGAAATGATTGAAAGCCGAGTCTCCCTCCTCTCATCCATGGCCAAGATAGTCCAATGGGAACAGACCACTGTAGCCCGAGGCCAGTTTTACAGTCTGAGGGTGGGTGCGGCGGGGCCAACGCGCAGCAGTTCTTCTGTGCTGGCTGGTTCTCCTCCTCCCCTCTCAAGCACAGTTTTATAGTCTGAGGGTGGGTGCGGTGGGGCCAACGCGCAGCAGTTCTTCTGTGCTGGCTGGTTCTCCTCCTCCCCTCTCAAGCGCAGTTTTACAGCCTGAGGGTGGGTGCGGCGGGGCCAACGCGCAGCAGTTCTTCTGTGCTGGCTGGTTCTCCTTCTCCCCTCTCAAGCGCAGTTTTACAGCCTGAGGGTGGGTGTGGCGGGGCCAACGCGCAGCAGTTCTTCTGTGCTGGCTGGTAATTAGAAACACCGAGAGACTTCTTGGAAGTACAAGGCATTTGGGATGCTGACAGTCAGGACAGAATTTCAAAATTCCCAGACGATTCTGCTACTGATAAGGCAGTCACTTGAGAGAGACTGGATGTTCACATTATATACTTACCTTGGAGTTACTGAATTCATTATAAATCTTTAATCCCATTAAACCGGAAGAACAGTAAAATCTAATACCCTAAGGGATGGAACTGAAACCTCTGTTATGCATTCACCTTTCCTCTGTCTGCGCCACAAACGGCACTTCAAGGGTTGTCTTTGGAGACAGCAGAGCACACCCAGATTTTCTATGCTCAAGTCCCACAAAATTTCTAAAAAATATTCTCCACGTATTTCTAAAATAAGCCCTTTATAGGAACAGAACAGGCAAAGTACGTGCAAAATATTTGCATAAAGTGTAGACATTTCTATGACCTTTATCACTTGAACCAAACTGTGAGCATGACTTTTTCAGAGGCTGTTATGCTTATTTGCATGTGTCAGTCACCGAAATGCAGGCACTGTGATGTATTTATCTACAAAGGAATCTAGAGACGGGAGCTAAATCAAAGAGAACAGAGAAGGTTAAGTTGCAACTAAATGTATCTGTCGTCTCTCATCCAAACACACCCACATACGCATTTCCAGTCACTTGAGTCTCTAGGGTGTTTGAAAATCTCTGAAGTCTTTCTTTTAAAAAACAGATTAGCATGTATCTTAAAAGTTAGACTGCAATACTGTTTAACTACTCTATTTTTCCATTATAGGCCTGTCAGCAGGGATATGTTGCCCTATAGCACATGACAAGTGAAAATGCTAGTAACATTGTTTTTCATAGACAGGGAGGGGGAAAAAATTCCAAAGAAGCAATTTCTTAGCTAAAATGTCACCTGTTAGATGTATGGGACTCACTATATTTGTTGCCCTGGTAACAAATGGTGTAAAATGACTCCTTTGCACAGTTCCCATCAGAATGATTGCATCCTGGTTTCCCCATCATTTTACAAGAGGCTGTTTTCATTCTCCCTTCCTGACCGTATTAAGTGTAAAGAGATTGAATTACGGTGCTGTACCTTCTCTATCCTATGTGGATTTAAGAGTTGATATTGATGTACTGAGAACTGTGTTCTTCTTCGGGAAAAAAAAAGGCTACAAATTATAATGAATTTGACTTTTATGTATCGACCGTTCAAGTAGCAAAGCAGTGTTTCTGCACCCAAGGGACAGACCCAGCATAATCAGCATTTTTCACTCGAATGAATCCAATTGATAAAGCAATATACTCTGTGTCACTTTGCTTGATCTCCAGGTTTAACAATAGTCATGCTAAAAGTAGATACATTACTCCATAAATTTTGCCCATAAAAAATCTGCTAGCCATTGCTTTATACAGCTTCACTCTTTCCAACTTTCCAGAGAGTAGGGCAGAAAAAGACATATACAAGAATTTTACTGGGATTATGCCAGGTACTGGTGAAAGAACACATACCCAGCGACTCTCAGTCAACTATTCAAAATGTGTGAAAATGCAAACAATACCAGCTTTTGTGGATTAAATTTTACAACAGTCTCGACTCTCTAAATACTATGAAAAATCTGATTTCCTAATCAAAATAAAGATGTTAATTTGAGAATATGTTACTAAAAGGCTGAAAAGACGATTCTATACTTTTCTTTAGTGACAACATACTCATAACTGGTATATTTATAGTAAAAATGCCTCTTTTATTAAAGATGTGGTTAAAAACATGAAACTGTCTGAGAATGTAACTAATTCTAAATTCAATGCATATAGAAGAGAAAGAGTATGAAAATGTATCTGAAGCAATTTGAAGCCACAGGTAGGAAACCATGGGAATTTTAGATTGAATGAGTAATGTTAATTCATCTGGATAGTATCTTTTTTCTTGATCATGTTTCACTGTTTTCAATAAGAACATGCACAACTCTTTTTATATTCCTTATGACAGTCATATTTTAAAATACAAGTGGTGTAGTATTGATCTATACATTTTTTAAGTTTACAGCGCATCCCACACTTTTTCTTTCCTGAATTGTGCCTAGTGTGGCCAAAAATAATAAAGCTGTTTCTCTAATGCATACAAAATCATCAATATTCTTAAAGAATTATTTCTAAAAATTGAAATTCAATATTTGCAGCACTAAGCAGCAGCACATCAGTTTGCAAAGGACTGGCTAGGTGGGTCAATTCTGCATGATTCCTAGATGCTGCTGGGTAAGACTATCTGAACAATGTCAGCAGCTGGCTCTGGGAAGCATGCCAGCAAGAAACTGCTTTAAAGCAATCTCCTGAGCATTTTTACCAAAGGACTGGTTCAGTACTCTACCATGTGGGCAGCTTAGGCCTATTTGCACTTAGGCCCTGGGATGGAAGTAGGCCAGCTCTGGGATAGGCCATTCACACTTGTGAAAGGCCGGTTCCAGACAGAACCAGACCCCTTCTACACTGACCTGACATCAGACATTCAGGTCAGCATAGAGGCGGTCTGTCGTGGCACATGCCTGCACAGAGAGTGGCATACCACTCCAGCAGGCCCTGGAACTCATCATATTGAACCAGAGGCCCAATAAGGTAAGTGGGTTGTGGGGAGCTGGGGGGTGGCACATACCCGGAGTGGGGGTGGGCAGCTAGGAGGCCCCTGCTGACTGTTGCCAACCTGATTGTGGTGGCAGCAGCCCAAAGAACCTCAAGGCAGCCCCAACCCGGTCTTGCCCCACCCCCAAAAGGGGCTGCCAGCCTGCGGGCTGATACGGCCCAATGGCAGCAACCTGGGGTGGGGTATCTGCCCCCCCACAGCAACCTTTTTGGGCTGGTACATGCGGGGGACGGATTGAACATCTGCACCTTGGCAAACAAGGGACGTGTTGGAAATGAGTCCCTTACTAGCCAAAGCAAATGGTCAATCTTTACCCCATGTGTACCAGCCTTAATGCTCTTCGGCTGTCAGGTTGAGGTGCAAAAAGGCCTCTTGACTGGGATAAGCCTCATGTCAAACCAGGGCTGGATTTGCACTTCAGTCTCTAGTAAGCAAGGTCGAAAGCTATCAGCGAGTCAGAAGGGTTAGTCATAAATCACAAAGCAAGATTACAGATTCCAAGAGCTACAGATTTTACTGTCTTTGTCTTCAACAACTATGGCCTGAATGTGAGGCTTTAAACAGAGGAAGCAGGGTCACGCCTCTTTTGTTGCAGGTGGCATAATCTTTCTGATTTACATAGCTGTGAGCACTCTTGTCTCAACAGCATCGGGAAAGAGCATCGCCCAGCTTCTTGCTCTGATTCTGAGCTGCTGTCAGTTTGAGTATAGATTGAGCATTCTCACTTTCAGTTTATGTCAGGCATTCCTCATCGTGCCTGGCCAGGCAGCCTGCCTCAGCTTGGCCAGCCATTGCAACTTCTCCTTCATTGTCGGAGGAAGGGGGACTGACAAGAGGAGGCCTGACAACATCTGGGCAAATGCATCTGTACTGTCATGAGGCGTTTACACACTAGAAATGCCTCCTGCCCACCCAGAGGTTGCCTAACTTCATACTAGCTGTGAAGCACAAAATTGTGCTCCACAAGCTTACTAACCCTTACCTGAGATTTACCTGTGGTGTCCAGCCGGTGAGCATTTGCACCTCTGCTGTCTGGGAAGGTCATCGGAGCTGCTGTGCAAGCACACTGGCAGCTCCAATGATGCCCTGACATGGCTACAACTGCACAGAGCATCATTGTCATCATAGTGATGGTCCTGATGCACACACAGTTGCAAAGGGTGCCACACTCAAGATGGCAGTGCCCAGAAGAGGACCAGCCCAGGGATTGATCACAGGTAATTGTAAAGGCTTTCTTGATGGGAGTTAGGGCTCAAGTGCCAAAGGCTGTCCATTATGTTCCGTCCTAGGATTTGGATGTGGTGCTCAAAGGATTGGTGAGTTCAACGTTAGAATCTTTGATGGATGTTAGTTTAAGGTGTATGACATATAGGCCGCATCCCCATTGCAAGCTTATATCGAATTCAATACGGTTTCAATCCTCACAGACCCCACGTCAGTTTGGCTTAACATGCTTTCAACGTGTTAAATTGCCCCAAAGCATTGTAAATGTTAAAAATCCACCATTAACAGCAATTAGCGATCGAACCACTTCACACCTGATAACAATGTTGCAATTTTGTGCAATTCTAAAAGTTCTGACCTTTAGAAAGGGAAAGGGAGGGAGGAAAGTAGCTGAGGTTCTGTGTGAATGTTTAAAGCAAAGGGGATTTAGTTGCCGCTGCTGCTGTGTGCCCTGAGCAATGGGGAGAGGAGGGGAAAGAATTGCTGGCTGTCCGCTGCCATTTTTCCTCCATCCATGGAAGTGGCAGCCACCCAACCACCCAGCTAGGCTCCGTGAAGGGGTCCCTTATGGGTGGCATGTCCACGCCAGGAGGAAGAGGGCAGGGCAGCCCCGAAAAGCAGCTTTTAAAAAGTAGCCACTTGAGTCCCCCCTTGAGTCACGTACCCCACGTACGATCCTCAGAATCCAGATCGAACATGATTAAGTTAAAAGTAATGGGAACAGGCAAATTCGCATTTGCATCTGGTTCTATTATTTCGGTTTAGGGAAAGCAAAATAAGCTTGTAATGGGGATGCGGCCATAAGGTGTTGTTTCTAATAGTGATTACCTTGGCACGAAGGGTGTCCGATATCATAGCTTTTTCTGTGGTTCCGAATTTGTACTAAATGAGAGAGGACTGAGTGATCCTTAGATTGGATCCATGGTATCGTCCAAAAGTAGGCTCAGTTTTTCACAGAGACCAGGAGATGGTTCCTCCTGCTTATATTCCAGGTGAGGTCGATCACGGGGAGAGATTCTTTGAATTACTAGATGTGTAGAGGGCCTTGAAGTTATATATAGCAAGGGCAAGAAATGTGTGATTAACAGATTCCTTGTTCATTAGTTTCAATCCAAAATTTTTGGATAAGAAGGCTGCACCCAAGGCGGTATCAGCATGGATTAAGGGGTGTGTAAGGTTAGCATATGAGGCTGTGGAGGTTATGCCTCCTGATGGTATTTCGACACACAGCAAAGGGTCAGCTGTTGCGTCTGTAGCTTTTGATAGGGCTGTATCATTGGAGGATATTTCAAGGCAGCAACTTGGTCTACACCTTCTACATTTATTAAATATTACCAATTAAATACCTTATACAAAAGGGACATGAGGTTTGGAGCAGAAATCCTTTACTGAAATGCGGTCATAGATGACCGATGATGGCTGACATTGGCTCGCCCCAAGGGATAGCTTTGGTATATCCCATAGGTATTCTTCATAGTGATGGTACTGGTGCATATACAATCACACAGGACTTCAGAACCAAGATGGCAGTGCCCAGTGGAGGATTGGCCGTGTGACTGAGCACAAGTAAGTCTCCAATCGTGTGAGCTAGGCTATCATGGACTAGCACTAGCAAGTGTGAGCCCTAGTCAACATTAGACTCTTAGTTTGTTCTAGTGGTTAGGGAGCCAGACTCTTATCTGGGAATACCGGGTTTGATTCCACACTCCTCCATGAAGCCAGTTAGGTGATCTTGCACAGAGCATGTTGTGGGGAGAAGAACAGAAAGCTTGTCAGCCACTTTGAGTCCCCTTAAATGGATGGGAAAAGTGGGGTAGAAAAGCCAAAGCTGCTTCTTCCCTTCCAACAAATGGGAAAGCAAGTGAAGAAACACGCCTTGTTTCCCTTGCCTTTTAATAGCTACAGTATATGAAAGAACTGGGAATGGACATCATGAAATTTGGAGGTTGTTGCCATCAGTATGAATGATGCCCAGATCTATGGGTCTCTTCACAGTTTGCCTTCCCCGGGAAAACATTCAAAACTTAGGGGGCGCGTTCCCATAGGGGCTAAAAGCCGGGGTGGATTCGGATTCAGCATTGGGAGCTTCCATTAAATCCCCCAATACTCCAAATCCACCCTGGGTTTTCCAGGCCTGTCCCCATGCCAGTTTTCTTTCCCTGGATTTTCCGGGGGAAATCTGGAGAAAGAAAAACCCTGTTCCAACAGGGTTTTTTCTGGCTGACTTGGATTAAAGCTGAGTAAAGGAGCACAGCCAACGGCCGGGTAAGTGAGCCAAGGAGTGCAGCCTGGCTGCCGGCTGTCCTCCTTCACTCAGCTTTAAACCAAGGGGGGAAGGAAGGCAGGCAGCCAAGGCAGCCAAGGACCTCCTCAGATGTGTCATTGTCAGGTGGCAGGCGGGGGGGGGGGGAGGTAAAAGGAAGGAAGGAAGGCAGCCGCTGACTGCCTCCCCCTCCTAACATCCTTGGTTGCCTTCCTTCCAAACAGAACACACAGGTGCACAGAAGCACATGTGTGAGTGACCGCCAGCCTCCTCCTCCTCCTCAGCTTCCTTGGTTTAAAGCTGCACAAAGGAGGACAGCTGGCGGCTGAGCCTTTTCTTTCCCCCTGTTCAAACAGGAGGAGGGAAAGGGAAGGAAGGCTGCCGAGGAGGAGGGGGCTGGCAGCCACGTGCAGATGTGCTTGTGCGCACCTGAGGGTTCTGTTTGGGAAGAGCCTGATGCACGGTCGGTACTGTTCCTGGCCTTCACCCCTAACCTGCAGCAGAACCCGGATTACTCTGGATCAGAGTAATCCGGGTTCGCTCCGGGTTGGCCTGCAGGTGGGAACGCACCCAGGCAGCACTTAATTATGCACTGGCTAAGGGAAAATTGCCTCCATTAAGGAGATGATCATAGTGCCACAGCAACAGTGCCAATGCACATTCGTGGTGCTGTTGCCACAGCAACTGGGTGATACATTACCCAACTGCACTTGCACCACCTAGTCACTCACTGCATTTGAACCTCTTCTACCCAGAAGAGGTACTATCTGAGTGGGCTACATTGTCCCAGACTGGCCACTAGTATGGTTGTAGAGCACTACCACTATACACGTGGGGAACACCCCGTCACATTTACGATATAGAAATGGCTTCACCATGTGGGAATGGCCCCAGAGTTCCTCAGCACACTTGGTGAGAATGGGCTCTATGTCTCTTGCATCTTCCTTAAGTAAGGCGTCAAGTCCTGGGAGCAGTGAAGGTCTCAGGTGATGCTCAACTCAAATTGAGCTTCAATAGATTGAAGCTCAACCTAGATAAGATTGAGATGTTTGTACTTAAACAAAGAAGTAAGGCCGTAGCCTGTAGTGGATAGGGATGTAATTTTCTGAAAGGAACAGGTGAGAGATTTTGGCATACTCTTGAGTTCATCCCTGTCCGTTGAAGCAGGAACACTTTTTGAAATATTCACCTAATTAGGCAACGTGATCCCTTGTTTGACTGAGATCACATGGCCAACTTTTTGTGATGTGATTACTGTAACGTGCTCTACATAGGATTACCTTTGAAGACACTTCAGATATTACAACTTGTGCAAACCACCAGTACTGACAGGTGTTTCCAGTCATTGTCATATTATCCTTGTTTTTGACTATTCACATTGGTTCCCTGTTGGTGTCCTAACCCAATTCAATGTTGTAATTTTGAAACATAAAGCCCTATATGACTTGCGTCCCAAATATTTAAATGAATGCCACTTTCCATGTAGACCTGTTGGCCAGTTAAGATCTTCGTCCTCCTGGCTATAGAATCTTGCCAGGAATTTCACAGGACATTGGCTAGGAATAGGGTATTTGGCTGTCCTTTCATGGAACAGCTAAGTGAAATTCCCTGAGTGTTTTCTTTTAGACTCTAGGTAAAAATATTTATTTTCACCCTGGCTTGGGGTGAATGAGAAGACTTGTTGGTTGTTAGTGCTGTACTTTTTTTAATTTGCAACCTTATACTCTAGATGTTTGATTGATTTTTTTTTAATGTCTTGTTTTTTGTGAGTCTATTTTGTACACCATCCAAAGATTCCAGTGATGGGTGGTAT
Source organism: Aspidoscelis tigris stejnegeri (assembly GCA_023333525.1). Taxonomy (NCBI): domain Eukaryota; kingdom Metazoa; phylum Chordata; class Lepidosauria; order Squamata; family Teiidae; genus Aspidoscelis; species Aspidoscelis tigris. The sequence continues at coordinate 72,754,031 of JALMGA010000007.1, read as the reverse complement.
AAAAGTCTCATAAATAAATAACTATTGTAAAACTGCTAGTCATATGCATGCATACAATCTAAAAATAAATAAATTCCTAAGTCATATAAATTTTTAAAAAGTACCCTAAAGTAAAATTCATTAATGAATACTATTTGCATTAGTTCCCATGGGATTGCCAGAATGTCTTCTTTTTCTATGGGATGGGTAGAGATAGGCTACATCTACTATCACCTCCATTTGAAGGAACCTAAAATCCCTACATAAGGAATTAAGAATATTGTTCCCTATCAACAGAACATTCCAATCAGACTGAACATTCCAAGGAAAATGTTTGAGCATCTTGAAGGAACACTTACTGAAGCTTTTGAATTTTGCTCACAATTGGTACTTTATACCGTGCTGATCCCATGTACCTTTTTTGGAGAAGGGACTTAAAGTAAATGTTTTTGTTTCTGGTTCTGCATTCCTTTGTCCTTGTGAAACTGGCATATTGTCGTCTTTCAGCCAATTGTCAGCTGTTGGCAAATTAGATTGATGATGCCTTCTCCTCGAGAGCTGAACAAGGGATCAACAATTCTTGAGAGGAGTACTATGGTGAATCAACAAGACTTTGTATAAATCATCACCACTGTCCTTGGGTTCTTCAGCAGATTTTCTATTGTTTGCACAAGGACCATTATATTGAGGAAAACATGGCCTAGATGCGGCCTGACAAAAATCCAATCTTTCACAAAAATGGCAAAAAAGAAATCTAGTCTGTTGACATTGACCAATTCATCTGCGACCCCATGTTTTGTAAAAATCCTTTTCAGGCCCGCCATATGAGGTTTCTGTTAGTGTTTGCAGAGACATATTGCTATGGGTAATATGGAGGAAAATTGGTGACAACTAAATAGGTTTTGGAATGCCAAGTCGGGGAGCCTCTTGTTATTCGTGAGGACTTATTTTTGCAAACTAGGGATGCACACTTTTTTTTTTTTTTGCATTCCAATTTGAATCGAATTAAATATCCAAACATTTGATTTGATTCAAATATTTAGAATCCGAATGCAACAAAATCCGATTTAAATTGAATATATTCAATTCTATTTGTTTGTATATTAGATTTGAATCTCAAGATTTGAATGTCGACAACATTTGTACGTATCTGTATGCACTTTGTATGCATCTGGTTTTATCCCGTATGCATCCTGTTTTCATCCCGTACTATCAGTGCAAATGCATACAGATACGTATGAGATCTGTACAGACACGTATGTAATACATACATATCTGTACATTCAAATGTTTTGAATCATGCAAACAAATGTTTTGGAACATTCCAAATTCTTTTGAATGTTTAAATTTGAATGTGTAGGTACTGTATTTTCTGACGTATAAGACTACTTTTTAATCCAGGAAAATCTTCCCGAAAGTCAGGGATCGTCTTATACGCCATGGGTCGTCTTCTTATACAGCGAGTATATCCCAAACTCTACATTTTAACTGGAAAATTGGGGGTCTTCTTATACACCCAGTCATCTTATACACCAGAAAATACGGTATTTTATTTGAATTTGAATGTCCACATTCAATTGAATTCAATCGAATTCTGAATGTTTAGAACATTCATGAACATCTCTATTGAAACCATCATTGATCTGAATTTTTTCAAGGAAAATATGGTACTTTATTTGAATTTGAATGTCCACATTCAATCAAATTCAATCGAATTCTGAATGTTTAGAACATTCATGAACGTCTCTATTGCAAACCATCATTGATCTGAATTTTTTCAAGGAAAATACGGTATTTTATTTGAATTTGAATGTCCACATTCAATCAAATTCAATCGAATTCTGAATGTTTAGAACATTCATGAACATCTCTATTGCAAACCATCATTGATCTGAAATTTTTCAAGGAAGATAGGAACTTCTGAACACTTGATTTCTTTTGATACTCTTTGCCACAATATATTTAACAAAAACATTTCAATGATTGTACAAAATTTACCTCAGAATGTATATAAAATACAAAATCAGCTATGAATTTTAATATGTTCATTTTATATGTTCTTTGGTTTTTAATGTTGTATCCCACTCTGAGATCTTTGGGTATAGGGTGGGATAAAAATTCAAATAAATAAATAAGTAAATAAACACATATAGTAAGGATTAAGATGAAGAAATTAGCCAATGAAATTAAACTTAATGTAGAGTCCAATAATAATGTGATAGAATATTCAGTCACTTTTCTTGTCCAATTGTCCAGTCTGAAGTTCAAGGTAATATATGAACTCTGGTTTTCTCTCACTGAGAGGGTGAATAGGCCTGTAAAAATATTTAGTGGTGTCTTCTGTACTGGCCATACATGTTTTGAATGATGAAAACCAGAGCCCATAAATTGAAATATCTTCAGCCGACAATTTCAAAGCCAGATAATTTTTGCTGTCCATCTTCAAAGATAGGCTACTCTATTCTGATTTCTCCACCCGTTCTCCACTAACCAGAGTCTTCTGTAGTCTGCCTCACCATGCAGATGGCAATATATAATCCAGAATGAGATCCAGTGCAGAGAAAGCCAAAGGGTTAGGGTGACCTGCAACTATACCTTAGGGTTTTTCCCCCCACTTACCTCCTTTAATCCAGATCTAAGATGATCTGGATGTAAGAAATGGGTCTTTCAACTAATCCGAATTTAGAAGATCTGGATCTAAGGAAGTAACCGATGTGTCTCCACAGGCAGTGTAGCACGCAATAGCAATGGGTGCTAGGCAAGCTCACAGTGGGAATGCTGGAGCACCCATGTAGAGCATCCGTCTGTACCCAAGTGGGAGACATCTGTCACACCACGTTTGGGGTGTGTGTGACACATCTAATCTGTATTTGATGCCTGAAGACCAGATTGTAGACCCCTTTAATAGGGTCCACAGGGAATCTGGATTATAGGTCCTGAAGGATCCATTTAATCTGGATTTCCCTAGTACGGGTGTGAACAAATCAGGTTCTAATGGGGTCTGCAGTGGAAACAGGGTCTTCCTACTCTGAGCCTAATGAGTTCTTAATGGGTCCCTAATGGGTACTTAATGGGTACTTAGTGCTAGTGGGAAAAACTCCTTGTCTGAATTAGGGTCATGCCTGGCTTACGTGGGCAAGGTACCTATAAATATAAGGAATTGTTCTGAGCTTCTTTGCCACTCTAGTTTGGGTGTGGTAGCTTTAACAGCAACTGAGAGGATCAGCCACACATGCAGATCAATCAGATGACATCCAAATAAATATAGACTTTTAAAAATGTAGAATTAGTTCATTTGAATTAATTTTCATATCTATTTATATGCAAAAGGCTCTTTTTCAACCTTATGTTGATAAACAAATTTCTGTTCTTTTCATCCTGTTTGTGAAGAACAGTGGATTTCTACAAAGAGTAAGCTCCACTCTCATGGACCTATAGATATGGTGTTCACTATAACTAAAACAATTAAGAAAGTTTGTACTGGGCAATCCTGCAAAATATTTAACCTTTTCAAAACCATACTTCTGTTTCCTTGAAAGAGAAAGACCGAAATGCCCCTTTGAGTAGGCTTTTGAGATAAATATTGACGTCTGGAGTCTCTTCCCACTGCATCGACTTAGCAAGAGATAGTGTAATTGGACCACCTGCTTACAATCATCCTTGACCTTTGGATAAATAGAAGCGTCTACTTTGCAGTGCTCTCACAGTCTTCCAGTCCTCATGAACATAAATGGGATTCATTTTAAAAAGGGATACCCAATTGTCAGGCTAATCGGACAGCGGCTGGCTAAAAATCCCGGTTTAACAAAACCAGTCATTCCAAGATGAACTTTGACCTTTACTCATGAATGTGTGCATATACATACCTATATATTATACACTTTTGACAAACGCACTCTTTCTTCTTTTTTGATCCTTGCGGCCTTGCCCAGCTTGGTTGTAAAAATTGTTTTGTAGAAAGTTCAGGCTTCCTCTTCCACTATATACAGATGCTGGAAAGATGTGTACAGCCCAGCAGAGAGTAGCCACTTCGGAGTCCTCTATGATGAAGTCAAATCACAGGTGCTCTGAGGTAACTCCTTAGAGCTCACAGGAACCCTAAATACATATCATTCTTTGATCTGAAAAAAAAAAAACCTGCCCATTCCTACTATTTCAAAATAGAACTAGTTTGGTTTATCCTGTGAAGTCCATGAAAAAACATTCACAAACACAAGTTCATGCCAAACTGGTTTGAAATGGACCCAGTTCAGTAATGTTTCTTGCCTATTAATGATTTTTTTTCAATGTTTAAAAGATAATAAACTGGTTCAATGAATCATAGAACTGATTTGAGCTTCAATGAACTGGTTGCAAAATGAACCTTGCAATTGAATTCAATCCAAAAGGAACCACTAAAAAGAAACAACTGGGGATGTGCGTGAATATTTGAAACACTCCAAATTGGATCAAATTGGATCAGATTCAGACATTCAAATTCAAATCAAATGTCTATACATTCAAATTTAAATTTAACATTCAAATGAATTTTTTAATCGTTCAAATCATTCATACGAATTATTTGGACATTCGTATGCATCTTATTTGTATCCATATGCATTTGTACAGATATGTACAGGACATAAATGGGATGCAAATGGGATAAAAACAGGACGTGTATGGATGCATATGGACACATTCAAATGTTGTTTAAATTCATATCTTCAAATACGAACCGAAAATTCATATGAATAGATTTGAATGTGCTCAGTTAGAACTGAATGTGAATGCATTCAAATATTAAACATTCAAATATATTCACATTCAATTAAACATTCAAATTGATTCAAATCATTGGATATTTGATTCGAATAGAATAGAATCCCAAAAACTTCATTTGTGCAGACCCTTAGAAACAACATTTGCCGATTTCATATTTTAGGATTATGTGCCCTTTACCCATTTTACGTTTTCTTCTTTGTTTTATTAGTGTTTGGTTGCTTCTTGTACTCCACACTTCACAACACTTTGCTGCAGATGCCTTTTTGGGGAAGTATACAATAGCACATGGCTATGACAAACCAATGAACCAGCAGACAAGCCTACAGACAGATTGGATTAGAAACAAACATGATAAATCTCTGGTCCTATCATTGATAGCTAGTGAAGGCAAGAATATTAACAAGCATGATGCATAAAAACCACTAAGAAAGTCTTGTTTCAGTATTCAAAGAGAAATGGGGATGGTGCTCAGGTATATCATATGTGATTTAGTATAATGACTACTTCATTTTGCAGCAAACCTGATTGCATTTGATTTTCTCCAGGTTAGTAACTTTGTATAAATCATCCTGACAAGATGTTTTATGGCACAGGAATTATTTAGAGGTATTATTATATTCCTCAATTGCCCTCAAGCTTCCTTAAACTGGTTTAACAATTTAACATTAACCAAACATCATGAAGAAGGAGGAAAAGGAGAAGAGTTGGCTTTCCTATGCTACTTTTCTCACCCTTCTAGGGGACTCAAAGCAGCTGACAAAGCTTTCTATTCTTCTCCCCACATCAGACACCCTGTGAGTAGGGATGTGTACGAATGTCTGTAACATTCATTATTTGTACATATTCGTACAAATTCAGACATTCGTACATTAATCAAATGTTATGATATTCGTACGTTGATATTTCTATGAATACAAGTGTTTCCGGACATTCGAATGAATACAAATGTTTCAGGACATTTGAACAAATAGTTCGGACATTTGTTAAACCGGAGAAGTGGGAAACGGCTGTACCAGTCACATCTGCAACCTATCTAGAGTGCATTCAACATGGATTGAGAGGATATTAAAAGTGGGTCCAGATCGTACTGACACTTTGCAACTGGATTTGTTATGGGAAATGTATTGGATAGCTATCTCGGATACGTATTGAATTAGTCTGATTCTGATCTGTATTCGTTCATATCGGATATTCGTACAAATTTGTATGAATACATTTGTATCAAATAGAATTTTACCACATTTGAAAGGGGCTATTCGTACGAAAATGAATTTTTAAACATTTGATTCATTAGAACATAAGAACATAAGAGGACCCCTGCTGGATGAGACCACAGCCCCTCTAGTCCAGCGGCCCATCGCACACAGCAGCCCACCATTTGCCCATTGGCAAACTTTCTCCTGCTCTCAAATCCCAGCAAATGGCCTTAGAAGCATTCTGCTTGTCCCTCCCCAGCCTGAAAGATGTACTTAGGCATCCATTCTATTAGTCATTGATACAACTGTCCTCTATTAATTTGTCTAAATCTTCCTTAAAGGCATCTAGGCTGGTAGCTGTGGCCACCTCTTCTGGAAGCAAATTCCATAGATGGATGACCCTCTGGATGAAGAAATACTTCCCCTTGTCTGATCTGACTCTCCTACCCATCAGCTTGATAAAGTGCCCCCTGGTTCTAGTGTTGTGTGATAAAGAAAAGAAATTTTCTCTGTCCACCTTTTCTATACCATGTATGATTTTTTAAGCTTCAACCAGGTCCCTCTTAGATGCCATCTTTCCAGACGGAAGAGGCCTAGATGTTGCAGCCTGATTTTGTAAGAGAGGTCTTCTGACCCCTTAATCACTCTGGTTGCCCTTTTCTGCACCTTTTCCAGTTCCACAATATACTTTTTGAGGTGTGGCGAATCTAATTGAGTTGAATGCCAAAGAACACATTCATGCTACATGTGAGGTAGGTGAGACTGTGAAAGCTCAGAAGAAGAGCTATGACTGGCCCAGGGTCACCCAGCTGGATTTGTGTAGGAGTGTGGAATCAAACTAGGGAACTTTCAGCTACAACTCCAGCACTCTAACCACACACAGACAAGTTATTTTTACCTAAGTTCACTACTACCAAACCTCAGGCAATTGGACCATTGACATTCAACATTTTTCCTATTTGTAGATCTCAGAAAGGGGAAGATGAGATGATTCATTGCCACTCATGGGGCAAGGTCTCATTTATTTGTGATTTGTTTACTTATGATTGGCATTTTCCACAGAGTTTTGTGGGAGGGTGGTATTTCAGCTTATCTTCCTGTTCACGGATTCAACATTTGAGAGGGGTTTCTGCAGCAGCAGCTTCATGAATAACAAAGGTTTTCTGTACTTAATCTCTCTACAGCTGAACAACTGCAAGATAAAACAATACCCAGTGAAAACATTTCCTCGAGAGAATATCCATATGATTACATGGTAGCTTTTGTTAACCATGTGCAATACTGTACACTATGCTTATAATACAGAGGAACTTTTTTAAAATTAAGATCTAAGGAAAGAGAGGTAATTGTTATGGGAACATGTCAAAATAGTAGCAAAGTCACTCCATAGTGATAAAATATATAGTAGATCCTGGGCTACTAATACAAGATGTAGAAAAATGCTTTTCTTGAGCAAAAGCATTTAATAAAGCAACAACTCTGGAAGCAAACAACAGGGAATTCACTAATCAAGCAATAGATATTCAGTTCTTAGGCATGCATGGGTTCATGTAGGGCTATTTCCACACTTGCAGGGGCTGGACTGATCCAGCTGGAACCAATTTGACTGGAGTGGTCTAGCTGGTCCAGGAAAGGTCTGTTTGCACTTGGACCACCTGTTCTGGGACAGGGTCTGCACCCAAACTTGTGTGAACTTCACAGCCTGCTGGGAAGGCTCTGCAACCAGTAACAGATTCCTGAGGCCTTTTACATTTACCTGATTATGCTGCCGTGAACTAAGGCTGGTAAACTTCAGGTAAAGGTGGACGATTTGCATTTGCCAGGAGGTAAGCTTCCCCAAAGGGTCCATTACTGGCTGGAAATATGAATGGACCTCCTGTTTACCAGGTTGTGCCGATGCCCCTGAAGCCGGAAGTTCCACCTTCTCGCAGCTGCAATTGGCTGCTCAGATGCCATTGCAAAAGGGGTCCATTCAAGCACAGGCTAGCCCGTGATCGAACAACCCTCTCACCCAGGGATCGGAGGCCGAATCACGGCGTGGGTGAGCTATCAATCATGGATGCCACCACCACAGAATCTGCACAGACACTGCATTCCCTGCCCACCAAATGCAGGGAACCGGGCACAGAGTGTATGGTCGCACCACTGGACTCTTCAGGTAAGCTTTTGGTAAACATTGGTGAAGGTGTAGAGCACGAAATTGTGCTCCACACCTAATCAACAATTAGTGAACTTCTGGTGAGGGTGGGCACCCTTGTAGGCTGTAGTAGCCTAGTTGATGTGTGTATGCTCTTCACCAGATGTTCACTACTTCTTCACGGCTGGCCTAAGAGTGAATAGGCCTTCGGTCTTGAAGCTCTCGTGGACTCAATCTGGTGGTACATTTCAGCTGCTGCCAAAATGAGTCCCCCTACTAAACCCGCCCATGAAGTCATGCATCCTTCTGAATGGTCTACCAGTATTCCAGTCTAGTCAACCATTTTGTCCATCTAGGCCAGGCCACACTGCATCCAATGCACTAAGAGGGGCACAGGGCTTGTCCAACATTAGAATCCAGAAGGGAGAGGTCTGGAAGTAGGCTAGGCCCTTCAATGGACTGGGATACCGGTAAGTACAGAAAAGGCCTAGATAGTCATGAAAGAAGCAGGAAAGCAGAAGGAAACTAGGAGTGATTCTACACTGGCCAGAATACAGGACCAGCAAGCATATTGGGTGTCCCCCTTCTGCACAGAGGTGCAGTCTAACAGAGGTCACAGGTGGGTGCAGAATCATCTTAATGTTGTGTGATAAAAAGTTGTGCAAGTACAAAAAAAAAGGCTTCCCCCCCACTACAGAAATTTAAGAGGGAGGTGAACATCTGGTGAACATCTGGTGAAGGGAGGAAGAAGAGGTCTCAGCATTATGAAGCATGTCTGCATTAGGGGTGTGCATGAAGGCAATTTTTGGGATTTGATTCGATTTGAATCTTTAAAATTCAAATTTAAACGAATTCAATTTGAATTAAGCAAATTTGAATCTATTTGTTTGAATTTTCAATTTGAATTTGCACTTCTGAATGTTGACAACATTAGTATGCGACTGTATGCATCATTACGCATCCCGTGTGCATTAATACGCATCCTGAACACATCAGAACGTGTCCATACACGCCCGTATACATCATGCAGTTATCACATATGCAACCTATTTTCGTCCCGTGTGGATCTGTACAAATGCGTACTGATGCGGGAAAGATGCATATCTGCAAGTATGCATCATGTATGAATCGGATAATTTGAATGAATAGATCTGAAATTCAAAGTTCGTTCAAATCTTTAAATTCATATTTATGGACATTTGATTGAAAATGAACGTCAAAATTCAGGCAGATTCGATCAAATTTTGAATGCCTTTGAATATTCATGCACACCTACTCTCCATTTCCATTTATTAAAATATTTCTAGATATTTCTTTTTTGTTAGCAGTGGGGTAGGAAAGGTATGGAGAGGAAGAGGCTACAGAACTAGTGTTGTGCAGGAACACTAATGTGTGTACCTGCATTTTGGCAGGCTTGCTCCCATGTGTGTTTCTTGCATCTCCACTGCTAAGATGAAGGAAGAACAGCTTCACAGCTGCCTCTACTTTTGTCCAGAGAAGATCATGAAGGAGTTTGCTTCCGTCTACTTGGAGAGAAACATTAAGCTATCAGTTCTCATGAATAATTTTGCTTTTATTGACTGTATTTACTTTTAGGGAGCTGTTTGACTTTTGCAAGCATTTTGCTTTTCTGCTCTCAATAAACCATAGGTAGTTTTCACTTTGAACAGCCTGTCTGTATTTTTGACCCTCTCTGTACATTTATTTTACCTTGCACCCTTGGCCCGCAGTTTTCCACAGTCAGCAGAAAGGCTAGGAGCTGTGATTTGCTACTGAGCTGTCTGCTCTGACTGGCAGAATCTGCTGCTTCCACCCAGACAGATTCTGGAGGAGTTCCACTTGAGGAAGCTCTGCAATTGCTTGCTCGGTGTTTTGCATTTTTAGTAGTTCCTGAGAGAGAATGCTAACAGGCTACCTAATGTTTTGGGGTCAACTAAGGACTCTTGTCTTTGTGGGGATTATCAAAAATCAAGACCACAATTTCCTCTTTGGAATCTGTACATAGGAGTGTGATGTCAAATGGTTATTTCAGCAGGAAGGGATTGAAGAAAGCTTCCTCACAGACCTATTATTTTGGATGTGATAGACCCCATTTTTCTGGTCTATTTCTGGGCCTCTGCCATACACACTTTAGATTGGACCAGAGGGGCCATTCCCACTCCTAGGCCCTTTCTGCATGAGGTTTTATTATGGATTATATACCAAACTTTATACCTGCCAACCACATACTTCACTTCTTCGGGGTCATGCTTCACCCCTGCTGTGGACAATGGTGTGTCCCATCTGACTGCCAGGAAGCCGCTTTGCCGGGAGAGCACAGCTTCCAATCGCCCTGTCAGGACAACCGGAAGCAACTGCATTGTCCCTATGTGGCTTCTGGTTGTTGGGTCTGACTGACGGGAAGGAAGTGGCTTCACAGGGACAGCGAGAAGTATATTGCAAGTCTGGAGGCAGGCTGTGTTATTTAAGTCTTAAGGAAAAGACATGACAGGAAGCAATAGTATGCATTGGACTCACGAAAGTACATTCTCTGTGGAGAAGGCTTGGAAAAAGGCTACATTTCAAGTCTTAAAATGTTTTTTCTCTTGAGATTGATTCTATCCCTCTTGTGTCTTTTCTTATCAGGCCCTGTTTCCCTTGTCTGTTCATTTAACACTACCAGCAGGCTATAATCTCACAGCTGGGGAATAGGCGATGTTCAGCAATGACTGGCAAAACCATTCAGTGCTCTGCTTCTGGTGAAAACAAACTGCATTTTGGTTTGTTGCAGCCATCTTTTGTCACCTTGTCATTCTTCTTCACTGGATAATGCTGGCTATGTTGATAGCATTTATGGGCTAATGCTAACTGTACTTTAGAAATGTACATTTTTGTTTCTTTTAGGCTGCATTCATACCAGACCATGATCTGTGGCTTGAGGCCCATAATCACTGTGGGGTTGACTGAAGTGGCAGGCAAAGATCACAGAGCTCACCACACAGTGGCTTCCAAAATTCAGACACACTGCAATGAGGGAATCACTTTCATAGCAATGAGGTTTCCACACTGGACCTCTTCCCAAAGCTCCAGAAATATGTCCAAAAATTGACCATTTATGGTCATCCAGTGCACAGCTTGGACAGAAATTAGGTCCAGTATGGCACCTCCTTGCCCCTCTGGGTATCCCCATGTAGAAGGGAGTGGAACTTTTCCCAGTGACACACCCCCTGAGTGTTCATAATGGCATTGTTGAGCACCCGAGGTGATGTGAGGAATGAATGGAATTGAAAACTTTTGCCTGAGTGTCAGCATGGCCTCTGCACCACTATCACTGAAGCTCTGTAATATTGTAATTCACTCACTTTCCTTTTCCTTTGCTGTAGAGATAAGCTTGTAACTGTTGGGAAGTAATCAGAACCTGTGTTGTCTCAAGGCAACTTGGTGCTATTTTCTGTGTGATTTTAAAAAAAAATCAATAAATGCTGACATGCTGATACAAATGTGATTCTTGAATCTGGGCCTATGAATAATTTCTATTTCTGTTTCTGTTTCCATTTTTATTTGTATACCGCCTTTCCAAAAGGAAATTTTGCCCAAGGCGATGTACAACAAACAGAAAAAATACAAAGAATGCAACAAATCAATACAAGTAAAAAAACAAAACAATCTTGATAAATAATCATTGCATCAAAGAATACAACAGATCAATACAACAACAAACTAAAAAATCAATCTTGGTAAATAATACATCAAAATATATACCATAAGCAATGTCCCCTCACCCTGTTTTAGCTCCCAGGAGGAAGGCATGGCCCAGCTGAACGCAGAAGTGGGCTAAGTGTCCACTTTTCTTCATACCAACCTCTAAGAAGTGAGCGCAGGACAGATGGAATTCTGAGTAAGCGTCTCTTCCTTCTTTTTCTCTCCCTGGAGGAAGGTGTGGCACAGCTGGAGTAGGTGCAGGGCAGATGAAACGCCAATCTTGGCATTGCCCCATTTCCCATCCCTCCCAAAGTCCTCACTATCAGGATGTATGAATATAGCCATAGAGTGCAGTAAGGCCTTAGGATTTCTGTATTAAAACTTCAGTGTAACATCCTTAGAGTTTTAGGCTTGGATTTTATAGCTTCAAAGAACTAAGCTCATTACTCCTTTCCACCTTTGGACCAGGCTGCCATCCTGGTGACCTCCTGAGCTCAATGTAACTGATTTGCAATATTCTCCATGTGCCCTACTTAAAGCCCAAGAGATTGCAAAATCATGACTTTCACAGATACACACTTCCCATTAATTCTGACCTTTAATTCACCTTTGACCTTTGACCTGCACTCTGTCATTTCATTGAGTGAAGTTAACACTTTAGATGTGGTATCTCTTTTGGGAAGTTTTTGTTATAGTTTTTGGAGACACATTTTCCTCATAATTTTTTGAGAGAATAAAATAAGGAATGAAATATGCACTACCTTATAAGCAAAAATGAAGGCATCATTTTTATTTATTAAATAAGAATAATTTTCTGGCAACTTTCACTAGGAAGGGAGGAAATATAATTTCATTTGTCATGTCTGTTTTGAATGTCCAGATGCATGAGCCCTACATGAATAATTCAGTACCATGTGAGAATAGTGTGTATACATCATCCTCACTTAAACACAACCATTATGTTCACACAAGGTTTCAAAGTGCCTTACATTAGTATCATGTAAACCTCATATTTAGTCCCATCTCTAATCTACCTTTTGAAGGATTTTCATGAGAGAGGGAGGGACAGACTGGTGATATGAACAATACTACCTATGAACCATATCTGAGTTACCTTTAATTAAAATCAACAATCCTATTTTTTAAAAAATAATTGTATTAACTGAAGTAATACTGATGTAGTTTAGGGGTCTTTTTCCACTAGGGCTTAGAACCCTTCTAAGACCTCATTAGGAACCTGATTAGTACCTGATTGGTACCAATCAGGAAGGCCCTGTCACCACCTGCGCCCCATTGAAGGTTTCATCTGCAAGTCCCTGTCCCCATGAGGGAAGGGTAAATCTGGATTTAATGGGTCCTTCAGGCCCTTAAATCAGGGGTCCTTTTCCCACTAGGGCTTAGAACCCTTCTAAGACCCCATTAGGAACCTGATTGGTACCAATTGGGAAGGCTCTGTCCTCATCTGGACCCCATTGAATGCCCCATCTGCAAGGCCCTGTCCCTACAAGGGCAGGGGAAATCTGGATTTAATGGGTCTTTTAAGCCCTTAAATCTGGATTTTCTGAGAACCTGATTAAAGGTGTCTTCAAGATCCAGATCTCCAGGAGGACCCCATCGCAAAGATCCAGATCTTGAAGATCTGGATCTTTGACTGCACGTGGAAAAAGGGTGGATTTCATGTGGACCTGATTAAAGGTGTCCACAATGCAATCTTCATGCATCTTGAAGTTCCGGATCCCCAGGAGCCCCCATCTCAAAGATCTGGATCTTGAAGATATAGATCTTTGACTGCGCATGGAAAAAGGGGGCAGGACATATGTCAAGAAGACAATGAGGATCAGTAAAAGTACATCTATTTAAAGTTAATGAACCCATGAAATTAGGGATGGGCAGAAAATATCTCACCTTTGCAATTCGCACAAATTACAAATGTTTGAAGCTTTACATTTGAATCGAATCTATATTCGTAGACTGACCTTAGCAGGGAAAGTGAAAGCTTTTCTGCCTTTGTTTGAAGCTTTGTTACATTCAAAGCAACTGCCCCATTGCCTCCAGAGAGGATTTGGATCACATGTGGGTCAGATTTGATTGAATTTGATCGGATTCAGCTCTAATTTGGAAGCGTGACTGGTTTCAGCAGGGATTCAAAGAGAGTTCAAAACCTAGTACGTTTGAAGTGACTCCATTTTCTGGACGTTACTGTAATATCCCAAGAAGTAAGAGACTCTGTGTCTGGGGTGATTATTCTGTCAAGGATGTGGAACATTTTTTTATGGAATGTTCAGCATATGATGAACTTCGATCTAGATTTTTACATCCAATACTGTCCAAGATACAGTCCTCCAATAGAAGTGATCTTATGTCCCTACTCTTACAAAGTCAAGAAAGAGCTTCCATAATCGGAGTTAGTCTTTTTTATCTTGCCCTTTGTTCCTGTTTTATTTCTGCTTTTAACTGTATTGTATTGAAATGGCTACATGGCTGATCAAATAAAATCTTTTTACTATGACCCCATTTGCAGGAACGCAGATTTCCGTCCTGTTCACAAATGGTGGCGGAGGGGAGAATCATGCACAGGATAATTCAAATGAGATTGAAGCTTGTTGTTCAAACTCTTCCCTTCTTTACATAGGGAAAAAAATTATGGAGGGGGCTGTGCTGATCACTGGCATACAGGGATGCAGAAAACAACTGTGAATCAGTCCTCTAAAGGTACTCTAATAGCTAAGCATTCATTAGGATGATGATAAGCTGTTGAGAAAGTTTGCTTTGAAAAGCCAGACACAGTGTGTACCATGTACAGAAGCACTGTTTGTTAATTTGTTCTTGATAAAGGAGAGTTTTTGGCAGAGTGGGGGTACTGAGATTTTGAGAGCATGACTCCAGTCAAACCAACAGGAGATGCACACCTGAAACCTGGGTAAAATGCCCCTTTAAAGGCTGTTAAGGGAAATTAGCACAGCAGCACTTTCTTTTCCTGTAATCATGGTTCTATTTGAATATTGTGCCTAGTATGCACTTGTGTTTCAATTTTGGGTGTAATACCCTGGTATTTGGCAGCAGGACAAGTAGAACAGTTGAATGAAAAGGGGGTGCAGAGAAAGCGCAGAGACAAGTTAGTTGTGGTTTGCTTGATCTCACTATTTATCCACAGCCTTTATTCTCATAGCCTGGATTTTCTTTTTTTAAGTGCAGATAATTTTAGATGAAGTGACTCTTACGGTTTCAGAAATTAACTGCAGAAAGTTCCTCTTAGCTTCCTCTCGCCAGAAAAACAACATTTACTGAATTCTGCAGAGGTGCACGGGGGTGGCGGCGGTGGTGATCTTCTAAATCAAAAAGTTCCTTTATGTATCATGATTATACCGGGGGGGGGGGGGGGTTGCAGGTGAGGGATCAGGAACAGGGTTTACTGTGATTTCTTGGAAAGTTGAATTTGCTTAATTTTTTTTAAAAGGCTGTAGAAAAGAGAACGTCAATGGTGCTTCCTAGAGGTTATATATAAATATCAGCAACGCAGCATTGCAAGGAAACAAATATGGTATACTGATATGCAATTGCACCTATAAAATGCTCTAAATGTGAATGCTGTGAGATCCAGAAGTTCTGATACAGCCCGCCCGCCCGCCCACTCATCCCCGTCTCTATCTGTCTGTCTGTCTGTCTGTCTGTCTGTCTGTCTGTCTATGGATAGATATAGATGTATAATTTTTGCCTTACATTGTTAAGAATTGTTTCATTCATTTTGCTTCTAATGGTACAGGTTTCAAATATTGTTGGGCCTCTGTGCAGTTGCAAGGTGGGGATGATCAGACATGCTCCAGTGTGGAACATATGCATACCATGGAGCTGTTTCCATCCCAGAGTGGTCCCCAGTATGCACACTTGTATCCATCTTCAATGGCTGTGGAGCAGTAAAAACTGCTCCATTGCTTTCATACCTATGTCCATGTGTGGACTGGCCTGGGGGTGGGCAGGGCAGGGCAGGTGCAGCTGCGCAGTTGTGTGCTGCATCACTGCATTGCTGCAGCAATGCCATGGCCTGCTACAAGGTAAGTTCTGAGTAGGTTTGAGATGAGGCCAGTGTTTGGAATGTGAATGCTGGCCTCCATCCCTAATCTTCACTCCTGAGTGACACTGTCTCACAGAAGTTAAGTGTGAAAAGCCTCTAGTTCTAGGAAATCCTTGAAAAACATCCCTGTAAAGCTGCATTGCTGGTTCAAGATGCAATATTTGTTTCACCTTGAAAACCTAGTGATGGGAGACAGGAATGCGTAGGAAATTGCCATTTTTATTAAGAGCATAAACCCTTTGGATGTCTGTAGATTATGTGTCCTGTTTAGGGTGTGCACATATATTTGTCACAATTGAAATTTATACAAATTTGTCCAAATTCAGACACTCAAATTTGAATCGAATGTTAGTGCATTCAAAGACTGACATTCAAATACGAATCATAGGGGGAATCCCCACAGCCAGCTTATTTCACTTTCCCTAAACCAAATTAATAGAACTGGATGCAAACGCGAATTTGCCTGTTCCCATTACTTTTAACTTAATCTTGTTCAATCCCGATTCTGAGGATCGTACGTGGCGTAGGTGACTCAAGGGGGGGACTCAAGTGGCTACTTTTTAAAAGCCGCTTTGCAGGGCTGCCCTGCCATCTTCCTCCTGGCATGGACATGCCACCCATAACAGACCCCTTCACGGAGCCTAGCTGGGTGGCTGGGTGGCTGCCGCTTGCCTGGATGGATGAAAAACAGGCACTGGCAGCCAGCGATTCTTTCCCCTCCTCTCCGCATTTCCCAGGGCACACAGCAGCAGCAGCAGCAGCAACTCAAACCCCCTTCACAGCCACAGCCTTTAAAACAGAACCTCCAGGGCTTTCCTTTCCTTTCCCTTTTTTAAAGGTCAGAACTTTCAAAGAGCTAGAATTGTGCAAAACTGCAATATTGTTATTAAGGTGTGAACCGGCTAATTGCTACAGTGTAGCTTTAAGGACTGGATTTTTATAGTGGCTGTTTTGAGGGTGGATTTTTTGAATGAAATCACTATCTTTGGAAGCAAGCTATTGGGGGAGGGAAACCCTAAACATGGATTCTCATCCCTTAACACAGTACGGTCCCCACAGTAAAAAATGTAAAACGTTTCAAGCACACAATCCGGAGTGAGACCTGTTGAAATCAGGATTGAGATTCACCACGCTTTGGGCTGGTTTAACACGGAGAAAGTGTGTTAAGCCAAACTGCCGTGTGGACTCCAAGGATTGAAAACATTTTGAATCTGATATAAGGTTGCCGTGAAGACATGGCCATACAATCATACATGCATACTAAGCTTTGTTACATCAGTGAACCTGTGGAGGTGGGAAAGTGGCTGCCCAGGCACATCTGCAACAGATCCAAAATGGATTCAAAGCAGATTCAAAGTGGATTGAGAGCAGATTTGACACTTTCAGAGCAGATACATAGGGGATACATAGGGGATTGATAGGCAATTTGTATCAAATTCATATTGAAAATTTGTATTGAATTCAAATCCTAGCACATTAGAAGGGGATCTATTCAAATGCATACAAATTTTCTTGCATTCAATCTGATACAAATCAAAGACCAAAAAACATTTGTGCATGTCCCTAGTCCTGTTGCAGATATGTAGTTCAGGCTCCATCGGAGAGCTATCGGTTTTCTCAGAGTAACTGCTAGGCAACATCTGTTCTCTTTGCCTCCCAGGTGAAAGATGCTCCCTGGCCATTACAACCATAAAAAGAGCATTCTCAGACTTGAGCAATGAAGGACCTAAAATAAAGGGGCTGTTAAAGGGGTCACTCTCTTTCTCAGATAATTAGCTGGCATTTTCTGAATCGTCTGGACGAAATCTTGAATTTTGATTATTGCTGTGTGGTGTCCTCAGAAAAGGGGCAAGTCGCTTTCGGCCGGCAGCCTTGTTTCCCACAGCTAAAAGGTCTTTCTTAAGGATAACATATGATAAAAAGCTGAAATGGGATTTCATAAGAGTGAGGCACGCCATGAGTAATCACATTGCTCCGGGCATGATGGATGCTGCTTTGTGCAACATTATTTCCCTCCGCTCTACAGTTCATATACAGGCACGTAACAAAATCTATAATTGCACTAAATGGTGTGAAAAGGAAGAATGTTCCAAGGGTGATATGCTAATGACACATAGCTGGCAGCAGGGGGAGAAGTGGTGGGGGGAAGCTGGTAAAAATAAAAAATAAAAGTAGATGCTCAGTGCTCTGATGGCGTTGAGAAGGGGTGAATGGCGTTCTTCTGAAAGGTGGCATTAAAATGGCTTAATGTTTGTAGCATTGTGCCTGTGCCAGGATATGTTTTAACTGTGTGTGGGCATGCATGTAATCCTTTGGTCAGCCGTCCATCATCCCCTTCTTGTATTCAATTCCTCACATGCATTGGACTTACGGAACTCTTCCTGCAACAGCAGAGGGCAGTGAAGAGCTAAAGCTGATGCTCAGAGGGAAGAGCTAAATCTGAAGGCCCGCTTCAAACCATCGGGCTACTTTAGTCATTGAGGAAATGAAACTGCTAATTGCATGTGTATAAACGAGTGAATATGGCCTAGTTGGCTGCATTGGGATTTTTCTCTGAAGAAAAAAACGCCTTTCTCTGTGCATTATTCATGTATTTATTTATTTATTGACAGCTTAGACCATGATCCACTGGTTCATGGGTTTTGCATGGTAAATGTTTAGCGTGTAGTGCAAAGCCTATCCGTTACTTCACCCAATATCCAAGCTAAGGCCAACCATTCCACCCACAAAGTGTTCATCATCCATTCTGTGACAGAATTGCCATCAAAATTTAGCCAGACTGAAACTGAACTTCTTGCCCTTGTCTCCCTCTGAGCCCACGCCCCGTGTGATTGGTCAGTCACCTGTGATCGGTCCAGGGGCTGGTCATCTCCAGAGCATCACCATCTTGAGTGTGGCACCCTCTGGGACTGTGCATGCATCAGCAACATTGCCATGATGATGCTTATGCTCTGCGCAGTCACAGTCATGTCAGGAGGACAGCAGAGCTGCCAGCGAGCTTGCGCAGCAGCCCTGTTGACCTCCTTATTCAGCAAAGGTATGAAGGCTCCCTGGCTGGATGTGAAAGGTAAGTGATTGGGGAACATTGGTAAGGTTGTGGAGCTTGATTTCATGCTGCACACCTAGTTCATAATTAGGCAACTTCTGGGAAGGCAGAAGACACCAGGGGCCTTTCTGCACTTAGCCTTATTCTGGATTATATCCCAGAATAGGGCCCTGCTGTCCACATGATCATGCAGGCTATAGCAATCACCAAGTGAGGCCTACCATAGCCTGCATTAGCATGTGGACAACATACCCCTATCCCAAGATTCAATCCAGAACAATACCAAGTGCAGAAAGGTATCTAGAGGTGGTAACAGCCTCCTCTGGGTGCAGATACTCTTCCCCAGATGTTGCCTAATTATTGACTATGGGCCGAAGTGTGAATCGGCCCCAGATCTACTGATCCAGATATTCTGTGGCCTCAGTGCAGAAAGGAATTTGGTTTCTCCCCTTGTTTGCTGTTCAGCACATTGAGGGGAGGCACATGTGGCAGGATTATTCCTCTATTTTGGCTCCATGACTGTATGAACGCCCACATTTGTGAATGAGATGGTGAATGCGCAGCACTTGCATTTGCTACAGACTACTCTTAAATCCCTTTTAGAGATATAAATATTCAAGATATTTTGAAGTCCCAGAACCTTTTCCCTTCCTGCTCGCCTTCAGGAAATATCCCCTAAATGCTTTGTAGAGGAGCTCCCTTGGAAACAGGCAGCTGCCATTTTCTCTCTGGCATGGATAAGGGAGGACACTTTCAAATGAAAGAGCTTTCCGTCTCTTTTGGTGCTGTGTGGACAAACTGGCACATCTTCCCACACTTGGGAACAGAGAAGTGGAAACTGTGGCCATTTTATTTATTTATTTAAGCGTTTATATCCTGCAAATTCACTGGGATGTCTCAGGACAGGGCAGGTCACAACAGGAAAAAACATATACGAAGTATTAAAACATATTTAAAATATAACCCTCCTTCCCTCCTCCCCTCCCCCTCATCTGCCCTCTGTGGTAAAAAAGCACCTACAGGGAGCTAAACTTCAAAAGGCCTGGGGAAGAGGAGTGTTTTAACCAGGCACTGAAGACTAAAATTTAGCTCATGACTATTCCGCAGTCTGAGGGCCTCCACAGAAAAGGCCCTCTTACGTATCTTTACTCCCTGCGCCACTGATAGAGGAGGTACTACAAGTAGGCCATCTCCCTGAGATTTAAATACATGGGAAAGTCTATATTTGCCAGTGTCTCTGCTCTCTCAGCTCCTATGCAGCACTTGCCCTCCTATGGCCCTGACAGCACTTGTGCTGTGTTCACTGGTAGCCTTCTTTGGAAAAACCCACACTGTTGCTAATTGATTGTCTTTGATGTAGCTGTGGTTCCATGGGGAGGGGCTTCTGTTTGTGTTCCCTTCACTGTCTGCTCGTCTTTGCTGGTGCATGCAGCGGAAAGGTATTGCTCCACTGGGCCTCCTTGGACTTTTATTCACTGAGAAAGTCAGGGTGTATCCACCAAGAGCTCAATCTACTTGCATATGGCCCTTTGATATGTGCAAAGTCAATGGCTACTAAAATGAATGCCTGGGTACATCCTCCAGTCTGGGGAGACAGGCAGGATGCCTCTAAAGGCCATTTGCTGGGATTTGAGAGCTGGTGAAGGTTTTGCCCTTGTCTTCTGCTTGAGATGCCCAGAAGCAATTGGGAGGCCACTGTATGAGACAGGATGCTAAATTAGATGGGCTGTGGCCCAATCCAGCAGAGATCCTCCTATGTTCTTAGGTGGTGCCTATTGACTCAGTGACCTACTATCAATGCTGCAGCTAAACATATTGACTTGCATCATGCTCTAAAAGTGGTGGGTAAGGAGGGCAGGCCTTAAATTGGGGTAGATCCTGGGCAGTGTGGCTGTCTGTATCCAGTAGGGATGTGCAAGAATGTTTTTATTCAAATTAAAAAAAATTGATTTGATTCAAAGTTATTAAAATTCAAATCTAACAAAATTCAATTTGAATTAAACAAATTTGAACCTATTCATTTGAATTGATTCGAATTTGCACTTATGAATGCCGACAAGTTGCGTACGTGCATGCACGCATCTTCCCAACATCCATACACATCTGTACCCGTCTGTACATGCATCCCATGGTTATCCCATACGCAATCTGTTTTTGTCCCGGGAAAGGTGCGGATCTTCAAGTATGCATCGTGTACTAACCCACACACATACGAATGTTCAAATAACTTCAATGAATAGTCCCAAAATTCAAAATTCAATTTGGATGTTTAAATGTGAATTTATGGACATTCTATTCAAATTCGAATGTCAAAATTTGGCACATTTGATCGATTTTCGAATGCCTACAAATATTCATGAACATCCCTCGTGTCCAGTTCTCATACAAATTCCTGTGTTTTTGAGCAAGCAACACAAAAAAATCCTTCCTACTTATATTTACAGAAATAAATTTGTAGTGGCATTTCTGGTGTCTGCTCTACTCTTAGTAATTTTAGACAGACTTTGCTGGTCAGGAACAGATAGATCTATCTCTAGAGCAAAGATTAGCAAAAGAAAACCCACAAAAAAAAATGTGGCATTAAAAACCTCCTCGTTCTTGTGAAAATGTCAGAGCACCCTGTGAACAGCAATGCATCCTACACTGGCTATGACAGTTGAATAGTATGGCTTGTCTCCAGTGCCCAGGAATTGTAATGAAATGGTCTGATTTTCTAGATAGCTGAATACAAATCTTTTTTGCATTGCATAGCACTTAATAATTTTCACTTTTAAAAGAAAGAACTTATACTACTTGTGTGTATGTCTGAATACTTATCTTGAACAATTTTATTTATTGATTCAAACAAGAAAGGAGGAATGAACAAAGTAAAAAGTAAAAAAAAAAGAAGAAGAAGAAGCAAGGTGCCTGTAAAGGACATTTGCACAAAGCTGAGAGCAGATAACTTTTTGTCTTTGGTTTGTGCTTGAGATGCCCATAAGCAATTGGTGGGCCACTGTATGGGCCAGGATGCTGGATTAGATGGACTGTGGCTCAATCCAGCAGGGTTCCTCTTATGTTTTTATATTCATTCATCTGAAAACAACAATAAAGAACATTCACATTTCTTCCCTGAGGTCAAAAGGAGAGGCAGACCTTAATAGGGATGTACAAGAATATTCGTAATTTGGGTGAATTTGGCTGAATTCGGAATTTGAACTCAAATTTCTTGTTGTGATATTCGTACGCTAATATTTGAACAAATATGAATGTTGCCAGACATTTGTACGAATAGTTTGGACATTCGGTAAACTGAGGAGACATATTGGATACAGTATCTATTTGTATCAGATACGTATTTGTTCGTATCAGATACATATCGGATACGTATTCATTCATATCAGGTACGTATCGAATGTTCATACGAATACGTACTAGTAGATTCACATCGAACAGAGTTTTACAACATTCGAATGTGATCTATTTGTATGAATAAGGTTTTTTCAAAATTTGATTCATTTGGAATCATTTTGAATCAAATGCCCAAAACAATTTGTGCAAATCCCTAGTCCTTAGTAGTTTCAGTAGCCAAGGGCATCAGCCTGCTGATCTTCTCCCATTCCCTGTGTTATAATCCAGAAATGGCTTATCTCTACATAATCCTGTACATTTTATTCATTGCTTCTCTGTAAATCTTCATGTGGCTACAATTTGTAAGCCCCATTTAGTTCTACTTACAATTGCTTTTGTCATTAACTCCTGCTGGCTGTTTTTGCTTCACAGTAAGCCAGTGATTCCCAACTTGGGGTGTGTATCCATAAGGGTATGAGGCAGGATATTTAAGGGTGTGTGAAAAAAACTGAAAAATGATAAAAATGAAGTAAGAGCAACTATATTTATTACTAGCATTTTGCTAATAGGAAGGTGTAGTTTATGGAAATAGGCAACTAAGGGGTACACAAGTAAAAGAAAAAAGAGGGATTTTCGCACTGCAACGCGTTCCAAACGGAACGCGTGCAGGCGGGCAGCTTAAGACACTTCCGGGCACTTTTACCGTTCACACACAGACGCGCCGGAACACGTTCCGGCGCGTCTCTGTGTGAACGGTAAAAGCGCCCAGAAGTGTCTTGGCCCGGCAAAGGCCGGCCAGGGGCGGGGATTCGGCCGCAGCGCTGCCGCCCATTGGGTGAGAGCACCCAAGGGACGGGCAGCGCTGTCAAGCCACCCGCCCCGTGCTTCCTGCCAGCTCTACGGGCCCGGATCGGGCCCGCGAGACCTGGCACGAAGATGCCCAGGCACCCGGGCACCCATCATGGGGCCCGGGGCAAGGCCCCTATGGGGCAGGACCCCTTTGAAGATCAGAGCCCCTGGCTCTGATCTCCAAGGGCTTGCCCCGCACCCCGATCTCGCCCATCTACGGGCTGCAGGCGCCTGGATCTAGGCGCCTGCAGCCCGCAGATCAGCCACCACCACCCCAGTCCCCAAAACCCCCACCCCCAACCACCCTCCGGCCCGGATCGGGCCCATCTTCGCTCTCTGGGTGCCCACAGCGGGGCACCCAGAGAGCGAAGATGTTTCCCCCCCTCCCCCAGGGCCCTGGGAGGACGCGCGCGCGAGGAATGACTTACCTCGTGGCCGTCCAGCGTCCAAATGACTGCTTGTCCAATAGGGGGGCTAGGTGGGCTGCTTGTCCAATAGGGGGGCTAGGTGGGCTGCGTCTTGCGCGATCCCACAATGCCACCCTCATTTGGACGCTGGACGGCCACGAGGTAAGTCATTCCTCTCGCGCGCGTCCTCCCAGGGCCCTGGGGGAGGGGGGGAAACATCTTCGCGGTGAAGGTGCCCCGCTGTAGGCACCTTCACCGCGATGATCGGCCCGATCCGGGCCGGAGGGTGGTTGGGGGTGGGGGTTTTGGGGACTGGGGGGGGTGGCTGATCTGCGGGGCACTTGCGCCCTGCAGATGGCCTCGATGGGGGCGGGGGGGACCCTTGGGGGACCAGAGCGATGCGCTCCGGCCGCCCAAGGCATTCCTTGCCCCCAGCGAGCCCAACATCGACCTCCTGCCACCCCAGAAAGGGGCGACAGGACGCCGATGCTGGTGGCTCCTTCCCGGGTCCGGCAGCCCCATTGGGGCTGCCGGACCCGGGAAGGAGCCACGTCCCAGCGGCCGTCGGAGACGACAGACGGGACGCACCGAATCGGGGTTCCCCTGTGCCATCTGCCAGGGTCACTGACCCTGGCAGACGGGAAAGGGGAACCCCGATTCGGTGGGTCCCGTCTACCGGCTTCGCCGCGCCGGCGCAATCGCCGGCCCGGCAAGTCGGTCCCTGGGGGCGTGCCGACGGCTGTCAGGGAGAGAAGCGTGCGAACGCTTCTCTCCCGGAACGTGCCGGGGCGGCTCGTCCGCGTTCGAACGGATGCAGAGCACTTTAAAGTGCTCTGCATCCGGAACGCGTGGAGGACAGCTCCGGACACGAGGCGGCACAAGCCCCGCTCGGGCAATGCGTATGCCTCGTCCGAAGCTGTCCTCCACGCGTTCGGAAAAGGCCAATGCGAAAAGGCCTAAGGTTTGGGGCTACTTTACTAAGCCAATTTCAGTAAGTGACACTCAGTATTTCACCTCTTGGCATGTGGCCCAAGAAGTTTCGAATGAAAAGAAGATCACCCATTGTCATGAAATCACGACAAACAATTAGTCCACATTTCCTTATTTTTGCCCCTAATGCTCTTTGCACAGTATGGGAAAGGGCTTAAGGGCCTCCCTTACAAATGAAGATGTAGGATAAAGGAGGCCCAATGCCTTCCTAGTACAATCTGTCCACACAGAATGGAGTGTAGACCAGCTGGAGCAGCCAAAATGGTATACTAGTCTGGCTTATCAGTAGACGTCAATATCGAGGTCTACTGCTGTAACAGTGGTATACCAGACTATGCAGGGGTACAGACAGCATGCCTCCATGTTCTTCTTCTTCTTGTTGTTGTTTTAAAGAGTATTCACTCTAAAAAAAATTCACAAGAGATTCTCTGCATGGTCTAGTGGTTAGGGAGGTGGACTCTTATCTGGGAATACTAGGTTGGATTCTGCACTCCCCCACGAAGCCAGCTGAGTGACCTTGGGCTGGTCACAACACTCTTTCTGAGCTTTTAGCCCCATCTACCTCACAGGGTGTTCTGTTCTGGGGAGAAGAACAGAAAATGGGTGAAAAAGTGTGGTAGAAAAGCCATTTTTTCTTCTTCTTAAAAAAAGATCTAATTCAAAGAACAGGGACAGCTTAGGATCATTATGAACTCAGGATTATCTATGGAAATGAGATGAAATCAAACAAAATATAATAGTAGAAAGAGAAAGCATGGGAAGTTATTCATCTCCAAAATCTGAGCTAAACAGGATTCTGAGCAAGAGAAATCCTACCTGCTGTCTGCCCCAACTCCCTTGATTCTACTTTGCTTGGATTGTTAACTATTTTTGTTCGGTTATTATGCATTGGGCTGATATGCTTTGAGCATGTAATAAATATTAATCAATCAGTCAATGCAGTTTAGTAAATCCATGCATGTTGAATAGCACGCACCGAGTAACTGGAGAGCTAGTAGTAATTGATTGAGGTCTAGACTCTAAATATAGTAGTATTGAATATGTAATTTCCTCTTTTCAATTAGCCATGTGTTCCCAGCATAGAGATTATTCTGATACAGTACTTAAATATATCGCTGTGTTTGTGTGTTTGAACATATTCCTGCTGGGATAAAAGTTTGATTTCTGATATTATGCTTGCCCTCTTTTTTCTTAATCCTTTGCTGGTAGAAACCGTGGCAGAATCTAACTAGACCACTGCCAGGAAGCACCACAAAGAACAGCCTAATATTCTTCAAATTGGTGGCATGGCATCTTCACGCCTTCTGCCATCTTCAATTGCAGGAACATTGAGGCTAGGGAATGTTTGTTCCCTGGCTGTGAAGTCCTGAGGCTCCTCAAATCTAGGAGCCTGTGGGGCATTCTGGGGCCTAAAAAACACAGGGCTGACCAGTGCAAATGGCAGTGGTCCAAGTAGATGTGTTTGAATTACAGCAGTATGATGACAAATGACCAATAAAAGAACAGGCTAAGTACTTGGGAAGCACTTACCCCTTCTTGCTGTCTACAGCACCCTAGAGAGCATTTATACCTGGATAGGAATAGGTGGTAGGTGGGTCTATGAGGACCTACACCTGCAAGAAAATTAACTCAGGTGTGAGAGAACAAAGATGACCAGATTCTGTGCTGCTGTGGCTGCATTATGGTATCATAAAGGTGTTGTGGAGATCCTGCCAGCATCTCTGTGCAGGTGTGAGGATGTTTCTTATCCCCACATATTTTTACTTGTATGTTGGATCATGGAGCTAGTTGTTGAAAGATCAACTCTGTACTAGGGATGCACATGAATATTCCCAACATTCAAAATTTGATTGAATTCAGCCAAATTCAGACATTCATTCCATTCCATTACATTTTTATTTGTATATCACCTTTCTAAAAGAACATTTTGCCCAGGGAGGTTTACAACAATCAGAAAACATAATGCAAGGTAATAATCAAAACATTATAAAAATACATTATAAAAATTGCCCTTCATACAAAACATTGCAAAATAAGCCAAAACATTTCCATGTCTTTTTTATACTGTCCTTCAAAAAAAGAAAAGAAAGAAAAAGAAAAAGAAAAAATGCTCAAGGCAGCTACAACAAAGAAAAAATACAATACAAAGTGATTCATTACAAAATTATATATAACAATACATAATACCATTCCATACATTATAAAATAGTACATTACAAAATCACCCATTACAGCAAACAGAGACAATATTTAAAATGGGGAGAATTGGTCAAATAGTAGCAGCAACTTAAACTACAAGGTTCTTGGCATTAACTTGTATTAAGTGGAGAGATTTTAACTGTACCAAAGTAAAGGTTCTCAATTCTAAAAGTTAAGATAAGGCAACAAATAAAAACAAAACCTGAATGGAGGTAAGCCAGGCTTTTAAAAATATAGAGGAAATTCCAGCCAATCAGGGCTTGTTGCTAGGTGATGAAAAGGGCAGATTTACGGGAAGATAAAGGGCAGTAGAAACCAGTTTAGCAGCTGGGAAGAGGTGGTACCATGAGTTGGAGCCACTCAATTAAAAATTCTTCCTCCCTTGATTTGCTTGTTCAAGCTTCCTATTAATTGCTGCTTATACTAACTCAATTGTTCCCCACACAAATTTGGGCAATCTTGCCAAGCAGCAGCTCACTTTTTTGTTGTTGTTAAAGAAGGGGTTGAGTCTCTTAATATTTGAGCAGTAAAATGGAAGAAAGGAACAATGAAATCTGAGGGAAGTAGAAGGAAAGTGCAGAAGAAAACAAAGCTTTCTGGGAGGATTTATGCCTTTTTTCAGGGACTTTGTTTGGTCAAGGTTGACTTCGCAGGAAGGAAACAGTGATGCCAAAACTCAAAGACACAAACATTCACAGAGGTGATCTGGATAAGATCGATCTTACTAGCAACAGAAAAAGGCTTAATCTGGATTGAATTATCTGCAAACTTCCCCAGTGATTAAATGCAGGTACAGCAAAGGCAGAGGGTCCAGAAACCTCAGGAATAATCAGTTGTAAATATCTCCTCAGACAGTTCCTGTACAAGAAGTCATGAACAGCTAATTAGTCACTCAGAAGCCAACTAATTGTACCCTGCAGTTCATGGTCAAGCTGTCCAGAGCTCAGGAGCAGTGAAATGGCTCAAAGCTTCAAAATGGAAAGGCCAAAACTGATCTCTTTCTTAGACCCAGTCTAATAAACGGGCCCACTCACACAGAAACATGCATGAATAGTTTTCTGATGTTGCTCTCAGGATGTGGGGTGATGGACAAAGAATTAACAAAGGATGTAGAATGGTGACACTTGGTGAGAGTGTATACTAAATGAATGGAACACCTACTCTTATACCCCAAAATGTACCCTTAGAGGTTTATGAGGGGGAAAGGGTGAACAAAAGATAGGAAAACATTCAGACTTTCCAGGACAAGTAAACAAGTTAAAGTGATTACATCAAGTATTCAGATTGGGTCCCTGCATTAGCATATTAACCTGGCATATTAATTAACCTAGGGCATGGATAGTGGTAGCTCAAGTACTGCCTTTCCATTATAAATTACTGGGATTAAGTACAGTCATCCCAGATGGCTCTAAATTACTCTCATATATCTTTTGGTTCTTCATTACTCATATGCTATTCATACATGTACCTTACTGTACTCCTGTTCAACCTATAGTACATCTATTGAGTTTTACACATACATGTTCGTAGATATTCATTCATATGCATTGTTATTTCTAGTATATTAGTTTTATAATAACATGGTCTTACATGTGAATTGCTTGTGCTCTTTGCTGTTGGGAGGAGCAGGGAACCGGAGTGGGGAAATGAAGAGGCCTCTGTGATGCCTTGAGGTTGTACCATCTACCTTTGGGCTCTGCTTGCTACTGACCTAAAAGTGCTCACCTATATTTTGAGTTGCGGGTATGATGATGGCACTACTCGTGTTATCTAGGAAATCCCATGTTTTCACCATGCACTTAAAGGTGCACAACAACACAGTGTAAATGTTTTGTAATATGCTCCAAAAGGATTATGTTGTGTTCAGTCTTGGCTGATGGGGTATGGGTGGAATTTGGGGTGATAGCGATGATAAAGCAGTGATTGACGGATCAAAATGAAATCTGCTGCAATCAAGATTAAGGCATAAATTGTGGCCTTACCTTGCCTTGCCTTGCCCTGTCTCCACCCCCACCATGAAGCTGCAGCTGACTGTGTTAAGAATTGATTTGCAGAAGCTGAAGCTGCAAAGTGACAGGTCACAAAGAAATGCAATAAAACACTGGGGACCTGACAACCCCATCTTGTAAATGCTATGCCTGAGAAAGAAAAACAGAAAGTTCATAGATTAGGGTTGTCTTATTTCACTGCAACATCCTGTCTGTTGCATTTGAACTAGCACTGCAAAACAGGGCGGATAATGGTGGGAAAGAACAAGATGTCACCATTAAAATGTCAAAACTGACATCCAAAATGGACTTCCCATCCTAAGCTCCCTTCTCTCTTCATTCTATAACTCTCTGGCATGGATATGCATATCATTACTTTTTCTGATTCAATCAGAGGTAAACAAACTAAGGGTGCCTCCAGACATAAATAAAAATGTGATGCTTACTTACTGTATATGAACTCCTCAGGGAGAACAGAATGCTCCTTGTTCTCGCAGTGCTTCAAAACAGAGAAGAGGGCTCTTTGGACCATGTGATCAACCCCTCTGTCTGGCACTTTGACACCTGCTCTGCATTCCCTATGAAGTATTCCTCTTGTCTGGATGCAGCCATATGTACATTTTTAAAGGGTTAAACATAACATGGGTAATAAGCAGAAATGATGGGGATACCTGCCTCTTTTGCTTATTGGCTCTGAATTGGCAGTACTCTATTGAATTGTGCAGTGACGTACAATGGTATAAAGTCCACAATGTCTAGGGCTCTTTTCATATTTACACCTATCCTGAATCAAGAAGGTACAGGTGCCTGTAAAATGAGACAGAGTAGCCCTACCTCTTCTAGCACAGTTCATCTACATTGTTCAAAGGTACACAACAGGGATGTTCATGAGTGGGGTTGTTTTGGCATTTGATTCATACTGAATCGAATGTTATAAAATCCATATTTGTACAAATAGATCTCCTTCAGATATGGTAGGATTCTGATAGAAATGTATTCTTACGGATTTGTATGAATATCTAATATGAATGCATACGTATCCAAAACGTATCCAACACAAATGTGTATGTATCCGATACAAACACATATGTATGTGTCTCAGGCAGGTGAGGGCAGTGAGGCAAACACACATTGTCATGCTCCTGGGGCTTCCTAGATATGGTAAATGCCATAGATGTGGATACTCCCCCAGTGGTGATAGAGAAGAAGAGATGTGGGGTTTTTCTGAAAGATTTTGAAGATGGGATTTTTCTGTCAGATCACAATCCACCGGATGGCATGCACCTAGGCCACCTATGGCTTCCCCTCCCAGGGAATGAGCAGTGTTGGGGTTGGGTTTTTTTTTACCCCCCCCCCCAATGATTTCCATAAGTCTCCACATTTACCTAACAAAGTGTGAGGTGCAGTGATGCTGATACTTCCTTCTTGTACCATCTTCTTTGCTCATTTTTGACTATGAGCTAGGGGCGTGCATGAATGCAGTTTTCGGATTTGATTTGATTAAAATCAAATATTTGAATTAACGAATGGAGAAAAAAATGAATGTATTCAAATCTGAATTGATTCAAATTCATATCTATTCGTACAAATATTGAAGATACGAATGTCGACAACAATCGTATCTGTCCATATGCATCTGTATGAACCCATATGCACCCATAAACATTTGTACACATCTGTATGCATTCCATTTTTATTCCTTATGCATCCCGCTTTTGTCCCGTACATATCCGTAATACATACATAACTGTACACATTCAAAACATTTGAATTCATTTGAATGTTAAAAAACGCGATTCGAATTTGAATGTCTGAATCTGAACAAATTCAATCACATTTTGAATGCTTTGAATATTCACATCCCTACTAAGAGCGGTCAAAGTGGAGAAAGTGGGAGCATGATGATATGTAACTTCCTCTTCATTGTTTTCCCTTCTCCCTTCAAGTTGCTCCATTATGAGTTGCATATAGACTTCAGAGGAAGATGAAAAGCCATGCGGCTCACATACACACTTCCTTAACCCTACTTTTGAAGTGAGACCTTGCATGAGATCAGGGTTGAGATGAATGCTAGCATTAATGAAATTTCAATCCACAGAATGCAACACAGAATGTTTTGTTTTTAAGTGTTTTCTGCATCAGTGAAA
This sequence comes from Aspidoscelis tigris stejnegeri, assembly GCA_023333525.1. Taxonomy (NCBI): domain Eukaryota; kingdom Metazoa; phylum Chordata; class Lepidosauria; order Squamata; family Teiidae; genus Aspidoscelis; species Aspidoscelis tigris. The sequence continues at coordinate 72,723,249 of JALMGA010000007.1, read as the reverse complement.
CCAAGTGGAGGTGATCTGTGTTTACTAGTCACATATTTTATTTGCACGGTACAAATGGTGGTACCGATTAGGTGGCTCCACATTATGATGGAATGAGCTGCTTTCCAGGTTGAGAAAGGTCAGTTAAAGAAATAGCCACCTAGGAAGACGCAGTCATGAAGAGAAAGTGAGTTTTTATAGGGACACATATGTACATGCACACACACCACAGTGCACACTCACACACAGAGAGGCAGACACTGCATGTGTACATGGATGAATGTGAGTGACAGACACACCCATCCAGTTTATTCTTCGGTGCTTTTAAAGAGTTTTCTTGCAAAGATAATGATGAGCTATTTTACTTATCCAGAGAGAGCTTTGAACCAAAGGCTCTTTTCCTTGAGTGTATAGTTAGAGCATTAAGGGCACGATGGGTAGAACAGCCAATCTGAGTAATGAGTCTCCACTGCTTGGAAAAGCGAGATTAATCTAAATCAAATACTTTCCACTATGGCAATTTTAACTAATTCCCTCATGAAAGTACAAGAGATATGTGAAACCCCTACAGTCAGCATAAACCTCCTGGTAGGGCTAGACAGGTAATACCTTTTAAGCTTGTTAATGTCTTATCCTGCTGGTTCTTACAAATGATACAAAGAATAGCTGAGTACTTTTCAACCTGTCATTACAGAGAAATGCAACTTTCAGCCTCGTGATGGAAGGAGCAATGTTGTGATTTATATATATATATATATCTCGAATGAATGTGTGTGTATATATATATATAATGATAACAAGGAGTTTGTTACTGCTGTCTGTGCTGATTTAATTAATGTCTACATTAGCACTTTCCTACTTTGCCCCAAGATATTTATACACCTCAGAAGACTGTAATAGGGTAAGCCATTGTGAAATAGCTACACATTTTTGTCAAGCCTTTTATAATGAAAATCAGTAGCCCTGAAGCCAAGAGAAAATCTTCGACAAAGCAAGAGATTGACATGCAGAGCAACTATTCAAGTACCTGCCAGGTGTTCTTCATAAATAACCCACCTGGTCCCTACCCTGCCTTGCAAGACTGAAAGCCACAAGCCGAGGGAGGCGTCAGTGATTGATTAGGAGTTAGAACCAGGCAAGGGCACGGATGCAATTTTTGACATGCAATTCAATTTGAATTGAATATTTGAATGTCCGATTTCATGCAAATATAGAAAAAAAATGAATGTATTAAAATATGAATATGACGATAGTTCGTATGTATAGGTATCACGTTTTTATCCTGTACACATCTGGTTTTCATCCGATATGTATCCGTATCCATACACATACACATACAAATGTCTGAATTATGTGAACGAATGATTCAAAATATTTGTATTTTTTCAAATACTAAAAAACAAATGTCTGGACATTCAGTTTGAATTTGAACGTCTGAATTCAGCTGAATTCGATCAAATAATGAATATTTTGAATATCCATGCACATACCTAGTTAGAACGCTGTTGTTTCAGGCCCTAGCTTGATTTAACCACTGGACCAACTTCCCCTTTTCTTCCTTAAGAGTATTGCTTCAGTGTATTTTATCCTTGCACTCCGCACTGAAGGTCAGAGGCTGGAGACAACATGAGAAGGATCTATCTATCTATCTATCTATCTATCTATCTATCTATCTATCTATCTATCTATCTATCTATCTATCTATCTATCTATCTATCTATCTATCTATCTATCTATCTATCTATCTATCTATCTATCAATCATCTGTGTTAACATTTATATATTCAACTTTTCATAATTAAAACAAACTCTCCCACTCTAAAATGGCAGAGGAAACATATAGATGGAACCTTCAAGGTCAGAGTGTTTTGCCTTTCTTCGCTTTGTTCCTCACTTTTTCCTATCCACTTCCTCCTGTCTTTATTGCAAACTGCTTTGAGATATTGTAATGGGAAGCATATATGCAGTGAAAATATTACTGCAAGTATATATGTTTCATGAACTTTAACAGATATATTATGAAGCATTTTCCAGTGAGAATTTTAGGCATATGAGGAACTGTACTTTAAAAAAAAATAAAAAGAGCTAAATAAGGATGTAAATGAATGTTTGTTTGTTTTTGCATTTGATTCATCAAAACCACTGTGAATCCACTTTGAATCTGTTCTCAATCCATGTTAAATGCACTCTGGATCTGGTGCAGATGTGACTGGCTACCCCTTTCATGAATGTTCTGAAGCTTCAAATGAATGTTCTGAAACATTTGTATTTCTACGATTCAGTTCATATACGAATATCTGAATTCATCCAAATTAGTCCATAGAATGAATGTTACAGATATTCATGGGCATCTCTGGGGCTAATACTGTTTTAATAGGATATGTATTTAATGTCTTGTTGTATATGTGTCTTTTATTCTAAGCCTCCCAGATATCTTTGGATATGGGGCAGGATATAAATATTTTAAAATTATTTATACAAATGTGTATGAATTTTGACATCCCTGTCCCCTCCAGCCATGCCCCTTTACCCCCAAATGTGGTTGCATCTGCATCCTCCATGTCCTCCACCACCATTGCTCTCCACCACCAAAGTAGGCCTTCTGGAGCAGTGTACACACCTCCCCATTTAGAAATTTGCATCAAATCAAATGGGGGAAATTCATTCAAAAATTTCTTTGAATTTTTATCCCACCCCATACCCAAAGGTCTCACATTGAGTTACAACATTAAAAACCAGTGAAAATATAAAATAAACATCTTAAAACCATAACAATGCCTGGATGTGGGGAAGAAAAGCCATTTTCCTATTTAGCTCAAGACCAAAGCAAAGAGGTGCATCTTCACAGCCTCCTTGAATGCATAAAGTGAAGTTGCCTGACACACCTCAGGAGGGAGACCATTCCACAGTTTGGAAGCCACCACTGAAAAGGCCCTATCCCAGGTGCCTAGCCCTTTTGCTGCTGATGGTGGTGGTACAATCTTAGGGCACAGGCAGGTTGACATGGAAGAAGGCATTCCTTGACATACTTGAGGCCCAAGTCATTTATAACTTAAGGTTAGCACCTTGAATAAGGCTTGCTAACAAATTGGCAGCCAGGGCAGCTCTTTTAAGACCGATGTGATGTGCATCCAGTGAGCTGTTCCAGTCACCAATCTAGCAGCTGTGTTCTGCATGAGCTTCAGCTTCTGAGCTATCTTCAGGGGCAGCCCCATGTACAGTACATTACAATAGTCAAGTCTGGAAGTTATCAGGGCATGGATAACTGTGGCCAAATTATCTCTGTCCAAAAGTGGCCTTAGCTGTTGAACTAGGCATACTTGGAAATAGGCAGTCTTGGCCATGGGCTTCACCTGAGCTTCAAATGTTAGTGCAGAGTCCAAGAGCACCCCTAAATTTTGCACCTGTCCCTTCCATGGCATTACAATCCTGTCAAGGACACAAAGCTTCCCAACTTCATGGACACAAGAACCAGTGACACACAGCACCTCCAACTTGTCTGGATTTAACTTCAATCTATTGGCCCTCATCCAGCCCATTGCTGCCTCCAAACACCTGTCAACCACTTCACCACCTCTCCTGATGCCGATGGCATGGAGAGATAGAGCTGGGTGTCATCTGCATATTGATAACACCTCACCTCAAATCTCCTGATTACCTCTCCCTGCAGCTTAATATAGATAGTAAAGAGCATGGGTGATAAGATAGACCCCTGGGGTACCCCAGAAGTAAGTCTCCAGGGTGTTGAACAAGAATCCCTCATAACCACTGCCTGGAGTCAGCCTTGGAGATCAGAGAAACTGGCCAACGTTTCCTATGGAGAATACTGAAAAAATGATAACGTTGGAAGGTTACCCATATGACCCTGGAAGTCACTCTGTCCTTTAGATTGCATCTGTTATGCTTCTCTAAAATTGTCCTGAAGGTGATTTGTTCTAACATATGAGGAAGCCTTAGTGAAGTCAATGGAGTTTACTTCAAAGCAGAGCACTGTTAATAATTATAGGTAGAATCACTGTAACCAACAAGAACAAGAACAACCCATCTGTATAGGAACTAATTCTGGCATGCTTTTCTGAGCTTGCAGAGACTAGTTACATCATGACTTTTACCATCTTCCTTTCAGAATAATTTCTTGAGTTGCTTGTGTTGTGTCCTGATGGCTGAGCCATCTGTGTCAGAGGAAAGGCTCAAGAATGAAACTTCTGATTTTTATTAGCAAATCTAAGGGCCTTTCCACCGTTTTCCGGTGAAATGCTTTTAAAAAGAATCTGCCCCAAACAGGGGCCCTGCACATCTGCACATGTGTGGGGTGGTGGTGGCGGCGGCAGGGCAAGATTGGAGAGGGTGCTGGTGCATCTGCACCAGGACCCATCCCAATCCGGCCTCCAGAGTCCCTGCCCAGCTGTCAAACAAGGAGAGCGCATGTTCCCCTGTTTGACAGTTGGGGCTGCCCATTGGCCTTCACCATTGGCTCCTTCGGAGCTGCCATGGCGAGGCTGGCAGTTGGGTTCCCTGGCTTCCTCCTTGCAAGAGAAGGGATGATGGTGCCTTCTCTTGCCAGGGGAAGCTGCAGCCATCACCACCACCACCCTGCCCATGGCCACGTGCTCCTGATCCAGTGATAGCGGCTGGCCAATGGTGGCCACGGTGCACACACGTGCAGTGGAAGCCGGGTCCCCACTTCCAGAAGCTGTCACACCATGTCCAGGTAAGCACCAGATCGGGAGCGTGCAGCCACGGGCGGGGTGGGGTGGGGGTTAGGCTTTTGCTTCCCCTCACAAGAGAAGGAACGATCACCCCTTCTCTTGTGAGGGGGAACCCGGCGAAGCCGGCTGCCGACCTCTCCACGGTGGAGGTCAGTGGGCATGCCCACCTGTCTTTTCCCCTGCCGCTTTGGAAGTGTTTTCTTCTGAAACAGTTTAAGGGGAAAAGCCAGATGTAAGACCTAATTTTTCAGGTCTTACATCTGGGTTGGATTTCGGCGGCAAAACCAGTTTAAGATACCAGTTTTGCGCGCCAATGTGTGAATGTGGCATCCTCAAAGGGGCTCCAATCTGGCCTCCAATCTGGAAGCCATGTCCAAATCCCTCCCCAAACAGGCTCTAAATGCATTTTTAGAGCCTGTGTGGAAAGGCCTTGAGTGTAAACTTTAACTCCTGGATGCACACAATTAGATCGCTGGCCCATGCTAGTGTGGCTGACCCTAAAGCTATTAGATCCTGTTCCCTGTGGGTCTTTTTGTTTTCATAGCCAGGGGAAACCAATTGAATATAACTACCTGGACCAAATTAAAACAAAACTATGACTGAATTTTCAAAACATTGTCATTGCCTAGTCATAGTAGCAATGCAACAACAACTCTCAGGTCTGAGGACCTGTCTGCACTCACTTCTCTGTGGTCCAAACCAATGGGTCCAGACCAGCCAGGCCTGATGGTTCAGACCATAGAAAGGGATGGTGTGGAGCAGTCATGTCTGCATGACAGTACTTGTCCAGACCAGCCCCCACAGTTTGCACAAACTTTGGGTCTGACCTCCAAAGGTCCCCAAAGGCTAGAAATGAGTGTTCCTAATTTCAGAGTCATATGGATCTCCCAGGAGACCTGACCACAGAGGTTTACCTTCTGCACACCTCTGTGTTATGGACCAGGGACCAATAGTTTGCTGGTAGACCTTGATATTGGCATCTACTGATAATCCCAATCAGGGCCTCCCTGATCAGGATTATGACCCATCCAATGCTGACAGTGTGTATCCGTGGTATTTAGGGCATCACAGATCTGCACTAATGTGTGGGCCAATGAGCCCCAGAAGTGGACTTTGCAGCCCCTTACAGTAGGACTGACCTAAGGTACATGCAGAAAGGACCTGAATTCCTGCAGAGCCAATTATCAAGGTGGTACAGTGATTGAACAGTGCACTTTCATCTGCTTGGTCCATGGCAAGACTGCAGCAACTTTCTAAGAAGTCTGTTTTGCTGGACTAGGCTCTGCTGAAACAGCAAAGAGTGGGAAATACTGTATTGCATGAATTGGTTTGTTGCTGTTCAATAAATAGTTATTGTCCATCTAAAGTCCTATTCACACTAGCAAAGTTGCTTCCAACAGGTCCAATGAAACATGTTTTGCCTCTTTCAATATTGTTGAAGTGTCATCCATAATTCTATTTGTGTAAGTGCACATTGAAAAAGATATGATGTAGTATCTTGTGTGTAGCGTTGGTTGAGAGATGAAATATTTGACATGTGTTCAAAGAGCTGTCAGAATAGAACTCTCCAGTTATACATCTGTGGTGGGAAAAATATAATTAGATTAGAGGTATGTGGAAATGTTATTTTTCATATGTTTGCATTTGTGAGAGACGCTTGTTTTCCAAACCAAATAAGTACAGATTCCCCGATGACGATAATAATAATACAGTATTTCTCTGTGTTAAAAGAAAAGGTATTATTAAGAACCTAGCAATTTATCATACTAAAAGCTCAACTACTAGATAGAGTAGCCATATTTTACAGCAAAAATAAGTGTTGAGACAGAATAAATTAAAGAGGACCATGCTTTTAGAGACATTGATCAGACTGCATATAATTAGCAACATGAAATAGTTTCATTTCTTTCTTTTTTAATGTCCAAATGAAAGATCTAGTTATGTATTTGTCTATAAGTATAAAGCAGTAGTCACCAGTGTGATTCTTATGGTGCAATGGAACTCCTGCAGGCTTTCTTGCTTCCCAGAAATTTCCTGAAACCACACACTTGTAGACTAAGAATAATGATGCAATTTCTCATACTCTCATAATTTCAAATGTGCCCAAAGGATGGATATTCCTGGTATGAACAACAGACAGACCACACATTCTCTTGTTTGCCCCAACAACTCCTTTCCTGTACCACATGGTAAAGTCTGAAAGGAGATTCTTCATATGTTTGGATGAATGCACAAAGGACCCCCTTTATGTAACCACATGTTTTTTAAACATATGGGTAAGGTTCATATGGGAATGATTTACACGATCATTTCTGGTTGTCGAGTTAGGAAGTAAACCTGAATGTGATTTCACCTTTTTCTTCTCACAGCCAATATAAAGTCAATGGTTTGATAGATCCCAAATTACCTTCTGCCAAATCCACAGACTTTCATATTTATACAACGGCGATTTCTTACTTCTTCCTTCATCTTGTTTTTTTTTTTCAGTACCTCCTTCTGTTCTTGGCAAAACAGGTTTCTTACTAGAATAGGGCAGAGGCCCAGCAGCCAAAATATAGGAAGTGATTTCATGAGCTATCCTTGAGTGCAAAGTGTTCAAATAACATTTTATTTTTTTTAGATTTGTGTTTACAATATGAATCACAGATACTGAACTTTTGAGATCCGTCTTCCATTATACTGTGAAAATTGCATGAATGATACTTGGTTAAATTTCTTCCATATCCATTCCTACTTTTAAAAAAACAAACAATATTTTAAAATTCTGTCTAAACATTTCAGTATCTCTCTATATAACACATATATTTAATTTTAATAGGAAAAAGTATACTGTACTATTTTCTGGTATTTATACCATGGAAGTTGAATCGCAAAATCCAGAAATGTGCAATTCGATGTCAAAAATTCAGAAGTTCTAGAACAGATGAAGGAAACTTTCAAGTTCCTCTAGACTGAGCTCCTGCAGAAAAAAAAAGCAGTCCAGTCACAATTCTAGGCCATCCTTACAGCAGGAAGTACTTTCTCGAGCTTATTGGTTTATTTTATAAATAAGAGTTCACCTCTATTGGAAGGACTCCCAGACATTTTGCAAGAATAGCTGCTTGGATTTTGGTAACTTTAACAATTCACATCTAAAGCTGCCTCAGCACACATTTAAAAATGTAGTTTTCAGTGGGGAGACTTTGGGGGGGGGGTTCCACTAGCACTAAGTACCCATTAAGTACCCATTAGGGATCCATTAGGCTCAGAGCAGGAAGACCCCATTTTCCACTGCAGACCCCATTAGAATCCGATTTGTCCACAGCTGTACTAGGGAAATCCAGGTTAAATGGATCCTTCAGGACATATAATTCGGATTTCCTGCGAACCCCATTAAAGGGGTCTACAATCCAGTCTTCAGGCATCAAATCCAGATTAGATGCATTGCCCCCCAAAATGTGGTGTGACGGACATCTCCCACTTGGGTACAGACGGATGGTCCACATGGGAGTTCTGGTGTTCCCACTGTGAGCTTGCCTAGTACCCATTGCTATTGGGTGCTACACCGCCTGTGGAGACGCATCAGATACTTCCTTAGATCTGGATCTTCTAAATCCAGATTAGCTGAAGGACCCATTTCTTAATCCGGATCATCTTAGATCTGGATTAAGGAAGGTAAGTGGAAATAAAACCCCTTCAATACCCTCATATAGACTAGGGGAACTTTTGTTTTACCTTCTTTTCTGAAAGTATGATTCCTTTTTTATGGCACCTTTCTGCAAAAGACAGGGAGCTGTCTTTTGCCAAAGTGCCCTCAACATATGAATTCGATATGAAATGTTGCAGGTACAGCTAATCACCAGAGTGGTCTAGAAATCTTGTGCCAGACAGAATTCATTTTGGAAATTCAAATCCCATTTTTAAAGTACTAACTGGTAAAGTTTCCTTGTAGCTCATTCCCCCTCCCTTCTGCCTACAATCTGCATGAATCAATCAAACAGTATAATGAATGCAGGAAAAGCCTGGCTTCCTTTAAAATGGTCATTATAATCACAGTGCAAAAAGATATCAAAATGTGTCATTTCTCATTTGGCAATCTTGGCCATTTTACTGCTTAGCAAAAATCCAATGTTAAAAACATATCTGCGGATGTCAGGAATGCTGCTCAACACTGATTCAGTTTGAATGGAAGGTGATGTCACCTGTTTGCTTGGTTTTATCTCCCATGCTCTTCCTCATTCTTCCTATCATTGCCACCCATCAAGAGAGCAATTATCATTGCCCCAGGGGGTTCCTGATCTGAATTATTGTGCTGGAATATTATTATTGTTATTACTGGAAATGTTTTGGCGGGGCACCAAAGCTCTCTGCTGAAATAGCTTCTCAAGTGACTTTGAGCCTAGGAATTTTTGTTCTTAGACCTTTGGAGCCCTTGGAAGCAGCTTAGAGGTGCCCTTATTCTGTGTACAATAAATCTGTATTAAAGGTCTCTTAATCTGGACCTGCTTCCATGTTGTGCAGATGAAGCTGAACTAATGGGAGCAGGGCCTCCTTGATTAACACGGGGATCAGAGGGCCCAGGATCCAGACCAGAGGCCCAGTAATCTGGATCTTTTTGTTGTATAGCCAACTCTATGAGGAGAGGTAGGTGTCAGAAAATGCTGCCCTGTCCTTTAGCAATACGTCACAATTTCTTAGTTCAGGAAAAGGATACAAATTTGGAAAATTGTGGTTTTGTTAAATGCACAGTGAATTCTTGACTTAAGGTCATCTTTATCTCATTTTATTATTTTATGCCAACCTTTCTGTTTGCTTACTTTAACAAATACAGTAGTGCTACATAGCATCACTTCAGCCAAGTGGCTTTGCCGCTCTCAGTTTCTAGCCTCATCCAGAAGTGCTGTCCAATATTGACTGTCTGTCTCTACTTCCTCTGTTACTCATTCCCACATGTTCTTGATCGTCTTGGACATAATATTGTCATTGGCAGTGGGAGCAAAATATACTCTCCTTCTCCAAAGTTTATTTAAGTGTCGTGCTGAAAACATTTGAAGCATTTTTAAAGTATCCTCTGTTAACTAAAGAATGAGGAAATCAAACTCAAATATTTTTAAAGTGAAGAAAAAAAAATGAATAATCTGGGAGTCCTTCCAATAGAGGTGAACTCATTCCGGGCACAATTCAGACTGGGTGTTTTAACTCATAAGGCACTAAATGGCTTAGGACCAGGATACCTGCATGGTCATCTTGTCCTTTATGAGCCCGGCAGGCTGATGAGATCAGCCTCCAAGCCCCTTCTCTTTGCTCCACCTCTTTCCCAGATTTGTTTGGCAGGAACAAGACTGAGGACCATTTCAGGGGCTGATCCTGAGCTGTGGAACTCCCTCCCCATGGAGGCAAGGGGGGGCAGTTCCACTAGCGGGAAGCACCCATTTAGAACCCAAATTAGGCACCAGATCGGTACCTGATTGGTGCCAATCAGTAAGACCCTGTTCCTGTCAAGAGATAGAGGAGAAAATGTGTAGATGTGAATAAGGAAAACAAAATCCACACAGGAAGTACAGTAGATAGTCTAGTTAACTTAGTTAGCTTAGTATCTAGTAATAAGACTCTTTCAAGGTGAAGATAGGTGAGGTGTGCAAAACATCACCAGACTGAGACAGCATCATAGCTATTGCAACAGCTTGCGTAAGACAGAGGCAAATGACTCAAGATCAGGAGTTTGGGTGTCATTTGAGTCATTGTGACCTTGCTAGTAAAACTATATAAGTAGGTGTGTAGCCAATGTATTGTTTACAATCCGACGGAGCGCTGGAGAGAGCGGGGGAGACTTTGTATATTGATGGAAGCAATAAATCCTTTTCGGTGACTGACTGTGGCGTGGATTCTTTCTAAACTACGACAGAAGTCTGATGGTGCTGAAAGAACAGCTCCCGAAGCCAGGACGAAGGGGGAGCAGTGGGCCAAGAAAGACAAGCAGGAGAGAGAAACAACACAGAGTTGCTGATTTATCTACTGACAAGGGTTATGGGCCCAGAGCGTTAACCCTGCGTGTGCTGGACAGTTCAACTGACTGTGAGTGCCGAAAGGCTAAGTGAAAAGAGAATCGGACGGCTGTCTGATTATCTAGTGTTGTGTGTCTGTTTTTTGTCACGTTTGACAGAAGAAGGAGAGAGGAAACTGCACTGCCTGAGAGATGGAAGCTGCACGTTTTCCAAAACTGGATGAGACGAACTTTTCCGCTTGGGCTGTTTACGCGGAAGCGCTGCTCACAAGGGAAAGGCTCTGGGATGTCGTTGACGCAGGCCTGGCAGCCGGTACGGTTGCAGAGGATCAGAGGGCAAGGGCAACCATTTTGCTCACGATCACGCCGCCGCAAATCAACCACATCCGCGGAAAGGTAACTTCGAAGGAAGTCTGGGATACGTTGAAAGGGATCCACCAATCTCAAACAGCACTGTCAAGAATGATTTGGTGTAGGAGGCTGTATGCTTGCAAGATGCAGAAGGCGCAAGCTCCTGAGAAGCACCTGGAAATCATGGCAGACTTGTTCCAGCAAGTTGCAACCAGAGGGATCGAAATCAGTCCAACCCAGAGAGCATTTATCCTGTTAGGAAGTTTGACTGAGGAGTTTGAAAATATCCTGTGGAGTCTGCAGTGTGTTGACCAGAGGCAGCTAACTCCAGAGATGGTGGCATCACGAGTCTTGGAGGAATGCCAGCGTAGGGACTACGAGGCGAAACTCCAGAGACAGGAAAAAGGAGTGAGTCAAACCCAGTCAATCGAGGCTTTCAATGATGTTGAGCCTGAAAAAGCATTTATGTCCGGAAGGAGAAAATGCTTCCACTGTGGTGGAAAGGATCATGTCATTAAGGACTGTAAAAAGTTGGCTGAGGATAGAGCCCGGAAACAATCCAGGTTTGCTGCAAGCAAGAAAGGGGTTGTGAAAGCCGTGAAAAGCTGTGAGTCTGTAGCCTGTGTGGCTGCAAGCCCTAGCTGGGTGTTGGACTCGGGGGCAAGTTCTCACATGGTCAATTGTGAAAAGCTCCTGAAAAGTAAAATGCCTTCGAACGTACATTCAGTCATGTTGGCGAATGGCGAATCGAAACAGGTATGGGCAATGGGGACGGTACGAATGCCATATTTTGAAAAGGATTTTTCAAATGTATTGTGTGTTCCTGAATTGCAAGACTGTTTAATCAGTGTTTCTGAATTAACAAACAGTAATTATACTTTGTGTTTCAAGGGGAATGATTGTACTATTAGCATAAATGATGAGATTTGTGCTAGGGCAGTCAAGCGAAACAAAGTGTATGTGATGACTGGCAGGGCAGAATGCGCGTTAGCTGTTAATGTGCCTAGGCACTTGAACTGCGCCCATTATTGCCAAGAAGCCAGAGGGCATGTGGACTTCACAAGTGTGGAAAAACTAGGGGAAGTGTGTCCAAAATTTCAGATGGAAATTTGTTCAAATGGTTGGGATGATTCAGTTTGTAGCGAGGAGAAGCCTGAAGCCCCTCCTGTAGCCAAAGTTAACGAATGCACGACAGAAAGATTGTTTCGGACTGTGCAGGCAAATTTGGCTGACCCTGTAACCAAGCCTGTGGGCAGAAATCAGCACTTCATGGGCATTGAAAATTGTCCTACACAGTATTCGTATGTGATCCCTATGACAGGGAAAAGTGAAGTAGCTGAACACTTTAGAGACTGGGTAAACATGGGTGAAAAGCATGAAGGAGTCTTAAAGCAAATGTGGGGGGAGGCAATGTTGACTAATAATCATGTTGCTAACCATGCTTGGAATTCTTTTGTAAAGGAAATGCTTTATCATATGCTGTATGGTAGACCAACAAACCTTGAATGTATAAGAGGTTGTGGGCAATATGCAAATGTATATGATGTATATGTACCTGCAAATTTCTGGAAAAGGTTAATGTTTGTGGAGTATTCTGGAAACAGCTATAGATTTTGTTCAAGTCATGGAGAAATCTTACTGTCCAGGAGTGCCAACTTTGAGAGATATCCCAGCTGGGAAAGGTTCCATGTTAACAAGGAGGTTTTTCCCAAGCTAGGGCAGAGTGCCACAGATGCTGGAAATGGAGGGGCACTAAAGCAAGAAGGTTCTACAGATAGTGAGACTAACACTTCTGCAAATGAACAAACACAAACACAGCCTAGGTCAGATAGTGGGAATGGCAAAGGAAGGATACAGATGATCCTACCAAGGAGAACTCAGAGAGTTAGAAAGCCCCCAGATTGGTTTGTGGGACAAACTGCAAACACTTGCATAGTGATAGCAGGAGGCAAGTGGGTATTCAAGAGGCAGGAAATGCCAGATGAAACCCAGAAACACAGAGATGGAGACAGCAGAGAGGTGAATGATCCTGAGATGCCTGGAGAGGACCAAGGAGGGAGAGTTGGTAATCCAGAGCAGTGGACAAGAACTGGAGTACTGTGTGGCATAGGTTGAAAGAGATAAAGTACAGATAGCTTAAAGATACACTTCACATCTAAACATTTTTGGAGGGGATTGTCAAGAGATAGAGGAGAAAATGTGTAGATGTGAATAAGGAAAACAAAATCCACACAGGAAGTACAGTAGATAGTCTAGTTAACTTAGTTAGCTTAGTATCTAGTAATAAGACTCTTTCAAGGTGAAGATAGGTGAGGTGTGCAAAACATCACCAGACTGAGACAGCATCATAGCTATTGCAACAGCTTGCGTAAGACAGAGGCAAATGACTCAAGATCAGGAGTTTGGGTGTCATTTGAGTCATTGTGACCTTGCTAGTAAAACTATATAAGTAGGTGTGTAGCCAATGTATTGTTTACAATCCGACGGAGCGCTGGAGAGAGCGGGGGAGACTTTGTATATTGATGGAAGCAATAAATCCTTTTCGGTGACTGACTGTGGCGTGGATTCTTTCTAAACTACGACAGAAGTCTGATGGTGCTGAAAGAACAGCTCCCGAAGCCAGGACGAAGGGGGAGCAGTGGGCCAAGAAAGACAAGCAGGAGAGAGAAACAACACAGAGTTGCTGATTTATCTACTGACAGTTCCCACACGAGACCCCATTAGGACCCCATCCATTTACACCAGTATAAGGGAAGTCCAGATTGAATGGGGTTCTCAGGCCCTTAAAACCGGACTTCCTGTGGACTCCTTTAAAAGTGTCTTCAGTCTGGTCTTCAGCCTTGAAGACCTTATATGAAACTTTACCTCTCTACCACATCCACTTCAATGGAAGTGGGCCTTGAGTGATGTCCACACTGGCCAATCACACAGCACCACAAGCAAGTCTTCTGCTTAGGGCAGAATGGATTCACACTGTGACCCTGTCTAGCACCCATTGGCCATTGACCGGATTCATTGAGGACCCCATTTCAAAGATCTGGATCTTCTACGATCCGGATTAAGAATGATAAGTGGAGAAACACCTTAGGATGGCCCCATCTCTTCCTGCCTTCTGTAAGCAGGTAAAAACATTTCTATTCCGGAAGGCCTTTAATAATATGGTTCTTTTAAATCTACTGTACTCATTTTTTAAGGCGGCCAAGAGAAGTTCTGTGAGTCTCTTTTCATTTTGTTCATCATTAGTGTGATGGTCTGCATTCTGAAACCTTCCCAAATGGTCTTACATTTTAAAAAACACCATTGTATCCTTCACTGTGGGCAGGATCAGTCTAAGGGAGGTCCTGAATGGAGGCCCCTTGCTACCAGTGTGTGGAAGGGAGGCTCCTAGCACACTTGGGGTGTTTTTCTACTGTCACTAGAAGTACCCATTAAGTACCCATTAATGGGTACAAAAATGCCATTACGTACCCATTAATGGGTACTTAATGGGTGCTTTTAGTGACAGTGGAAAAACACCCTTGATGGTCCAGCATGCTAGCCAGTGTGGAACTCTCCTGTGTTTTCTAGTAAGCTGAAAAAGCCAGGGAGCATATTAACAGCATAGCTGAGAGTTAGCTGTTGTTAATGTCTTTTGTTATATGATTAAAATGTTTATATATATATATCTCTCCAAGAAATTGGTTTTAACTACTGCTTTAAAAAGTGAAAGATCCTCCATTAATTCATTATCAGGATACAGGGAAGACCTATTTTCAACTTCTTTACAAGTTGCATCCCCCTCTTTTATATCCTGCAGTTCAGATAAAGTTTTGAGAAGATATCTTGAAGTGGCTTATCTCTTGATTAAGTGTGGGCAAAAGCTGCAAAGCTGTAAGAAAACAAACAGCTGTCCCCTTTATAATGTGGCTTTTACACAATTAAGTAGAATGTGACTTCCTTTACATAACACTACATATGTCCTTGTGCACAAATGGTAGTGTTTTTCCTCCCTTTCCCAAAATACTAGAAAATGGATTCACCCGATGAAATTAAAATCTGGATAAATCAGCCTAGACAAAAGGATTTTTTCCCCCTGCACAATGCATAGACAGGAATTCACTAACACATGATATGATGTTGGCTACCAACTTAACTGGTTTTAAAAAGGATGCATTCATGGAAGTCAAGGGCAATCAGTGGCTACTAGTCCTGATATCAGCCATGGTCCAGAACACAAGAAACATGTACATGGTATGCATCTCATGTTTGAAATGAATGAAGAAGCATTTTGCTGGTGTGCCAAACTGAACCACCAAAATATGTCCTCCAGAGACTCCAAAGCTAGGAACATTCAGAGCATCCACACTAAATGGGCCACAGGTCTGAGTCAGTGAAGTTCTTCAAGTTCTTATTTAAGTATTTAATGCAGTTCTGGAAACATTTGATAGTGTCATTTGATATTGAGACATTGTTGGTCTGAGCCTTCTCTCAAAAATATAGTTCACACTAGTAGACTTTGGACCTTTCTGCACTTACCTTATCTGAGCTGATCCAGAACATACAGCTCCCCCCACACACACACCCATAAAGCTCACATGAACTTCAAAACCAACACCCCCCCCAAAAAAAAAACTCTGGATAGCTAGGAATGAAGGTTCTTGGCCTCTGAAACCTTGACCCATGACATACTTTTGAAGCTGTGATACCAAAATGAGTTTCCCATTGCCATGGTATCCTGGTAGACCTTGTTATCAAGGCCTATGTGTATTCCAGCCCCAGAAGCAGTTCAGGGGGTCACTTTGCGTCTCTCTAGGCCACATGAGCTTTCAGACAAAAGAGAACCATAAGAAGAATATAACACCGACCAATCTAGATCTAAGGCCCTTTGTTGTTCCTCTCCGGTTCCATAGGCTTCTACTCTGCACTGCAAAGGAGAGTTTCTACTTAGATGGCAGATGGAATCTTACATCAGTAGACTTGGCCTCCATGATCTCCTAATGCCCAGTTGCTAAAGATAACATGTCATGTTTGCATTACATTGCGACTTGTGGAACCCAAATTGTGGTTTTATTTAGGGGCTGACTGTATGTATGCAAGGGAAGGATGCAGATACCTTATAACCTAGCAAAACTTTAAAGGAATTCTAATACACCCTGTTGCAGTAGAGAATAAGTCAATTTTACAGGAAAGGATTTTGGCAAAACAGTAATTCATCTTCATTATCTTTTCTTTTCAGACGATATAGCTGAGGCTGTCTTTCTAAACTTATGTATCTAGAAAATAAATGGGGCTTACTTTCAGTTATATATAGTTTAAACTGGAGTGTACTGTACTCTACCTTTCTTCTCCTATACCACACAGAGATCTGGTATTTCTCCACATAGTTTCATCTCTTAGTTCTAGTTTTCTTGACAGGAATATAGATATTTCATAAAACATTGCCTCATGCCAACCTGGTTCCCCTATTTTTATTTTTCAGGTTCTCTGTCATACAAAGACAAAATCAGCTTCTGGGTTTCCCTCAGCAATCTGAGTAGCATGCTGTCAATAAGAAGCGCTCTGTGCTTGTAATAGTCTTCAAAGCGACTGTATGCTGTTCACACACCAGACCAGACGCTATCTCTGTCCCCAGAAGTGAATGAAGTGTATGAAGAAACAGGGCTGGCCATACTGCTTTGAAAGGTGAGTTTCATGAATGTTGCCGTTGTGATGGAGTGCTGTAAGAGGTTGGGTGCTTACTGCCTCTTTACCTTTATACCTCTCTAATGTTCACTTACAATATGATGCGGTTGCGGGTTGATGCCATTGCTTTCTGCCAGTGCACCAACACCACACTCTGTCAATGCACCAAATGAGCCCTGAAGGAACAGAGTTGCATAGATCCAGTACCCTTGAGGTTCAGGGCCTTTCTGTACTTGATTCAGTGCCAGGGATGTGCAAGAATATTCAAAAGATTTGTTATTCAATCGAATTCAACCAAATTTGAAGATTTGGATTATAATCAAATGTCCAGACACTTGTTTTTTAATATTCAAATGAATACAAATATTTTGAATCATTTGTATGAATAATTCGGACATTCATATGTGTAGAGATACATTAGAGATGTGCATGAATGTTCTAAACATTCAAAATTCAATCTAATTCTATTGAATGTGGACATCCAAATTCAAATAGAATGTCTTCACATTTGAATTTAAATATTCAAATGAATTTCAAACATTTATTCGAATGATCCGAGTCATTTGAATGTACATAAACGTATTATAAGCGCAAATGCGTACAGATATGTATGATATTCGTACAGATTACGTACGTGTATGTATGAATATCATATGTATCTGTATGCATTTGCACTTATAATATGGAATGGAAACAGGATAAAACGGGATGTGTGCGAAATGCGTACAGATGCGTATAACACATACAAATGTTGTTGACATTCTTATCTTCAAATTCAAATCTAACATTCGAATGAATAAATTTGAATTTGAATGCAAAAAAAATTGTGCATATCCATACATTACATACATATCTGTATGCATCTTATTCATATCTGTACACATTTGTACGGATATGTACGGGATGAAAATAGGATGTGTATGGAACAGGATGTGTACTGATGCATATGGACACATATAAATGTTGTTGACCTTCATATCATCAGATACATATAGAATATTTGTATGAATAGATAAGAATATATTTGAATCAGTTGGTTTGAATTTTAATAAATTCATTTTTTCTCTATTTGTACAAATTTGGACATTCAAATATTTGATTCCAGTTGACTGTCAAAAATTGCATTTGGGCCCACCCCTATTCAGTACTCAAGGTGACTGGAGGCATAGGTGTGAAGATCTCAACGAACAGCTAAGAGACACGTTTATTTCTACTCATCTACTATCCTCCTTGGGAAAAGCCATGTATTTCAGGTAGAGCCAACAGATTGTTTCAATCATCTCATGAAATTACAAAAGTCAAACATGCTAAAACATTTGCCTAGGGTAAAGTTAGTCATTCCTGATTACCTGACTAAAGAAACCTGAATATGTATTCTCCTGGAATAGGTTTATTGGTCCAAACCAATTGCCTATTGGTAGGATTTCTTCTAAAATCAGGGAGAAGAAAAAAAGGAGGATAAGAAGAAGGAAAAATAAGTTCACCGATATTTCTTATGGCTAATGGAAAAGGCTTGAAATCAATAATCCTTCTTTTGGTGATGAAATTTTTAGACAGCTTAAGCAGACAAATGGGCCATAATGTCACTTAGTAGCATTAATGTATTCAAGAGCTTACTCTCACTTGAAGAGAGTCTCAGTAAAAACTATTCTTCAGTGACCACAAATTTAAATAATCTTCATCATTCTGATTTAAGAATATCATGAACTGTCTAACACTGAGTCTGAACAATGTATTTATATTTAAGTACTATCTGTGGTAACAGAAATACAAAGTGTACCGTAGTTTCTCCTGATATTTAGTCTGTTGGCTCATGTAAGCCAAATAGAAAACAGTTCTCCATCTTTGGTCAACAGCCTCTTGTGGGATTAAAGAGCAAAATGACACCTGTTGATTTGACTCTGCCTGTTGAATTCACTGACAGTCTGGGGGCCCCAATTGTCCCTACATTGAAGAGGGGTAACTTTTCATTCCTATGCAGAGCTTTTCCTGAGTGGAAAATCATGACTGCAGGGGGGAAGTGGCAAATCATCAAATTTGGTGCATAGGTGATAGAGGGTTATCAGAAGATAATGGAGGACTTTCAGAACTGATGTGTAGTGATGTGCTACCTGCCCACAGATTCTGTCTGCACCCACACACATTTACCAAAAAAAGAGCAGCTAAAAAGTGGTGTAGAAGTGGCAGCAAGAGGATGCTACTGTTCTTATCCTACCTTTAATCCACATTAAAGATCTGTGAAAAATGTGTAAATTCTACCTCGGCTGCTTTCAGGCCATAAGCATTTGAACTGAGTTGGTGTATAAATGAGTTACATCCAAATGTCTAAGGTCAGGGTGTGTCCAGACTTAAGAAAGCTCAGCGTTGGGATGTGCACCTGAGGCATGGGTGTCACACCTTACACCCGATCCTGTGTAGCAGCAGAGCATTATGCTGCTGCTACTTCGAATTTACCTTACTGAGGAACAATCAAGACTCAGCCACAGCTGAGCCTTCAGCTCATCTCTCTTTCGCTGCCCCTTTTCATGTGACACACATGCCACAGAAGTCTTTCAGCCACCGAAGAGAAAGCTGTGGACCTTGGCTGGGAGTAGGATTAAAGAGTCGTCACATCGCAGCGGGTAAACTATGTATTTTTTCATATCTGTGGATTTAATCTGCTAATCTGGAAGCTGCCTCACTTGCTAGTCTTGAAGTGAGCACAAGCGTGGGATTGAAGTGACAGGATAACCATCTCTACCTGTATTACATGCACATGTCAGATTTCATCATGTTGTGAAGCCTGTTGACATCATCTGCAACTTTTCACACACTGCCCAGTAACTTCTAGTCTATCATCCTCTGTCCTGCCAGTCCAGGTTCCTCCTCGGAGGATGAGGGTGCATTTTCAATGGCCCACCAGTGTGGGCAGCAACCGGAGCACAGTGGCACAGACGTTGAGAGACAGGGGCCAGTTTTTGGGGGGAGCACACAGACAGTTCTGGGCATGAGAGTTCAGACAGCCAGTCCCAGGAATGCCTCTCCCCTCTTCTCCTTTGACAGCAGAAACAAATGATACACAGATCCCAGCACCGGATGCAGCTGCGCGGTCAAGGGCATGGAGCTGCCTCCCTGACTTAACCCAGCATCACATGCTGGTTTGGCATCGCAGGCAAAGTATTTGTGCAGCTCCTGTCCATGTCTTCACCAGTGAAACCGACTCTTGGACCTTGCTGTAACTCTTGCCAAACCTCTGGAACCCCAACTTTGGACTGACTTGATGTTGCCTACTCTTGAGCTCCCAATGGATTGCCATGAGCATGTGTGTGTGTTTGCCTCGCTGCCCTCGCCTGCCTGAGACACAACATAGTCTGGACGTCGTTGAGGTAGCCAGAGGGTCAAGTTGCTCCTCCATCAGATCTTTTAATGAAATCCATTAGTGGACTTTGAACACCCACTCTGGCATCTTGAGTGTGTCCGGGTGGCACTTGTGTTAATTTGGACATGTGTGAGAATTGAGGTGTGATGCTCATGACCATTAGACATCAAACCCAGGTATTCCTGCAGCCTAAATCATCAGACTTTAGGTTTTAGCAGCTTGCCTGATTTGGGGCAGAGGAAGAATAAAAGAAAAGGGAGGCTTATGGGCTTCATAACCAAGAAGGTATATTAACTTGTTTCTCTGGAAATCAAGTGTAAATTTTGAATGAGGAAATGAATAGCTTAAACAGAACAGGATAGACTGAATACTGTCTCAGAATAGTAGTATTTCTCTACTATATTATGTCCCTAGAGAAAGAAAGAAATGAAGAATGCTAAAGAAGTACAGAGGAAGAAAAGTCCTGCCTTTGCTTACCTGTTATGCCATCTCATAGGCCCTTTCTGCACTGGGTCTTAT
Source organism: Aspidoscelis tigris stejnegeri (assembly GCA_023333525.1). Lineage (NCBI taxonomy): Eukaryota > Metazoa > Chordata > Lepidosauria > Squamata > Teiidae > Aspidoscelis > Aspidoscelis tigris. The sequence continues at coordinate 72,702,689 of JALMGA010000007.1, read as the reverse complement.
TTCTTAATATATCCTGGAACAGAGACCTGTCACTTCAGAACAGACCCACCAGGGGAAACAGTCAAAAGCTTTGTCTCACCCCTTCTTGTGGTCTCTTGAAGAAACAGACGTGGGAGTTGTGCCATGTATGCTCTATGTGGTCTGAAATTCTGAACTGTGAATTGGGGTGCCATTAGAAGAGTTATTGTGACTGTGACAGTTAAATTACCCCAACAGCAGCAGTAGCAAGTGGTTGCCATATCTGGTCAGCCATTTGGTGCTGTGTAGACAGTGCCATGCACATACTTTTCAAAATGCTGCATTTGTAGTAAGTTTGGAAAGCTACAGCAAATTACACACTCATTTATGGCATTAATCCTGCCACTAGACAGGGTGTAAAACCCAGTAGAACCTGGGACTATGTTGTGATTGCCAGTTGTCCATGGTAATTCCAGCATAACCTGAGATACTGGGCTGATATTCCATAATATTGCTATAGCTGGAAAATTGACTCTCCGCCCACTTTTTCCCGCTATAGCCTTATTGATTTACCTGTCTGGATAATGATCCCAGGAACTGACATCTTGTAAATGATCCAAGCACATGTACAGGGTCCAAAAATGCCCACCATGCATTCACAAGTGTGGTGATTGTGCACTTCCAGGTATTTTGGCCTTCAGAACACCCAGATGTACATAGAGCATGGTAGCAGCATGGCATCCAGACAGGTAAGTATGTTCACTTGCTCCTTACTGTTACCTAACAGTTTAGGCAACAAGCAATTATTCTGGAATGTGTTGTGTTGCTTAGGCTTAGGCTTAGGCTTAGGTTTAGGCTTAGGCTTAGGCTTAGGTTTAGGCTTAGGCTTAGGCTTAGGCTTAGGCTTAGGGTAGGATTTTCTGCCATTGTCTGGAGGCAGCCTAAGACTCAAAAGTTTCTCTCCAGTTTTGGTCCCAGACTAATGTAGTTTTATAAAGATGTTTTACATATGTTGAAGCCAAATAATTTTTGAAGAGTACTAGGGGAAAAACTTTCAAGTATTAAACAATTTTGCCAGTTCAGTTGACTGAAAGCACAGCAAAGCAGTTTGTTTCTGCTCTTCCATATATAGATTGGTTTGCCCTGATGCGAAAAAATTGTGAACATCAAATCAACATAACAAACATATTCCATTACAACCAATGTCAGAAATGAGTAATTTCTCTCCAGGGATCGGGTTGTCATTACGATTCTTATTAATTTTCCTTCCTCTTCCTTAAAGAAAAACCAGTGTGGCATCTCACTCATTTCTAACTTATGAGCAAAACTGAGCAAATTATTTTTATGACCAAATTGAGTCGTGACATTTAGAAATAACAGCAACAATAATAAATACTTTCAAATAAGAATGGACTTCCAAATACAAATGAATAGCCACCTAGAGTCCAATATATTGTAGATAACAATAATAAAAAATATTGAAAAAAATAAGGTTTATGGTTATGGCAATTCTAGGAGATACAAAAATCAAGGGAAAGCAGTTGAGAAAAAAAACTCCTATAAAATATTGTGATATTCAAATAGAAATTGAGAGTATGGAAAAGAAATCAAATATAAGTAACACTGAGATGACAATTTGGACAATTCAGATCTATCAAATGTGAATCCCTTAATTTTGGAACAGAATGAACAACCACCCCTCTCAGAAGATTTTATATTATCTGTAGTTATCCTAATGGTTTTTGGGTTCAAGGCACCATTTTGTGAGGGCTTGATTTTGCTGCCCTCAGCAAAATAGACATAAGGCATTGTCCATTTAGTGCGCTGGATAAATATATTATCTGCATGGACCCTCATTCATCCAAATAAGCATTTCTTAGGCTGTGTTCACACCTAAGTTTTAATCCAGCTCCAGACCACTTTCAGAATGAGATCACACACCAGCAAAGAGACAAGCTGATTTCTTTCAGCGTTGTCTAACTGAGAAGATCCATCTTTGAATTAGATAATGTGGAAAGAAAATGATTGTTTCAGTTTGCCGATGTGTTCTTCCATTCTGAAAGTGGACTGAAGCTGAATTAAAACTTAAGTGTGAACACAACCTTAGGGTATTTGAATGGCAGAGTGGAAGAAAGAACTCTGAGGGCTTTTTCTCCCTCTTCTTAGTGGGCCTGATGCCTGTGTCCCCACAGTCTTGTTGAACTTGGTCTATTTCCTGTGTTCAATGACCTTTCCAGCTATCAAGACTGCAGGGGACTGTGATCTTGCTGGCCAGAACAGCCCCTCGCTTGCCAAAATCACAGTCACAAAACCCTCACTTTAAATCTTGAATGTGTGTGTGGGGGGGTGGGGTGGGGTGATTGCCACAAGTTGTCAAGATCACAGCCAGGGAACTTCCAATTTCAGTCTTGACAAGCAAACATCTGCATGGAGACAGCATGCCACCAAAGGAGTGGTACAGACTTAACACCCCTCTAAATGCACAATGGGACAAGAACTAAGCTTCTAGATCTCTTCCTCCCTCATACATGTCTCAGTCTATCTTTAGAATTAGACAACACACTGCTACATTAGCATTATCTAATCCAAAAGTGGATTTTCTGAGTTAGATAATGTAGAAAGAAAATTGCTGGCCACGTTGCCGATGTGTTATCCCACTCTAAAGGTGGATTGAAGGTGGATTAAAATTTAGGTATACTATAGATCATAATCATTCATAACAAGGAAAACTTTCTTAATGTAGGAATTGCATCACAATAATGACCCTCATCTGGAATCCAAAAATTCAAAAGGGGCACTCTTCAAAAATAATGTATTTTCAATGTGATTGATTCATTTGCCACAACTGACTTTTCCACAGTCCCTTTCAACTTATTTAGTAAGCTGGTTTTTCTGTCTAGTACACTCAGAATGTTTTGTCCTACAATCTTCCAGTCTGTGCATATAATCCTGTGTTCCTTGATTGTACTGGATGTTATCACATCCTGTTGACGGCCTATGATTGCTACTAACTACAGGGGGTATTCATCCTATTTGTAATTAATATGTAATTTGATTCAGTGACAGCAGAGGTCAGCAGGTAGTATAAGTGTGTGAAAGTGTTGTGTTTTGGGTGGATTTCTGTGTTTCCTCTTAGAAATATTTGCTATAATTAAAAATCAGTGTTAGTTTGTATAACTATACAAACAGCCTTTATTTTCTTAATTACTGTAATTTTGCCCAGGGATTTTTTTTTCTTTTAAAGCACCTAACACATATAAGACTTCAAAACCTTTTTCTTCCCTGCCGTTTTCTCTTTCTAGCAGAGATAGTTTCCCCTATTTGAAAATAGCTGAAATTCCTAGCTGTGTTTCTGATAACCTCAAAAACAATTCCACTTTGTTGTTAGTGTCTCTTATCATAGATGAAATGAGTCAATGAGAGAGCTGAGGAGGCAAGTAAGAATAACTTTCCTTGTGGTATGGAATGAGATCACCCATCCATTTAGTCCTATTGAATTGAATGGGACTTACTCCAAGATAAGTGTGCTTAGGATTGCTCCATGAACAGTCTTTTATAGCAAAATGGCTACCCATTTGCTTTGCCTTCTATTCTGCTTGCTCCTCTAGTAAGTGGCACAGCCCAAATGACTCTAAAAGACAAAACTATAATCAGTAGATTTTGTAGTCTTGAACTATGTCCCATGTAGGGGAAAATGTGGCATTAGAGATGGCAGTCAATGACTCTTGTGTCCCTGTTCCACATCTGACCCACATTTTCTACCTTGAATTTCACCAGCAAATCATCTCAAATTCAAAGCTACCTCAGATGTTCTTTCTTTCTTTTGTCTTTCCTTCCTTTCTTTCTTTCGTCCTTCCTTCCTTCCTTTCTTTCCTTAATGATGGCAATTTGGATTAGCTGGTCAGGACCAAGTAGACCTACCTGAGGGGCAGACGTGTGTCTGGGTGCCACCATCATAGTCCCAGAGGCTGGGATGACTTGCCCAGCATGGTAGAGATGTGGGTGGGCTTTATCAGAGATGGCAAAGACCGTTACCGGTCAAGGTAAGTCTACATGTGGAGCAGGAAATTGTGCTTCATGTGGAGTTTGCATGCAGTATGCTTCTGCATGGAAGGGATCATTTCTAAGGTGGAAATGGCAGCTTCAAATACAGATGCTCTGTCAGGGAACATACTACATGAAAACTGGGCCATGTATGGAAATGCCCCGGATTAAGCACTGCCCTGTGTAGCAGGAACACACTAGTGGGGACAGAGCCTCACTAAGGTGTAACAAAAGTTGCCCAGAAGAGAATCATGTTCTATATTATGGTAAGTTGAGAAATGCCTTCCTTCCTTCCTTCTTTCTTTCCTTCCTTCCTCTGTAAACACAGCCTTCCTTGCTGTATGAGAACAACTCTAGATGAATCTTGAAAAAACCAAAGGTTTAGTTTGGTGATTGGCACAAGTGGCAGTTGATCTTCAGGGAGGGAAAACAAGTAGACTAACCTGAATACAAAGTTTACTTTCATAAGAGTAAAAAGCACACAGAAAATAATACAAGGTCAAAATGAAGATAAATTAACCCAATGGGTAGAAACAACCTCAAATGTGAGGCTACTGAAGTAAACAAAAGTAACTTATATCACACAGGGAAGTTATAATTGTAAACATGGCAAAGAAAGACCAAATAAAAGTTCCCCACAGTTCTAGAGGTTAAAATAGGGCAAATAAACAGAGGGCAGCAGTTCTATATTTGCAGCCAATCAGACTTGCTGCTAGGAGGAGGAAGGACAGATTCAGGGTTGAGAAGTTAATGGTGTGTGGAGTTCAGTTTATCAGATGGGAAGAGGTAGTACCATGAATTAAAGTCACTTGATATAATTAACAGTTCCCCATTGAATTTCATCTTTGAGTTTCCTATTGTTTCCCATAGTATTTTATCAATTGGAGCTCCTACAATGACTTGGAGCAACCCAGCCAAGTAAAAAACAAAATAAAAAAACCTCTTTCTAAGGCAGAAGTTGAGCTTTTAATACCAGGACAATAAGGTGAAGAATGGAATAGCGAAGAAGAAAACAGAATGAAGGAATGGAGCAGGAGGATTTATATCTTTCTCAACATCTGATTTTGTTCAAGAACAATCATATTCTAAGACTAAACTCTGATAGGAAGAGGCTTAATTCAAATCAGTTCTTCGTACTCCATAGAAACATTCTCAGTACGTTAGTATAGCCAAGACAGTGCAAGTGGCCCCTTGGACATATGCTGAAATGAAATGTTACAAATGGCTGATTAGATCCTAAGAAAGCAGCTTAAGCATATCCCTCTAGTATCAAATGGTTCAAATCTGAATTCTGAAGTTCAGTCTAGTTTTTATAATGTCCTGTGATGAATTAACTCAATGGTAGGAATGTGCACTAATGGTTTTTTTTTTCCATTCGATTTGGATCAAATGTAAGGAAATTCATACTCATTTTAATAGATCCACTTTGAATGTGGTAGGATTCTATTCAATATGAATATCCAATCCAAATGCATACATATCCCACACGTATCCAATATGTATCTGATACATAAGACTCTGACTTAGAAGGCTCTAAATGACTTGGGCTCCAAATATCTAAAGGAACGCCTCCTCCCATATAGACCTGTCCGTGCCTTAAGATCAAGTTGTGAGAGGCCCTCCTGGTTGTCCCACCACCTTCAACAGTGAGGTTGATGGGCACCCGGGAGAGAGCCTTTTCTGTGATGGCCCCCAGACTATGGAATAGCCTCCCCCTCGAGATGCATCAGGCCCCTTCCTTATATATATTTAGGAAGGCAGTGAAGACGCACCTCTTTGCCCTGGCCTTTGGCTGAGCTGTTAATGTTCCCTCCCCCAGTACAGACACTATCATTTTAAACATATTGTATATTGTTTTATATGTGCTGAATTTTTAATGTCTTTTAATGTATATTCTATTTTAATCTGTTGTTACCCGCCCAGAGACCTTCGGGTATGGGGCGGGATAGAAATGTAAATAAATAAATAAATAAATAATTCAGACAATCATATCTGTACATAAGCCTCTTGTACATACTTGTATGAATCCCATATGCATCTGTACCCATCCCGTCTGCATCCTGTTTTTATCCTGTACTGATGCGTACAGATGTGTATGAGATGCATATGGGTACATATGAGATGTGAATGTACCTGTGCGGATAAAAATGTCTGAATTATTCATATGAATAAATCATGATATTTGTATTAGTTCAAATTCAGAAATCTCAGTGTCTGGACATTTGATTCATATATGAATGTCCAAATTCATACAAATTCGTACAAATAACAAATATTTTGAAAATTCATGCACATTGCTAACAAACACAGATGTGCATATTGTTGAAGATCATTGCTACAACTGTTCCTGGAAGCATACTTGGGCAGCATCCTCACAGCTATTTTTGATCATTTTCTGGTTATCTGGAGGGTTGATTGGATAAATGTTGCTGGCCCGATTGACCCTCAAACCTCCTGGCACCACAATGACAGTAACCTTATGCCAAACCTCTTCAAAATACTCTGAAGAAACCACCTGTCACAGAAGTCAACAACCAATCATCATTTAAATGTGCACAGTAGTTTGGTGCTTGAAAACGCTGCTGGAATCACTGTCATGAACTGAAAATGCCATGTACATCTAGCTGCACTTCTGGTCCACAGCATGATTCTGGCAGCATTTCTTCAGGCTCTGAGGAACTGGACTGTCCACCATTGGAACCAGTGCAGCTGCTTGTTATGACCCCCTTTTCTACATGCAGTCAAAGATCTGTAACTTCAAGATCCGGATCTTTGAGATGGGGTCCTCCTGGAGATCCAGATCTTGAAGGTTCCTTTAATCAGGTCCTCAGAAAATCTGGATTTAAGTGCTTGAAGGATCCATTAAATCCTTCACATAAATACGTATGTAATACATAAGTATCTGTACATCCGAATCATTTGAACGGATGTTTCAGAACATTCAAAATTCATTCAAATGTCTAAATTTGAATGTGAAGACATTCTATTCGCATTCCAATGTCCACATTCGAACGAATTCAATCAGATTTTGAATGATTAGAATATTTGTGCACATCCCAACAGAAATGCACCTTTTTAAGGGGCTGTTTGGTTTGATCCTAATTCTGCCTTCATTTACAGGCATAGCTGCAACCCCCCACAACATAATTAACCAGGCAGTGGGGGGACAGGAGGGTCCACTTGGTGTCTTGCCTTGGATCTCCTCAGACCTGTTTTGATGCAGGGGGATCATAAGCAAAGCTCCAGTAGGAGCCTAAAAACAAGTTTCCAGCTGGAGCCTCAAACTTGCATACTGATGTGCCAATTCTGCTGTGCAGGTTGCCAGAGCATCTGATATAAGCCATGAAGGACTTTGAAAAGTTGTTAAGTTCTCTCTTCTCATTAAAGGTGAAGATAAGGGAATTCCAAGTATTGCTTGCTTTAAGGGAAGGCTCACTAATTCACAATAAATCTCTAGGTATTAATTTCTACCATCCTAAAATGAAAAGGCAAAGCTCCTTTCTGGTGGGAGAGAAATGACTGCTATAATATTTCAAAGTATATGGTTAATATCCTTTGTTGGTAAATTTATAAAGAGAAGAATAAAGGTAGGAACAAAAGCTTCTCAAGGCACTAATGAAGGGATTGAGATGGAGTATTTACTGAAATACATGCAAGCACTGAAGTTTCCCCTACAATGTAGAAGGCAGAGCAATTAGCAAGCTGTGGATTTTACTGAGGGCTCTCCTTGTTCAATAGTCACTGCCATGTTCTCCCTGACTAATTTAAAATACTGCTCACAAAGCATCTGAATGATATTTTCATTAGTGTGTTAAAGACAAGATATTAAAAAAAACCTATTTCTGACACTCTGTAAGGATGCTTGCCAAGTATCATTAATACTTCTTGCAATGCAAGGATATGAAAGAACAGCTTAAATGAACAAAGGATGGAACTTTGAGTTAGCATTGTTAAAAGGTGTGTTTTTCATAGAGAGAGATTGAGAGGAGAGAGAGAATTAAGGCAAAATCTACACAGGTGTCTATTAGAGATGTTCGCAATCCCCCCCCCCCCATTTTCTTTGTATCAAAACAAATTGGATGGAAATTCACATTTGTGTGAATGGGGCAACTTCAAATGTGCTAGGCTTCGAATCCACTTCGAATGCTCTTCTAGTCCCCACTGCCACAAGTCACGCCTCCAAATTAGGGATGGTCTAACAAATTAAAAGTTAAAAAATCCATATTTGTTAGAAAAGTTCCCCTTTGAATGTGGTAGGAAGGATTCTATTCGATATGAATGTATTTGTACAAATTTGCATGAATATCTGATATAAATGCGTTAGAGATGTGCATGAATATTTGTAACATTCATTATTTGTACAAATTCATATGAATTCAGGCGTTCATACATGAACTGAATGCTACAATATTTGTATACAAAGATTCGTATGAATATGAATGTTTCTGGACGTTCGAATGGATAGTTTGGACATTCATTAGATTGGGGATGTGGAAAAACGGAGTGCTGGTAACATCTTCAATGGATCTGGATTGCGTTCGACATGGATTGACAGCAGATTAAAAGTGGATTCAGGTTGGATTTGGCATTTTCAGAAAGCAGATATGTTATGGATATGTATCGGATACATATTGGATATGTATTCATTCATATCCAATATATATTTGTTCATATCAGATACGTATTTGTTCATATTGGATATGTATCAGATACATATTCATTCGTAAACATACATATCAAATATTCGCATGAATACGTACAAATAGTTTTGTATCAAATAGAATCTGATCTATTCATACGAATATTGATTTTCAAACATTCGATTCATTATGAATTGAATGTCAAAAATTAATTTATGCACACCCCTAGAATTCATACATATTGATATGTATCTGATACATATCCCCAGTATAACAAATGTGCAAACTATTCATATGAATGCTCCAAAATATTCATATTCATATGAATGTTAATGTGTGAATGTTGTAGCATCCAATGTATGTAGAAATGTCCAAATTCATACAAATTTGTATGAATAATGAATGTCATCAATATTCATGCACATCGCTACCACGGAAACTCTATGCTTTTTTTTCTTAGCAGAGATACAGAAGCGCTTTGCTTGCTTACTAGACCATGGAGTTATGGACACCTCCATCTTTTTATGAGTGTTTTTCCACTTAGCACTAGAGTACCCTTTAAGGGCCCATTAAGGGCCCATTAAGGACCCTTAATGGGCCCTTAATGGGTATTCTAGTGCTAGGGGGGTTTCCACTAGCACTAGAGTACTCATTAAGGACCCATTAAGGACCCTTAATGGGTTCTTTAAGTGCTAAGTGGAAAAACACCCAATATCAGGGTTTTTTTGTTTTTTTTTACAGGAATCAAAACCTTTGGTTATTGGCATTTGGATCCATGAATGACCCTACCCACCTCTAACAACCAAGGCATATTGGTGGTTCCTGTTTTACAATGACTGAAGTAAACTGTCAGATTTTAATAATGTTCAGGGTGTGTTTTAATTTGGGGTGGGGAACAGGTAAAACTGTAATATGGAATGTTTTTCCACTGTCACTAGAAATACCCATTAAGTACCCATTAATGGCATTTTTGTACCCATTAATGGGTACGTAATGGGTACTTTTAGTGACAGTGGAAAAACACCCATGGTATCCTAAAAGCTTTATTCTCTTTTGGTATTAAAATAGAGGTAACTTTGGGGAAAACGGTACTCCATAATCACATTATGTTCAAAAATTCAAGGCAGAAACCTTATCATTATTCTCAAGGGACTTTTATTCTCCAAGGAAGAATACATTGTTGGGATCTATTTGGAAAGGCACTTTGTAAACATCTAAAACATTATGCTAGGTTTTTTTTTTCTTTTTAAAGAAAATTCCCACAGGTGCTGGAGTGTTATGCAGGAGAAAATTGCAGCCCCAGTAATGAGAAAATTTAGCTATCACGTATTTCTTTGTATTAACTGAAATAACTCAAGTTAGAAAGGAGAGGAGAAAGAATCCTGAATGACAGGATGAATAAATGAGATGCAAGATAATATAATAACACTATAGGGAATGGCTGCAGATCCATGTTAAGATGCTCCAAGACGGAAACAACAATTGCTGCTCTTTTAAATCAGGCAAAATGACAAGGAAAGGGTTTTAAAAAACATGCCTTCATGTACCACATATTTAAAAATACCAACTAGTCCTCAACAGCACTTTTTGGATTTTTATTCATTCAAATTTTCAGTTTGAATTTGCATTTATGAATGTCGACAACATTCCTATGTGCTCGTATGCATTGTTAATCATTCCATATGCATCTGTACGTATGTGCCCAAATCAGTATGCATCCCATATTTATCCCGTACGCAACCCGTTTTCGTCCTATACGGATCCATACAAATGTGTACAGATGCGATAAAGATGCGTGCGTGCAAGTACGCATCGTGTACGAACCCGTATACATACAAATGTCTGAATAATTTTAATGAATAGATTTGAAAATTCAAATTTTTTCAGGTGTTTAAATTTGAATGTCAAAATTTGGACAATTCAATCGAATTTTGAATGTCTTCAAATATACATGTGCATCCCTAATATATACAGCATTTAGTTCACATTGTTTGGATAATCCTGAGCAAAGCATATCAGACACATTTTATTCTGAGTTCTCCATGCTTTATTCCAGATTACCCAAATAATGCTGATTAAATAAATGCTGTCTGAATGAAGCTGTAGTCCATCCCTTACCAGCACCTGTGAACTGGGGCCGTGAATGTTACTGAAGAGATGAACAAATCTGGCTGGAAGCCTTGCACTGATCATGCTGATCTGGTATGGTCAAAAACATGGTGTTGCTGCTTGGAAGTGTCACCTCCCAGTAGAACTGTCCATTGGGGTCCAGCGGAAATATAGCCATAGTTGGTTGATTCACACACATTTTTTAAAAAGCCTCTCAAAAGTGATATAAAGGTGTTACTATGTGGACGCTAGTATTCCCATAACACCTCTAGCCCACATTAAGGGCCACAGATGTATTTTATGTCCTTTCATGTGGATAGTGTGCAAATACTAAACTACTTTTGAGCCTCTTCCTTCCTTCCTTCCTTCCTTCCTTCCTTCCTTCCTTCCTTCCTTCCTTCCTTCCTTCCTTCCTTCCTTCCTTCCTTCCTTCCTTCCTTCCTTCCTTCCTGTGCACAGACACAGCCAAAACTATCTTCCTACTTTGATACTCATTCCTCACTTCCTTTTTCTTTCATGCAATATCCAGTTAATAAAGCCCATAGCCCAAGATACATAGTAAATATCCCTTAATAAACTCAACTTTTCTTAAGCCACTGTCTTAATGGGTTGCTTCCACTCTCTCGCACAATTTTACTGCTGATTCTACAAGACAGACTCCAATTTAACAGGGGCTTTTTCTGCACTTAACTGCTTTTAATCTAGATCAGTGGATCTGGAATAGTTCAGCCTACCGATCTAGATTACAGGAAAGTGTGGGCAGGATCAGCACTGCCTGCTCTGACAGCACAGCCCACAAAGCCTTCCCACAAAGCCTTGAAGCTCATGCAAGCTTCAAAGAGGGTGAAAAGCACCCTCCCCCATAGTCTCAGAAAATACTTCTTGGTGGCTCTGTTAGTACAAAATGAATGGCACAATCAGAGTTCTGGATCAAAGGCATTTTTAATCCAGATCAGGCTCTGTCAAATGCAGATGGAGCTGGGCCAGTGGTGGGTCCACTGGACCTAGTGAGCCAGTTTGGTCTAGTGTTTAGGGTGCTGGAATCTTATCTTGGAATATCGGGTTCGATTCTGCCCTCCCCCATGAAGCCAGCTGGTTGACCTTGGGCTAGTCACAGCTCTCTTCTGAGATCTCACAACCCTACCTACCTCACAGGGTGTTCTGTTGGGGGGAGAAGAACAGAAAGCTTTGTCAGCTGCTTTGAGTCCCCTTACATGGGTGAGAAAAGTGGAGTAGAAAAGCCAACTCTTCTTATTATTCTCTTCCTCCTCCTCTGTGATCCATATGAATAAGAGGATATGAATGCCCAGAATATGTATTACACAAATGTTTAATATGGATTAAGGGTCCATGCAGAAAAAGCTGGGAACCAGAAATCTGTCACTACTGGGCCTGGGAAGTCCTCATGTATATCAGCAATGATATCAAGGACCAAACCTTGTCATTGTCTGTAGAACTGATTGTGAATGGACCTAGCCCTTTTGACAGACTCATGGTCTGCTAAATTTCTGTCCCTCCGACAGTAAAAGTGGGGGACAGGGGAAGGGAGAACAGTAATTAAGGACAGTTTCTAACCTGCATTGTAAATCCATACATTAGTGGGTGTTAAATTAATAGCTATTTTAACAGGTTGGACCATTCCGTCATTATCTAAGGCTTTTGTGGTATCATTCCCTCATTAAGCATTCTTGAAGAGGATTTCGCTTGAGTTAGATTCTTTAAATTGCTATGCAATAAATCTATTCTTTTAATGAGTTTATTCCCTTTTTAAAAGATATTAATTAAAGTTGGCTGGGGAAGAGGTAGATACAATAAAGGGATAAAGTAGTGGCCAGACAGAAAGGTTAAGGATTTGCTGTCCTCATGGAAACTCACCTTGGAAACACCTCATTAACAGGGAAAACTTCCTGTCTTACATGCACCAATAAGGGGTTCATTATCTAGTGGACCTCTGCTTTTCTGGGATTACTGTTTCTCTTTTCTAAAAAGATGCCTTTATCCGCTGATAAATGAAGTGCACATGCTCAAAGATATGAGCTGAGCTTAATATCTGAAATAGTCACGGATTTTTCCTGCAAAATGAAAGGACACTGGTAATGGTTATAACCTAGATGAACTTTCAGAGTGGGAGGGGGCATCTGAGTAAATTTAATTCACAGACTGGGAACAGAGATGTCACTGCCTCACTCAGAGGGTTAATCACTTTCTAATTTAAACTGGCAAATTTTATAATGACACTGTGAAATTAGCAGCATTTTATTGTGTTAATTATCTGCAGGACACCACATCATTACTTCTAATAAATGTAAATGAGATTGTCTCTCTTACGACAATAGGCAGGCAAGGTGAATTTTTACTGGCTAAAACCTATTTACTCGATTCCAGGCAAATCTTGCCTTTCTCATTCACCAACCCAAACCAATAAAAGACATGGGGATGATTTACTATACTGCCCTGTCTTCTCAAGATTTGCGTTCTGTAAAGGATAGACTTTGTAGAAGGTCATTATAGTCCCTGGTTCTTTTCAGCCTATGTGCTCACAAGGGAGAGCTTAAACTCATGTTGCATGCATTTGGGCTAAAATCTTAAATTTTTACAACCTAAGGATATCAATAATTAAGTATGCAGGAGTAGGTGGAAATATTTCCTTATTTCTTTTGACAGTCTAAAAAGGCTCAGACTGTGCCTTGGTAAAAAAAAAAAAGACAATGGAAATGTTAGTTTTTTTGGAAGATATCTACTTTGGAATTCAGGAGTTCCTATAGCTTTTATCCTATATAATGACTGATATGGTTATGAAGGGAAAAATTCCTAAACATAATTATAAAATAATTATGCCTGTTGATAATGTTTAAACAAAGCTTTCTGTCTAACAAATAAAACAATAATAACCAACCACCATTAATGGATCAATCCACTTGTCACATTGCCATGGCTTGGGAGACTGGTAAAACTGAGGCCATTTCTGCACTTCCCATCTGATCCAAATCAAGAGGCTGCTGGTCTGGATCCTGGGTCTCCTTGTCTGCAAAATAATCTGAATCAAGGAGGTCTCACCCTCCATTAGTCTGGCTTTGTATGGACAAGATGGAAGCCGCGTCCAGATTAAGAGGCGCTTAATCCAGGTTTATTGTAGAGCCATTTTAATCAGGCCTACAGTCAGACTAAGAGCCTCAATCTGGATTATGGAAGCATGCAGAAGGTATGACTCCATGATCCAGAATTACCAGGGGCTGCTATTTGTTCTTAGCTTTAGAGCTGTGGGAGGGCAGCTGCAAAAATTGTGCAGACTTTACGGATGCAGGGAGACGTGAAGGAGATCAACATCAGCAGAGTAGACAGCCCTAATCCAGCCCATGCATCCACAGGATTTCGATCAGTGGGTCCAGTTATTTTGAATCTACTGGTCCAGGCAAAACACGCCAGAAAGCTCTAGAGTGGATTTTCCAAAGAGCCATGGTCACCGGTAACTGTATAACTATCTGCACTCATGAAGAGTTCTGACTAGGCGTGTGCATGAATATTCATAACATTCATTATTTGTACAAATTTGTATGACGTGTACGAACGACTTGATTAGTCTAGTTGGATGCAACTACTCCTTAGTTCCTCTGCTTACAAGTTAACACCCTATATGGAGCAATTTTGCACTAGGGATGTGCATGAATATTCGTAGGCATTCAGAATCCAATAGAATATGCCAAATTTCAACATTCAAACTCAAATAGAATGTCCCAAAGTTTGAATGTTAACATTTAAATTGAATTTCAAATTTTGGATCTATTCGTTCAAATTATCTGGACATTCATATGTGTACGGGTTCGTACGGGATGCGTATTTGAAGATCCGTATCTTTCCTGCATCCGTATGCATTTATACGGATCGGTACAGGATGAAAACAGGTTGCATATGGGATAACTACGGGATGTATATGGACTTGTACGGATGTGTATGGATGTGGGGAAGATGTGTACGGGCACATACGAATGTTGTTGACATTCATGTGTGCAGATTTGAATAAAAAATTTGAATGAATCGATTCAAATTTGGTGAATACGAATCAGTTCTTATTAAATTTGAATTTAAAAGATTTGAATCAAATTGGATTTCCGGGTAGTTGATTCAAATAGAATGGCAAAAAAAATTTTGTGCACATCCCTACAATGAACTAATGTTGACTAGTGCTCGCACTAATCAATGACAGCCCAACCTGTGTATTTGCCTTCACCCTCTGCTACTGCCTATAACTTATAGGCATAACCTAACCCAAAATGGGGAACTTAGCATAGGCAGAGTAAGAATCTTGTAGTACCATCCGTTGTATATTGGTTAAACATCAGTGTAGGGCAGATGAAGAAACTGTTCGATGTTCATCAACATCACTTTGTTGCTCTTTCAATCCATGGATTCCTTTCATGTGACTAATGGATAAAGGAGACTATTACAAAACTTAAGAACTTGTTTCATTTCCCGTCCCTAGATCTGAATTTGCTCAGTTTTTCCTAAACTCTTGAGATTTTTTTTTTTTGAATGTCCAAAATTCAGGTCTGGCTCCCCTTTTGCTTCACATATTTTTGTCTATACGAATAAACATAAAAGCAAATCATTTAAGTTTTTCTAAATGGTTTTGATAGAGTTTGCATGGTGTGCTATAGTCAGCATTTTGCTGAGTTCCTTTGATATAATTTGGTCTTATAGCCAATTAATTATGACTCCCTCTGGATCGTTTCAGTGTGTAAACAAGTTTGTCCTAGATCCTGCAATTGGTTGGTGTCTAATACACTCTTAAAGGAACTAGTTCTTTATGGCTAACAACTTGAGAACTAACTTCCTTTTAACAGTTGCCACTTTTAGCAAGTTTTAGGTAGATTACTTGGGTTTAGGGATGGTTGAAAATATTTGTCAGGTTCAAACTTTGTATGACCGTCAAAGTTTCAAACATCTGCATTGAAATCGAATATTGGTTATTCAAAGATCAACATTCTTATGCTTTTGTTCTAAGCTTAGATAAATTCGCAAAGGTGAGGAGGAAGCAAAGTGGGTGTCAAGTCACCTCTGGATTCAGAGCAGATTCAGAGGGGATTTGGAAGCACAATTGGCAGCATGGATTGGAAGCACATTTGAAGAGCATTCAAAGGGAATTTGAATCTCAGCGCCTTGGAAGTGGCTCTATTTGAATTTAAATGTGAATTGCTATATATTCATTTTGATGCAAAGTGAACAGGGAAAAAAATTATGCACATCCCTACTTGGGTTGTTATATATAGAAGGAGATTTAAATGGTACTTGCAGTCTTCAGTTTAACTATAACATACAAACAGAATTATGCTATATGGTGCAGAAAGGATGTGCACGAATATTCGTAAGCATTCAAAAATCTGATCGAATGTGCTGAATTTTGACATTCGAACTCAAATAGAATGTCCCAAAATTCAAATGTAAACATTTGACTCAAATTTTGAATTTTGGATGTATTCATCTGAATTATCCGGACATCCATGTGTGTACAGGTTTGTACATGATGCGTACTTGAAGATCCACATCTTTTTTTAAATGAACCTGGAAAACATTGTTTGTACACATCTGTAATGACAACAGTTATCTTCTATTCTGAACACTGAAATGTAAGACAATACCTCCCAGTTCTTTTGTTCAAAGTGTTTCAATAAGGCTGAGGTAGAGGAGGGAAAGACTAAACCCATAGTAGTCCATTTTTAAATTTGTTTTTAAAATATCAAATATATTGAGAGGCTTGAATAATGATATTTTTTGACCTCTTATTTACTAAGATTGGTTTTTTTCTTGTTGTATTGATTTGTTGTATTCTTTGTATTTTTTCTATTTGTTTTAAACCGCCTTGGCAAAATTTTGTTTTTTGGAAAGTGGTATACAAATAAAAATAAAAATAGAAATGGAAATTTCTTTTCTTTCTTTCTTTCTTTCTTTCTTTCTTTCTTTCTTTCTTTCTTTCTTTCTTTCTTTCTTTCTTTCTTTCTTCCTTTCTTTCTTTCTTCTGCTTTGTGTATAAAAATGACAACAAAATCTGCTTACCCTTTATAGTACCCATTCTGATTTTTGGCTATGTCCCATGAAACATTTTGGCTACACCTACACAATCTGATTTTTATTTCTTAAGGCAAAGTCTTTGAAGTCAGTGCAGTGACTCTGTTTTGCTTAAAAGTTTCCATCTGGTCCCAATAGTGTACTGCCCTAGGCCTTTAACCAGGCTAAGTCATATTGTTGTACTTAATAACTTCTGAAAACTATCCAGTTCGGGTCACTCTATACACAGGAGAATGCTTGTCCCACATTCACCATCAGATATCCTGCTTTAGTAACCCTCTGGGTCATTTCTCTAATTGCTATGAGTTGTCAGCAATCTCTGTTATTGAGAAAACAAATTAAGTACTTCCCATATTCTCTCCCTCTCTTTCTCTCAATCTCTTTACATAGACTAAACTGAACTCCCTTGATTTTTCCCCTGATTGCATACATCTGGAGTGATCCCAAACCTACTCCAAGACTACACAATGGCATGCTGCTGAGACACTAGACCAGATGTTAGCTCTTTCATTCAATAACATATTAATTCCACAAAGTACTTAACCACATTTGGAACTTTAATCACCTGGATTGTTTCAGTGAAAAAAACAACAACAACTTGGAAGATAGGAAAGTATTTCCTACAGTTTCTTTTGGAAGAAGGAAAATCAGTATGGAGCTCAGCTTCTGAATTCTCCATTTGGTTTCCAAAGCCCTGTTATTAATGCTAATCATGTTAAGATCTCATTGGCTTGGTCAGGTCTAGGATTTTGCTGGCCAGCTAGTTTAAAGATCCAAGTTGCATTTTCACCATGGTGGATTGCAGTGACTTGCCGGTGGGTGTGCTTGCTCCTGTCCAAGGAATGAGGCATGTGGTGTCTTTACCCTGTGTGCTTCAACCCTTCTGAAGCTTGAAGATGCAGCAAGGGAGGAACTTTCCATTGTATTGAAAATGGCCCCAGAAGTTGCCATTTTTGGATCAATCCTCCTGGTAAGATGGTAGCACTGGTAACTCATTAAAATATAAGAATGTAAGAGGTGCCCTGCTGGATCGGGCCACAGCCCATCTAATCCAGCATCTTGTCTCACACAGTGGCCCACCAAATGCCCATGGGCATCTCAAGCAGAGACAAGGACAAACCTATTCCTGCTCCCAAATCCCAGCAAATGGCCTTAGAGACATCCTGCTTGTCCCTGCAGCCTAAAAGATGTACTTAGGCATCCATTCTGGTAGCCATTGTCATCCATAAATTTGTCTAACCCTACCTTAAAGCCATCTACGCTGGTAGCTGTCACCACCTCTTCTGGCAGCACATTCCACAGACCCTTTGGGTGAAGAAATACTTCCCCTTGTCGGATCCGACTCTCCTACCCATCAGCTTCATAGAGTGTTCCCTGGTTCTAGTGTCGTGTGACAGGGGAAAGAAATTTTCTCTATCTACCTTTTCTATACCATGCATGATTTTATATACTTCAATCAATTTTATATACTTCAGTCATTCACACACAGCTGCTGTAAAGTCACACAGCAGCAGCAGCAGCAGCAGCAGCAAGAAACACCCTCAGAGTCCCCCCCCTCTTTGGGAGGGATGATTCAGAGGAGACTTGTGAGCTATCAGATACCCTTGGCAGAGTGCTGTACAGCTAAGGGCACCACTGATTTTCAGTTGCTGTACCCCTTGGGCTTCAGCCTTTGGCTGCCTGGGTGAAGGCAGCCCTAGTTTCAGTACACAGAATTTATTCACCGACTGTGCACCCGAAGGAGCACTCGTCTTCATTTAATTTCACTTTTATCCCTTCCTGCTCCAATTTAGATCTTCACGAGATCCTTCACATGTTTCATTATGCTGAATTGTAGGGACTCCAAAAATATTCTTTAAGATGACACCTGAGCATAATAAAAAAAAAGTTGTGTAATGCAGCACATTATAATAAAAACTCAAAATTATGAATGATATGAATGAATGAATGAATGAATGAATGTGATATGCATAATTAAAAGAAGGAGTTCACAGCAAATAACACTGAGAACTGAGTATTTAATATGCCATGATTTCCAAGGCTATTTTTAGGCATCTGCAATTGACATTGGTTCAATTAGTGCGCACAATTACATAAGGCATTCTGGGTATGCTCCTGCAAGAACTGCAGATTTTAGTCTATGTCTGGCGGCACCATAATAAACACCTGGGGTGCATTAAAGACTGTGGGCTGACAGTTAGGTCCTCTCTGTGTTTCCTTCTCATTGATCAAGGGGAGGTGTGGGTGGGATCAGTGTTGTCTGCAGTGACAGTGCTCATCAGGATTAGCTTACACCATTGCTGCAAAACTGATGTGACCTTTGGATCTGCATCCCAATTTGAATCAATAGCTACTAGAATGGAAGCCTAGGTGCATCTACCAGGCTGGGGGGGACGGTGAACAGGCAGGATGCCTCTAAGGCCATTGGCTGGGATTTGACAGCAGGAGAAGGTTTGCCCTTGCTTGAGATCCCCATAAGTGTTTGGTGGGCCACTGTGTGGAACAGGATGCTCTGCTGGACTAGATCAGCAAGGCTCCTCTTATGTTCTAATGCTGGCAATGAAAGTTCCAACCCTTGAGGCCTGGGTTTGGGAGGATAATGTGCCAAAGAAAATCACTTGCCCCCCATAATCTTGAACAGGGGAGATGATTAAATGGTTTTACCAAAGATCCAAATTCAGGGTCTCCTCCATCAAATCCAGACAGATTTGTATTAGCAGGAAGCAGAGGCTCCATGATCCACGTTAATGTGTGGATTCGGGGACTCAGAATGTGTAGTACATAGACCTTTAATCTAGACTAAGGATGCATCCCCATGGAAGCCGGTTGCTTCGCTTGTGACACGTGTCATAAAATCTACATTGTAACTTGCAGTAAAGCGTCCCCAAGTGGTTTTGGGCAATGCAGATTCAAATCATACATTCCTGTTGCCACACAAGCCACAGTGTGAACCCGCATCATTTTCTCCCCACCCACCCTTTCCCCTGATAGGAAGCCAGGTTGATGTCACCATAACCTGTCCTGCCCGCTGCAGTGATGACAGGCAAACAGCTGGAGCAATGACAGGCAAACACCTCCGTTGCACCTCCACAAACACAAAGATCATTCCTTTCCTTGGGTGCCACAGTTAAAAGCATAACCGAAAGCTAGTTAAGAGCATAACTAAAAGCAGATCATTCCTTTTCCTTGGCCGTCACAGGTTAGCAGAGGTGCGCACATCCGCATGACAGTGAGCATGACAGCAAGCACCCCCCACTCACAACCAGCTCAAAATTTTCTCCCAATTCAGGTCTGAGACTTGCTATCAGGGGAGGGGGGTGTAATAACTGTAGCCGTTTATTTAAAGAAATCCCCAAGCGGCTACTGACTGCAGCATGCACGGCAGGAACAGGGAGCAGAGGCGAAAGCCTGCCTGCTAATACTGCGGCTGCCAAGCTCCACCTCAAATCCGCATGACCCCATGACAATACATGCTAACCCCCTATTTTGGAAGGAGTACACTTGCTAAGTGGGATTTTTTTTTTTACATGTATTGCCTCACATGTAGCCCATATTAGGGCTTTGCATGGAGATGCTCCCGAGGTGACCTTAGAATAATTTCAGAATATTTTTAGCATTGGGACAAGCCATAAGGGTCCATGCAGAGATGCTCTACTGAGCTGCAACAACTGGACACGTCTATTGTTCTTATGCTGCAGTTGTGATTTCTCAGAGGAATTTGGTTCCCCTTGGTTAATACTGAACTAGATAGACCCTTATCATTGCTAGTTTTTATTCAGCTTTTTGGTTGCTCCCTTCTTCTGTTTCTCTCTCTTTCCCCAATATTTTTATATCTACTATGAGAAAGTTACAAGTTATGGAAGATGCTTTCTATGAGGTCAGCAAAGACTAGCTCAGTTTCAGCATATTACCTTCAGCATTTTGAGCAAGACACTGTTTCAAAAATCCCTTACTCCATTGTTTCCATGAAGAGAATTAGCATTTTGCTGGCATCATATTACACCTTTAAGAGAAACTCATTCAAAAAAAACATCATTTTATAACCTAATCTCTGTAGTTAAATAAGGCTGCATATGTATGATTTAAGTTTTCTTTCAAAATGCTGACAGAGAGTATAGCCAGTCCTGAACTTTTCATTCCTGAAAGATTATTAGGATAAATTAAGAAAACAAAACAATCCAGAAAGAGTTGCAGTGTTCAGGACGACACTAGAACTTTTTCATCAGAAAAAAAATCTAATACATTTTTGAAAGGAGAGAGGAGGGAGGCAGATTTAGTACCAAATTTATTGGACAGAAATTTTATTTTTCAGTTATCTGAAAACTGAAGGTGCTAATCCTTCCTGGAATTGGGGCATTGAGTGATTTCCTTTTTGCATGTCGGCTCAACGAAGAACAACGTCGAAAGATAACTAGTATAGAGGACTCCTTGGGAAAATGGACACATCAATTTAACAAGAAGTTATCATAGTTATCATCAAGAAAGGACACTACCAGGAAAGAGCTACCACCTAAGGGAACAAAGAAACCTACCAAAGAAGGCAAAGGAAAATCAGTCACCAATCACACACAAGAAACACAGGGAACTTGCTGCTATGAATCCTACCACTGACCAAGGAAGAACATTTGACACTCATGATGTTACCTAACTTGGTGGAGAAACATCTGCTGAAAGAAGATTCAGCCCAGGGAATTCCTGCAATGTAATTCAGGTCCTCTTTGCATTCACCTTCAGTGCAGTCTATTGAGGGGTCTGGGGGTTACCTTCCATACACTAGTGAGGAAGTTAAGAGGTCCCTTTCTCTGTACTATGCTTTATCTCCATTGGACAAATCTATGGACAGGGAAAGGGTGTGAAAATAAAGGTTCCTAGCGTTTGGAAAGTAAGGAGTGGGCTCAGACTTCAAAGCCAGCAACTGAACCTGAGCCATGATGGACAGCTTTTGGAGTAGGCTACCACTAGTTTGTTCCAGTGTGGTCCAAACTCCGTGGTCCTCACTAAGATGATGGCTTTACTCTATGACTGTGGCCTTTTCTACCCTATTGGCTTTCAGGCTTTGTCTCGATTTATGGAGCAAGCCAACTCTGTTTTGGGGCCGGAGGGGAGGTGCCCTGGTCTGTTTTGGAAAAAATAGACTTTGGATCTCCATTTTTGAATGCAGAAGTGCCATTTACAGTGGCTGACCCTCGTGTCTTCATGACCTCTGACCCTGAAAACAAGGCACCTTCGATAGTGATCATAGTGGGGATCACTGTGAGTTGTCTTCTGTCACTATTAATGGAGACGCAACAGCAGCAGACCCCTTCTCCAGTGGACCCAGGAGCCTTAGATGGTAAGTGGAGATACAGCCTCAGTTAACAATCAGAAAAGAAAAGAGGGAAGGGAACAAGGAATCATTCTGTTGTGTAGTTTTGTATTCTCTCCCCATACTTCTACAGCTCACCTTTGAGCATGAATTTACACTAGGGATGTGCACCGATATTTGGAAATTTGAAAATCATTTTCAAATCCATCACATATCGACATTCAATTTCAAATTGAATTTTTGAAAGTCTGAATTTAAACAATTCGAACAATATTTGAACATTGCATCCGAATGTCGTATTTATTTGCGCTTATAGTGTGGGATGAAAACAGGATGCGCGCAAATTCAAAAATTGGATACAAATGCTGTCGACATTCATATTTTTAAATTCAAATCAGATTTCTGAATGTGCGGATTTGGATAATGCAGATTTGAATTGGATTTTTGAATATTCAATTTGACTCAAATTCAAATGCAAAAAAAAAAAAAAAATGCATTCGTGCCCACCTCTAGTGCACATGCATTAAATTCAAACCTTGCCAGAAGTGATTTTATTGCTGCTGTATTTGAGATGCTACTCTGGCATCTCAGTCTAAATGCAGCCTAAGATTCTCTTTTCCACTCTTCTTAGCTTCTGCTCATAGAATGTAGGGTGCCATCTTGCTATTTACTTTGAGCACCAAAATGTCTTAAACTGGCTCTTCTCACAACTTCCAAACTTAACACTTCAGTTGTGTAGCAGTGATAAAAACCTGATCAAGTATAATCCTAGGAATACTACAATAATTTAGGGACAAATAGTAATGTGGGCTGAAATGATCCCGCTAAACTTTGCGATAAAACAACATACAGGTTTAACCGAAATAACATGTTTTATTTTATGCTATTTTATATAAAAGGCTATAAAAATGATAAGCAGATATGCTGAGGGCATACTGTGAAGTATCTGACTTAATTAAAGACAAATCCACATGAATTCCGACATCATGGTCATGCTTAGCATAACTGAAAGAACTGTTTGAGTAAGTATATAGAAGGCTTGAGGGAAGAAAAGCTGGGGACATATTTTACCTAGATTTTCAAAAATGCTTTTTGATACAAAGCCTTCTAGGAGGCTAATTCATAAGATGATAGTTAAATACACAAGGAAAGTCAGTGGCTTGATGAAATTAAGCAATGGCTTGACAGCTAAATTGTTGAGGGCGAAGAAACCTGTATTGTGCCTCACTGAGGTACCTATAAAACCAGAAACCAAGTTTTGTAAGGGGATAGAATCATAGAATCATAGAATCATAGAATGGTAGAGTTGGAGGGGACCTCCTGGGTCATCGAGTCCAACCCCCTGCTCAAGGCAGGATCTCCTAAACCATCTCAGACAGATGGCCGTCCAGTCTCTGCTTGAAGACCTCCATCGAAGGGGAACCAACCACCTCCCGTGGCAGCCTGTTCCACTGGTTGATCACTCTTACTGTTAGAAATTTTTTCCTAACATCTAAACTAAATCTTTTCCCCTGCAGTTTCACCCCATTGTTTCTAGTCCTTCCTTGAGAGAGTGAGAACAGGGCTGATCCCTCTGCCCTGTGACAACCCTTGAGGTATTTGTAGACAGCTATCATGTCTCCTCTCAGTCTTCTTTTTGATGAAGAAGGTGTGCTGGGATGGCCATCATGTAGGTATGACAGCTCTTCAAGAACAAAGAGGTAACTACATACCATATATGGCACTGATGAAACTAGGTTGTAGTGAGCTATCTATGGCTGTGATCAGATATGGGGCTTTGATATGAGATTGTTCACACCTCAGCTGACCCCTCTTCCTCTCAGTAGGATTCTGTGCTAGAAAAGGTGGATTGGAGAAGGGTTGAGGACACAAAGGCCACACATTGCCTCTCTGAGGCACCTTTGAGGCACTCCATTTGTTATGTCTGAACACAGCCTCTGTGTGCCAGTGGGACCTGGATCCTACAGACTGAATTAAGGAATTTCTTTTCTTTGCTACATTACATGACCACCACTGGCTCAGGTCATGATGACATGACCACCACCACCCTAGGCAGCCTGTGTTCTTAGTTCTATTCCCTTATAGGGATTTGAACTCCTGGCTGGTGCACATGTGGATGTTAATTATATGGTGCAACACCCTACTGAGCCACTAGGTGGCTTCAGAAGAAGGAAATCTTTAGACCTTACATAGGAACTTTACAGGTAATTATTCTTCCTTCAGTTCTCTCTCTTATGCAGAGAGAGGCATATCTAGGTCCTCAACTATCGAGGACGGTCATCAGCTATAGTATAGAAACAAAATGTCAGCAAGTGTCATTTTGCCTCTTTATAAATCTATGGTGAGGCCACATTTGGAATATTGTGTACAATTCTGGTCATCGCATCTCAAAAAGTATACTGTGAAACTGGAAAAGGTGCAGAAAAGGGCAACCAGAATGATTAGGGGTCTGGAACACCTCCCTTATGAAACCAGGCTGCAGTGTCTAGGCCTCTTTAGTCTGGAGAGATGGAGCTTAAGAGGGGACCTGATTGAAGTATACAAAATTATGCCTGCTATAGAAAAGGTAGATAGAGAAATTTTCTTTCCCCTGTCACACGACACTAGAACCAGGGGACACTCTATGAAGCTGATGGGTAGGAGAGTCAGATCCGACAAGGGGAAGTATTTCTTCACCCAGAGGGTCATCGGTTTATGGAATTTGATGCCTGAAGAGGTGGTGACAGCTACCAGGCTAGATGGCTTTAAGGTAGAGTTAGACAAATTTGGATGATAGAGGTATCAATGGCTACTAGAATGAATGCCTAGGTACATCTTTCAGGCTGGGGGGGGGGGAGAAGGATGCTTCTAACACCATTTGCTGAGATTCAAGAGCAGGAAAAGGTTTGTCCTTGTCTCTGCTTGAAATGCCCATGAGCATTTGGTGGGTCACTGTGTGGACTAGAAGGGCTGTAGCCTGATCCAGCAGGGCTTCTCTTATGTTCTTATGAGTGTCCTCCATAGTTGAGTGCCCTCTGACCCATAAGATGTCCAAATGCACCTATATCCCGAAACAGCTAAAATCATGCATTGATATTAGGGATCTGCTCAAATATTTGTAACATTCAAAATTCATATGAGTTTGTATGAATTTGGAGATCCCCTCCCCCTCCATCCTCTGAGTCAATTTTGTTTTTGTGTGTATATTACAATCAAGCACCTCAAGGGTGTTACTGCACACTTCTTGGTCACTACAAAAGGGCCAGATAAAGTCATTTTAGAACAGTTCAGTTCAAATTGTCCAGTTCAACAATGTTTGATCAAACACTCCCTTGTTCAGCTTGAATCAAACCAGCCTAGTTCAAACAGGGAGTGTTTTTTGTTTGAATCGAACAGGGTCAAACAGTTATCCATGTTCTGGTAACCTCCAGATCAGACTATTGTAATGCACTCTACATGGGGCTGCCCTTGAAGATGGTTCGGAAGCTGCAGCTTGTGCAGAATGAAGCAGCTAGATTGCTGACTGGGACAGCTGGCTAGATGCACATCATATTGGTCTCAAAAGAGTTGGACTGGCTGACAGTTCGTTACTGAGCCCAATTCAAGGTGTTAACTTTAATTTATAAGGCCCTAAATGACTTGGGACAGAAATATCTGAAGAACTGTCTACTTCCATATCAACCTGCCCATGCCTTAAGATCTGGAGGAGAGGTCTTCCTGGTTATCCTGCCATCCTCAGCAGCAAAAAGGGTGGGCACCCAGAATAGGACCTTCTTAGTGGTGGCCCCTAGGCAATGGAATAGTTACCCCATTTAGGTGCATCTATCACCTCCTTTTACAGGAGGAAAAAAGAGTGTTTAATATTTCCAAGTTTTATTTCACCTAAGATCTGTGGAACTAGATGTAAGAAAAGAAAATTGCACTAACAGTAAAGACAACAAGCAATATTCTGTTATTGTTAATGTATAAAACACAGTACATAGTTGTAGACAATTGTAGACAAAATTTTGTCCATGTGCTCGCAAAAAAGCCAACCAGCTGATCACTAACTGGAGAATCATATTCTATGTGCCAAGCCTAAAAGGTTTTAGGAGGAACGACATTTAATTGATAACATGGCTGAGCAGAGAGGATAATTTGTATTACGAACTAGGTGTGGTGCCCGCGAGGACCCCTCACCCAAAATTATTTTGGTTAAATTACAAAGTGTGGCGAAAACTATTTGTCTATACTGTTAAAAGTGTCATCAAAGTGGATTTATTTAGAAATGGTAAGTTGGTAAAGGGAGGGGCTATTCCAGCTCTCCAGGAGAGAGGGTGAAATAGAATCCTGGAGGAACATCAACCAATCAGGTTGCAGCTCACCAGCCAGGCCCATATTTAAGGGAGCCTGAGGGAATTGTTAGTGTTCTCTGCCTGGGGTTAACTGACCAGAGAGGGTGGTTAACAGGAGGGAAACGGGCTCTAAGCCGTCCTGAGGGAAGCTGGGGAATAGAGTCCTGAGTCATTAGTGAATGTATGGTGTTTAGAAAGTAAAGAATTTAAATGGTTATATGTTACTGATGCTGCTGGCATTAATCTGAATAACTAAGAGAGTCCTTGTGCTTGAGGGGAAAGCAAGGGACAGTACAGTTTGCTGAACTGAAGTACAAAGTGTAACACAAAGAAGATATTGCTGAACAACTTAAGCTGTACACAATAAACTTGTTTTCTTGTTATTTTAAAGAAGCTTCAACTGAGTACTCTCTTTTCAAAGTGAGCCAAGTTAGTCCAGAGTTCTAAACAGATACTGTAACCCACTCCTGGCTAGGCAGAGTTGGGGGAGGAGCATTGGCAAGCAGCTATTGTTACCATAATATCAAGACTTAGAGACAGAAGGAAGAGAGACATTTTAAAAAGGGGAAGTTCTGACTTTGAATCATTATTTTAGGATATAAATACACACTACCCAAAACAGTAAAGTAACTCAAACTGAAACGTTAAAAACCGGCCATTACAACTGGTGGCAGCCTTTACATCTGGTGGCAGACGTTACACTAGGTAATTACAAATTTCCATGACACATCAAATTTCAAGGAAAGCAAATAGAATTTCTCTATGGGTGTTTTTCCACTGTCACTAGAAGTACCCATTAACAAAAAATGCCATTACGTACCCATTAATGGGTACTTAATAGGTATTTCTAGTGACAGTGGAAAAACACCCTATATCTGGGGAAGGGAGAAATCAGAAAACTAGAAGTACTGCACTTGCCATCAAAATGTATTCCTGATGCAAGTATTTGGCCTTACTTATCAATCATTATCAGTAATTAATTACTGCTATCTTCCGGAACAACTGGGAAAGGGAAGGAGAAGGGTGGAACTATGTGAAATTTTGAATTTTTTAGCTAATCTACTTTTAGAACCAAGTAAGGACTGGGTTTACTTTAATAATCATATTCCAAACTGGATAAACACACAACTTGGTGTTTAACTTGTCTTTTAAAAAAGATTGAATTCATAGATTAGAAGCAAATGGAACTCCCACCTATGTAAAATATTATGCTGTGAGTAAAGGGGAAGTTTTGCTTCTTCTTTTTTAAAGACTGAAGTTTAATATAGGACCTGTCTACATTTACTTTGATCTAGATTAAGAAATCTCTTAATTTAGATCCTGAGGCCTATTCACACTACAGCAGTTTGGCTAGGACACACAAGGATGGATTTCCCATACGCATGTAGGCAGGTAAGGAACGTGTGTGGACGTGTCCCTGACTGCCTAGATATGAATGGGGAATCCATCCCTGTGGGGCCTAGTCTGAAAAGGCCAGTGCGGGGGTGAGATGCCCCTCCCAGGCCTTCTGCCATTGGGTCAGAGTCAACCCGGGGGCAGGTATGCCGGTATCGTCCATTCCCCAGGTTCCTGTGGGCTGTAGCTGACTAGACCGGGTCAGTTACAGCTAGCAGGAACCCCCCAGGCATCCCCCACCTTGGAATATATGCTTCCCCAGACACATGCATGTGAGGGACTTACCTCCTCACCACCAGAGTCTGGACTGGGAAGCTTGGGAGCTGGGTTTCCTGGTGCAGTCAGCAGCACTCTGCCGCTGTGTGTGCCACTAGCTCTGATTAGCCAGCAGCCACGCCCATACAGAATGCCCAGTTCAATGCCAGGTGTTCTGCGCAGGCATGGGCCACTGGCCAATCAGAGCCGGCGGGGTGCACAGAAATACAGAGCACTACTGACCAGACCCCCCCCCCAGTCTGGACTACGGTGGCAAGGAGGTAAGTCCCTCTCATGCACATGTCCCCAGGTAGTTTCCAGCCCTGAGTGGGGTGGTGGTGGTTCGAGAGGGCATCCAAGGGGCTCAGTTGCCTAGATCTAGGTGGCTGAGCCCCACCAAAGCCGAAGATCTGCCACAATGCACTGGCAGATGTGCTGTCCCATGTGGTAGACAGGGTCCACGCTGTCAGTGCATTGGAATGGGGGTGTGCGTGATGGTAGATGGGGCCCACGTACAGCATGGGCCCCATCTATCATTGCGCGCCTCTCCAGTTTGATGCTCTGACACTGTGGGTTCAGTCTACCACATGGAGCAGCACATTGCCACCAGCACAGTCTTGCCTCACTCAGGGGTTCATGCCATCCCCCCAACGTTCACAATGCCCCCTTACCTTGCCGAGCCCAGGGTCCAGAGTTTGTGCATCCTTGAGATCAGTCTGCTGTGATCTGCGCAAGTGCACACTCTCCAATAGCTCGGGCCCATGCTCACCTGATGGGTCGGCATAGGTTTGGTCTACTAGAATGTGCATACCCATGCAGATCTCGGCAGATCGCTCTCAAGGCCATGCGAGGAGCACTAGGAGCCCGGCAAGGTAAGGTGATTGCATGGGCCTGCCAGCTGTTGGCCCAATTTTGGCCCAATAGTGGCAGTGGGGGTTGGGGCCCACAGCTGTCCAGGGGGGGAGAATGCAAATTCTCTCCCTCCTGGACAGCTGTGAGATGGCCTGGGACAGCCAGGAACGAGTGTAGAGTGCAATTTTGTGCTCTACACCTGGCATGTGAGTATTCTGCCTTGGGATGGGCTGAGGCAGTTCTGAACAGAACTGCTGGCCCAGCAGAGCAAATGCTCCATCCCAGGGTGTCCTACTCACGTTCTGGAGGCCCTGGTGCGAATAGGTAATGCAGATCAAGGAGCCCCTATTCTCTACAGGACTGACTCTATCTGCACTGGACAGAGCCAGATCTGCAGACTAAGATCTTAGTCTGGATCTCTGGTGGACCCATTTAATTGGTTCCTCAAGAGAACCAAGGACCTTGTTCTGGAACATGGGAGGCATGCAGATGGTACACTTCCATGTTCCGGAACTACTAGGAGTGTTTTTCCTGGGTTTACATGAGCTTTGCAGATGTGGGGAGACATTGGATGGATCAGCACTGCCATTGCTGGAGTATGCCATAATCTTCACTAGGATATGGACAGTAGATGCCTATTCCAAAATATAACCTGGAATAAGGGCCAGTGCAGGAAGGGCCATAGAAACCTTTGGGATCTTAGTGGGATGAACAACCTGCTAATGACAGACTATAGAAAATTATGTATAGTTACTAAATAAAAAATCAATTAACTCAGGAAACAAGTGTGTCTTAATCTGGAAGAACTGGAACAGTTGAATTTCCTTATGGAAGGCCCTCCACATTTGGGAAACCATGAATTGAATTTCCATAAATTCTATTAAAGGAAGAGTTTGTACTGGGTATGTGTTGAGATTGGCCCCGTTGGCAAGGATGGTGCCGAAGGTGACCATAAGTTCTAAGGGTGTGCATGAATGCAATTTTCAAATTCAATTCAATTCAAATTGAATATTCAAATATCTGAATTTGTGTGACTAAAGAAAAAAACAAATTTCTGGACATTCAAACCAATACAAATACATTTGTATCTATTTGTATGAATATATTTGATGATACAAATCTTGTACACATCCGTACACATTCCCTTTTCATCACATAAGCATCCCGTTTTTTCCCGTACAGATACTAATAAGATGCGTATAGATACATATGAGATGCATAGGTATCAGTACATATACAAATGTCCAAATTAAATTCATATGAATAATTCAAAATATTCATATTCATTTGAATACTAAAAAAACAAATGTCTGGATATTTGATTAGAATTTGAATGTCCGAATTTGTCTGAATTCAATCGAAATTCATTATTTGATTCTTGAATATTTGTGCACATACCTAATAAGTTCCTTTTCTTTCTCCATCTATGGGATGGGAGTCATGTTCGTCTTTAATATGAGATGCACATATTGTTTTATTCAGTCCTTCTTCTTTGCCCAGAGCAAAAAGAACATCCTTAATTATTTAGTCTTACAGATAACTCCGAATCATCGTATGAGAGCTTTAGCCTTAAACCAAAGCAATTCATAGCCTGAACTTAGCATTGCAGCGTTAAAATTTATAACCCTAGGAGCAGAAATCCATTTCAAATCTTCTCTGCCCCCGTCCCCACCCACACAACATATCTATATCTATAGATCAGAGCACTGGGGCTTAAATTTATCATTTTTCTTACTTTCCACAGACTGTGAAAGGTGCAGCTAAGCTGCTGTGACTAAGAGCTTGTGAACAGTTCTTGCGATCTTGGGTTTCACTGCCAGTCTTCCTAATGCTAAAAGTAAATTACTACTCATTTGGCAAGCTGGATTCAGTCACCCTGCAATCATCATCAGATATCTTATACAAGCACCATGCTCCTTATGTATGTGCTATGCAAATTTTCTCTGATTGGGCTTTCTTTATGGCCACTGACAAAGTTCACACTCAGAAGATCATCTAGTAACTTCTTAGTGGAATACAGTAATCTAGTTTTCCTGCTGCATGGTGGAGTAGGCAGGGATCTGAAGATCATACCATGTTATTAGGAAGTGTCTCTGTTGTGATTAGGGATGGATTTTATACATATGTAGTCCAGATGAGCAGATTTTTCAATCTAACATAGAGACTGCTTTCATACCAGACAGTTTTGCATGTGTTGTGGAGGCTGCTTTTGACCTAGATTGCTCAATGCAGACCAAGAATAGAGCGGATAGGAATAAAGTCCTGGCCTCCAAAGTTCTCAGCTGATGGTGTTTTCACCAGCTGCACAGAAAAAAATCCATTTCTGGGCCCATTTCTAGGGACCTGACACAATTGCACTGGGTTCTGAACATCCCTTAGATCAGTCCAGATGTCTGCATGGTGGACTGCTAGACTAACCTGCAACTAAGAATGCTTGGGAAACCACTTTAAAGTGTTCTCCCCTTCTTGCAGTCTCTCCCAGAGCAGTTTCCAGTACAATTGTCATACCAAGACTACTCCAAAATTAAGGTTTGTGTAAGAACATTCCCCAGAGGCATGGCTTCTTCTAGAATGCATATGTAGCTTTCTCCAGTGGCAGTCCACATGAAACCCAAGTGAGATGGGTTGCAGAATTTTAGCTAAGTTTGATGTTAGAAGACAAAGCTGTTCTTGTGCTCCCAAGGCAGTTTTTAAAAAGTACAAAACAGTTTGTGAACTATATACATCTTTGGTCTTTATGCAGAAGCTTTCTATGGGACCTCTGCTATGAAGTATAGAAAAAAGCCAGTCATATCAATGCATAAGAATCAGGAACAAAGTACTGCCAGAAAGTTTCTCCCAACCAAAAAAGCCACTATCAATCAGTACAGATCTGGATAGCATAACCATGTGTGCCTGACAGTCTTTAACTTTCTGGGGCAATAAGTGGACATGGTAGACCAATCAATCAGAACAAATATCTGACAGACTTGAGGGTAGCTGAATTTGAAACTTTAAGACAGAACTATTCCTGCTTCTGATTTCTCCTCCATCTGTATTTCATGAAAAGCTGGTCCCATGCACATCTGGAATGAGAGTTGTGTAGAGAGGATATAGCAGCCTCGAAGACATACTGTTGGATTCAGTGGGCAGTAGGTACTGTTGCACTTAGAGGAATGCAGTGGGAGGGGGGGGAGGAAGTAATAATAATTGCAATTGAGCTGTGTAGCTATTTCACCCTGTCTACATTTCTCCTGGATTGTGCTTTGTGACATCAGAATCCTGCTTGCTTTGTCTAGTCGCTTTTTCAGGCACTACGTGTGGATGGACTTTGCAGGACTAAGAGTTGGCAAGGAACGCTGACCAAACTTGTTAAAACAGCTCAGCAGAGGTGCAGGACTAAGAAGTTGGAAACTAGAAATGGAGCCAAACTCAGCATCTAGCCAAGGTGACAAATGGAGAAGCCATATGATTCCAAGAGAGGGGACATGGACCTGCCCACAGAACCAACAGGCAGACAACAGACAGTAGGATTCAATACTAAGCAAGCAAAAACAGACCTCAAGAACACAAGGAGATTTGAATTCAGCCAGAAAACATAGAGGACATATGAAGAAGAAGAAAAAGAGGAGAAGGAGCTGAGTTTTCTATCTTGCTTTTCTCACCCATTTAAGGGTAGCTGACAAAGTTTTCTAATCTTCTCCCCACAACAAAACACCCTATGAGGTAGGTGGGGCTGTGAGAGCTCAGAAGATGTGACTAGCCCAAGGTCACCCAGCTGGTTTCTTGGAGGAGTGTGGAATCAAGCCTGGTATTCCCAGATAAAAGACCACTAGACCAAACTGGCTCACATGAAAGCAGTAAAAGAAACAAAAGTGTAATATTAAGAAAGCAAGGTCATTTCTGCTGATCATTTAGCATTATAATATCAACAAATACTGCGTATATTACTAATTCATCCAGTTCTACTTTTCCTGTTTCTAAAGAGGGCAAGGCTAAGAATGTTTCAAGGCAGCACCCAAAACTTTTCTTCCTCATGCAATAGATGGACTGTAGAGTGCTGTGGAGGCCCAAGTGTCAGGCTAGGATCCTGGAGTTGTTGCACCTGAACCTCCCAGTTGCCCATTAAAGTCCTTCGGATAGTATTGGCAGAGTCACTGTTGTTATGTGTACTTCTATAAGTTAGACACATTTAGTGAGAGTGCAGGAATCTGGCTCAAAATAGGCCAGCGACCAATGAAGGCATGGGATTTGCACTCAGACCAGAGTCCATCTTACCTACTAGATGATGTGAGTAATATAGGTCCCTTCCAGACTAGTGGATAAAAATCTGCAGTCATTAGTAAATTTACAGCTTACCTGGCTGCAAAGTCACGACGCGTTCTCCCCACTCAAAATGGAGATCCATCAATTCCTCCTCAAGAGCTGCGAGACCTCCGTGGCACATGCAGTGGGGTGCATATCATGTGGGATTGAACAGTCAATGGGAGCTGAGCTGCAGGATTTGACTGATAACTTAGGATTTACCTGATACTGCGGAGCAAGTGTTGATTGTTCCACAGCAGGTAAATCCACAGAAGTGGCGGCATAATGTGCTGCTGCTACAAAGTATTGGGTGTCAGATGTGACGCCCATGCACCAACTGCTCATCAGAATGTGCAGTAGCCCCCAGTCTGGACACACCCATAGCTATTCTCCCCTAGACTCAAATCTTTGATTTTGCCTGCTTCTGGCCTGTTTAGTTGTTTGTGTCCCAAGATAACTTACTTCCATCACCCTAAAGCAGCAAGAGAGTTACCAGAATATGATAATATGGGTACCCAGCTGGTCTGCATGCTTGCTAATATATTGTTTACATTTGTTTCTTCCAAAACGCCTGTTCTCAAGCCCTGATGTTACATGTTGGGGTATAAGAATAGGTGTCTCTCCATTCAGTGTGCACTTTCACCAAGGCTCACCACTCTACATCCATTGTGAAGGAGTAAGAAATACATGGGACACCTCACTTACTGAAATGGTTTAATAATACCTTTCTAATGAAGATCAGGCACAGAGGGAACCATCCAAACTGGATTACCAGCAACTGAAGTGTGGATGGTCTGGGCCAAGCAGGCCAGATCACCATGGCAATGGCTACAGCAACATCCAGCACATATTCCAACATTACCAAAGTGACAGAGACATATGTACCACTGAACAGCCGCAGCTGTGCTGCCATGCTCACTTTCAGTGTCCTACCTGGGAAGAGGGTGCAAACATTGCTGACCAGGAGCTCACCAGCTGCTCCCAGTCAACCTGTGGACAACATTTTAGTTGTCCACTGGGGATGTGCATGACTATTTGAAACATTCGTTATTGATATGAATTCTGATGAATTCAGACATTCATATATAAACTGAATGTCCAGACATTCATACTTTAGTATTCATACGCATACAACTATTTTGAGTTATTTGTTTGAATAATTTGGACATTCGTATGTGTACGGATACGTCCATACACATCCATACACATCTTGTGCATATCCCTATGCATCCATACGGATACATATGGGATGAAAAAGGGATGCATATGGCATGTGAACAGGATGCGTACAGATGCGTACGAGATTCGTATTATTGGATACATATCAAATATTCAAACGAATAGATACGAATGTATTCATATCAGTTCGAATGTCCAGACATTCATTTTTCTTCACTCGTACACATTCAGATTTTTTAAATATTCCATTCATTATGAATTGAATGTTGAAAATTGCATTCGTGCACACCCCTATTGTCCACAGCTCGTGAAGATTGGGGGAGTCTTAGTGAAGTCCAGGACGGTGGCCACAGCATGTGGACGGGCCTCCCCAGGAGTGGCTGGAACTCCTCCCGCAAGATAAGTGTAAACAGATCCACAGAGTGGTTCTTAATTAACTTTATCATAATAGCACTGAATCTCAAGAACTGTTACATGCTGGCCTACAGATACAGTAAAAAAAATTGCATCTATGTGTAAACAGAAAATAACATCCAGAAAAATAATTCCACTTCCCCTCCCCCTCTTTTTAAAAAGAATCTTCCATTTTCCGCATTAGCATATATTTGGAGAAATATTCAGACAGTTGCTTCGGTAATCTCCTGACGATACCATTACTAATCATAACCAGCACTTTAAAATCATAATGAATGCACAAGTCCCACAGATTAATAACGTCATGCCAAAATATTTCTATAACGATATATAAACTTGGAGCAGCTGGGAAATTTCTGTCAGATTAGCAGTATTGTTTCTGATTTGCCATTTTTCTTGACGAGCCTGTTGGATGAACTGGAGAAAGATTACAATCACGATCATTTGCCAGCCTTTGAATATTCAGTTGAACAACCTCATGTTCTTGCTCGGTATATTTACACTGTAGAAAAATCAATTCTGTTAAATCCTGTTGCATGCAAACATTTCTTGCCAAGGCAGCTTAAATAGTTTTATTATACCAATTGCAACCTTACGAGAATGAAGAGAGTTGCAAACTTAAATAGTTGTTTTAAGAACTTGCTCGGAAATTTGTGCTGAATAAGCAAACGACTGAGATGTTTGGAGTAAGAATAACTACAAACTAATGTGGAAGGGAAAGACAGATACTCGTGTCTCCTTATGTTTATAATCATATGGAAACAGTAATGTATGAACACAGTCTTATATATAGATTATCTGCTTCTATGTGAGTTCCTGAAGTACCTGCAATTCCTTTTATCACCTCTTGCCTTCCCCCCCATACTAAAGTAATCCAATAAATGTTTGCAAGACATCAAAAAAATATAAAATAACGATTCCATAATCTCAAGAAGAAACACTATTCAGAACAGGCTTAATTCTTTGATGACACCTCATTTGTTTCATAGGCCCTTTCTACACTGGGCCTTTTTCTGAATTATATCCTGGAAAGGGAACCTGTCATTCACATGCAGTGCTGGTGAAATTTCCATTTCCATTTTCCATTTTCATTTATATACAGCCTTTCCAAACATAAAATTTGCTCAAGGCGGTTCACAACAAATGGAAAAACAAAATACAATACAAATTCAATCATTATATCAAAGAATACAGCAAATAAGAATAATCAAAAATACATTACATGTTATAACAACTAATACAATATACGATGATAATAATAATAATTAGAGAGAGAAAAACCCTATAAACAGGTGGGACAACTGGCTACTGAGTTTTTGTAATCCTTGCAGCAGGTGGAAACAGTTGAGCATTCTTTCTTCCTCCTCCCCACGCCCATGGTGGCATTGGGGCATTGGGCTGGGTGCTGCTGGGTTTTTGTAGTCCTTGCAGCAGGTGGAAACAGTCAAGCGCTCTTTCTCCCTCCTCCGCTCATCCATGGTGATGTTGGGGTGTTGGGGCATTGGGCTGGGTGCTGCTGGGTTTTTGTAGTCCTTGCAGCAGGTGGAAACAGTCGAGCACTCTTTCTCCCTCCTCCACTTGTCCATGGTGGTGTTGGGGTGTTGGGCTGGGTGCTGCTGGGTTTTTGTAGTCCTTGAAGCAGGTGGAAACAGTCGAGCGCTCTTTCTCCCTCCTCCACTCGTCCATGGTGGTGTTGGGGTGTTGGGCTGGGTGCTGCCGGGTTTTTGTAGTCCTTGCAGCAGGTGGAAACAGTCGAGTCCATGGCGGCATTGGGGTAGATATATGTGTACAGTATTAGAGTAAGATCTCCGCCCTGGTCCGCTCCAAAAAGAAAGCGCTGTCGCCGCCGCAGTCGCCGCTGCTTGCTCCACCTCAGAGGTTTAACGGTTTGGGGAAATGATTTCCCTACCCTTAACTTAAGAGTGTTGATGTTTTTTTTTTCTTTTCACTTTTAGCATTCTGCACTGCTTTTGCTTCATACAAACATACATCATGCATCATACGTACATACATATGTACATACATACAGTACATACATGCATGCATGCATATATAGTGCCCTATCCGCCTAAACAGAAGAGATTCAAGGTAGGAGAAGTTCCAGGAAGGGAGAGTAGAGGTGTAAACCAATTATTCATGAGTTTCATAATTTGTACAAATTTGTATAAATTTGAACTTTCACATTCAAATTGAATATTGGCTATATTTAAAGATTTACATTCAAATGCAAAGCGAATACATGCAACCAGCTACAGCGGCAGAGGGACAGCAAGTCTGAATGTAGCGATTCCATGCACAAAAAGCCGGCTTCAGTGCCAGGCGGGTACAGGATCTCAGACATGCCGCTGATTGGTCCGCACACAGCAGGAAAGGAGTGGTGACTGACGGCTGAATGCTCCAATCATGCAGCTCCTGGGGAGGCGTGGCCTTTTGGAGGCCAGATCCATCTGGAAATCTGTGCTACTGCATCCGAACTGCAAAGGTATAATGTATTCCTCGCAATCTGTCCTTCCCAAGCGAGTGCAGAAGCATGGGGCCTTACTTAGACCCGTATCTATTTGAGAGGGATCTTGCTAGAGACAGTTTAAATCAGACCTAAACCAATAGGTGGTCTAACAAATCAACTGAACCAGGGTAATTT
The DNA here is from genome assembly GCA_023333525.1 of Aspidoscelis tigris stejnegeri. NCBI lineage: Eukaryota > Metazoa > Chordata > Lepidosauria > Squamata > Teiidae > Aspidoscelis > Aspidoscelis tigris. The sequence continues at coordinate 72,665,237 of JALMGA010000007.1, read as the reverse complement.
GCAGGTGATTCACTCTGGTTTGCTTAATTCACATGTGATTCAAACCACCCTGTTATTTTTTTTTTTAAGACCTCAAACTGAATCAAGCCAAGGATTGTTTGGTTTAATTTGAACCAAACCTCACCCTATTCAGGATATATTTCTTAAAAAGAAAGCATTTCTCAGGATATACACAGAATATTCTACTTCTTTTTACAGCGTGTGGAGCACTGTTGCACGTACTCAAGAAGAAGACAAGATGAACACTAAAATAAACCTCAATGTTAATATGGCTACAATGTTCATATTTTGTCTTCTTTTTTTGTATAGATGTGTACCACAGTGGCCTTTTCTTTCTTACATTGTTATTGTTGTTTTGTTGTCTTTTTATTGTTCATTTATCTTCTTGCTGGCCTTTCTTAGCTCATTTCCACTTGTTGGAAGAAAGCTACACCAGCCACTCTCAGTTAGGACTTTTCCTATAAAAATAATAAGTTGGACCAATTTTGCATTATGCAATTCATCTCATGAAGAAAGTGGCTTCCTTAAATAGAGGGTGGTATTCTCCTTCACCAGAAGGAATTTGAGCATTCACTCCAGACTGATACTTTAAAAATGATAATAAGCATAGTCTTACAATGAAATCTTTCTAATGTTATTTTTCATATATGAATGCTGACAGTCTGGGGGAATTTTTTTTTATCACTTTCTAAAGACTGATGGATGTTGACAATCATCTAAATCTGATTATAATTTATTAGCATCTACTGAGGACGGCATGAAGCATGAGAGGTAGACATTGGCTTTGAAACATTCACAAAATTCCCCTGAGAGAGTGACAACATTCAAATGTAAGTCAAAACTCAACATAGTTTGAGCATTCATTTTAATATGGTTATTCTGTACATGGGTTGTAAACAGCTCAAAGATCCCAGTGACATTCTAGTCAGAGGAAAATAGACTGGGCCCATGCACAATAATAATAATAAAAGGTTCAGAGGTAGTATGTGGTACAATTCCACCTCTAGACAGCATTAAAGGCCAGAAAATTCATTTGGGAACTTCATTTTCTGTCCTTTAATGTAGATCAGAGGGAAGATGAGAACATTCACATGTGACATCTACCACCTCTAAACCTCTTTCAAGCAGCTTTAAAAAAACTGTAGCTTTTTCTGCACTGGTGGGTCTAATTTAGGGATGTGCATGAATGGTTTTTTGGGCATTTGATTCGTAACAAATTGAGTGTTCGAAAATTCGTATTCAGTTGAATAGATCCCCTTTGAATGCAGTAAGATTCTATTTGATATGAATATATTTGTAAGAATTCATACAAATATCCGACACAAATGAATATGGATTCTGCGTATGGATCCTATACAAATGAATACATATTGGATACATATCCTATATAGGGATATGCACAAATATTCTAAGCATTTGAAATCCAATCGAATTTGTTTGAATGTCTTCACATTCAAATTTAGACATTCAAATAGATTTTGAATGTTCTGAAACATTCGTTCAAATCATTCAAATGTACAGATATGTATGTATTACATTCGTATCTGTATGAATATCATATGCACCTGTACGCATTTGCACTTATAATATGGGTTGAAAATGAGATGCAAACGATGCATATGAAATGAGTACAGATATGTATAACACATACAAATGTTGTTTACATTCGTATCTTTAAATACAAATCTAACATTTGAATGAATAGATTCGAATGTAATGGGTTTGAATTTTTTTTTAGCATTCGGATTTTAAACATTCGAATCAAATCTAATGTTTTGACATTCAATTCAACTCAGATTTAAATGGAAAAAATAAAATAAAATAAAATAAAATTCATGCACACCCCTAATCCTATACCAAGACATATGTATTGGATACATACTGGATACATATCCTATACGAATGCATATGTATCGATGCATATTCAATACATATCTCCAGTTTAACAAATTACAAACTATTCTGAAACATTCGCCTTTGTACGAATGTTATTGTACGAATGCCATAACATTTAATTGGTGTACAAATATCCCAATTCATCCAAATAATGAACACTACGAATATTTGTGCATGTCCCTAGTCTAATTCTGAACTATATCCTGGAAAAGTGACCTACAGTCTCTATGGTGGTACAGATTACGACAGGTCCCACTCAAGACCTGCCATAGTCTACACTAGCATGTGGATGGCAGATCCCTATTCTGGGATATATTACAAGGTTAGGTCCAGTGTAGAAAAAGTCTTTGTGTGGATGCAACCAGAGAAAGCATCTGCAGATCTGTAATTGCTTACATTAGTGTACCTACTCCAAGGGGAAAAGGAGAAAATAGGTATAGTATTGCAACCTTTAATATGGGTACAGATCAAAATAAATGGTCACATTCATAAATGAAAAGCAAATTGTTTTAATTAGGGCATTTTTTTAGATAAGAAGAACTGCAAATCAAGGTAAAAAGTGAAGACAACAGAGCACCCTGTGTATTTTACCAGAATTTTGTGCATATATATGACCCCGAAATTTTTATAGCCTCATGTTCAGCTATTGCCTTATATTATTTCAGTGATTTTAAAGAATATTTTAAATCCACCATACGGCAATTAACCTAGTAGAAAAGAAGAATGAAAAAGTAACTTACTTTAGTATTTTAGTAAAATAATGCATGGCTTCAGCTGAATATACCTTTCTAATAAGCTACAGATATCAAAATTCTTTCAAAACTTTTAGGCAATGATTAATTTTTTAATCTTTTAAATCCAAAAAAGAATCAATAAAATAGGAAATTCTCTTTACAAACAGTTTCCAAGTTATACTTCCTTTCTTATACTTTTTTAAAAATATATATATATTTTAAAAGCCCTTGGAATGTATTTTATCATCTGTCAGTTTTGCCCTATGATATGTCCTCTTAAATTGGATCTGTAAGCCCTTCATAAAGTTTAATAAATCTTCAGCATTTCACCCTAAGGAAATTATATTAAAAACCTTCAAATGTGAAGTTGGGCCTGCAGACACACAGCGCTGGGAATTATATCACCATAATCAGCTTGTAATGAAAGTCTCTGTCGCTGTTCTCTCCCAATCATACTCTGCCTGTCCTTATGAAAAAAAGAGAGAGAAGAGGGGGGAGAGAGAAAGGGGGGGTCTCGGTTCATCTGCAAGCTTTAATTGGAAGATGTCTTCATTTCATTCCAGCCTACTGGGATAATAACTCAGCCCTGTGTTTAAACACAGGCCCTTTCTGCTGATATTTTTTCATTTAGTAAAGCATGTCTCTTTAAATGATTTAGCAAATCATCAAGAATGCCAAGGCTCCGTGATTGGCAGAAGATTGCTAGAGCACCATTTGCATGACATTTGTTCTTCAGCTAAGAAAGCTGCAGCAGGTAAACAACCAGGCCCTGTACCAACTCCCTTTGAGTCCTTTCCTGTTTATTTTCTCATAATCAAATGACATTTATGGAGAGGCAAATGCAGCTGCACATATATGGAGGGGGAAAAAATGTAATCAGGCTAAACATGATGACTTCATTCAGGTGATATTTTGATTAGGGAAAGGACAATTTTATGACATAGAATGCCTTCCAAAGAAAATCAGTCAAATTTCATTTATAATCTCTAGCTTTTTTAATATAAAGGTTGGATTCCAACAATAGGCTGCTGGTTGATGGCACCATGAGGATTTCATTACAATATGTAGGAGCAAGCAACATGATCTCTTCAGGCTTCCTAATAATAAAAAGGAACTTTGAAGGGTTTGTGGGGGTTTTTCTTGTGTGTGTGTGTGTGTGTTTTAAGTTTCAGCTGTTGCATTATTTCTGCAGAAATTTTCCTAAATAATACCTCCAGGAGGACTAATTTCTATGAATTTTAAATAATGGGAATAAAGATGAAAGAGGACAACTAAACACAGGATACTGAAAATGTGTTCCATGAATGGGATATCAGACAAGAGAGTTTGAGAACTTTTAGTCTTCCAAATGTTTTTGGTAGGGATGTGCATGGATGGGTTTTTGGGCATTTGATCCATAATGTTAGAAAATTTGTATTTGTTCAAATTGATCCCCTTCAAATGCAGTAAGATTCTATTTGATATGAATGTATTTGTAGAAATTTGTAAGAATATCTGATACAAATGCGTACATATTGGATAGGTATCCTGGATAGGTATCCTATAAGAACACATACGTATTGGATACGTATCCTACCGATGCATACATATTGGATGCATATCAGATATGTATCCTATACCAGTGCAGGCATATCAATACGTATCCGATATGTATTCCCAGTTTAATTAATGTCTGAACTATTCGTAAGAATGTTCCAAAACTTTTGTATTTGTACAAATGTTAATGTATGAATGTTGTAACATTTGATATGTGTACAAATGTACATAAGAACATAAGAGAAGCCTTGCTGGATCAGGCCACAGCCCATCTAGTCCAGCATCCTGTCGCACACAGTGGCCCACCAAATGCTCATGGGCATCTCAAGCAGAGACAAGGACAAACCTTCACCTGCTCTTGAGTCACAGCAGATGGCCTTAGAAGTGCCCCGATTCCTCCCCCCCTTCAGCCTGAAAGATGCACCTAGGCATTCGTTCTACTAGCCATTGATACATCTGTCGACCAGAAATTTGTCTAACCCTACCTTAAAGCCATCTAGACTGGTAGCTGTTACCACCTCTTCAGGCAGCACATTCCATAAGCCGATGACCCTCAGGGTGAAGAAATACTTCCCCCTGTCAGACCTTACTCTCCTACCCATTAGCTTCATAGAGTGCCCCCTGGTTCTAGTATTGTGTGATAGAGAAAAGAAAATTTCTCTATCCACCTTTTCTATACCATGCATAATTTTATATATTTCAATCAGGTCCCCTCTTAAATGCCATCTCTCCAGACTGAAGAGGCTTAGATGTTGCAGCCTGGTTTCGTAAGGGAGGTGTTCCAGACCCTTAATCATTCTGGTTGCCCTTCTCTGCACCTTCTCTAGTTCCACAATATCCTTTTTGAGGTGTGGTGACCACAATTGTACACAATATTCCAAATGTGGCCTCACTATAGATTTATAAAGGGGCAAAATGACACTTGCTGACTTATTTTCTATTCCCTTCCTAATTATTCCCAGCATTGAATTAGCTTTTTTCGCTGCTGCCACGCACTGGGTTGACACCTTGATTGAACTGTCTACCAAAACCCCGAGATCTGTTTCCTGGTGTGTTGCAGAAAGTCAGACCCCATCAGTTTATAGACATAATTTGGATTCTTGGCCCCGATGTGCATTACTTTGCACTTGTTAAGATTAAAGCACATTTGCCACTTGGATGCCCACTCACCCTATGCTAAGAGATCCCTTAGCATTTATACGAATTTGTATAAATAACAAATGTTACAAATATTTGTGTATATCCCTAGTTGTTTTATTTGTTATGCCACACAGATTATGGCAACAGCCACACCATCTACACAGTCCCTTTGAGGACTTGCGAAGTCAACCACATAAATGCAAATGCCCAATCTGCCCCCTTAACCAGCCCACCCCTACTGAAGACAACTGATCTTGTAGGCGCTGTTCAAAGATTGCCTTGCCTGCAAACAGGTATGATACCCATGAGTCAGCTCAAGAACTGAAAACTTGCCTGGTATCACTGCTAGGGACCAGAAATGCAGTGGATGACTGCATACACCTCCAGTCGTCAGCAGTGATTCTGTACTGGAAGCGCGAGCAGAAGACCACTGCATATGTACACTGCTCAAAATAATAAGAATAATTAGGGGACGTTTAAATCTCACATTGGATCTCAACGGACAAAAGATTCAAGCTGAAAATCTTTACAGATGTAAATTGTGTAATCCACAGAGGAGAAAATGATATATCAAGGTCAATGAAAATCAAAACAGTCCACCAGTTGAGAGCTGGATACCAGATCAACCTGACAAATCAAAGTAAAAAAATAAATATAAATAAATAAATACAGACGGATCCCATTTGTGTGAATTTCATCACGACAACTCATAATGTGCCTGTACACACTCCCAACAGCATCTGGGAACGTTCCTGATGGGGCAGCTTGCCATCCTAAGTCTTGATTAGGGATGTACAAGAAACACATACACCCTTTGATTTGATTTGAATCGAAGGGGGAAATGTTTGGCTTCATCCAAAGCCTCCTTGCAAGTGTGTGTGCGTGTGTGTGTGTGGGGGGTTGTGTTCACTTGAAAAGGAACTGCTATCCCCTCCCTTGCCCCCTGCCCTCCCCCCCACTCACCTTTTTCCATCAGTGGCAGTGGTGGTGCTGCATTCTCCTCAAAGGCTCAACTAGGCCTTTTGGAGATGTGCGTGAAGCTGGAGAGGCCACTCCCACCCAGGAATCATGAGAAATCTCACAAGATTTCCTGGGAATTGTGGGAAATTGCATTAGGTTTCCCATGACTCCCAGATTTCCTGTGATTTCCATATAGGGGTGTGCATATATTTTTTTTTTTTTTTGCAATCGAATTTGAGTCAAATTGAATGTCAAAACATTTGATTTGATTTGAATGTTTAAAATCCGAATGCAACAAAAACCGATTCGAATCTGATACATTCAAATCTATTTGTTTGAATGTTAGATACGAATTTGAGGATATGAATGTCGACAACATTCGTATTTAAAGATATGAATGTCAATAACATTTGTATGTGTTATACCTATCTGTACGCATTTTGTATACATCCCGTTTTATCCTGTATACATCCCGTTTTCGTTCCATATTGTAAGCACAAATGCGTATAGATACATATAATATTTGTACAGATATGTATGCAATACATCCGTATCTGTACATTTGAATGATTCGAATGAATGTTTCGGGAACTTTCAAAATTCACTCAAATGTCTAAATGTGAATGTGATAGTCAACAGGTTTGATTCCACGGTCTTCCATGAATCCAGCTGGGTGACCTTGGACTAGTCACGGATCTCTTTCTGATCTCTCATACAGTCCCACCTACCCCACAGGGTGTCTGTTGGGAGAAGAATAGAAAGCTTTGTCAGCCACTTTGAGTCCCTTAAATGGGTGAGAAAATCTCAAGATCACTAGTTCTGCTGTTGTTGCTTTTTAGACTTTTCCCTAAATATCCATTCAAACTCTTCCATGCTGTGTCATCAGCCAATTAGAGGTCAGTCATCTCTAGAGCATCAGAAAACACTTCAGAAATAAGTCAACAGGTTCAGACTTCATTCTTCTGTCTTACTGAGTTTGTGGAGAAAGGGTGTTTCCGCACTTACCACTTTGAAATCCAGATTAAAGAAATCCGGATTTCTGAAATCCATCCCTGGGAAGATTCATCTGTAATAGGGATGGATCCAAATGAGGCCTAATGCATCCGCACTCGCGTGAGAAGCATGGATATCGAAGAATGCATCATGTGTTTGCTGTGCAGACGCTGGAGCACCAATATACAGAAGGATCAGTCCTCTTTGCCTAAGGTGCCGCGTGATTGGAACACTCAGCCGTCAGTCACCACTCATTTCCACCATGTGTGGGCATATCAGGAACAGACTGCCCACCAATCAGCAGCATGCCTGAGATCCCATGGTTGCCTGGCTGCACTCAACATGGCAACTTCCAGTCCTGCCCACATGCGTTCCCTCTCCTATCCCTATGTGGAAGCATCTTCTTTTGATCTGGAATTTGCAAGTAGGAATGGTTTGAAGACCTAATTTTTCAGGTCTTCCTGAAAACCGGATTCGGCAGCCTCTAGACCCCATTAGAAACGGATCTTGCATGAGGCCGTGTGGAAGTGACATCCTTGAAGGGGCCCTTATCTGTCCCACTGTGCGGAAGGTAACTTGCGGATGTGTGCCATATGTGTCCTTATCGGTTGCTTAATGGGGTCTTAATGGCCTGTGTGGATACATGCTAATACACCATGCCTTACTTCTCAGCTGAATTGCAATTTAGTCAAGGGTCTCAAACTGTGGTCCTTGTTGTCTAAGAACATCTAGAGGCTTGCTGTTTAAGATTCCTGTTCTACACTAGGGATGTGCACTAATGCAATTTTTGGGATTTGATTTGAATTGAATATCCAAAAATTCAGTTCAATTCAAATCTTTAAAATTCAAGTTTACACAAACTTGATTCAAATTAAGCAAATTCAAATCTATTCCTTTGTATTTTTGATTCAAATTTGCACTTTCAAATGTCGACAACACTCATATGGGCTTGTGTGCATTGTTATGCATCCTGTATACATCTGTATGCATCCCGTTGTTATCCTGTATGCAACCCGTTTTCATCCCATACAAATCTGTACAGATGTGTACAGATACAGGAAAGATGCATACGTGCAAGTATGCATTATGTACGAACCCATACACATACAAATGTGGACATTTGATTCAAATTCGAATGTCAAAATTCAGACGAATTTGATCGAATTTCAAATGTCTTAGAATACTCGTGCCCATCCCTATTCTACACTTAGAAGTTGGGAGACCAAATATGGGGTGGGTGTGGGTGGGTCACGATAAGCCACCTAAATGCCACAAATTGCTGTAATTCAAACCAACTGCAACAAAGTATTTTTGACAACAAAGTATTCTATTTGTTACTTTCAAAACTAATTTAAATTAAAAACATGATTTTTTAAAAAAAATCCAATCAAATATGATGAATTGAATAATAGTAAAATTAAAAAAAGAATCAAATAATAATCAAGGGTATTAGCCAAATAATGTGTCATTCATTAGAAACCCTACTTTTTTCCTTTCACACTGCTTTCAAGGGGAGAAACATCATTTGTTTTCTCAGGTGCTTATTTTAAGGCAAGAGATGCTGTTCAGTGCTTACCCAAACAGGTGGAAATTGGCATTCCAGTAAAGCATATAACTTATCCCAGTGGAGGTCAAAACATTTCCAGGTTCCTGAGGCCTTGTAGTTGGGCAATAAATATTAGTTTAACATCCTAACACTGAGAAGAAATTGGTATGAGAACTGAAGGCTTTTTAATAGAACTGACTTTCATTCCACTTCTGAAAGAACTCTGAACTGGTACCAATAATGTGGATTTGGCTTTCCAGTCTCCCTCCTTTCCTAAATAGAATTTAGCCTAGTCTAAACATAACCTCTATAAAGCTTTCACATCTTTGGCATTCATGTAATTCTAAATGGAAGATATCTGGATTCAGCTGCAAACCGAAGCAGTTGTAGAACTGGGTATAGCACACGCATGCCCAAGCAACAGTCAAAAGTAGGGATGTGCCCAAATGCTAGAAATTTTGTATCCATTCGAATAGATCCCCTTAGAAGGTGGTAGGATTCTATTCTATTCTATATGAATGTATTCATACAAATTCATATGAATATCCAATACAAATGGATCCTTATCCTGGATTAGGGGTGTGCATGAATATTCGAAGGTATTTGAAATTCTATCGAATCTGGCCAAATTTTGACATTCGAATTCAAATCAAATGTCAATAAATTCGAATTTAAAGATTTGAATGAATTTCAAAATTTGGATCTATTTGTTCGAATTATCTGGACATTTGTATGTGTACCAGTTCGTACACGATGCGTACTTGAAAATTCACATCTTTCCCGCATCCGTATGCATTTGTATGGTTCTGTACAGGATGAAAACAGGTTGCATACGGGATAACTATGAGATCATATAGACATGTATGGATGTGTACAGATGCGGGAAAGATGCATACAAGCATCTACGAATGTTGTCAACATTCATAAGTGCAAATTTGAACTGAAAATTCAAATGAATAGGTTCAAATGTGCTTAATTTGAATCAAATTTGGTTTAATTCAAATTTTAAAGATTCAAAATGAATTGAATTTTTGGGTGTTTGAATCGAATCAAATCGAATCCTGAAAACTGCATTTGTGCACAACCCTATCCTGGATACTTTTCTTATATGAATGCATACATATCGGATACGTATCTTATATGTCAGCATGGGGGTGGTTTGCCATCATGTACGCCTGCGCAGACAGTGGCAAATCACTCCATCAGGCCACACAACCAGTCACATTGTACCAAAGGTCCAATAAGGTAAGAGGGTCAAAAGCAGTGGGGTGGTGGTGGCTCAGGGTGGGTTGCAAGCCCTGGGTTGGGATGGGCACCAGGAAGGTCCCTGCTGGCTGCTGCCAGATTGATCAGGGTAGGAGCTGCCAGCAGGACACCAGGACAGCCCCGGTCTGGTCTCATTCCACTCCCAAAAGAGACTGCCAGTCAGTGGGCTGATAATGGCCCAATGGCAGTAACCCAGGACAGGCCGTCCAGCCCCCGCTGCAGCATTTTCAGGCTGGTACAGCCGGGGGACAACTTGACCATTCACACCTTGGCCAGTAAAGGACTTGTTAAGAATGCATCCCTTACTGGCCAAAGCAAATGGTCGAGGTGTCCCCCACCTGTACCAGCCTTAGAGCACTTCAACTCTAAGTGTGAAAAGGCCTCTGGATTAAGGCCTTCCTTAAAACAGATCTTGTTCTATGTCGTGCAGATGGAACCAGACCAGCTGGGGTCAGAGCTTCCATGGTTCACACTAAAGTTTCAGATAGGAGAGATTCACTGTGGTGCTGAGGAAATGGTCCATTTCCAGGACTGTATCTGGGGTCTAGAACTGCTTGGAACAGTCGAGCTGTATGAATAGTGGACAGATGTACTTGTCTACAGAGGGCAACACTCAGGTGAAGGCTTTATAGTGATCTCACTTTGACACGTTCCCTGGAGCCATTTTGGTACTGGGGAAGGGGCCAGCCTCCAGAATCTTGTGGCCAGAGCATTTCCTGTGTGGCCATGTCTTTCAGGGTCCACTCTAATAAGCTGATGAGGCATTTCCTAGTGATAACTGGCATGTTCCTAAAGGGCCTTTCAGAAGCCATCTTAGGGCTTACCTGCATACCAAATTTTATTTTACAATGTGATTCTCACTAATATAAAATGCTACATGGTTTGTAATGTAGCAAAGCTTCCTTAATTGGACAAATAACGACACTGCGAGTAATATTTTACAATGTGCAATATTCTGCTCTTCCCACCATGAGAAAATAGAAAGATTCTCCCAGCCCTCAATCATGGAAATATTATTTAGTTATCTCCCTGACTATATGTTTGACAATGTTTAGACATTTTGAGTACATCTTAGCAGCCATAAAGGCTATAATTTTTTAAAGAAAATATTTTTAAAGGTTTACACAATATTGAGAGTCCCAGGAAGCTAAATTCTGTGCCTTGTATCATTACCTATTTTTTTTCTGTCTTTAATTGCAGCAGATCTATAATTGATTACATGGCTGCTTGAAATGCAGTTATTTCTGCTTCCTTGGCACAGTCTGCCTATTATTAGTACATTTGATAAAATACCAAGACATAATGTTGTTCAATAGGCTTCAAACTGCAAAGCAAAAGACATGTTAAAGGAATTGTAATGGAATGCCCTACTGATGAGTCCAACATCAATGAAAACTGTCTGTGACGTATAGCACCAGGGTTACGTTATATTGTAAATCCTCCTTCGTATTGCCTTTAATACAGGTCCAGATGCAAACAATCAAGGAGCATTTTGCTGTTTATATAAGATCAATAATGAGAAATGAGAATTCAGTTTCTTATTCTTGTTGCTATAAAAATCAGGAATGTTGTTGAAGTTGCAAATTGATAATCCAGTTAATAGAAATTTCCATCAGGATCCTCCTCCCTTTTTGCTTCTGGAATGAAAGTAGCTTCTGCATGATCCATCTGGAATTTCCTAGCTGTGGTCTGGGAACACAAACCTTTTGAGAAGCACTGCTGAAATCCACTCCACCTGAAACTTTGGAGGTTGGGAAATTTTCACTTGCTAGCATCCAAAGAAGGTCAGAGTGCTACCATGGCAACGTGCACTGCCTTGACTTCTCCATTCTTGATTCTGATCAAGCAATCTGGGACAAGAATGGTGTCCACATTATGTGCCAAGGGCCACAGTGTGAAAGTTGCCAAAAAGGGGCCAGTGTCATGCCCTGTGCTGCCAGTCCAGCCTCCTCCTCAGAGGAGGGTGAATCTGCAATGGCACAGCAGCTGGGGCAGCAACCAGGACTTAGCAGCGCGGACGTTGGGTGGTCAGCGGCCAGCATTGGAGAAACTCTCAGACTCTTCTGGAGACAAAAGCTCAGAATCCCTAGACTGCCCCTTCCTGCTCCTTCTCCACCAGCAAAAGCAAATCAGGCGTAGATCACAGCATTTGGCCCAGCTGCCCCGGCAAGGGAGTGGTGCTGCTTCCCCTACTTAACTAAGCAGCACACACTGAGACAGTGTTGCAGACAACTCTGGTGCAACTCCTCCCGTGTGTGTGTATCTTGACTCTTGGACCCCCTTGTGACTTTGCCGAACCTCTGGAAACCTCAACCTTTGGACTGACTGACCGTGCTGATACTTGCTGAATCCCTGGATGCCCCTGACACTGCGTACTTCTGAGCCCCGCAAACGACTGCCATAAGTGTTCACGTGTGTTTTGCCTTGCTGCCAACTCCTGCCTGAGACACAACAGTCAGGAAGACTGTTCTGTAAAGGTCCCTCTCTTTATCTGCACCTTTAAAAAAAAACAGCTCTAAAAGAGATTTGAGGTCACAGCCTACGGACCCTACTGTTAATGGTAATACACACTGAAGGTAAGAAAATGAACTTGGGAAGTCCATTTTTCTGGCCTTTGATGTGAATTTCTCTTTGTAGACTATAGGTTCCCTTCTGTATACCAGTCCAAGAGAAAGGCTCTACCTACTGCTGGTATGCTCTGAATCATGGGGTGTTTTTCCACTGTCACTAAAAGTACCCCTTAAGTACCCATTAATGGGTATGAAATGGCATTTCTGTACCCATTAATGGGTACTTCTAGTGACAGTGGAAAAACACCATGGGTAGATCCTGATTAAGCAGATCTACTGGCAGACCAGTGGGCCTTGATCCAGAACACAGAGAAGTGCAGAAGCCACACCTCAATTCTCTTAATTTTCTAGACTACAGGGGGATTCATTTCAGGGGGAAGTCTGAACCAGCCCTGTTTTGCAGACAGCACTATTTCCCCAGACCATGCCATGATTAGGACCAGTGGGTTCTTGTATCAAACAACTGCGAGCCCGTTCCACCATAGCCCACACTTGCTAGACCACACTATGTGGGTAAGACCACATAAACCAAACTGAGTAATGCAGAAAAGGCCAAATGCTTGCTAGTGCCATCTTTCATATCCAATTATAGATCAAGATCTTCATTCCTGTATTCTCCATTGGTGGTAAATTTGTTTATTCTGCCTAGTGCTGGAGCTCCATAGGTGCATGCACACATGGGGCTTTTTTTTAAAAGTAGCTCAAAAGTGGCTTTGAGATGCTAATATATGGATGGCAGTGTTCCATTCTATCTTTAACCCACATTGAAGTTCAGAGGTTGTATTTTGAAAGTACATTTTCTTGTCTCTAATGCAGATTAAGACACTAGCACATGGATGCTTCCACTTCTAAGCTGGGGCATTTCTGCACTTGCCTTCTTGTCCATTGGATGGGAAAGGTGCAGAAGAGACTAACATGTATTAGCATTCACACTAGGGAATGCTAGTACATGACAGCCTAGCATCTGAACTTCCATAAACTTACCTGGATCCAGTTGCATGTCTCATCCTCTGCAGGATGCCACTATTTTGATTGTGGTGCCTTGTGTGGCTGCATGTGCACCATTGCCATCACTGTGGTGACAAGGATGCTCTGCAAACACACAGTAGCACCAGAGGTACTTGTGAGCTTGCGCTGTACCTCAGAAAAGCTGCAAGAGCTCACCATCTGGATGTGCCAGGTAAGCTTTGGGTCAGGACTGGGGAGGATTGGGTTGTAGGTATGTGCATGAATGGGGGTTTCTTTTGCATTCGAATTGGAGTCAAATTAGATATCCAAACATTCAATTCGATTTGAATGTTTAGAACCCAAGTGCAACAAAATCTGATTCAAATCGAATACATTTGAATCTATTAGTTTGAATGTTAGATTTGAATTTGAAGATTTGAATGTCGACAACATTTTATTTTAAGATGCAAATGTTGACAACATTTGTATGTGCTATATGTATCTGTACGCATTTCATACGCATCCCATTTTATCCCGTAATGCATCCCATTTTCTCACGTACTATCAGCGCAAGTGCGAATAGATAAATATGTGATTCATACAGATACGTATGTATACATATGAATCTGCACATTCAAAGGTTTCACATCATTCCAACCAATGTTTAAATTCAAATGTGTAGACATTCTATTTGAATTCAAATGTCCACATTTGATCGAATTTGATCAAATTTCGAATGTTTAGAGCATTTGTGTACATCCCTATTAGGTTGCTTGTGGTACCCAATTTTGTGCATCTCAGCTAGTTTGCAATTAGTTAACATCTGGGCAGGCAGGGGACATTTGTAGGCTGTAAATGCTTTCTGCAAGTGCAGATGAACCTGCCCAGGAGTTAATGAATTACAAACTAAGAGGCTAAGTATGAATTGGCCTCTGCTTTTGACTTCCCTTTTTAAGAAGAAGAAGAGTTGGTTTTTCTACCCTGCTTTTCTCACCCATTTAAGGGGACTCAAAGCAGCTGACAAAGCTTTTCTATTCTTCTCCCCACAACAGAACACCCTGTGAGGTAGGTGGGGCTGTGAGAGCTCAGAAGAGAGCTGTGACTAGCCCAAGGTCACCCACCTGGCTTCATGGGGGAGGGTGGAATCAAACCCGGTACTCCCAGATAAGAGCCTGGCTTCTTGTGGATACAGCGTATAAATGTGAAGAAACAATTTTTTTGTATCAATTTTTATTTATTTTCACTAAGCATTTATAACACATTTCAATATATAACTATGATAAATTCCATTACAATGCTTTAAGATTTTCCAAGTGATTTCCTCCATTCCTCCAATGTGAAGAAACAATCTGTTGACTAGTATACCAGATACATGTTCATTGTAGCAAGCCAATCCCCTTCTCTTACCTCCAAGCATGCTTTACTTTGGGTTGATGTGTTTCCTTCATCCATTTCAGATTATGACAAGACTTAAGCTGAAATGAGAATTCTGCCATCTTAAAGGAGTTCTTATAATTGATTATCCAAATTCTCAATCTTTTTGAATAATAGGAGAAAAAATAATTTATGGTCGATCCAAAGGTTCAGTGTCAATGGCACATAAGAATAAATGCGAACCTGGAATATCTAAAAGGTATGGTACTTTTTAAAATACCAGTCAGGTAGAATGTCTTTCTCAGCTCTTTGCAACTGAAATTCTTAAATCTGCATTAATCAGGGCAGGTGATGCTCTTCAGTAATCAAGAGCACAGGTTGGATTCCTATCAAAGGAAAATAGTTTAGGGAGGGGAAGGAAATAGTTCCTACCAGAACCAGAAGTACTCTCTTTGGCAGGGTTCACTTAGAAATCTGAAGTCTTCTTTGCTCAGTTGGCATCAGCATGGTATATTTCTTTGAAGTAGGGGTGTCCATGATTTTATTTTTTTTTTTGCATTCAAATTCTACTCGAATCGGAATGTCAAAACATTTGATTTGATTCAGATGTTTAAAATCCAAGTGCAGCCAAAACCAATTCGAATCCGATACATTTGAATCTATTCATCTGTACGTTAGATAGGAATTTGAAGATACGAATGTCAACAACATTCCTAGGTGTTATACGTATCTGTGCGCATTTCGTATGCATCCCGTTTTATCCTGTATGCATCCCGTTTTCGTCCCATACTATGAGATACATATGAGATTCATACAGATACCTGTATAATACATACATATCTGTACATTCGAATGTTTTGAATCATTCATACAAATGTTTTGGAACATTCGAAATTCATTTGAATGTTTAAATTTCAATATATAGACATTATATTTGAATTTGAATGCCCGCATTCAAATTCATTTGAATTTTTAGTGTTTAGAACATTTGTGCACATCCCTAGATTCATCCCAAGGCTCAGACTAATCACTCCGTGCTGAAGCAAAGCTGTCCACACAGCATGTTCCAGCCCAGACTCTGCACTGGCTTTAATGCTTGTGCAAGCTTTGGAGCTGGCCTGCACGCCTCTGTGTTCCAGACTAGGCTGAAATGGTCCACCAGTAGACCTTAATATTGAGATTCACCAGTGTTGCAGAAGTAGAGAGCTTGATCTGGAACATACTCCATCCTGCATAGACAGAGCAAGTGCAGAAAAGCCCTCTGTTGCCCCTGCGTCCTGGGTATTCACAAAAGACAGGGAAGGGAGTGTATAACCTCTCAAATGAAGAATGGATTTAACTGCCATAAATAAGTAGTAACATATAGTGTTGAATGATGACTTGTGTGTTACAAAGGCACAAGATACCTGACTAACAAATGACCCTAAACTACATACAAAATATGCTACCTGTTTAGCATTCATCTTGACCATGACATCATTAGTCAGACACCGCAGTGTGTCATCTCTCAACAATAAAATGTTTTCTGACAGTGCACTGAAGTGTAGAGTTGAAAGATAATCACTTTCCCTCGAGATGAGATGAATTGCTCTGTATTACCTATAATTAGGAAATCAAATTTATTTCAAGGAATATTTATTCCTTGCAACAGTCAGGTCGCAAGTATAATCCTAATTTCTTTGGGATAACCACTAGAAACAAATTCTCTTTCCAAGATATATGGGAGCACATCTGCTCAGAATCCTATAATTTTAGATTTAGGGATGCTCAAGAATGTTTTTTTTTTTGATATTTTATTCAAGACAATTCTAATAATAAAAAAATTGATTCAATTCAAATTATTTAAATTTGAATTTAACAAAATTCAGTTCAAATTAAGCAAATTCAACTTTTTGATTCAAATTTTCACTTACGAATGTCAACAACATGCGTAGATGCCCGCATGCATCTTCCCAACATCTGTACACATCCGTACGCATCCATACAAGTGTGTATGCATCCTGTAGTTATCCCATATGCGACCCATTTTTGTCCTGTAGAAATGCGTACAGATGCCGGAACGCTGTGGATCTTCAAGTATGCATTGTGTACTAAGCCGTACGTATACGAATGTCCAGATAATTCGAATGAATAGTCCCAAAATTCAAAATTTGATTTGAATATTTAAATTCAAATTTTGGGACATTCTATTCAAATTTGAATGTCGAAATTTGGCACATTCAATCAAATTTCAAATGCCTACGAATTTTCATGCACATCCCTATTTCAGATAAGTTTGGTAGTTTTCAACGAGGATCTAACATATCAGTGCTCGTGCTTTGAACATTCAGTAAAGATTCAGGGAAGTAGCAGTTGTTCACACTTAGAAATGCTAAACTAGCTTCATACTTGACCAACAGCACTTATAATTGTGAACACCCAGGCCCAGGGCTGCCTAGATTGTGAAGGCAACATTGGAAGAGTCCAGATATGCCATGGCTACCTGGCAGTTGCATACAACTGCACAGCCATGCTCGCTTACTGCAGTGAATCAAGAAGATGTGTGAATCCATTGCCCCAGGAGTGATCCAGCCACTTCTGTGCAAGCTGTGGACTGCTTTGTAGGAGTCCACAGTTGGATTGCTCTGGGGAGGGGTTATTCCACTCCAGGGCACCTGAAGCAGAAATGCAATGTGGCAGTAAGTGGACCGGAACTCACTCAATGGTAAGTGCAAACAGGCCCTTATCGTCCTTCAAAACCTACTTGACATTTTGAAGTCCCTATAATTTTAATCTGCCCAAGAAGAATATAATTGATTTTCTGGCCTCCCCTACCAGAAATCAATAAGATATCTACAGACAGACAAAAAATACAAATAACAATGTTGCCGTCTTGGCAACAGGGCAGGGATATGGCATGCCCAGAATTTGACCACACTAAAACTCATTCATGCTGTAGCTGGCTGCCATGTGGTGCACCTGATATGTTCTTAGTAGTAAGGGAGCAGGCATAAGTTATCTATGCGTTTTTCTGCAACATTTTATTTTCCAGTGTGGCAGTAGCATTCTTGCCAAATGTCAATATTTCACTGACAGCATGATTTATTTCCAGAATTACAGGTGGAAATCATGTTTTCCTGCTCCATTGAGGGAGTGCTCTTAACTGTCCTTGAAGCTAAAGATGCATGAAAAAGGGATTATGAGATTATTCCAATCATAATTATGGAAGCAATATCTCTGTGTATTATGTGCAATTGATGGACCAACATTTTGATTTTCTAACTATGTTGAGGACAATAATGAAGACTTCATAAATGAAAGATTTCATGTATTTTTTTTCTAAGAACTGAATTTATCATTGCTTATTTTCACATCCATTGTGCCTTTAGGGCACTGCTTATTATTATATCCAGTTTGCATTTCTGATGTTATTTGGAAATTATTTATTCATATGACATGATAGGATAGGGTACAAATGTAAATAATATGTACTTTACAAACATTAATGGACATTTTACAGAATGCATGATGCACACTTTGTGTTTTCCCTTTTCTGATTGTAAAAAATTTAGAGGGTATCCAAGAACAGAGGCTGCTTCTGTTATTCATGTATTTTTGAAATCTGGGCAAACACACACAAAGTGTGTTATTCAGCTTTTGCCAACCTTCTTGAGAACGACCCAGAAAACCTGACGCAAAGGTGGATACATTTTTGAAGCTGAATAAACAGGTTCAAAAATTAATGAAATGAGCTTCTAAGATCTAACTTAGAAGACACATCCTAAGATGACCTAGAGGGGCACATCATTCATGATCCAAGCTATCCTATATGCTGGAAATCCTGATCCAGACAAGCTTCTAGAGAAGTAGCAGAATTCTTGACATCCTCATCCTCCATCCAGGTGTTGTCCTATGAGATTCTGCTTCTTACCTTGGAGGAACTGGAGAAACATGTCAAGAGCTCTGACATTTCTTGGAAACTTCTTTCTGCCCATTTTCATTCAAACTGGCAATAAAAGGAAGGCAGAAAAGAAGAAGAGATGCCTTGCTCCCTTTCCTCACCCCTTTTTATTTTCCACCACTGCCTTTTATAGCAGGTGTGTGGATAGAAATCAAAGCTTTGAGAGACTCTCCAAGTTTATTCTTGTAGCTGTCCCACTTGATTGTTAAAGCAATGAAATCTGATTGCCCCTCCTTTTTGGAGGCAAAAGTGAACAATTTATGTACTTAGCATATTGGGATTAGGCATGAACTAGCAAAAATAGATAAGAATGGTATAGAAGCAATTGATTAACTTGTGCATAAAAAGGAATTGCATTTTTTAAAAAGTTCTATCCCTTTTTACAAGTGGCCAAATACTCTATTAACAGCAGAAAACTAAGATATCAGAAACTGTTGATTTCATTGCCAGAAGTTCTCATTTCTTGTTGTTGTTTGCAAAAATTAAAAAAAAAATTACACAGTCAATTTAACGTAAGAACACAAGGCACATAAACAATAAAAGGAAAAGGAAAGAAGTAACATTCGGCTAGGGATGTGCACGAATCTTTTTTTTTTTTTTTTTTGCATTTGGATTCGATTCGAATCAAATGTCAAAACATTCTATTTGATTTGAATGTTTAGAATCCGAATGCAACAAAATCCGGTTCGAACAGAATACGTTTGAATCTATTTGTTCGAATGTTAGATTTGAATCTGAAGATATGAATGTTGACAACATTTGTATTTGAAGATGTTAATGTCGACAGCATTCATATGGGTCATACGTATCTGTACGCATTTCGTATGCAAATGTGTACAGATACGTATGAGATGCGTACAGATACATATCTTTACATTGGTATCTGTACATTTGTATCTATAAAATTTGAATGTTTTGAATCATTTGAATGTTTAAATTTGAATGTGTAGACATTCTATTCAAGTTCAAATGTCCACATTCGATCAAATTTGATCGAATTTCGAATGATTAGAACATTCATGGACATCACTACATTCTGCACATTTCTGTTAGCTCTTAAATTATCCCTATACACAAATACCTACACATACTTCACAGTCAACATTATTTGATGATCCAATCACCATACATATCTTTCTCCTATAGTTCTGCTAATGTATTTCAAGCTAAGTGTTTCTCAGTAACTGCTACCAATTAAGCCCAGTTTTTCAAGCAATAGCCTCCAATACTGCTGACTCTGCTTCATGAATGGACCACCAGCCATAGTATGAGAAAACATTAGTAAAGGCCAGCAGCAGGAGCAACCAAGGTGGAAGAGCATTTAGGCTGTCATGACTAAAATGGGGGAGAAATGAAGAGTCTGGAGCAGGAGTCAGGAGGAAAAGAGAGCATTTTAATCTTGTCTGGAGTTTAAATACAGCCAAAAAGGGGGCGCAGAGGAAATGACATCAAGGCAACATTTGGGGAGGTGAATGGACAAACGCTGGGGTCAGGTAGGTCAGAGGTCCTTGTGATGTCACATCCTCTGGTCCATGGCGGGGAAAATCCTCAACAGAAAGAGGACAGCTGTTCTTTTTTTTCTCCACATGGCTGAGAATTGCCATTATTGCCTGCAGGCATTGGCACCCAGTGAAAAGAGTTCAGCACCTTGGACAACGCCAAGCGTGTAATGCAAGTCTATGAAGAGAAAAACGTTAGATCTTTTACTTTTTATTGAAAGGTTGGTAACCCTTTATTCACACCTCTGATTTGCATGGTTGTCACCAAGCTATGCTTTACAGTTCAGATCCTTACTTCTTAGTAGTAGAGATGTGCACAAATTTTTTTGGCATTCGATTCAAAATGAATTTATGTTTGAAAATTTGTATTCGTATGAATAGATAAGATTCAAATGTGGAAAAATCCTATTTGATACGAATCTATTCTATACGTATCGGATACGAATGAATACATATCCAAAACTTATCTATACAAACAAATACATATCTGATATGAACAAATATGTATCAGATACAAATAGCTACGTATCTGGTACAAATAAATGTGTATCTGATATGAACAGATACATATCTGATACGAACAAATACATAACTGTTATGAATAGATACATATCTGATATGAACAAATATGTATCTGATATGAACAGATATGTGTCTGATATGAATAGATATGTATCTGATATGTTTCCCCAGTTCAATGAATGCCCAGACGATTCATACGAATGGCCGGAGACATTTATATTAATTCAAATGTTAGCATACGAATATCATAACATTATATTCAAGTTCAAATGGCTGAATTTGGCCAAATTCAGCCAAATTTTGATGTTATGAATATTAGTGCACATTCCTGCTTAGTAGAACTATTTTATTATTATTATTATTATTATTATTATTATTATTATTATTATTATTATTATTATTATTATTATTATTATTATTATTATTATTATTATTATTATTATTATTATTATTATTATTATTATTATTATTGTAAGTTGGTTTTGGATACATTGGAAAGTTTGTTCTTATTGTAGCTTTTTAAGATACATGTTAATTCAAAATGTAGGTAAAAATACAAGCTTTACTTTTAAACTCTGGGAGAAAAAAAAACACCCAGCCCTCTGCTTATATTTCAGCTTATATTTTAAAGTTTCATAGCACAGCAGCCACACTAAGGAAACTGTGCATTGAAGCAATGAAGAGAAGAACGGCTCTTTAAAATTAGATACTGTTGATGAAGCTCCGAACAGCTCTTTTTCTGAAAACAATAACCTGCATTTAATGGTAAGAAATCATCCGCAAATTCCATTATGTTTGTGGGCTTGACATGCAGTACTTATTAAATGTAGGAGCAAAAGCCACTTTGTACATCATAATGTTCACATTACAAATTCACTGCTCATAATGGTGCGGCAAGTGTATGTACAATTTCCCCCCCTGAACTTATGAAATATATTTTCTGGCACCTCAGGTATTGATGTATGCACACTTGATATTGTCCCAGTGCAGTAGACGAGACTTAACTGGTGTCTGCAAGATTTGATTTATTACTGGTAAATACGATTGCCTTCATAATCTGATTTTATTATGTTCGAGGTTCTCACAGGTAAACTTTTAGGAAGAAGGCCAATTTTATTAAGCCAGCCTTATTTCTGCAAACCAAATACTTTCCAGGCAAAAATGAAAAAAGGAGGGGAGGGGGTGGATAAGCAATGAGTCTGATGTAGAAGTTGAATTAAAAACTGGATTGTTACTCTTGCAGTTCAGAATTTCACTCTCTCTCTCTCTCTTTATAATAAAAAGCAACGAAATGACGAATTTCTGATAACTCAGACAGCCTTGTAGTCCAGCATACTGGAAGGAAGATTTGTTTTCTCCCTAAAATGGCTGGTGGGTGTTGGGATGGAAAAGGATTTAGCTGTATATCAATTGCAGATTTTAAGGCCCTTTTTGCACTAATCTGTGGTCAGGAACAAGGGCCCATATAGTAAACTTCTGGGCCTCATAGGCCCTTTCTGCACTGGGCCTTATTCCAGAATATATCCTAAAACAGAAATCTGCCATCCACACATTGCTACAGACTACAGGGGGTGCATTCTTGCTATTGTCTGCACTAGCATGCAGATGGCAGAATCCTATTACAGGATATCATCTGGAATAAGACCCAATGCAAAAAGGGCTCTAGGTCCATGCATTAATGCAGATTTGTGAGGTCACACCCTGTATGTCAAAAGGTTTGTCCTTGTCTCTGTTTGAGATGCCCATGAGCATTTGGTGGTCCACTGTGTGCGACAGGATGCTGGACTAGATGGGTTGTGGCCTGATCCAGCAAGGCTTCTCTTATGTCTACCTGTGTACCAGAGGACTTGATTCAGAACACAGGCAGCAGGCCAAAGAAATGCCTCCTGTGTTCTGGACTAGCAAGGGATGCATTTCAGTGATGCACCATATCACACTGTAATATGTGTCCCCCAGAACCCCCAATGCTAGCAACTTTTGTTCCCAGTCCTCAAAAGTAAGGGATAAGTGTGTGTGCACAAATGCAGTTTTCGATATTCAATTCGTAACAAATAGAATATTCAAAAATCCGAATTTGTACAAATAAAGAAAAATGAAGGTCTGGGCATTTGAACTGATACAAACACATTTGTATCCATCTGTTTGAATATTTGATTCATATCCAATGATACAAATCTTGTATGCATCGTTACGCATCTGGACACATCCGGTAAGCATCCTGTTTTCATCCCGTACATATCCGTACAGATGTACATGGATACGCACAAGATGGGTATAGATACAAATGTCTGAACTGTTCGTACAAATAACTTGAAATATTCTTATTTATACGAATACTAAAGTACAAATGTCTCAACATTTGATTTATATAGGAATGTCCAAATTCCTCCAATTTGTATGAATAATGAATATTTCAAATATTCATGCACATCCTGGGACAGCAAATGGCACTAATCCAGACCATGCCTTTCCCTGGTGGACCTGGTGTTCCAGACTCACTGATTTTGATCACAGACCTTTCAGTGCAGAATGGCCTTAATATTATATAAATGATTCAGCTTTTCCACACCTTTAGATAATGGTTTAAATTGTAGGACCTGAATATATTCATTTATGGCTCCTAAATGAGAATATACAAATCGGCTTGTCTGTATTCAATGAAATTAACTGGATTTTGTGTAAATATTCATAGAAAATGAGGGCTAGAAGTATAGTAAACAAACCCTTAATCCAAATTAAGGGTCTGCGCAGAAAGGGCCTAGGCTGTGTTCACACTTAGGGTGTTTCCGCATTGGCTGCAGAAACCGTTTTAGCCCCCCAATAAAGCCCCATAGAAGACGCATTTAGACTTACCTTCCACACTGGAGTCCTCTTCGGCAACCCTTCGAGGGGGCCGCTTCTGCATTTCAGTGGGTGAGATCCATTTCTAAAATGGGTCTTGCCACTGAAAAACGGATTAAAATGAAGACCTAAAAAATTAGGTCTTCAATCCATCCCTTTGCCTGGATCCGTATGGAAGCAGGACGCTTCCGCACGTGGCCAGGTGAAGGGACAGATGTCCCTGTGGCCAGCATCTTGGGAAGGGTGGAAGCAGGCTGGTTTGCCTCCTTCCACCCTCCTCTGTGCACTGTGTGCTGCCGGAAACACGTGGTGACTGGCATCTGCTCTTTGATCCGTTTCTTAGTGGCATATGTGGAAGCACCCTTAAGTTCTAATCCAGTTTTGGTCCACTTTCAACATGAGAGAATGCATCAGCAAAGTATCACGCTACTTTCTTTTAGCATTACCTAACTCAGAAAATTCAGCCTTGGGTTAGATAAAGTGGATAGGAAATGGTTAGTCATTTTGCTGATGTGTTCTCTGACTCTGAAAGTGAACCAAGACCAGATTTAAAACTTAGGTGTGAATGCAGCCTTAGATTCCTAAACAAAGGGGCATTCCCCCAATACCCCTGCCCAGGTAATCTGTGAAATATTTAGGATTCTGATGCTCTAAATATAAGGAGTTAAGAATGGAGTACATTGTAAATGCTGAAAACTGCTATTCAGTCCTAAACCACAAATGAACTGGGGAACATTGTGCAAAGATTTTTAAATCTGTATATGATTAAGCAGTCATTATACAGAGATAAGTTACAACCTGGTTTATATATTTCCAATGGAAAAAAGACTCATCTTGGCTCTTTGGCATTTGGGTATCCTTGTTAACTCTCTGTCTAACCTGAGGCAATTGCTGCAGGCTGTCACAACAGATGGAATCAAATAGGGAAGCATTTTGAAAGTAGGCGGAGAGAGCTGCTTTGCAGCAATGCCGTTGCAAGGAGAGTGATGCAAATTGGCAGGAAAAAACTGAGGCAACAATACTTTAGAACATAAGAGCAGGAGGAGCCCTGCTGGATCAGGCCACAGCCCATCTAGTCCAGCACCCTGACCCACACAATGGCCCACCAATTAAACCTACTAAACAAATTATTGTAATAAGATTTGAGTAGAGTGATTAGGCACAACTTCCACATTTACAGCCATCTGTGTGGTTCAGATTCAAATTGAATTGAATATTTAAATGTTTGAATTCAAACAAATAGAGAAAACAGAATGTATTCAAATTCGTATTTGAAGATACGGATGTTGTCAACAACATTCGTGTGTGTGTGTACAAATCATACAGATCTGTACACATCCCGTTTTTATCCCATACGCATCCTGGTTTTGTCCCGTACGTATCCGTACAAATGCGTACAGATACATATGTAATGCGTACATATCCGTACAGATATGAGTGTCCAGATAATTCATACAAATGATTCGGAACATTCAAATTCATGTTTAAAAACTAATGTATAGACATTCAATTTGAATTTGAATGCCCAAATTCGAATGAATTTGTCCAAATTTTGAATGCTTTGAACATCCCTAGTGCAGCAGAGTAGTTTCATATGTTAGTATGTTGGGACATCATTAGTTGTTTATGCAGAGTTCATAATAACAGACAGATGGCATAAGGGGCATTCTAGGTGGTGACCTACTGAAGTTAAGACCAGGAACCATTCTGCACTTCCCAACCCATCCAGGAAATGGGAATAGTTTATTCCCACTGGTGTGCATTTGCATTTGAGAGTGCTAGAGCAAGCTGCCCCTCCACACTCACATCCACAAACCAACCAGAGTTCCTGATGCATGTCCAGGCACCGCCATCTACATCTGGTGGCCCACACACATCTGCAAACCTACCAGAGTTCCAGGTGCATGTCCGGGCACCACCATCTACATCTGGTGGCCAGCACGGCTGCATGTGCACCAGTGGCAGCACCACAATAACAGTGATGTGACATGCACGCACACTAGTGCCCCAGGTCACCTGATGTGCCAGTGTACTTGTGCAGCACCTCAAATGATTGTCTCCAAGCTCGCCCATCCCAGCCAGGAAGAGAGCACTCACAACCTTAATGCATTGTATTAGGGGTGTGAGTGCTCTCTTCCTGGCTGGGATGGGTGAGCTTGTTGATGATTTCATGCACCACCACTAGTGGATGCTGGGGTGGCTTCTGGGATAGCAGAAGTTTCTGGTGTGGAAATGCCTCCTGTAAGTGCAGGTGGTGCTTCCCAGAAGCTACTCCAACATGCACTACAGGCCATAGCCTCAGATTAATTTGTGGCCCTATAGGGCATTTTCTTTATAACACCCAAAAGGAGGATGGAATTTTTAACAGTGCCCAGTCCTCTTTTCTTTGCAGCTTCAGACTGTGTTGAGGATAAGAGGCCTGTGAGCGTTTTTGCAGTTACTGAAACACCAGTCAGTCTGGCCAATAGAAAGGAATGATGGGAATTATATTTTAGCAAAACAGAAAGGCCATAGTTTAAGCACTGTTAAGTGAAATCAATAGCTAACAAAATAGTTCTGGGATTAGTTTTTCCCACTCTCCTCCTTATCACTTGTTTTGTTCTATAGCTTTTTCATTTTTAAATTTGAAGGAAGGGGCTACTTTATCATTGACATTTAATGTCCCTCTGGAAACCTCTTAGGCTAAACAATCAAATAACAATACTATAGGTAAATAAACCATAGAGATTTTTAAACAGTTAAGTATCTTCAACCTTCCCTAGTGTCACGTGTAGCAAGTTGAGATGGGCCAAACTGCTTTGGATTTAAACAGGTTTCTGAATCAAACAGGGCTGATGGAAGAGTTTGAGGGTGCCGAAAAGCAGATCTAAATAGATCTGCTCTTCAGCAAACCATCCTCCTCCAGATATGTCACTATTTGTGACGGATCGGAGGGACTCCAGCGTGTCCGCACACGCATGGGGAGGATGGATTCCGGAGGACAGATTGGAGTGGGTGCTGTGCAGATCCACCAGCACCCATTCCAATTTGTCCTCCGGCTGCGTGCCGGCAGCACCACCCCCAGAGCCGCGGGACTGGAGCACGGAGCTGCCAGTCACAGTGTATTTCCGGCAGCAACCGGCACACGAGGGAAAGGCTTTGGAAGCAGACAGTCCTGCCGCTGCCCTTCCCAACATGGCAGGCAGAGGGAATCTGTCCATTCCCCTGCCTGTGTGTGTCTTGATTTTTCAGGTCTTACATTTAAGACAGATTTCAGTGGCAACACTGGTTTTAAAAACTGGTCTTGCACGCTGAAATGCGGACGCAGACTCTCCAATCAGTCTACAGTGTGGATGCATGTTAAGGTAAGTGTTTTAAATGTGTTTTAAAGGGGTGTTAAACCAGTTTCCACAGCTAGTGCGGAAACACCCTGAGTTCAAACTAAATATCCTGTCTGTTGAGAAACAGAATTCAAATTTGAATGAGCCTAAAAGGTAGTCTAACAAACCTAGCAGTGTGCACCCTGTTTAATTATGGTTGAAATCAACGAATCAGTATTTTCTTCCCCTGACGCATACTTGAGAAACCTATGAACAGTGCTTTCTTCCCTTGGATTCACATTTGTCCACACCGTAAATCCTGCTGAATTATTTCTTCTTTACATTTTAATACTGATACACGCTGTTCAGCTCAAAATGTGTCATTTTTTTAAAAAATGTAGACACTTCCCAGTTTTGAAACTGCATAGGAGATTTCCTTGCTCATTCCACCTCCCCCTTTTAAAGCTACTACTACAAGTTGAAGGGTTTTTGGTTTCTGGGCTTGTTTTTCCATGAAAATTGGCTTCCTAAGCAGCCCCTTTGTGAAATAATTACAAAGTGTTTTCTGGGTTTTGGATTGCGGTGGTAGAAGTATTTTATTATAATCATTTAATTATTGATTTCTTTACTGTGATTATGGTGTTTGTAGGCACCACTGTGGTAAGTGGGAAAGGTAGCATATAAATTATTCAAATAAATTAATGTATAAGTTGGTTTCACGTTTCACTTGCTGCTCCTGGTGTTCAGCCACCTGCCAAACATCAGGGTCAAGGCAATTTATCAATCCAAAGTGATGAACATTTAATGCTACTTTTTTTAAGAAAAAAAAAGCAGTGAAAGGATGCATTTCATCTTGAGTAATTCCTAGAAATAGAACAGGGTAGGAACTACATATCACATTATGAATGTGTTAGTATGTGTGTTGACTGTGTGTGAAATACATATTTAGAACTTGCCAGTGGGAAATAAAACACCAGCTATAAATCTTTTTATTTCTTCAACTGTATTAATTATTTCAGCTCAATCCAACAAAAATTTAGCTACTCTGCAGCAGTAACCTCTGGTTTGGTGTGTATATATAATATGTTATGATGGGCAGCATAATGGATTTTTATTTTCATTCACTAAGGCTGCCTGAACACAATCCATTAGCGGCATGGCTCCTGCCTCGCCACTCATAAGTTATGCAGTCATTCCTAACTCATGAAAAAGTATACTACCCTTTCCAACCATCATAAGTTTATATTTATGAAAGGGCACAAGGCAGAATATATTAATGCATATGTGGTATTTATTTGCTTGTCTTTTCAGTTTGCATGTGCATCTGCATATATACATGTAAAGCTATACTGTTTGTGTATGTATATATTCATGTGTATATCTTAAAGTCTATATAAATAAAATAGGGATGTTGCTTGGTAAAAGGATGAGAAATGGTGAAGAAACAAGTCATTTTAATTGGACGTGTCAGGAATGCTGTTTTTGTCAACAGGTATTCAGTAACAGACGAACAAAGAAAAATCACTTTGTCATTATTACTTTTTTAACAGAGGAAACAAAATAAATATTTGAATTTCTGAAAGCCAAGCCAAACATATGAAAGCGCAGTAAGATAAAGTCAGGCCATGATTATGCATGACAGAACTTCATTCTGAATGCCGCGAATAGCACATACTGCCAAGAAAATGAAAAACCCTTCACCGTTTTGTACTGTTTCCAGATTGCACTTTTGTGGAAGCTTCTATTCCGATTGTCTAACTGGAAATTATAAGATCTGACTATTAATATCAGATTGAGTTTTGGATAAAGGGAGCTAAATGTTACTTTGATTATTTATTCTCTGGGGCTGTGGTCAATAAACTTTCTTCAGTCCATCTTCGGGTCTGACTGTTCACATCTTTTCATTTCTATCTATTATATTTGAAGTGCAAGAGATACATAGTTATAATTCTTTTTGTTCCTTGCTGAAACTTATTAAAGCTTGAAGGAGCGCATTGACTGCTTCCTCATTTTCTTAGGGTATTTCCACACTTAACTTCCATGGATGACTCCAGCTGATCTGTTTCTACTGGATTGGTGACCAGAGGCCTGTTTGCACAAGAGCTTCCTGAATGCGAGTAGAACACCTTGGGATAGAACATTCACTCTGCTGGGCTAGCAGTTTCTTTTGGAACCACCCCAGTCCAGCCCGGTTGTAGACCACAAAATTGCACTCTACACCTGGCCCAGGGCATTCCAGGCCATCCTGGGCCATCCCATAGCTGTACGGGAGGAAGAGCAGTCACACTCTCCCTCTCAAACAGCTGCTAGGCCTGCTCCCAGCTGCTGCTATTGGTAGATGGAGCCCAAGCTGTTAATGCTTTGGACCGGAGGTGCTGACAGCATGGATCCAGTGTACCACAAGAGTGACACATTGCGCTGGCCTGCTGTGTGGCAACCACAATGAGGTAAGTGGTCGCATGACTGGGGGGAGGGCTGCTAGGGGGGCCCTGGCAGATGGAGTAGCCTGATCCAGTGCACCAGGACAGATCTTTAGCCTCCGTGGGCTGAAGCTGACCCAATCGGGTCAGCTAGAGCCCACAGGAACCTACCCCAGGCACCCACTACCCCGGGCTGGGGCCTAGTGAGTGCATTGGGTTCAAAGTGGTGGGCCCAGCCGGTGGCATTGTGTGTCTGCAAATGCCGCCAGCTCTGACTGGCCAGTTATGTGCCTAAAGGAGTCCACAATGAGGTCTTCAGGCATCTCCAAAATCCAGATCTCCAGGAGGACCCCATCTCAGAGATCTGGATCTTGAAGATCTGGATCTTTGACTGTGCATGGGAAAAGGGGGTTTGATACACATGTGAATTCTCCTTACTAGGGTAAAAGATGAAGCTAAATAACATCAACCTGTAGATTGGAATAATGGGGTGGGGGCAATGCAACAAGGCAACTAAGGCTCCATCCACACACACACCAAAAGAAGCAGCTCAAAAGCACTTTAGAGGTGGTAGCATGTGAATGCCTGTGTTCCCATCCCACCTCTAATACCCATTAAAGGCTAGAAAATGTACTTTGGAAGTGCATATTCTGGCATTTAGTATGGATTAGAGGCTAGCATCTCTACGCTGTTTCTGAGCCCCAAATTTTGTTTTTGTTTGTGTTTAAACTGTGTGTGGATGCAGCTTGAAAGCCTGGCTTGAACTAGGTCAAAGTATACTAAGTTCACCTGGCTGAAAGCAAGCTTTCGAGCATGCTATTATCAAGTTTCATCCATTCAGGAACTGTGATCTGTCAGATACAAATTGCTTATATAGCAAATGTAACCATTGTCATGCCATATATCTTCCTTTCAAAGAGCAAAATCTTACGCAGACCCCCACTGTCCCAGTTTTCCTTTTTCTTTCACAAGAATATAACAGGAGCCCTGCTGGATCTGGTCACAGCCCATGTAGTCCAGCGTCCTATCTCACACAGTAGCCTTGATTCTGGGCATTCTCAAGCAGAAGGCAAAATCTTCACCTGTTCTTGAATCCCTGCAAATGGTGTTTAGAAGCATCCTGCCTTGTCCCTCCAACCTGAGGCAGTACCTACTTAGGCACCCATTCTAATAGTCATTGATATACCTTTCCTCCATGAATTTATCTAACCCTTTCTTAAAGCTATGGAGGCTGACTGCTGTCACCATCTCTTCTGGTATTAAATTGCATAGACTGATGCCCTTGTCAGTCCTATCAGCTTCACAGAATGCCTGTTGATTCTAGTGTTCTGTGACGCAGAAATGATTTTTTCTCTATCCACCTTTTCCACACTGTGCATGATTTTATATACTTCAGTTGGCTCACATCTTAAACACCATCTTTCAAGGTCAAAGAGCCCCAGATGTTGCAGCCTGGTGTCTTAAGAAATGTGTTCCAGCTCCTTGACCATTCTGATTGCCTGTTTCTGCAGTTTTTCCAGTTCCATCATAGCTTCTCTTAGCTCTGGTGACCAGAATTAAGAACATAAGAACTAACTTCCAAATGTAGGATCAACATAGCTTTATAAAAATTAATCCACAGCATTTTTTTTTTAAAGAGGAGCATTAGGAAAGGAGATTCGGCAGCAATGTCAAATATTTTACAGAAAGAGGGCCCAGAAGTAGGAATGTGCAAGAATGTTTTTTGACATTCTATTCTATTCGAATATTATTTAATTCAGATTTAGCAAAATTCTATTCGAATTAAGCAAATTCGAATCTATTAGTTCAAATTTTTGATTCAAATCTGCACTTATGAATGTCTTCAAGATGCGTAGATGCCCGTAGATGCATCTTCCTGACACCTGTATGTGTCCGTACACGTGTGTATGCATCCCGTAGTTGTTCCATACTCAACCCGTTTTTGTCCCGTATGGACCCATACAAATGCGTACAGATGCAGGAAAAGTGTGGATCTTCAAGTACATATTGTGTACTAACCCGTACACATACGAATGTCTGGATAATTTGAATGAATAGTTCTGAAATCTGAAATTCAATTTGAATGTTTAAATTTGAATTTTGGGACATTCTATTTGAATTCAGATGTCAAAATTTGGCACAGTCAATTGAACTTTGAATGCCTATGAATATTCCCTACGAATGCCTACTCCCTACCCAGAAGAGTAGCTGGTCAGATGGTAAGTTGCAAAGTCCAGTTGCAATCTACGGAATACCAGTTGCTGAGCATCACAATGGCATAATTCAATTAAAAATAGTTTCAGGGTGGGATGTAGGAATTTAAAAAAGCAAATAAAAATATAAGAGAGATGGCCTCTTGCAAAATGGAGGTCAATGAGTCACCATGGCTGCATGCATACACATTTTTTTAAAAAAAAAAATGTGGCTCAAATGTGGGTTAGACTTACTAGCTGTTCCATCACAGGCTCATGTGCCCATCCCACCTCTATCCACATTAAAGGTCACATTTGTGGAGCACTGGCTGCCACATACTAAGAATTTAAAATTATGAGGGGGAATCAGCAGCAATGCTTGGCAGATAATGTTTGCAGGAATGGTTGAAACACTGTTAAGACCCCATCTTTTAATAACTCCAAAGTACAATGGATCTAAATGCAATTCAAGGAGAACAAAAGGAGGCTAAAACTGGAGCCTCTGTATGCTCTTGCCTTCACAATCTTAGAACAGGCTGTGCCAGTTATGGAGACATTCAGGAGTCTCTGAAGGCCAGGAATGAAAGTTCTTGGCCTTCGGAGTTCTGAGAGACCCATTTCAGTGGTCAGCTTATCAACTTATTAAACTTATTAAAATATCAACTTATTAAATAGCAAGAGTAAAGCACTTGAGAGTAAGAGAATTACTCATGAAACTAGTAACAAAGTGGTATAAGACCCCTGCACGGCTAGCTTGTATGATTAATAATTTGTCGTCTAATTGCTGGAGGGGATGTGGTATGTAGGGCACGTTCCACCATATGTGTTGGATGTGCCCTAAGATTATTCCTTTCTGGAATAGAATCTTTGAAGAGATTAATGATATAATGGAATTGAATGTACCCGGAAACAGCATTATTACAGATTTATAGAGAACAAAACATACAAAAAAATAAAAGATATATGCTGAGTCAATTGCTTAGGGTGGCACTGGCAACTATAGCTCTATCATGGAAATCAGCAGATAAATGTAAATGGGAAACATGGTACTATTACATTATTGATCAGTTTAGATATGATGTATACAGACAAAAGAGATTGAAATGTATTGGTGTGAATATAAGAATTTCTGCTGAAACAGCTTGGGAAAGGTTATATTTATACGCCACAAGACAAGACAGAAATAACAAACTGATAGATGATGTTAAGAAATTTCTTATGAGTCTGGGTTAAATTAAATTAAATTGTATTGATTTTATTTCACTTGGGGGGAGAAATTGTAAAATGTGTGTTTTGTATTACATTTCATACGAAATGATGTTTTGTAAAATATGTAAGATAACACAAACTAAAAGTAATTTTTTTAAAAAAGTAATAGTAAAATATCAGCTTATGAAACCACTGACTGAGAAAGGCCAGACTTGGTCCTGCATATCCCAGAAAATATCGCAGCCCACCATACTTGTAAGTAGCATGTGAATAGGCCTTGGTGACAAGCTCACCAGAAAACTAGATTAGGACACCATTTGGGACACCCTAATCTGATTCATGATCCATCGAACTCAGACGGAACATGCTACCATTAGCTATCCTGTTTTGTGTGGAGGAAAGGTTAATAGACCATTTTATGGCATAGGACAGCATCCTCTGTGGAAAGGGTTTCATTCCTCCCTCACTGTCCACATGATCTTGATTCTTGGACCTCTGCTAAGTCGCGGGGGAAAGAACCCAGGGAAGAAATGGTTCCTGTAATCGAGGAACCAAAAACTTTCTTTCTCTCTTTCATCTCCTGTAGCTAAAATTGTTATTCACTAGACAAGAAGGCCAGAACTGCAAAATAGGGAAATGGTGGATGGAGAGAATGTGGTAGCCCTGCTAGAGATGTGCAGATTTTTTTTTTACATTCTATTTGAATCGAATCGAATACCCAAAAATCCTATTCGATTTGAATCTTTTAAATTTGAATTTAACAAGATTCAATTTGAATTTACCAATTTTGAATCTATTTGTTCAAATTTATATTCAAATCTGCACATACACATCTTCCCTACATCCGTACACAACTGTACGCATCCATATGCATCTTGTAGTTATCTCATGTGCAACCCCTTTTCAATCCCGTATGGAATCCCGTATGTATACAGATCCATACAAATGCATACCAATGCAGGAAAGATGCAGATCTTCAAGTATGCGTTGTGTACGAACCCATATACATATGAATGTCCAGATAATTCAAACAAAAAGATCCAAAATTCAATTTGAATGTTTACATTTGAATTTTGGGACATTCTATTTGAGTTTGAATGTCAAAATATGGCATATTCGATTGGATTTCGAATGCCTACGAATATTTGTGCATATCCATAAGCCCTGCAACTCTTGCATCAGAGGAACAGAGGTCACATGAGGACCAAAGGTCACAACCTGGGATATGACTGCAAGGCATTGTGGTTATAACTAAACGGTTTGTATTCACCTGGACAAATTAGTTGCTGGAAAGCTGAGGAAGACATTCAATACGAATAGGACAAAGCAAGTGGTGATGTCATGTTACTGGTGGGAACAAGAAGCTAATGTAGGCAATTCATGACAAGGGTTGCCTACCTTGAACAATGAGAGATATTGCTGTCTTCCATTCAGTATTCTCTGCTTTTCTTTCTTGGTTCTGGCATAATCACCAGTTCCTGTTTATTTGGATGTTTTGTTTACAGGACTCCCAGATCCCCTTACTAAACCACGGACTGAGAAAGGCTCTTTTACCAAATGGATCCTTTCCGTTGCCAGCACTATTATATTAATGGGTTTAATTTAAATACGACTGGCCTTACTAGCCAAATTACTGCTGTTTAAATCAATTGACTTTGGGGAAAATACCACCTGACCACGGCGATTAGTCTTTAATTTATTACCGTATTGGATTCTGAGTGAATCAAGTTGCCGCCATCTGTATCCGCTCCTCCCGCCTGTCTCCCCCATCTTTTAAAACTCAGGGTATAACAAACAGTAATAAGAAAATCCAGTTGATTGTGGGAGGAGGAGGGGAGGATCGTGTCTTTTTTTTTTTTTTAATAGCAAACAGGAAACATCTTAATTTAAAACCAGTCTTTCATGAGCAAAGATGAGGTATCTCTCTCGCACAAAAAGACACTCTATAGGAATCAGCCCTTCCTTTTGATGTCCCCTCATTATATTGCAATTCAAATGATCTAACAGATGTATCAGGATTTTTTTTAAAGGCTTTCTACTTTTTTTTAATTATATGTAAAGAAAGATGTGCTGCTTTTCTTTCTTTCTTTTTTTTAAGGGACGAAAAACACATTTCAACTTGAGTCAAACAGAAAAGCAAAGGGAAAGAAAATGCTTTAGATGTGCTCTTTTGATTTTTTTTCACCCCCCCTTCTCCCCCAATCCCAGCTGAATAAAATGGAATAGGAGATCAAGAACACTCAATTAATTTCAACACTGGGTGTCACGAGAGGGAGAGGGAAGGCAATGGCGCTGGGAAGGAGGCATTATAGATGCACAACATTTAACAAATGCATAGAATCAAAGGAGGAGGGTTGTGGGGGGGGTTGGGAGGGAGAGATAAAAAAGCATGTCTGTATTTTATTGCACTCAGTAAGCTTTTCGCTTGTATTTATAGCTGCAATTATATCTCAATGAGGTTTGTCTACAGCGTTGGCTTCACGCTAATTTTCCCCCTCACTGCATTCTTGGAATAGGCTCGGACTGTTTATGAACCAGACATATTGACCTCATTTACAGCTAGCAGTTTAAATCCATAATTTTTCCACCCACAATCCCTCTTTGACATTCCGGCGGTGCGGCCGGCTCAGTGAGACTGAACTAAAAGCCTCACACTTCATTGAACACCATTATGCGGCTTTATGCTTATAAGCCTGTTTCCCTCGGCTGCCTTTCAGCTTTGCTGGAGATCCGTTTGGCCACAGGCCGGCAGTGATTAACTGGAAGAATCCAATAAATCAGCCTGTCAGCCAGCAGGCTCTCCTCACTATGTCTACAAATCGACATTTGGATTTGTGCTCATTTTCCCCTCCCACCTTCTCTTTCTCTCTCCCTTCTGTCTCTTTGCATCTCACCCAGCCCATTATCCTCCAGGGCTAACAGGATCCTCTGCCTTCGCCCAAGGTGAACTTGAACTGGGTCTGTTGTGAGCAAGTCTCGAACCTGCATGGAGGTCAGTTCCTTTGGGCTTGCAGGTTGCACCTGTGTGCATTCTTGTCTCCCCTTAATTCTGGCAAGAGCAACATGGACACGAGGAGCCGCACTAGGATTCATAAGAAGGCAAAAAAAAACCGTGGAACTGAGTATTTTCCTGCACATAGCATACAGAATACTAACAAACATTTAACATCTGTAGCTTCCTTAGGGATGTTAGGGTACAATGTTCATGAATGTGCATGAATATTTGTAACATTCGAAATTTGTACGACGCTCTTATGATGTTTAATGACGTTTGATTTTAGATGTTGTTCCTCGCCCAGAGATCTCCGGGTATAGGGTGGGATAAAAATGTAAACAAATAAATAAGAAATAAATAAATACATTTGTCTCAGTTTGGACATTTGTATCCAAATCGGATGTTGGCACACTTGAAGATGGCCATTTGAATTCAAATCAAGTGTTTTGGTTTACTTGTATGAAGCTCCGTATGGGATTCGTATGGGATATGTATGGGATCTGTATGCACCTGCATGCATTCGTATGGGATTGAACATGAGTACTGAATTTGAATCCCACTACATTCAAAGAGGAGCTATTTGAACAAATATGAATTTTCTTGCATTCAATTCAATACGAATTGGATAAAAAAACCCAAAACACTTGTGCACATCCATAGTTCCAACAGTTAAGATATGTTCAGGCTGTCATGAAAGGGTAAGGCAAGAGTATTATTAAAAATAATAAAAATACTGTGGGGTGCCCTTTGGAAATGTAAATGTATGTTGCAGTGGTCTCCCTCCTTCTCTCCTTCCCATACTTAAGTATGACCTGCTGCATGTTCACCTGCTTCTCAGTGTTCACAGCACCCAAACCTTCCCCAGTTGTGACATTTCCACCCAGGGCTTTTTTTGGAGACACAGGAAATAGCCTCAAAAATCAGCCATTTTCTGTATCTCTGGAAGCTGGCTGTATGCTGTTTAACCTAAAGAAAGTGCTTTAGGTAAGCCTGCATTAGCAGCAACAACAAGGGAGAAGAATGGGAGAAAGTTCTATCAGAATGCTTTCTTCTTCCCGCTCTGCCATGGGGATAGCAATTAGGCTGGAGTGGGTGCTGAATGGGTGCAGGGATATTTGTTCCCTGTACTCTCTGAGCACTCTGTGGTAGGGATGTGCACAAATATTCAAAAACTTGAATATTTGATTTGAATCCGACTAATTTCAACATTCAAACTCGAATCAGATTTCCGAAAATCCGAATTTGACAAACTCCAATACGAACTTTCAAAAATCCGATATGGATTTTCAGACGATTTGAATGTGTACATTTGTATCTGTCATATACAAATCTGCCCAAATATTATCCATATCTTGCACTTAAAATATGGGATTAAAACAGGATGCATACGGGATAATATGGGATGCATAAGGATTTTTCCGGCATGCACACAGATATGTATAACACAGATATGTTGTCAACATTTGTATCTTTAAATATGAATCTAACATTCAAACATACGGATTCGAATAGGATTTTAAGACATTTAAATCTTAAATATCCAAATCGAATCAGATTTTATTACATTCAAATCTACTCAGATTTGAATGTCAAAGCTAGAAGTGGCTATTGATAGAGGTAAAGAAGAAACATTTGGGGTTCTAGCCCTGTTACGCTTCAGCAGCATCTCTGTGCAACAGAGTGGAAGGCAAGAGAACAGGAGTACTGTACCTCCTTTTGTTAAATAAACATTACTAAAATGAGATCAGCAGAAGCCAGAGAAAATACTGAAACACAAGCTGTAATTCCCGAGGCACTGGCTGATGTGATCTGAACTGATTTTTGTATGGAGGGAAGATGGTGTGGAAAAGCTATAATTAGATTTGGTTGTGCCTATATCCTTTATTCTTCTGTTAAATATTTCTGCCATTAAATTTGCTTGTTCAGAATGTGGCACAAAGGGACAGAAGATGATCAGAAGCTAACTGGTCCATGACACAACACCAGAACTACTTTTTTCAAAGTGGTTGCTCAAGGCCAGAAAAGAAGGCATTCTTATAGTCCAGATTAGTGAACTAGCACAATCAGACATGGACGTGGAATTTGAAATGCAATAACAAGAAGTAGGGCAGAGATTTCAGCTTCCAGGAATATTTGGGAGCCAACCTGTTTCTTAAAGCAAAATACCTGCAACAGATTTCTAGGAAAAATGTGAAACATGCCTTTAGACAACAGGCAGAGTGTACAGGGTTGCTTGCTTAACTTCCTTGTTTTGAAATTATTCCATTCTGGACTACCCCATTTTCTCCCATCTTTTGAGGAGGACCAATTTCCTCCCACCATTTTTTTAAAAAAACTCTTCTTCCTTTTCTTTTCCCGACTCCCAAATTCTTCTTTTGTCTAGGCTTATGTCTGCTTGATGAGGGCAAGTATTTTCATTGTGTCCAAACATCAAATCAATAGTGGGTGTGTGAAGACTAGGGCCCTTTCCGCACCAGGCCTTATTTCAGATGATGGGTGTTTTTCCACTGTCACTAAAAGTACCCATTAAGTACCCGTTAATGGGTACAAAAATGCCATTTAGTACCCATTAATGGGTACTTCATGGGTACTTCTAGTGACAGTGGGAAAACACCCTATATCTCAGGATGGGGACCAACCATCTGCATGCTGGTGCAGACTATGGTAGGCCCTGGTGTGGCCTACCATAGATTGGACCAGCATGAAGATGGCTGGTCACTATCCTGAGATATAATCCTGAATAAGGCCCAGTGCAGAAAGGGCCTAGGAGCCAACCAATAGAAAGGAGGTCTTTGCTTTGGAACATTCCCAGTAGGGATGTGCACGAATGTCTTTTTCACATTCAAATCCAATTCGAATAGAATGTTTGAAAATTCAATTTGAATCGAAATTCAAAAATCCGGATTTCCAGAAGCCCGATTCAGAATTGGATTATCTGGATCAGTACATTTGTATATTCAGTTCGGATCCGGATATACGAATGTCAGTAAGATTCAAATCTGAAATCCGAATTTGCACAAATTCATATTTATTGCGTATTTAATCCGTAGGCAACCCATTTTCATCCTGCATTAAATACGATAATATGTATAATTTTTGCACAGATTTGTATATGACAGATATGAATCTATACATTCAAATTATTCAAAAATCTCTATCGGATTTTCAAAAATCCAAAAACCATTCGAAGGTCTAAATTTGGATTTTTGAAAATCTGATTCAAGTTCAAACATTGACATTCGTCAGATTTGAATTGAATATTCGGATTTTCGAATATCTGTGCACATCCCTAATTCCCAGTGGCAGCAAGCACAAAAGAGAGCCTGCTGGGAACTCAGTGACAGGATGGAGGGGGGGGACAGGGCCCAGCTAGTCAGTGGAGATTACTGTCCTCTCTGTCTTGGCAGCCTCGCAGTCAAGTTGACAACAGAGTGCCTCTGCCAGAGTGGTGTGTACAATCATGTCAGCTGTCAACAGCTTCTACTTTATGAAAAGAAACAGATTACAGCTTCAGAGTGATCCGTTGTCCTTAGTTAATTGAGTGCAGAATAGCTATTGGATGTAGAGAGTGGGTGGGGGAGCCATCTTTCCCCAAAATTAGGCAGACTCTACGCACGCCTGTCAAAGCATGACTGAGATTGTAATGGGTTTGATTGCTTGAGTCTGCCTCCCTCTCTTTCTCCCTCCATCTCTCCTCTTATCCCATTTTCCCACTCAACTCCAATTCCACAATGAATGAACAAGTTTGATTTGAGTTCTGAAGGATGCAGAAAATCATTCCTTTTGTTGTAGCTGCTGTAGCTGAAGCCATATGAGCCTTCAATAGAGCTGCACAAAAAATATTCCTTGCACAAATACATACGTGTATATGTTGTGCTTGCGTGTGTGTGTGTGTGTGTGTGTGTTTATGTAGAGTTAAGCTATCTGACACACATATCTTTCAGATTTACCTGATTTCATTCCTGTGATGGAATCATCTCTGATGTTGCAGATTTTAGTAGGCAGAAAGGACTAATTTAACTGCCATGCTGGCTCCATCCACACAGATCAAATAGAGGCATCTCCTGCCATCCAACTGCCCCTTCTTTTAAGCACCTTTGAAACAGGCTGCCACCCATCTTCTGGATAGAGAACTTTCCTGCTGACTCATGTATTTCACATGCTGTTCTCTTTCTGTTCCTCTGCCTTTGGACCTGATTCAAAGGGCTGCAACAATGATTTTTCAGCCACCCACAAAGTACCGCTCCATTCAAAAGTCATTCAGGTAATACCACCCTCAGATTCCCAGAAAAAGTACTTACATTCCTGTCCTTTCCAGCTCCCAGAAACTAGATATTCCAATATTTTGCATTATTACCAACATTTTATCCAAATACACTCTCAATCCATGTCTGATGTGCTCTAGTTCCATTGCAGATGTGACTGGTGCAGCCACTTTCCCACCTCCCCAGTTTTACAAATGTCCGAACTATTCTCATGAATGTCAATGTAAAAATATCACAACATTTGATCTGGGTACGAATTTCCGAATTCGTCCAAATTCATGTGAATAACAAATGTCATAAATATTTGTGCAGAGACTGTTTAAAAAAGCCTTGTCTGCTCATACCCATTTCTACATTTACCTGCATCGTTCTGGGTCAGAGCCAGCTTTCATGCTCCAACCCTTACTGAGCCAGTTTGGTCTAGTGGTTAGGGAG
This sequence comes from Aspidoscelis tigris stejnegeri, assembly GCA_023333525.1. NCBI lineage: Eukaryota > Metazoa > Chordata > Lepidosauria > Squamata > Teiidae > Aspidoscelis > Aspidoscelis tigris. The sequence continues at coordinate 72,624,657 of JALMGA010000007.1, read as the reverse complement.
CCGGACTATCTGGGAATACTGGGTTCGATTCCACCCTCCCCCATGAAGCCAGCTGGGTGATCTTGGGCTAGTCACAGCTCTCTTCTGAGCTCTCACAGCCCCACCTACCTCACAGGGTGTCTGTTGTGGGGAGAATAGAAAGCTTTGTCAGCCACTTTGAGTCCCCTTAAATGGGTGAGAAAAGTGGGGTAGAAAAGCCAACTCTTCTATTTGTTTGACTGCTAGATTTAAATCTTCTTGTTCTTGTTCTTGTTCTTGTTCTTGTTCTCTTTCTTTCTTTCTTTCTTTCTTTCTTTCTTTCTTTCTTCTTCTTCTTCTTCTTCTTCTTCTTCTTCTTCTTCTTCTTCTTCTTCTTCTTATCTCAGTTTGGAGTTTCTGGCCTGGCTATTTTAGGGGGAGACCCTCTTCCGACAGTGTTCTGGACCACTCCTGAACAGGTCCCCCATGATATACCATACCACAGGTGTATGCTGATATACGGTAAATCCCATTGTGAGTAGGGATGTGCATGAATGTTAATTTTGCATTAGAATCCGAATTGAACACCCAAACATTGGATTTGATTTGAATGTTTAGAATCTAAATGCAACAAAATCCAATTCAAATCGAATACATTTGAATCTGTTTGGTATAGTGATTAGGGAGCCGGACTCTTATCTGGGAATACTGGGTTTGATTCTGCCCTCCCCCATGAAGGCAGCTGGGTGACCTTGGGCTAGTCACAACTCTCTTTTGACTCTCACAGCCCCACCTACTTTGTCAGCCACTGTGAATCCCCTTAAGTGGGTGAGAAAAGTGGGGTAGAAAAGCCAACTCTATTTGTTTGAGTGCTAGATTTGAATCTGAAATAAGAATGTTGACAACATATCTCTACACATTTCGTGTGCAGCCTGTTTTATCCCTGTATGCGTCTCCTTTTCATCCCATACTATCAGCACAAATGCACAGAGATACATATGAGATTCATACAGATAAGCATGTAATACATACGTATCTGTACATTCAAATGTTTCAAATCATTTGAACGAACGTTTTGGAACATTCAAAATTCATTCAAATGCTTAAACTCGAATGTGTAGACATTCTATTCAAATTCAAATGTCCACATTTGATTGAATTTGATTGAATTTCTAATGTTTAGAACATTTGTGCACATCCCTAGTGTATGCTGATATACAGTAAATCCCATTGTGAGTCTGTCTGAGCATGGGTTAGAGCACATTATTGTCCCTACCACGTGAGAGTGGTGATGATGGGAGCAGAAAGAAGTTATTTTTTATGCACTGTTGCATCCTTAAGTAGCTATCCCACTTTCCCTGGTGGTGAATGGCCTCATAATGTCTGTCTGAACCATCTGAACCCTGCCTTCTGAACCCTGCTCTGACAAATTCACAGGGCACGTTAACCAAAGTTGCTCAAGTTTACAGGGGATTTGATGCCATAATTGAGAAAGGTCTAGTTGAAGTGTCCAGATAACATCTAGTCCAGTTTTATTTCATGTTTTCATAAAATTCATTTTATCAATTACATTCCATAATAATTCAAACATAATATGTATATTCCTTAATTCTCCCTGCTTTCTCTTCTCACCCACTGCTCTCAAGTGAATAAAATCATCTTAATTTTTCACAACTGAAAGATTCTGTGTGGCTTTCATTTCCATTCCAAGCAACCCTGATTCATTTCCATAGAACACTTTACTTTCCCTCATCTCTCCTTTGATCTTTCCCTCACTTTCTGTGCTTGATATCTAGCTTTAGTCTCAGACATTATTTGATCTAAATAGTTATACCAGTTCTGCCTTGTCCATTTCAAATGGTATTTCCACCCATACATCTTCTCTGCCTGTACTCCCAATATCTACTCACATGAATGCAAAATTAATACACACACAAACAAATTGTGTGCATCCCTATCCTAAATGGCTTAGTCCCCAAATATCTAAATGAATTCATCCTTTCATATAGACCATTCTATTCCTTAAGATAGTCTGGAGAATTCCTTGTGACTGTGGATTTGTCAGATGGCCTTCTTTGTGATAGTCCAGAGATTACCCCTGAGGTGTAGCAGGCACTTTCACTGCATAGATATAGACATCTGGGAAAGAGACACCTCTTTATCCCAGCCTTTGGCTGAAGAAACAGTTCCCCCCTGCTTTCTGGGTGTTATGTAGTACATTAAGTGCCTTTGTGATTTCTCCTGATAATATTCTGAAGTACTGATTGAGTGAGCATGTAATTTCTGGATATTCCATGGGCTGCTGGGAAGAAATCACAGGTTATTTTATAATACTGATAGTTCTCAAATACTCTGATCTGAGTCATGAGAGGTCTCACAGTAGAGTCATGGAGGGAACTTTTTTTCTAATTACTAGAGTGAGTCATTTTGCATTCAAAGCAAAGAGGTTCTTGTTGATGACATTCAAAGGCAGTAATGTCTCTATGCTGTAACAGCTTAATTATAAGTAAGGGAATAATCACAATGTTATTATGTTATAGGGCTTTCCCACTCTCTCCAAAGAAGAAGAAGAAGAAGAAGAGTTGGAGTTTCTACCCCACTTTTCTCACCCATTTAAGGGGACTCAAAGTGGCTGACAAAGCTTTCTGTTCTTCTCTCCATAACAGACATTCTATGAGGTAAGTGGGGCTGTGAGAGTTCAGAAGAGAGCTGTGACTAGCCCAAGGTCACCCAGCTGGCTTCAAGGTGGAACAGAACATGGTATTCCCAGATAAGTATCTGGCTCTCTAACCACTAGACCAAACTGGCTCCTTAGAAGCAGCTTAGAATTGGTTTACAGGTGGAATCATTCACAAACCAATCTGTGCCTAACCCTCTCATGGGGCTGTGAGAGCTCAGAAGAGAGCTGTGACTAGCCCAAGGTCACCCAGCTGGCTTCAAGGTGGAATAGAAGATGGTATTCCCAGATAAGTATCTGGCTCCCTAACCACTAGACCAAACTGACTCCTTAGAAGCAGCTTAGAGTTGGTTTACAGCTGGGATCATTCACACACCAATCTCTGCCTAAACCTCTCATGAACATTCTAGGCTAGAGAAGGGGGAACAGATGTTACGGGGAACACAAGAGGTGCATGCTACCATCCCTAGATGCTGCTGACTCAGTGATTTGCCACTTGTGGACACAGACTTATAAAATAAACATTTACTCGAGTTAGCCCCTGGAGATTAACATACCCCAGTTTCAGAAAAATTGCCCCAGTGGGAGTGCAGGAAAAAAATCATGGGATAAACAGATTGATCCAACTATGATCCCACGTATTGCTAAGACACCCACAACCAAACACTGAATATGAAAAGGAACCATATGAACAAAATTTGTATGATAGAGAAAAACGCACAAAAAAATAGCGGCTAGGGATGTGCATGAATGCAATTTTCAGGATTTGATTCCAATCAAATATCCAAAGATCTGAATCGATTCAAATGTTTAAAATTTGAATGTATTCACATTCGATTGAATCTATTCTTATGAATTTTCAATTCATATTTGAAGATACGAATATCGACAACATTTGAATGTGTCCATACACATCCGTACGCGTCCCGTTTTTATCCTGTATGCATCCCGTTTTCATCCTGTGTGTATCTCTACAAATGCTTACAGGTATGAATAAGATGTGTACAGATATGTATGTAATGCTTATGTATCGTACACGTATGAATGTCAGAATAATTCCTACCAATGATTTAAAAGATTCAAAAATTCATTTCAATGTTAAATTTGAATGTATAGACATTCGATTCAAGTTTGAATGTCTGAATTCAACTGAATTCGATTGAATTTTGAATGTTTCAAATATTCATGCATATCCCTAACACTGACACCCAGTTCGGTGCTCATGGTACTTGCTGCTAATGGGAGTTCAGCAACAACAGGAGGACTGTAGATTTCCCATTCTTTCTCTAGAAGAGCACTTTAAAAATATGTATTGATTTTCTGGTGGCACACACCTGAGTCCCTTTTCATTCCTATGTGCATGGAGCTGCATGGAAAACTTAACGACAATCAATCTTCACAATGGCATGCAGAATTTAGTTATAATTAAAATAACTACATATCAAGTGTAATTTAAGGTCATTATCTGAAAGTAATAATAGGGCAAATAATCATCAAGATTGTTTTTGTCAAAGTCACCAGCCTTGAAGATATGGATGGATTTATACCCTTCATAGTGGCTGTCTAAAAGGTGCTTGCTCTTAATTAAAGCCCAACAGAATAGAACCAAAAGGTGATCTTGGCTGTCCTCTGGAGTTACCTTGAATGAGAAATTTCGTATGAGCGGCTCTGGCCACACGTATAAGAATCTTAATGATCTGTGCCATCCTATATATGTATTTACCACCAAATGTACACAAATTGAGGGGAAATAATTAGTAATCTCTGCACTACGGTGATGATGAGACACCTGCAAGGTAATCATCCAAATCAAATATTTGTCTCTGCTTCTTCAGATGATATATCTCTTCCTGCAATTGCTGGAACCACAGCCGAGCAGAGCGTGCGCTGAAAGGTAAGAGTAGCAGATGGCACAAGGAGCGATTCCTCCCCGACTGCACAAAGCTATATCCTTGCCACCAGACATCATCAAGGCACAATGACACTAAAGGTCTCAAAGTTTAAGTCGTATTGAAGAAAGCCTGCAGGAGATGGCTTTGCATAGATTGAGAAAAAGAAGATTAAGCCATGGCTATGCATGCATACTGGGCTTTCTCAAGTGCAGTATTGAAAAGGACATTTGGAAAAACTGGAGGACAGTTCCCTAATATTTCTATTCAGACAAGACCTATGCTCCCCATTCAAGGTTCTGATGGCCTTGGCTGAACTGCAGATGTTCTCAGATGAAGCTGACTGTCTTGCAATTGGTTCATCTAAGTTCCTGTCCATATTGAGACAGATATTGGTGTTAATCCCCTTTTCAGTTGACTTTCTTTGGATGTTTTTGCACCAGCAATGAAGACCCCATTTAGAACCCATTAGGAACCTGGTGTTCAATTGGTATGGATCAGTCATGCACTGTCCACACACAAGACCTCTTAAGGACGCCATTTGTCTGCACTAGCACTAGGGAAATCCAGATTTAATGGTGTCTTCAGCCTTTAAATCCAGATTAACAGAAGACCCCTTTAATGGTGTCTTCAATCTGGTCTTCCGCTGTGAAGACTGGATCAGAGGACGCATGTTTGCATGGCAACCAGGACAATGCGGTCCAGGGGTAGGCTTAGTGGCTGCCATTTACAGCAGGGCAGCTCCGGCCCCATCCCTCAACACAAATTCTACGTAGGCCCACGTGCCCTTCGTAGCTGTCTACAAAGCTGAGCAGAAGTTTTGTAGCAGCTGTGAAGGCAGCTATGAAGCCCTATCTCTCCTCCACATCCACTGTAACTGGAAGTGACACAGCAGCCCTGTGTAGTACCGTTGCCATCTGTTGCTAGATGGCCTGTGCAGACATATGGGGTCCTCCCCAAGATGCGGATCTTCTAGGATCGGATTCAGTGAGGACCAGATTTCAAAGATCTGGATCTTCTAAATCCAGATTAATGGAGGTAAGTGCAAAAACAGCCCTTGAGAAAGTATGAATGAAATGCAGCACTCTTACTTCTGTCTAATATCTTGGAAAGTTTGGTACCATCAGCTATGAGATAAGAGTTGGATACACTGAGAGTTTCTGCCCCGGGCACAACAGGAGGTGACAGGAGGCAGCAGCAGTGGTGGAGGGAACCAGGATGAAGTGTCAGCCGCGGCTTCAGCCAAAGCTATGGCAGCTTGCAACGATTGTAGACCTTTGCTTGGTGGCTGGGCCTGTTTAGTGGTGGAATGGACTCAGTCCTAAAATTATTCCTCCGAGCAAGAAAGTTTTTTTTGAAAAAAAAAACACAGAAATGCCACTTGACATCTGGTTTCTGAGGACATCTGGTTTCTCTGTCCTTTAAAATTGGAAGGTGGGAACACAGCCTATAATGGTTGTGGGAACTGTCATCAGAAGATAAAGAGGAAGGTCTCACTACTATACTGATTACACTCATCTATCTCATGCTAATATTTGATTAGGGAATGGTCCTAAACTGACTTTGAACCAGTACTTGAACATAGTCATGATCATGATGAGGACTAATCAATTGTATCAGATTAGATGGTCCTCAGGCTTAAGGACTGTATTGCCTACCTATTCTGGACCGCACTTCCCTGAAGATACAGGTATGTTATTTTTAGATGTGTCTAATCCATATTTTTCTCTGAAGGTCTAAAAGATCTCTGGCTCTGACTACACACTATTGTGTACTCCAAAACTCCTAGGATTACTTGAGGCGTTTTTGCCCTTACAAGATTAGGCTGCCGTGAACTAAGCCTGGTAAACTTCAGGTATAGGTGGACTATTCACATTTGCCAGAAGGACCATTTACCCAAAGCATCCATTACTGGCCAGAAATGTGAGTGGTCCTCCTTTGTTTTACCTTGTTCTAGCTCAAAGCAAACCAACAGATTTCAGTTCGTGAGCATAGTCTAGTGAGGAGTTAATTTCAGAAACCTTACCTGACTCGTCTAAGGCTTTCTTCTCCCTTTCTCTTGGCCACTGCACCTGCTGAGCCCAATGATCAGAAGAGCAGAGATTGTCTAAGATTGTCTTTGGGTCAAGAAATGCCACTTGCTCATCTCTACACTTCTTCAATGTCTTAGCACTACAAGAGCAGCAGCAACAAAGCTGCAACAAGAAAGTGGAGGTTTTTAAAGTGCCATTGATTTGAGTGACAGAAAGTTAACCATGTCACTCAAACTGATTTTTCTCAAACTGAAAAATTATTTTCTCCATCACACAACACTAGAACCAGGGGGCACGTTATGAAGCTGATGGGTAGGAGAGTCAGATCCGACAAGGGGAAGTATTTCTTCACTCAGAGGGTCATCGGTTTATGGAATTTGCTGCTGGAAGAGGTGGTAACAGCTATCAGTCTAGATAGCTTTAAGGTAGGGTTAGACAAATTTATGGATGACAGATGTATCAATGGCTACTAGAATGAACACCTAGGCACATCTTTCAGGCTGGGGGGGGAGCAGGACGCTTTTAAGGCCATTTACTGGGATTCGAGAGGTTCATCCTTGTCTCTGCTTGATATGCCCATGAGCATTTGGTAGGCCACTGTGTGCAACAGGATGCTGGACTAGATGGGCTGTGGCCTGATCCAGCAGGGCTTCTCCTATGTTCTTATGCTCCTTAACCAGAACAAAGTCCTTTTGGCTGTAACTTCAAACAGGAAAATAGAAAAAAAGCGTTGCTTAAAAGCGTGGCTTACAAGCTCCAAAGAATCACCTTGGAACACAGTGGTTTGCTTGTGAGCCACCTTGGCACCTTCTGGTTATGAGTGGGTATAAATGCAAATAAATACATAAATAGTCACGGAATTCACTTGAACATTGCAACAAAGGACATTTCTCTAGATAAGTGCTGTTAAAGACATTCTAATGATAGTCTAAATTTGCATTAATCTGATGCTTAGCAATATATTTCATAATTAAGCTCCTAAGTTCTCCACCTGGCATTTGTTAGCACACAGTTGCCCCATACTTGGCCACAATAGGAACACTTGTAATCTTGTTAGTTATAAATCAATAAAGAATTACAAGAAGAAGAGAGAAAAGCTTGGAAAATGATTGTTTTCTCTGTTCACAGTGTCAATAAGTCCTTCTTGTGTTGACAGGGCTTTATTCTCCCAATTAGATTTCAAATTTAGCTCTTACAGAAAGAAATTCTCCTTGGAACAATCGTGTTTCTGCCTCATGTATAAATACCAAAACTGTACAAGAGGTAGAACTAGAAACTCGGCAGTGCTTGGAATTGGCTGTGGCTGTCCACATTTTACAAAGTGTATTCCGTGGGTGAGAGTTCAGTAAACTGTAGGGGTGTGCACAAATGCAATTTTTGGGATTCGATTTGATTAGAATCGAATATCCTAAAAATTCAGTTCAATTCAAATTTTTTAAAATTCAAATTTACCCAAATTCAATTCGAATTAAGCAAATTTCAATCTATTCATTTGAATTTTCAATCCGAATTTGCACTTACGGATGTCAACAACATTTGTATGTGACCATACACATGGTTACACATCCCGTACGCATCCGTACACATATGTAGTTATCCTGTAGGCATATCCTGTATGTATGTGCCTACTCCCAACTACAGTTGGTGCGTCAACTTAAACTTTTTTTGGACAGAGATGACCTGGCCATAGTTATCCACGCTCTGGTAACCTCCAGGTTGGACTATTGTAATGCGCTCTACATGGGTCTTCTCTTGAAGACAGTTCGGAAGTTGCAGCTGGTGCAAAATGCAGCTGCTAGAGTGCTAACTGGCCAGACTCATATCACGCCGGTTCTAAAAGAATTGCACTGGCTGCCAATTCACTACCGAGCCCAATTCAAGGTGCTAACTCTGACTTATAAGGCCCTAAATGACTTGGGCCCAAGATATCTAAAGGAATGCCTTCTCCCATATCAACCTGCCTGCATCTTAAGATCTGGAGGGAAGGCCCTCCTGGTTATCCCACCACCTTCAACAGCCAGGTGGGTGGGTACCCAGGAGAGGGCCTTCTCGGTAGTGGCCCCTAGGCTGTGGAATGGTCTCCCCCTGGAGGTGCATCAGGCCCCTTCTCTGTTTATGTTCAGGAAGACGGTGAAGATGTACCTCTTCTCTCAGGCCTTTAGTTAAATGTTCCTTGTGCTTCGCCCATTGCAAACACTGCTGTTTTAAAACTTTTTTTTGGTATTTTTTAATGCTGGCTTTTTAAATTTTGTACTTGTTTTAAGGATTGATACAGTTTTGATATGTTCGTTTTTAAATGTTGTGAGCCACCCAGAGACACTTGGGTATGGGGCGGAATATAAATATAAATAAAATATAAATATAAATAAATAAATAAATTTCGTCCCTTATGGATCTGTACAGATGCAGGAAAGATACATACATGCAAGTATGCATCATGTATGAACCCATACACATATTAATGTCCAAATAATTCAAATGAATAGATTTGAAAATTCAAAATTCATTTGAATGTTTACATTCAAATTTATGGACATTCAATTTGAGTCTGAATGTCAAAATTTGGATGAATTGTGCACATCCCTAGTAAACTGAGGAATTGGTAAAGTTATTTCCCATCTAAGTTACATAAGGAGAATGCTATTTAATGCCCTGAATTTAGATTTGTTTTATGTGTTCCTGTCTGGATGACACTGAAACACCTGTTCAAGACCATGGATCCATTTGTGCTTGCACTGAAGAAATCAGTTTGCTACAGCATCATTAAGTCAATTATAATGTTGCACCTGTTTTGAGGGACAGAAGGTAAGTTTTTGTTTTTGTTTTTAAAATACTGTTAGATTTGTGTTTTACCACTGCTATGAGATTTAAATGTGATTTGAAAAGCACTAATCTTTGGGATTCCCCTCCAAAAAATTTGTAATGTGATTCTTTAAAAATAATGTTTACAGTAAGATAAATATTAAGAAAAAGAGAGCACTTGCAAAAATAACATAAGAAATATGTTTTATGGAAGGCCACCTTTGGAATGCTATATTTACATAGCATTTGATATAAAAAAAATGCATCTATAAGAAGCTTTTATAAAAGGGTGAAGTTAGACAAATCTGACATTCATATAGGATTAAGACAAACCAAACTTTCTAATAAGAAAAAATAACTGGGAGTACACAGGCGAAGCCAGCATGGTTGAACATAGGGTGTTTTTCACTGTCACTAAAAGTACCCATTAAGTATCCATTAATGCCATTTTTGTACCTATTAATGGGTACTTAATGGGCACTTCTAGTGACAGTGGAAAAACACCCAGAAATTTAATGATGATCTGAAAATAAAATAAATAGGTGGAGAGATAAATCATCAATGAAATGCTTCATCAGATTCTAGGGAAGGTGTCAGGAAAGGTAAAGCTGAGTTGTTTCTTGGGCCAGACAAATTGTCTCCTAGGATTCTGAGACAAGTCCTTAATGGGCTATCAGCATCTCTATGCATTATTGGCAGGTAGGGATGTACACAAATGTTGTTGTTGTTTTGCATTTGAGTCAAACTGAATGTCAAAATATTCGATTCGAATGTTTAAAATCCGAGTGTTAAAAAAACCTAATTGGATTTTTGAATTTTTGAATATTCAAGCACATCCCTACTGCCAAGGGTTTCCATTTCATTCGTGGACTTTCCACCCTCCATTTGGACTTTTCTGAATGGAAAGTCCACAAATAAAATGGAAAGAAATGAAAAGATGTGAGCAGTCAGACCTGAAGATGGACTGTAGAAGGTTAAAGGGAATATGTGCCCGTGGTCTTAACTGAAGCTTTTGTATCATGGAAGTAAAGGTACAGCAATAGAAAGGATGGCAGAAGGAAGAAAAGTGCCAATAAATGTTTCTTACTCGTGCTGAATGGTGCTAGAAGTGGACACTACTATTTCAGGGTCCAAACACAATCTCTGAGTTTATTTGGACCTTAAGTGTAGCAGTTCCAGGTAAGGCTGGGTTGCATGTGGTACATAATTTTGGGCAACATTCATTTACGATAGGCTAAAATCTGGGCAGGCAGGGGCTAGGGATGTTTACAAATATTCATAACATTTGTTATTTGTACGAATTTGGACATTCATATATGAATCAAATGTTATGGAATTCTTACATTGACATTTGTATGCATATGAATGCTTTGGAACATTCATATGAAGCTTCACAACCTTCGTGAAACGGGAATGTGGGAAAGCAGTTGCGCCAGTCACATCTGCAATGGATCCAGAGTGAATCTGACATGGTTTGAGAGAGGATTCAGAGTGGATTTTGGGCAGATTTGAATCTTTCAGAGTGGATATGTTATGGGATACGTATCAGATACATATGCGCTTGTATCAGATATTCTTATGAATTCGTCTGAATGCATTTGTATCAAATAGAATCCACATTCGAAGGGGATCTATTTGGACAAATACAAATTTTCTTAAATTTGATTCAATATGAAAATTGAATGCAATAAATAAATAAAACCATTCATTCATATGCCTAGCAGGGGACATTTCTAGGTTGTAAACACCTCATGAAAGTGCAAATGCACCTGCCCAGATGTCAACCTACTACAAACTATGGGGCCAAATGTGAATTGGCCTCTGGTCTTAATAAAGGACCTAAACCTTGGCATTTCATTTTGTTATAAATGTACTAACACTGCTGGTACACATTTTAACAAAATCTTGCTTTTGTATCTTTCATGGACGTGGTATATGAGTAAGGTTTTATTCTTGGAGCATCCATGTTCTCAGCAAACTTGAAAATGTCTGAGAATGGAAGCCAAAGGGAGACTAGAATCCATCTGTCTTCTCTTTCCTATGGTTGGAGAGCAGTTAAATCAGAAGATGTATTGTCTGTGAGTAAAGTAAATCTGACAGTGGCTTGTAGCAATAATTTGTAGGACTCTCCTCTTGCTAGATCTTGCAGGCTAAGCATGGTCAGACATTGGTTATAACTTAAAGTGATTAATGTAGGGTAGACCAGATGTTGTGTATCTTCATGAATGATTATGGAGAACCAGTTCCTAGCACAAGACAATCAGAATACAGAAAGGTCCTCACCATAAATAGGAAGTCTGGTGTTACATTCACTTATGGCCCATTTCTGTTTATAGGTGAGTTCAAGATGAAGTATACTTCATTGTTCTTAGCTGCTCTGAAAATGGGGTGTGAAGGCAATCACAGAATCAAAAGGAACTGGGATGTTCAACAGTTATTCCTTTGACTAACAGGGGCTCCAAAGCTTTTCCAGATTTGTTAATGATCACCTTTTATTTGCTTATATAACATTTTTCATTAGAATGTAATAATAAAAAGCAGCTAAATCATAAAAGCAGCTAAAACCATTAGTTGGATTAAAAAATTATTAAAATTAAGGATTAAAAAAAAGGAATAGATAAGAGTAAAAACACAGGTATTCAGCTGTCCCCTGAAGTCAGAAGTAGGCGTCCCACAGATATCAGGGAGTATGAACTAGGACCTTTAGTGATAACACAACACAAAAGCCAAATATAATTATTCACTCCAGTAATAAAATTATAGTCTCCAGACTATGGAGAGTAATAGCTATATTCCGTTTTACACACTGGTTAGTTTTGCACCAAGAGTACTGTATTCAGTTCTGGGCTACATCATATTTGTAAAATATATAGGACCGTTATTGGAGGGGAAATTACTTAAAAATATTTTCTCAAACTTTAAGACCTCAAAGCACATTAAAAATCCTATGCCACAAGATTTTGCATTTAGTAACTAGCTCCATCCCTTATTACTTGGTTAGTTAAACAGATGCTTTTGACCTTTGGTTTCTCAACTCTACATTAATTATTATTTTTCCTGCTCAGATGGAGCCCAACTTATTTAAGCTCTTTAGGCATACTTTACAAAAGTTGATGATCCTGAACTTCATGGCAAAAAGTTCTGAAAACACTAAGAGGGGGAGGGAATGTGTGTCAGGTGCCCCAATGGGACATTTGAGGCACACTTGTGTTTTAAGTCTGATTCTAGGGATCAAGTGCTAATTATCTTTGAGAATTCATTGTTTAGAGGCTACATTCACACCGGTGTTGTGTACACGTCCCAACAGATAATGGAGTGCTTAAGGCCCTGATCAGGGACATGGGTCCACCTCAACTGACCCATTAAGTTGCTACAATTGGCTTTTGAGTCAATGCACCCTTCGTGCTGCTTTTAAAAAACTCTTGTGGCAGTTGCAGAGGCTCATTTATCCTTCCGCCTCCCAATTGGATACACAAATGGCTTATATTTACCTAGGGTGTTTCCACACTTAGCTCCTGAAAGCCAGATTAAGGAAATCCATTTTTCTGAAATCCATCTCTGGGAAGATCCGTCTGAAATAGGGATGGATCCAAATGAGGCCCCACACCTGCACTCATGTAGGAAGCATGGATATTGAGGCATACATCATGTGTTTGCTGTGTGGACGCCACAGTACCAACTTCCAGAAGCATCTGACCTCCATGAGGCCCCGCCACCCCACGAGCCATGTGATTGGAGCATTCAGCCGTCAGTCGCCACTCAATTTCCCCCCGTGCATGGGCATGTCAATCAACATGGCGCTTCACTCAACATGGTGACTTCCTGCCACCTCACTCAACATGGCGCCTTCCTGTCCCACCCACATCCGTTCCCTCTCCCGTGTGTGTGCAGAAGCGTCCTCCTTTGATGCGGAATTGCCACACAGGAATGGATTGAAGACCTAATTTTTCAGGTGTTCCTGGAAACTGGATTTAGCAGCACCTAAACCCCATTAGCGACAGATCTCACACAAGGCTGTGTGGAAGTGACGTCCTCGAAGGGGCCCTAATCTGTCCCGCTTGCACATGTGTCCCACACCTGTCCTAATTGTGTGCTTAATGGGGTTTTAGCGGCCAAAAACACTCCTAGTGCAAAAACACCCCTAGACAACTTTTGTGAAGGAACAAAAATGGCTGATTTCTGGGGCCATTTCTTGTCCCTTGCAAAAGCAGACTGTGTGAAAATCTCATTGCTAAAAGAGGAGCCCTCTGCAGTAAAATGGTTTCTGGGAGTCACTATGAAGTGTATGATATTTGCTGCATCTTCTGTCTCATCTGTCACCCTGGATCTTGGCTGAAACCAGTTCCTGTTTGGATGAAGCAACAACTTGAAATAGGATCTCCTAACAGTGCAATCCTATATATCCATTGGAACACATTCACAGGGCACAGTCATAACTTTTTGTCTGAAGTGATATCTGAAGCATATTAGCAAGCTTTCCCCTCAGGTGAAAATTCTGAAGAACTTGGAACATTAACAAAAATCAATGGTTCTCCCAAATAGAAATGAACGTTCCTTTTCTGAACAGCTGTAGAATTTCTGGGGAAATCAAAGGAGATATGAAACAATAAGCCAATTTCCTCTGAGGAGCTAATCTTTACATACTGTAGTTAAATCATACTTTACCAATAAGCCTACACTGCTAAGTATTATTAGCAGTGGCAACCTACAGATCCAAACTGTGTTTTAAACTGCTGTAAATCAAAGAGAAGCTTGATGAAATAATCCCTTCCTTATCACTGTGTCAGGCCTGATCCAAATCTGATCCTCTGATTAATGTGATTACAATGGAATTCTTTGCCAATTTTGTTTATTTTCAAAGGTTTGTATTCTATCCTTCACCAGAAAATCCCAAAGCAGCTCACAGAATTCAATAAAATAAATACTATAAAACACAGATAAAATTAGGAAAACATTATTAAATAAAAACATACTTCAAGGAGTGTACAACATTGTGAGGGTTAAACATACTTTCAAGTACAACAAAGGCCTTTTTGAAGAAGTAAGCTTTAATCAGATACTGACAACCATATAATGGTGTCTACTGAGTGTACTCCTGGAGCCCACCATAGAAAAGACCCTCTTACATGCTGCCACCTGTACTTTTGAGTGATGGAACTACAAGAAGGGCCTACCCAAGAAATCTTAATTCTCAGGCAGATATATATGAGGAAAGGTGATTTTTTTCTGATATTCAGGGCCCCAGCAATTAGGGATTATGTGTGAAGTCTAGAGATGTGCTGAAATGGTTCTTGTTTGAACTCATTTTGTAGTAAATAGGGGGTGTTCAATGTGTTTATTTTTGAACCACTATTTCAGATTCCCCATGTTTGAATGAGAGTGTTCAATGTTAAATTAAACATTAGGCATATTTGAAGAGTTGTTTGAAGAACAGTTCAAAGTGCCTACTTTTTTTTATAAAAACAAAAAGTGCCTACTTAAAAACAAAAAGCACCAGAGCATTTTGATACAAGAGGCCTAGTAGCACAACAAAGTGTAGCTTTACAATTTGTCTGTAAGGAATTAGCTCTCCAAGGGAACTACTGTTAGTTTCATGACTTGGGTGGGTTTTTTTCCCCTAAATACCAAATCTGCCAGATAAGCCATTAAACAGCCTGGTGGGGAAAAAAAGGACTCGTCTGAACCCAGATCAGAGCTCCAAAGCCATCCATATCACTTGAATGAACCACTTGGTGCTTTCTTGCTTCCTCTCAGTTGTTTATATTGAGCAAGTTTTATTATTAACACCATTGTCATAAGGGGCCTGTTTCTTACCCCAGGAAAACTTTGAACTTTGAAAATTGTGTCATTTCCCACATTTCTCAGATGGGGTGGTCTCTCCAGCTGCCTGTGTACGTCCAGAAGGCCTAGCTGAGCCTCTGAGGAGGCTGGGATGGCAGGGGTGGTGGAGGCCAAAGATGAATGGGGGGATAAGGTGGGACAGGAGGAAGGGATGGGGGTTACCCTTGTGCATGAAGGTGAAACCCCCTACATTCATGGGGGTGGGCATTGCACAAAGTTCAACATTCACCCCTTCAAATTGAATTGAATTGAAGGGGAAAATTTGCTTTGTGCACATCCCTAATACCTACCCTTGACCATTAATAAAGGCCCACTTAAGACAAGAATGATTATGGGTGTTTTTCCACTGTCACTAGAAGTACCCATTAAGTACCCATTAATGGGTACAAAAATGCCATTTAGTACCCATTAATGGGTACTTAATGGGTACTTCTAGTGACAGAGGAAAAACACCCTATGCTTCAGTAGACATGTAGTGTCATTCCGTTAAACCAAACAAAACAGCTCACACAGGAAATCCTTTAGACGGGATGGTCAGCTAGTGATCAGGACAAGTTCCCTGCATTTTTAATAATTAAGTGAATCCATAAACAAATGTTAAAACTATTTCTGTCAAAATCTCCTGTTCCACCCATCTCCTTAAATAGTTTTCTTAGTGCTTTTGTTTAGCTAGCCTCTTATAAACTCTCTTCTTCTCCACCTTTCCTTTTATAAACCCTTCCGAACAATAAAATGCTTTTAACGAAGGTCCAAAATTGAGTGGCAGTACTTTAAATAAGGTTTATTTTGTGCCACTTTAATACAATTTGGCTGTGTTATAATTGAAAGACATTTGCTCATTCACTGTTCCTCCATCCCACACAGAGAGAAAGGTGCTAGCATAAATGTGTGGCGTCTTTGTGCCCAAAGAAAGTGGCATTAAAACAATTCATGTTCGGAATATTGTCAGAATAAGTACTGGTCCAACTCTTTTGCAGTTCTTCACCAAAATTAAAAGGAAGGAAGGAGGGAGGGAGGGAGGGAGGAGGGAAGAGAAAAGGAAATGAACTATAATGCTGAATGAATTTGCTGATACTAAAAGACTTATTCAAGGGAAAAGAAGTTGGGTGGTCTCTAGTAACAGTGTAAGTAAAGCTGTCAGAGAATGCTATCAAGCAGTCCACCCAGTACAAATGCTCAAACGGTTTGTCAATATTCAACCTGACAGGAAGGGAAAAACAATGTATAGGCAGCCTGCAGTGACCCATTCTTGTGAAACATTTGCCATGAACCTGAGAATCATGACTGCTTAGCACCGAGGGCATTCGGGGAGGGGATAAATCAAGAAGAAATAGCCTCCTGCAGATATCGCAGGAAGCAAAGAATACATAAAATGCTAAATGCTTCATAGTGTGAGGCGTGGGAATGTGATTCGTAACTATAGGAAACCTATGGAAAGCATCCATGAGAGAGGATCTTCTCAACTATAAAGGTCCAAAGACTGGCAAAGTCCTCTGTGCTTTGTGGTTCATATTTGGTCCTCCTGAGGTGAATAAGAAGTAGACATTTCACTCCTACTTAAGTAGTTTGTTTAAAACAGAAAAGTACCAAAGTCACATTCTTAAGAAATGCAGCAGCTTACAATAGTGGTTTCCTGTTTGCAAAGCTAGACGTGCACATGTATATATATTAAAAAATCAGAAAAATCAAACAATTTTGTTTTAAAATTATGAAAGAGTTAAAATTCAGTGAAGCATCTAACCTAACAGCTGTTTGAAGGAGACAAATTTTAGAATCCTATTTTAAAACCTGTGCATAAGGAATTGAATCTTACCCATGCCAAAGTTAAACTCAGAAAGAGCTAAACAGGTAAGTGATTCCCCTCTGCAGACTTTGCTGATGTCCACCAGTGATGTCTCCCATGGACTAGGGAGTCGTGGCTAGGGGTGTGTACAGATGCAATTTTCAACATTTAATTTGATTTGAATCAAATTTTCAAATGTCTGAATTCATATGAATAGAGAAAAAATGGGTGTATTAAAATTTGAATACATTCATACAAATATTTGATACGTATTTGATTATATGAATATCAACATGTGTATGCATCTGTATGCATCCTGTTTTAATCCCATACTCATTCCGTTTTTATTGCATATGTATCTGTACAGATGTGTTTGATTCCACACTCCTCCATGATACCTGCTGGTTGACCTTGGACTAGTCACGACCCTCTTTCTGAGCTCTTACAACACTACCTACCTCATAGGGTGTCTGTAGTGGGGAGAAAAACAGAAGGTTTGTCAGCCACTTTGAGTCCCCTTAAGATGATAAAAGCAGTGTATAAAAGCCAACTCTCTTCTTCCTCTTTTTGTTCAGTTTATATGTATGGAGTGTGCAGTTTTCACTCCTTCTTCTTCTTCTTCTTCTTCTTCTTCTTCTTCTTCTTCTTCTTCTTCTTCTTCTTCTTCTTCTTCTTCTTCTTCTTCTTCAGTTGCCTATATGTATGGAGTGTGCAGTTTCCTTCAGGACTTTGACACTGGGCTCCATCTGGTTATTTTGCGAGATGCAAATACAACACTTCTGAAGTAACATGGTGCACGTCATACCTAGAGTAATTGTTTGAACATTGAGAGCCTATCTATTCTGAAATGCCAGCTCAGCCCCACTGTCATTTTTATTTGTAATCTTTGCACAGACCTGTCAACAAGTTGAAACCTATTTCTACCCCAGTGGATAGATTCACAATGGGCATCTCTTTGTTTTGTACTGGCTTCACTGAACCACATGTCCCCTTTCATCTAGCCAGTAATGCCCTGTACACCTTTTCCCCCCACAAATCCAAAAGACCCCATGTTCCTTTACTGCAATAGCCAGTGTGTTGATTTGCTTTTTTCATTTCAGAATTGTATTAGGAAAAGAAGGGACAGCTGTGATGAATAACTGCACAATCTCACACTGAGTAACAGTATCTTGGATATGTAGCGATACTGCGGCTACTTCTTAGATTCTCATGCGCGAGCAGAATGGCATCCCCAGGTAAACTTTTCTTTAATCTTAACCAGCTTGTATCATGTGGGCACTCGTTTTCAGTTTCTCTTTGGTTCAGAAATCTTTTCTCAAACATGAAGGAGGTGGAATTTTCTTGGACCCCAGAGAAGGGTACAACACCCTACAATCAGATCTCATCACCCATCCATCCTGATGCTTATGCGACCAGTATTCTTGCAGGACTATTTAACACTCATGTAGGTTGTTTGTGTTACCCAATTTTTTTTTTTGGGGGGGGGGCTTCTGTGGGTTACACAGAGAGTGGGGGAAAGAATGGCTGTAAAAAATAGGCTGATGATCAAAGGGGTACCTGTGGGAAATCATATAAGTTCCCAAGCATGATTTAAATTTGTTTTAAATTTGTTGAATTTTTTACAGTGTTTTTAATCTGTATTTTGTTTTAATGTGTATCTTGTTTTTAATCTGTTGGTTAACCTGTTGTTACCCACCCAGAGACCTTCAGGTATGGGATGGGATAGAAATGTAAACAAACAAACAAATAAATGATTGCTTATATTTAGCCAACTCTAACTGGGCCACAACTGAAGAGGTCCGTTTCAAGTAACTGCATGAATATTTGAAACATTCAAAATTCAATAAATTTGGACATTCAAATTCGAATAGAATGTCTATATATTTGAATTTAACATTTGAATGAATTTTTGAATCTTTTGAATCATTCATACAAATTATTTGGATGTTTGTTTGTGTATGGATGTGTAAACATTATATACGTATTCGTACGCATCTTATTCATATACATACGGGATGAAACGCGATGCATGCACGATGAAAACGGGATGCAAACAGGATGTGTAAAGATGCATATGAATGTGGTCAACATTCTGTCTTCAAATACGAATTGAATCGCTGTATGAATAGTTGTCAACATTTAAATGTTGTCGACATTTGAATCTTCAAACACGAATTGAATATTCGTATGAATAGATACGAACGTATTCAATTCAAATCGAACGTGAATACATTCAAATTTTAAACATTCAAATCAATCTGAATCTTTGGATATTCAATTTGAATTGAGTTGAATCCCGACAATTGCATTTGTACACACCCCTAGTCCATTCTTTTTTTTTGGTAAGCTACATTTTTCAATTAACATTAAGCTTAAAACAAAAACAATTGCTATCACTCTGCTTTATCCAGCTCCACCTGGGACTAATTTTGGGCAGCTTTTGTACCTGCACACAAAGACCAACATCAGCATTCACACACATGTACAGTCATACCTGAGTTGCATGGGCCATTCTCACTGCACTGTGAAAATCTCTGTGTCATTCTTCACGCATTGTACTTCAGGCTTCAGCTTCCTGTTAGCTCAGTTGCCTTTTTTGGGGGTGGTGGTGGATGGAAATTAACAGTCTCAGGTGCCCATCAAAGGAATCTGGGCCATGTAATGGAGCTGCACCCAATGTTTCAAGGTATTCTTCAAGTATCCTTGATGAAATTCTTCAGCCATTTTTGCATGAGGTATAGGTAATATCCAAGGCCTTGTCCCTTTTGAAGAAAACTTGGGAATTCCCAGATGCATTACTTGGATGATATCAATAAGATACCGGGCAAAACTCCACTCTCTTTCAGGGAGATGAAAGAAAGGTTTCTAAGTTCCTGGACCACCTTTGGAGACTGTAGGGTTCTTGTGTGAAAACATACTTAGTTTGGAAAAACAGTCTTGTATTTCAAATGTGTGAAAAAGAGTGGACCGTGCTATATTTATAAATGACTATGCAGTCCCCTTTCAGTTAAGACACCTGTGTGCTGTCGGAATTCCCAGTCTTACTGAGTACAACTGCTAATTCCTGTATGCTGTTTGTAGTGGGATCGCATGTACCCTCGTGCCCTCCATCACAAATGCAGTTTCTTCTCCTCCAGGCTGCTATTTTATTCAGTGCTCCAGATAACAAGTATTCATAGATAAGTAAATTTACTCCAACTCCACTAGAAAGGGGAAAACATGCAGCAAAGTTCAAACACCAGCTCTTCATTTGCTTTAGTTTTTTTTTTGTGTGTGTGTGTGCATATATAGACAGATAAATATAGATACAGATAAATCCCAAGCTGTGCTGCATTTTCCTCTATGTGTAGGTGCATGTGTGTGTCCTGTGTTCAAAATTCAAAGGCTTTCTTTCCCTTCTCTCCTTGACTGATCATGGGTATAATGTAAGGAGACCAAGGGTGCTCGAGAAAGCTTCCCACAGAATAGTAAATAGTCCACAGTAACAATCAATGACAGTCAGCCTACACTGGCAGGGCAGCAAGTCTTAATCCACACACTTTTTCCTGGCATGGGAAAGTTAAGAGGAAATGGCTGCTTCAGGAATGCCAGCTGATCTGTCTGGTTTTTCCCCCACATATTCTCTCTTTTTTTAGCCCTCCACTGTGGAGGTGTGGATTAGGGATGTACATGAATGAGTTTTTTGACATTCAATTCTATTCAATACCAAGGTATTCATACAAATATCTGATATCAACAAATAAGTATTTGATATGAACAAACATGTATTCAATACAAACAAGTACATATCCAATATGAACAAATACATATCCCATATGAACATACGTATCCTATCCATATCCCATAAGAAATCTGTGCTCCGAAAGCGTCAAATCCAACCTGAATCCACTTTTAATCCACTCTTGATCCATGTCAAATGCAATCTGGATCTGTTGCAGATGTGTGGCATAGCTGCATTCCCCCTTTCCAGTATTAACAAATGTCCATACTATTCATACAAACGTCCAAAACGTTCATACAAATATCTCAAACATTCATATTTGTACAATGGCTACCCTTGAAGATGGTTTGGAAGCTGCAGCTAGTGCAGAACGCAGCTGCTAGGTTGCTGACAGGGACAACTAGCCAGATGCACATCATGCCAGTCTTAAAAGAGTTGCATTAGGTATCAATTTGCTACTGAGCCCGATTCAAGGTGTTAACCTTGACTTATAAGGTCCTAAATGACTTGGGCCCCAAATATCTAAAGTACCACCTCCTCCCATATCAAGGTGCCCATCCTTAAGATCTGGAGAGGAGGCCCTCCTGGTTGTCCTGCCACTCTCAGCAGTGAAACAGGTGGGCACCCAGGAGAGGGCCTTCTCAGTGATGGTCCTGCATACAGCCCTTAAATCTTTCTGCACTCACAAACTCAGTCTCTGGAGCAGTAGCAACAGCAAAAATGTTTACCATTGCCCGTACTTAGACTTTGCATTTTTCTTCTGTCAGTGCCTTGTTGTAGCTGAACCACTGATTGTTTTTGGTCCACAAAAGCTTTTGATTGTGATTTAATTGCCAGCATAAAAGATGCATTTTGGAATGGCTCCTTTAGATTATACCTAGGAATGAAAGAGAATTATGGTTCACCAAAACAATAGAGCAAAATATAAATTACAAAAGAGCAGAGGTTAGGGCATGTAGCAACTTGCCATTCAGTCAAGAAAGCAAGGAAAGCCTACTTCCCTGCCCTGCCTCTGTTAAAACGACACACACACAAAGCCCATTTCTTGTTTGCATAGAATTTACTTATGTCTGCCACTTTTGAAATAATTGTTGCAGCTAGGGTTACAGTTTGCTTGCATGGATAAAAGAGAAAGAGAGAGAGATCTATGAGCAAGACGAACCCAGTGTAAAGATTTATTTAAAATAGATCAACAGAACATCATTGAATGCATTGCAGTTTGTGATCAGTGTAAGCCTAATTCACAAAGGCTGTTTTTGCATAGGTAGACAGGACCAAGGTCTGGTCTACCTTGGTTTAGGCTTCTACCTTCTCCACAGCAGTGAGTGATATGAGAGGCCCTATCTCATAATCACACTTCGTCTGCATCGGACAAAGTGTGGACCAGACTAGCGTGCTTGGTACAACCATAGATCTTGATGTTGACTCCTAGTGGACAGTTTCTTGTCTTAGAACTAACAAACCTCACAGGCCTATATGTTATATCAAGTAACCCAAACCTTACTGTCTCTACTATGACTTAAGGGGAGTGGATTAATCCTAGAATTGTCACAATAAGTGAGACACTTTCTGTTATGTCTGTTATAGGATTGCTTCAGAGGCATCTGAGGCAGACAGTGTGTGGCCCTCGTGTTCCCAAACCTTTTCTAATCCACCTTTTCTAGTGCAGAATGTTCATGAGAGGGAAGAGGGATGGGCTGGTGTTTGAATAATCCCACCTCAAAGTCTTTTCTTTGCCATCTCAGATATGCCTTTTTTTCTGTGTCTGATCACAGTCTTTGAATGGTTTCAAAGGACCCTTCTCCCTAGAGACCCCTTCATACTTCTACTGAAACCTTCTTCTTCATGGAATCATGCTTCCTAAGGCCTAGTCGGAAAACAGATCAAATCTGTCTATCTTAAATGGAGAAATGGAGAATGATCATATATTGTTCATGAATTTATATTATGTTCAACAAAAGGCCTGTCTTATGGATTATGGTATATTTTCTTATTATTTCCTTCCAATATTTACTCTACTTTCTTTGTATAAGAATATTTTTTCCTAGCCAATGGATAACTTTTATAATGTATAAATATATTATTGTATATATTATTGTATTGTAGGGATCTGCACGAATGTATTTTTGACATTCAAATCTGAATTGATTTGGATATTTGAGATTCGAATGTCTTAAAATCCTATTTGAATCCATACATTCGAATGTTAGATTCATATTTAAAGATACGAATGTCAACAACATTTGTATCTGTTAGACGTATCTGGGCACATGCCAGAAAAATCCATATGCATCCCATATTATCCAGTATGCATCCCGTTTTAATCCCGTATTTTAAGTGCAAGAAATGGATAACTTTTGGGCAGATTCATGGACGACAGATACAAATCTACACTTTCAAATCATTCAAAAATCCATATCAGATTTTCGAAAATCTGATTTGAGTTTGAATGTCAGAATCCATTGGATTTTAATCGAATATTTGAGTTTTTGAATATTTGTGCACATCCCTATTGTATTGCTGTTTAATTATGTATGCAACCTTGAGTCTCTGTCTGGAAAAAGGTGGGATATAAATTGAATGAATGAATGAATACTGTTATTTGGAAAACATGATGGGAATTATTTGACAAAAGCAGGCCTCAGTAAAACTGAGTGGACTAAAAATCTTGGGTATGAAATTAGGAATTTTCAGTGTGCTAGATACGCATATGGTAAGTCATATTTTAAGGGATTCTTCATGGATGATCAAAGTGCCATTTTATCTCCAGACCTAGATTTTTGTTTTGTTTTTTTCTGAATTACCTAATTGGCCTCCTGGAAGTATCTGAAGATAAAAAGTTCCATCACGTACAGTGGTGCCACAAAGTACTTTCACGTCTATATTTTGCATAGTGCAGACTAGAAGTCCACACTCTATGCATGTTTTCATACCCTTATCTTCAACTGCCTCAGGCAAATGTCCATCACTTGATGGACAGCTATTATTACTTAAAATGGGGCCTGTTTGCACTTGGTTTTAATCTGAAATATATCCTGGAATAGGCACCTGCTGTCCACATGCTAGTGCAGGCCACAGCAGGTCCCAAGTGAGGCTTACCAGAGTCCGCATTAGCATGCAAAAAACAGACCCCCATCTTGAGATACATTCCAGAATATGGCCAAGTGCAAACAGGTCCATGGACACATGCTGACCCAGATGGTCTGTGGAGATATCTCCCACAGTAAGTAGAAACATGGTGTGAATTAATGTTTGATCTTGCATCATTTAGCTAAAAAAACTAACCTGAACATTTTCCAGCCCCCAAGTCAATAATATAGAAACAGGTTTGGCAGCAGCATTGTCAGCTTTTATTTGATTAAAGTTTGTGCAGAGCATCACACCAGCAATATATTCACCCACCTTACCTCCCTGATTCTCACAGGTAGCTTTCAGAATAAAACACCCAATTGACTTCCAATACTTTCAGAAGCTACTTCATTGACTTTGAGTCATCTTTACTTCCCAATTCATTCCCACCAGCACACTCTTATCAGTAGTTACAGTTACAGATTCCAGCAACAAAACAAAGGAAATACAGCATCTGTAATGCATGCCAGGAGAGAGGGCTGCATGTGACATAGAATCAAAGATGGCAATGCAGCGGCCAGGCTGACATTTTCAGCATATGTACAGATATCTGAGGAAGCGACAGGAAATAATTATGATTGAACATAACACTGAATATAGATTTACAATATTTATATAAAAACTGCATGAGAAGAAATTTTAAAGATAAGATTGTCATTGAGGGTAATTATTTTAGATAATATCTTCTCAATGGGGTGTGAGGCTGGGGGTGTTTTTCCACTGCACTCCTTTAATCCAGATCTAAGAAGATCTGGATCGAAGGAATGGGTACATTCCTTAATCCAGATCTAGTAGATCCGGATTAAGGGAAGTACCCAATGTGTTTCCATGCATGGTCTAGCACCCAATAGCAATGGGTGCTAGCCTCCCTGCTGTGGAAACACTGGAGCACCCATTTGAAAATCCAGATCTACCCATGAGGAGTCTGCTTATCACCCCAGGTGTTTGGGGGGACAGGGAGTGCAATCTCTGAAGTGGCTTCAAAGTCATTTTGAAGTCATTTTGAAGTCACTTCGAAGTCACTTCGAAGTCTGTGCAAAACAGCTCCATTGAAGTTTGTGCTGATCTTCGGAGTGAACTTCAAAGTGACCTCGAAGAGACTTTGGAGTTACTTCCGAGTCACTTCAGGGTCACTTCGGAGTCACTTTGAAGTTCACTCTGAAGATCAGCACAGACTTCAAAGATGCTCCGGTGCCCCCTCCCCCTAACCTCGTCTAGACCCCATTGCAACACAGGTGTGGAAACAGGCTCCCTTTAATCCGGATTTTCTGGCTGAAGACCCCATTGTAGACCCCATGGGGTCTACAGAAAATCCGGATTAAAGGCCAGAAAATACCCATTTGATCCGGATTTCCCCAGCGGCAGTCAAAACAATTAGGTCCCAAATGGCTGCCGTGGTGGAAATCGGATCATCCGGCTCACACCCAAATGTGTCCTTAATGGGTGCAAAAATGGGTACTTTCTGGGATGCATTCGATTACCTTTGTTGTTCAGCATTAACTTGAATTCAATGGTGCAAGTGCAGACTCTTTCCAACTCCAGTTTTAGTTTTTATATTCTGTCTAATCATCCCATCCGTACCTCATTTTATACACATGTCAGTATCATTTCATTCACAGAAATTGGAATGAGAGCCCTACATGCCTTTTTTCATGCTGTAAAGAAGGGAAATTTAAAAGCAATTATCAGAAAGCAAAAATAATGAACCTTTCCTGAGGCTGCATCAAATGTAGATGGAAATTAAATGACCATCCTATTCAACAAATTAAAGTTTATAAGTACCTAGGCATCATCTTTCATGGTTCAGGTTCCTGGACAGTTCACATTAGTTACACTGTTGAAATTGTCACAAGAAGATCCACAGCTATTTACAAGGTTTGTTTGTTTGTTTGTTTTAACTTCTTTAAAAAAGTAAAACAATGGCTCAACTTCTTTATGGACTAACAGTTTGTGCATTTAAGAATGATAAGAGAAACGAGGTAGTTCAAATTAGGGGTGTGAATAAATGCAATTTTCGGATTCAGTTTGATTAAAATTGAATGTTCAAATTTGAACAAATAGAGAAAAAACAAATGTATTAAAATTCAAATCCAATTCGAATCCATTTGTATCTATTAGTCCAACTATTCCATTCATATTTGAAGATACAAATTTTGACAACATTCGTACGCATCCGTGCACAGCTGTGCATATTTATATGCATCCCATTTTTGTCCCGTACAAATGCATAAGGATACAAATAATATGTGTATGGATACATATGTAATGTGTACATATCCATACATATACAAATGTCTGAATAATTCGAACAAATAATTCAAAACATTCAATTTCATTTGAATGTTTAAAAACGAATGTATAGACATTCAATTTGAATTCGAATGTCCAAATTTGAATGAATACAATCAAATTCTGAATGTTTCAAATATTCTTGCACATCCCTAGTTCAAATTTCTCCAAGCTATTATGAGTCCCCTTTTCCATTTCAAATCCAGCTCTTAGATTAGAAACTAGATTGGTAATATTATACAGTTATTCAATTAATGTTGTTCAGTCTCTGGCCCAGATGAGTTTTCTCTTCTACAGGCATGGCCCAACAAGCTCTGGTCGATAAATTCCTCTCCAGATGGAAAAGAACCCTGGACTTCAGTAATTCAGCCTTGAAAGTTATGGCTTCTCTGTTGTAGGGAGAAGAACAGAAAACTTTATCAGCTGCCTTGAGTTCCCTAAAAGGGTGAGAAAAGCAGGGTATAAAAGTCAATTCATCATCATCATCATCATCATCATCATCATCATCATCATCATCATCATCATCATCATCATCATCATCGTGCCATTGAAATGCCACTATATTCTCCCTGGCTGGATGGGACCTCTGTAACTGATTAGCTGCTGTCCAGCAGTAAAAACTAGTGAACCATCTCAACATCTCTCCTTTCCTTTCTTGTGGTTCACAATCTTTAGTCCAAGGTTGGACAGCAACATCCTTGAAGACACACTCAAATAGATGACTAGCCTTAATATTGGTCATAGGGCAACCCAAACTGAAATCTATATTTCAATAAAACCCACATCTGCATGAAGAATACATCAAATTGTGCATAGCTGCAGAAATCAGAGCATCATATAGTGACACATACACCCTGCCACACCCCTGAGGTTTCACTGTGATCTGGGTTTCATTCAAATGACCAGTAAAGTATTTGTGTTTGTGTAGCATAAATTACCTGTGTGGCCAAATTCTGCACTTCGGCTCAGTCAGTCCCCATTCATCACTTTATGTGTTTATTACATTTGGCCAATGATCTTCAGCCTGGCCTGTAAGATCTCCTCTGTCTGATGACTGAGAGAAGAATGACCCTTTCCTGAGTGTTGAAAAGCTTCATTGTTCTTCTCTCTTAAACGTGATCTATTGTTCTCATATAAAGGGAGATATGGAAGGAATTCCAACAGCAGCCTGATTCTCCAGATAACAAATAGGAGGAAAGAGAAATATAAAAGAGTATGGTAGAAAAGGGCAAAACATGAAAGAACCATGTTTCAGTTCCTTTTTATTTTAAAGTTATGCTCAAATGAGTCCTGAACAAAATTAAGTGTAGGAGAGAATGCAAATTCTAGCAGAATGTTCCGATAGAGATTATAGAAATTCATAAAGGTAAGAAAAATCTACTGAAGATTAGCAGATCTTCAGAAATACTGTATCCATGTATTGCCAAATCTGCAGGATATGAAGTGAGAAACAACTAACCAGTGAGTGTGAAGCTCCAGTATTAAATTAGCTGAATTCAACAACAGGGGATAAAACTAATCTAGTAAAAATGGACAGAGAAAGCCCAAATATTATGACAGCAGTCATGGACCCTTTCTGCCCTTATTCTAATCCCAGATTAGAAGTCTGAATAGTGGGTCTCATTGATCAGGACATTAGTGTGGATCTATAAGAAACACACACACACACATACACACACACACACACACACACACCTAGGTTCTGCCCCACAGGATCAGGGAGAACTTGATCAGCATTACCAGTAAAGTCATTTAAGCAAGTCTACTGGCGCAGCAGGTCCAGAATGTGCCTCCCATGTTCAAACCTAGTGGATAATACAAGAAAAACAAAGGGAAAGGGTTGACAGTTGAATTCTTCTTAAATACCACTGAAATAGGAAATTTAGAAGTTCCAGTTACTATAGATGATGATGTCTTCTTAGATGACACACAGGGGTGTGTGCACTGGAGAACCGAACATGAGATCTTTCCGAGATTCAGCTGAAAAGATGTTTTTAAACAGATGGTTAACATAAGAATGGTGTTTAAGGCCTTAATTTAAGATTTTTTTTTCTTTTTAAATAGGGTTCAGGTGACTAAGTAGAAGAGGACACTTGGATTAGGGTGTTTTTTCCCTTTTCTTTTGTTTGTAAGTTCTCTATGATTTGTATGGTTTGTGTTTCACTTTGTGTATTTGATTATTTTTAAATATTTGTTTATATACTTATAGAAAATAAGAAAGATGTTTTTTAAAAAGATGACATATATGGTAGAATATATATTATTAAACTGCATCCTTTATAAAGATATTCCGTCTCCTGTCCTGTGGAGGCAAAGTAAACTATCAGGGGACATGGCTTCTCCTGGGTGACATCAGCAAACCTATAGCCCCTTTGTTGAACCATAACAAAGTTAAGTGGCTCAAAAGTAAACAGGAAAATTCCAGCAATAAGAAATGAACAGAAGAATTGGAACTGAAGACCTTGAGTGCTTGCTTTTTGCTGTTCCCTGTTCCCTCCCACACCATTTTCCTTTTGTTTCTTGTCTCTTTAGATTGTAAGCCTGAGGGAAGGGACCTGCCTGAGATTAATATAATATTGTAACCCACCCTGAGACTTCAGGTATAGGGCGGGATAGAAATACAAATAAATAAATAAAAATACTAGGAATGTGCACAAATGTATTTTTTGCATTCAAATTTGAGTTGATTCAAATATTCAAATACTCTATTCAATTCAAAATTCAAAACTCCAAATTTTAAAAAATCCAATTCAAATCTGGATTATCCAAATCCGTATTTTCAAAACTCTGATTCGAATCGAATGATATGCATGTCGGGAACATTCGTATCTGATTTTTGAATTTGTGTGCATCATGTTTTCATCCCATTTGCATTCCTTTGTCATCCCATGTTATAAGTGCAAATAGATCAGATATTCGGATGCAATATACTACGTTCTATTCAGTCCAATTATTCAAAAATCCATATCAGATTTTCAAAAATCTGAAATTCGACCAAACTTGGAAATTTGGATTTTTGAAAATCTGAATCGAATTTGAATATTGCTATTCATCGAATTTGAATTGGATTTTCAAATTTTCAAATATCCATGCACATTCCTACAATGTACCCTATTTAGTAGTGGGTAGGGATGTGCACAAATACAATTTTCAACATTTGAGTAGATTCGAATCAAATATTTGAATATTTGAATTTGTATGCATAAAGAAAAATGAATATGAACCAATATGAACACATTTGTATCTATTATTTGTTTGAATATTCAATATGCAATGATACAAATCTCGTACCCATCCGTATGTATCCTGTTTTTATCCCGTATGCATTCCATTTTCATTCCATACGTATCAGTATGGATGCATATGGATATGTATGTGATGAACACAGATACATACATATACAAATGTCTGAATTATTCGTACAAATAAGTTGAAATATTCATGTTTGTACAAATACAAAAAAATGAATTTCTGGACATTCAATTCATATACGAATGTCCAAATTCATCTGAATTCGTCCAAATAACAAATATTTTGAATATTTGTGCACATCCCTGGTGGTGGGACAAGAGATTAGCTGGGGAGCTAGTGTTTACGTCAGTCAAACAATGGCAGAAAGATAACTAAGCATTTAAAAGAGGATCATACAGCATCAGCAAGCTGCATTATGACTTGTTTTCCACTCTAGAGTTTGGTTTCCTCCAGACTGTGGGAGGAAAATGCAGGATCTTTTTTGTATCCCACAATCACCTCTCACTGAAGCCCAAAAATTGTGGGACTGCTCTGGGTCCTTACCTTGTCTGGCACTTGCTCCCATGGTGCATATGACGACAAAAAATATCCAGAACTGTTCAAATGTCCATCCTCACATTTGTGAAGTGGGTATTTTTTGGGCCCATTTTCACCCCTGCACTTGTGCAGGGGGCATTTTACTGTAGGAAGAACCTGGGGGCAACACCAGGCAACACCATATTGCTATGTGGGGAAAATCTGAGTTTGGCGTCCACCCCCCCTTGCCCTAGTGCTATTCCAGGATTTCACCTCTATATTCCAAGACTATTGAGCCAGGATAATCCTGTGTTTTCAACCCTGCCTGAACACAGCTTATGTCTAGACACTAATCTCAGACTTTTTCAAGACTCTGCACTTTTCTGATTCAATGGCAAGTCAGAGAAGACATGAGAAGACAAAGAGTAATTTGTTTCCTGGAGCTCAAGAAAATCACAAAATATTGGGATCTACAAATTGAAATCCATGACCTCTGGGGAGAAGGGCAATAATGGCTATTTCAATAGCTATTCATTAGATGCAAAGACAAAGAAACTCAAGAAATGCTTTTAAGACATCAGAATAGACAAAGAATCTTTCTTTGCTGAAAGCCTATGATACAAGCCAGCTGGTCCAGACTAGCAAGACCTACTTGTTCATATCACAGCAAGGAGTGGTTTGGAACAGCACCTGCTACATGACAGCATTGATCTAGACCAGCCCTTTCACAGGCGCTGAAGCATGTGGAAGTTTCAGAGTGATTAGAAATGTATTGAATGTTTGAAAATCCATATTCGTACAAATCTATTTGATACAGATCTATTCATATGTATTCGTACAAACATTTGATATATATCTGATACACACAGATATGTATCCGTTTCGAATACATACTTATCTGATACAAATAGATACATATCTAATACTAACAGATACGTATCTGATACAAATAGATACATATCTGATACAAATAGATACGTATCTGATAGAAACAGATACGTATCTGATATGAAGAGATGTGTCTCTGTATGAACAGATATGTCTCTGATACTAACAGATATGTCTCTGATACTAACAGATAGGTCTCTGATAATAACAGATAGGTCTCTGATAATAACAGATAGGTCTCTGATCTGAATAGATACATATTTTATATGAATAAATACATATCTGATACAAATAGATACAGATACATATCTGATATGAATAGATGTATCTCTGATCTGAATAGATACATATCTGATACAGATACGTGTCTGATACAAATAGATACGTATCTGATACAAATAGATACATATCTGATACAAATAGATAAGTATCTGATATGAACAGATACATATTTGATACAAATAGATACATATCTGATATGAATAGATACATATCTGATACGTTTCCCCAGCTTAACGAATGTCTGAACTATTTGTATGAATGTCTGGAAACATTTGTATTAGTTTGAATGTTACTATACGAGTATCAGCACATTCGATTTGAGCTCAAATGTCTGAATTTGGCCAAATTGGGCTGAATTTCAAATTACAAATTTGCTAGGAAGAAAGGTCCCTAGTCTCAGAGCACCCCCGATTAGTTCAGAAAATGAAGGCATGCCTTCTCGCCACCATGTGTCCCAGACTATGCTGCATTTCTTTACTGAAGCAGCATCAACAATAGTTAGTAGAAGATGTCTGGGAACCTACTTAGGGATTCAAGGTTGCTTCACATCTACATATTTTTCAGTAATTTGTTGGATGCTCAGAGAAGGTTGGATTCTTAAAAAGTCCCCATGTACAAGAACTTTGCTATAAAGTATTAGCTAGAAATGTTATTCGAAGTTTCTTCACGAGACACTAATCTTCATAGCCACAGAATTATCTTGGGAAAAAAAAGTTGTACTACTTGATTCTTTCACATTTATGAATTGGGCTGGCTTCTATAGAACTTAACGGATTGATTGCCCTTTTTTTGGTACCGTCTGTATCTCTTTAAAGGCAGTTGCCTGATTGATTGCAACTCCCGTAAGCTTCAGGTAGCCAAGTTGCATTTTTCTCGATCATCTTCCTTAGGTCATCATTCTCACCTAATGAATTCTTCCACCAAGGTCCCATTTGGATTATGTTTAAGTCTGTGCCATAAGATTTCAATCTAAAATGTTCAATGTTGTGACCTTTAAACCTACAGAGGAGAAAAGAGACAGAAAAGATCCAACACACGTGTGGTGAAATGTATGCAAATTTCATAATTTTTCCTTTTCAGAACTGCTCAAGAGGCAAGGCAAATGTATTCCATTTTTATTCTTGCCTTCCCACTGAATGCGAACACAGAAGGGCAATTACAGAAATGAGCGTGCACTGCCAAATAAATTAAAGACACAACTGAGCAATTATTGTCATCGGTTAATTTGATTTGTTCAATTTAGGGCTGAACAATCTCAGGACACAGAGAAGAGGTTGTTAATGACACTATGGATGAAGGGGGGGGAAACACAACGGAGCCTATTTATTTATTTATTTAAACACACTTTAGAGCCGAGTTACACACAACGTTTAGTGTGCATTAGATCAGTTGCTGATGTAGAGAAATTACACCAAAATATGAGATCTCGTGTCCAATATGCAGTATTGTTACAAGCCAGTTTGGTCTAGTGGTTAGGGACCTGGACTCCTATCTGGGAATACCAGGTTTGATTCTCCAGTCCCCCATGAAGCTAGCTGGGTGACCTTGGTCTAGTCACAGCTCTCTTCTGAGCTCTCACAGCCCCACCTACTTCACAGGGCATCTGTTGTGGGGAGAATAGGAAGCTTCGTCAGCCACTTTTAAGTCGCCTTAAATGGGTGAGAAAAGTGGGGTAGAAAAGCCAACTCTTCTTCTTTTCCTCCAGTTGTACTTGTGAAATAAGAATACAGGGAACTGCACAGCACTAAAACTTGCACTAAGCTCTAAGTCCCATTTTAACTAATAGAAAACTTGGAGTTCATATCCACCACATCACGATACCCACATTTATACCTACCACTTCCCCCACTCCTAAGAGGCACTGACTCACAATCTGTCAATGCTTGTCTGGAGTCTCTTTTTCTTCAAACTAGGGATGGGCATGAAATTTCCCCCCATTTACTTCACACTGAAGAGAAGCAAATGGAACATTGCACTCATGCAAATGGGACCACTTCAGATGTGCTAGACTTTGAATTTGCTTTGAATCCCTGCCATCACCAGATGCACCCCTGAAGCCACTTCAAAGCTTCAAATGGAGATGCTCAATTTTTCACTTCACGTGTGAAGATCAGTCTTTGAATATAGCCAATATTGAATTCAAATGCAAAGTTCTGAACTTTTTCCACTCATATGAATTTTTCACCCATCTCTACTTAAAACCTGTTTTGTGTCACAAAAAATCCCCACCCTTAATCCTGTCAGTGTGTTTCAGAAAGCTGACTAAGGCCATTTGCTGGGATTCGAGAGCAGGAGAAGGTTTGTCCTTGTCTCTGCTTGAGATGACATGGGCATTTGGTGGGACACCATGTGTGATGGGATGCTGGACTAGATGGGCTGTGGCTTGATCCAGCTGGGCTTCTCTTATGTTCTAGCCTGTTAAGGTTCACACCTTCTGCAAGAGCAGCTGCAAGGATAATATGGAAACTCAGACTGAATACCTGATTGAATTAGTATAACTTGTATATCTGCTCTGGACAGACTGAATGTTGCCCATTTACCATGTTTATCTCTTTTCCCACCTGAACAGTCCTGTTTCCCACCCTGTCTCCAGGGAATGTTCATAAAAACATTCAGTGGTGTCCTGGTGTCCTATGGGTGAAGATGGACTCCAGCTGGCTTCCTTCCCCTTTTTGATGCTCCCAAACTAGCTTCCAGATTACAGTTAAATTACTCACTTTTCCCAGATTTTGTAGAACAATTTCAGTGTCTTAAACATGTATCCTCAAATATATATGTTAAGGAAGTAAATGGCTCATTTTCATTTTAAAATATGGACTTTATATTATAGAATGTACATGTTTGTAAAGTCAAAAGTATATGTTAAACCATGTAACTTTTCCCTATAGATTTTAAATCAGGTATGGTCCTTACACATAATCTGTTGATTTGCTTTAATAATGATGATAAAAATCTCCTGGACACGTATGTTTCTGACTTCAAGTAGAACCTTATTTACTGCCATACAGATGTTTAACAAACGCCCCTGTGAACCAGCAGGGGCTTCTGTCTGTGACCCCCCCTTGCAAACTGCCACTGGTTTTAATGCACTCTTTTAAATCTTAAATACAAAATAGAATGTAGCAGAACCAAAGTAAAATAGAATTTGGTTGCTCAGCGTATTTCTAATAACAGTATCCTGTATGCCTACAATGTTACATACAGCTTCTGGCTTGAATAAAGAGAATAATTCTTGCCTTCTCAGGAACTGCAGTAAATAACTTGGAGAAAAGGATGCCGTACCCATGACACCTACTTAATGAAGGACAAAATGTTGAGTATGGGGGTAGAAGAACTCTCTATCTCCTTTTCTTCACCCCATCAATCACGAAGGACAGTGCCATTACAAATGGGAAGCAAAGCAGGAAATCAAGCCAGGTTCTTTGTGTGAGAAACAGAGGTAAGAAATAGGTGAGTAATGTAGTTGCTATGTAGTAGTTAAACAGAAAAAAAACCCTATAATTTACCTTCTTTCATGCTCATAAAACTGGACAGGAATAAGCTTGTACAACAACTCTACCCAACGTGTCACACTTCCATCTGTTTTGGATTAAGTTCCCGTCATCAGTCAGACCCAAACTTGCTTGATGGGGCAGATGGAAGTTGTGGTTCAAAATAGCCACAGGCCACAGATTGGGTAACATTGACCAAGTGCAAATGAATGAAATCTTTCCATTTATTTGTTTGTTGTTGTTATTGCCTATCTTTTGTGTCCTGTACTTGAGCAAGAATCTATTAACTCTTGCAAAACTGCTTAACCAAACTTTGGTGTGGACATTTGGCTTCTTCCTTTCTTCAACTCTGTCTTTTTCAGTGGAGGAATAGGCAAGCATGAATACAATGTCATTCATGGATTTGATAAATACAGCCTGTGTAATGTGCTGTATCATTCCTAACTGGAGCCATTGTTCCTGCAAAGTCTCTTGTTGTTCATTAGTACAAAGACTGTGTAATAAATATAATGAGAGATTGCTCAATTTACTCTGTCTTTGTCATCTCAAACTGCCTCATGAATAACTACAGAAATTTGTCTCAGAATGACTTATTTGCTTCCTGACCAATAAGAAATGTGTAATTAGTGTAATATATGGTTTCCTTGTTATGTTTAGCAGCCTAGTGAAGGGAAACAAAAGAATAATTTAGTGTATAAAAATACAGATGATAATTTTAGTATTGGTCCTAAAATTATTTGAAATCCCTGTACTCAGCTTGATTGCCGAGAAATGTGTGTGAAAGCAAAAACAGGCTTTGCTTTGTGATGTCATTAAAAAAAAAAGTTGCTCTGCTCTTGAGTGCGTAAGAGTGAAATTTTGTGGGCGGACTTTTTCCTAATATGGCGATGAGGGATATAAATCTTTTGTGTCTCAGGTTGCTTGATAGGTGATCATCTTTAAAAGGGGAAACCTACTTGAAAAGCGGTCAGAGGACAGACCTCTTTCTTTCCGTTTATCTCATACAAGCCAAGTTTTAATGAAGGAAAAGATGCCAAACTGAATAGTCTCAAAGTTCTTTGGGCCTTTCTATATGGCATAGGCTATCCCATGCTGCACTGCTCCCACATAACCCTGGGCATTTTTGCACCTAGGTTAGGTATGAAAACTACCACACAACTGGGATGCATCAGGTAGCCACATTTGGGGGGGATGGTTACACATAAAGCAACCACACAATGCAAAGCTGCTTCTGCTTCAGAAGTGGTTCCATGCATATCAAGCCAACCCCTAGGCAGATAGCTGTGGAACACCAAAAAGAGCCATAATAGCACGTGCAGAAAGGTCCAAATACAGCAGCGTGTGTGCTGGGCATAGACACAGATCTTTCAAGGCAGTGCTGTTTTGTTTCCTCTGCTTTTGTATGTATATCTGGCATAGTAAACCTGAAAGGAAGATACTGGCATGCTGTACTCACTTTGATTTTTCGTTGGCTCTTTCCAGTACAAACTGAACTGTTTACCATAGCACAATATGCTTTTCTTAAACATATTAAGCCATTTCTTTTGTCACAGTAATGGGGGAGGGGGGAATAGCTACCAGAATACTAGGAGTGTGCACAAATGTTTTTTTCTGCATTTGAATTCAAGTCAAATCGAATGTCGAAACATTTGATTCAATTCGAATATTTAAAATCCGAAAGCAACAAAAACGTTTCAAATCCAATACATTCAAATCTATTCGTTCAAATGTTAAATACGTATTTGAAGATACGAATGCCAACAACATTCATAGGTGTTATATGTATCTGTATGCATTTCATATGCATCCTGTTTTATCCCATATGCATCCTGTTTTCATTCCATATTATAAGCGCAAATGCATACAGGTATGTATGATATTCGTACAGATGCATATGTAATACATACGTATCTATGCATTCAGATCATTCAAATCATTAAAATGAATGTTTTGGAACATTTGACATTTATTTGAATGTTTAAATTTGAATGTGAAGACATTCTATTCTAATTTGAATGTTCACATTCGAACAAATTCGATCAAATTTTGAATGTTTAAAACATTCATGTGCATCCATAAATAAAATATACTAAGATGCTAGTCAAATTATGTGGGTGATAATGGTCTCAATGTTATCCAGTGTACCATAAGAGTTTCTCAACAAAAGAGGGCTTAAAAAAAAACCTATATAAAAGAATTAGAAGACATGATTTTATCACTATTTTATTCACTCATCATTTGGGTAAGTGAGTTGGAATTACATTTAGGACTGGGTAGATAACTATAATTAAATGAGTTCTGTGAACCTCATTTATACCACTGCTTCCATGCACTTTCTCTTGAAGCCAACAGAAAGTTCTCCTGTCCCTGGCAGATAAAAGGACAGGGAAATGCCAAGCTAATGAGAAATTAATATCTGCACAGTAAAGTTGTCCAGGCTGAGATCCAGCTTATCTTTGTGGAAATTTTTATCATGGACTATCCAAACTCACCATAAAGGCATTTAGTGTAATTGCCTGAAAATTCACCCATAAGGGGCAAATTCTCACAAACGGCGCTTGGTCTGCAGTACATCATACTGGGATATTTCTATCATCTAAATTTGCCAGACAAGCACCATCATTGCTTAGAAAGAGAACTTCTAATTGCACCTCGATTAATAGTTCCCTAGCCTCCTCCCCTTTCCTTAAGCTCATTTTAAAAAACTGTTCTGGGAATCGTTACATAATAGGCTAAAAATCAACTTGCAATTCTAAGTAGTAGTTTCAGGCAAGTGACAAACACACGGCACATTGAATTGCTTGCCCTAGGGCTGTAACAAGCTTACAAAAGCAAGAAAATGCAGAGTTAGATTGCTTCATTTGTCCTTAACTCACCCCCAATGGATTTACCACCAAGACTTGTGTTCTTTTTTGCATATTCTGAGTCCAACGCCATGCCAGAGGCACAGTAGAATGATTTTGATTAGAAATAATAAATAATAACAATTTCGTCGTTTGTTCCTTTAATGCCTTCTTTTCTGTTCTGCATTTTGGACCAACCAAGGTTAACTGTTGAGGCTTTCCTAGGAGGCAGCTTCCCTCAAGTTTTACTGTGCATTAAATGAGATACAGCTGCAGTAAAATTACATGAAAGTGTGCGTTTGTGCAACAAAAGTGCAGTAATTTCAAATGAATCCACACTCATTTCAGAGTGCTTTATCCACAATTCCAAGTGCATCCTACACATTTTTTTAAGTAGGCCCTTAATGCAAATGTATCAAGGCAGCAACATGTGAATGTTTATGGGAAGCACATGAGGGCATTGCATGGGATTTTCTCCTCAAAGGGAGAGTCAGTCATTTAGAGCACTACAGGGACTCCAGCCCTTCAGAGGTCAGTTAGCCCATACTTGTGTACAGAACTTTGGCAGGAAAAGCTGGTATGAAAAGTTAGAGAATAATAATCAGAGGCACAACTTAGTGGTGTAAATGATACACTGGAACTTATGCCAGAACTACCATCGGCCAGTGGCAAAGAACTGGTAGGACCATAAACCAGAAAAAGTGGTCAAAAATGAACAAGCCAAACTACTGTGGGACTTCCAACTTCCGACTGATTGAACACTGGAACATAGCACATCAGACATCACAATTGTGGAGAAAGACAAAGTGTTTATCGTCAACATTGCTATTCCAGGCGACAGCAGGATTGACGAAAAACAGTTACCAGATATGAAGACCTGAAAATAGAACTACAGCAACTCTGGCATAAACCAGAAAAGGTGGTCCCAGTAGTTCTCAGCACACTGGGGGCAGTGCTGAAAGATCTTAGTGGGCACTTGAAAAGCATTGGCATCAACAAAATATCCATCTGCCAGCTACAGAAAGCCACTTTCCTGGAATCTGAGTGTATCATTTGCCGATACATCACTCAATCCTAGGCGCTTGGGAAGGGCCCCACTGGTGATAGCCCAATAGCCAAAACCAGCATAAATATCTTGTTTGCTGTGTGTTATTGTTGTTATATGTCAATAATAATAATAATAATAATAATAATAATAATAATAATAATAATAATAATAATAATAATAATAATAATAATAATAATAATAATAATAATAATAATAATAATAATAATAATAATAATAATAATAATAATAAATAAATAAATTTCAAAGACTCTGGTACAAGTTGGTGGTGGTCTCAGTGGTGACTGGCACATTGGGCGCCATTCCAAAAGACCTTAGAAGTTGCTTAAAATAGCTCAGCATTGACAAGGTTACCATCTGTCAACTGCAAAAGGCCACCCTGCTGGGCTCTGCACTCATTATCTGCCAGTGCATAATGTCATCTTAGGATCTTGGGAAGATCCCCATGTATTATAAAATATCAAAGCCTACATGTTTGGTGTTGTGTTATAATGTTATGTTTCTGTCAATATGATTGATGATTGATGATGATGATGATGATGATGATGACAACGATGCAAGACAGCTGCTGAAAGAATAAGTTCAGTCAGTTAGCAGTCACTATCACTGCAGAGCTCCTGCAAAGGGATTCAGGTTGAACATGTCCTTTATTTCCACAGTTTTATTATTGTTTTATTTGAAGGGTTCACAAGAGTGCACTTTTGCATTCAGAACCAATTGACCAATTAATTGCACTGGTGGTGAGGAGTTTCAGGCCAGGGTCATTTCCACATTTGCAACGGATGGAGCAATCCAGCTAGAACTGCTCCAGCTGGAGAGGTTCCATGCTGCAGCGGTTC
This sequence comes from Aspidoscelis tigris stejnegeri, assembly GCA_023333525.1. Classification (NCBI taxonomy): domain Eukaryota; kingdom Metazoa; phylum Chordata; class Lepidosauria; order Squamata; family Teiidae; genus Aspidoscelis; species Aspidoscelis tigris. The sequence goes on along the minus strand of JALMGA010000007.1, from coordinate 72,585,358 downwards.
TGCTGGTGGTTCTGCTGGCCTGGAAAAAGGCCGTCTGTATTTGGACCGCCTGATCTAGGGCAGGCCCTATGCCACCTTCCTCCACTCCAAAGCTCATACAAGCTTTGAAGACTGTGCGAGAGTAGTGTCAGAACAGCCAGACACCAAGATTCTGGGCCTTGGAACCCTAGGAGAACCCATTCCCTTATCTTTCCTCATGCCTCCCAAGGCCATTGTAGCCAACCCTGGAATGCCATTAGAAGCAGGTCTAATGTCATCTTAGACCAAATGGTCATTTTGGCTGCCTTGACAAGGCTTTGCTGTATCCAGTGCAAATGCAGTATGATAGAAGAGGCATGGTCTCTACAGAAAGCAGAGACCCAGGCCTCACCATCCCATTCAAACAGAAAGTTCAGGGAGACCCAGTGCATGGTGCAATAGTGCTCTTGACCTAAGAACAAGCACACTGTACCGTTTTATTCTGAATTCATTTTCAAGGATGGGGTAAAACTTTTGTGTTGCTAGGGCAATACTCAGAAATATTGTTAAGCTGAAATTGACAGTCTCTCCATTTCCCATTATTATCTGGAGCAAGTCCATTCAGCAGCCTGTCTCTAGCAAGTCCATTCACCTCCCATGAAAATTGTTCTAGGACACATGTTGCCTAGTTAACTTCCTATTTTTCCTTTCATCTATTTGCAGTTTGCACCACTTCCATCATCATTTACAAATGTAAATAGGAGAAAATAAATTCTCTCTGCACATAATGATTTTTGCTCAAAAGCAATACTGCATGTTTATTCACAATTTGTATATGATCTCTCTTAGGTTTAGATTTTCTGAATGTTTTTATTTTGTGCATCTGTTTAGAATCTGGAAGCACTTACGTTACTGCCACCTGAATGGAATGAAGACTTCACTTTCAATACAAGACGTGTGTTTCTTGCAATGCATGTTTCTCTTTTGAGTAAGGATGAGTCTAGACAGGGCTAAAAATCCAAGTTGAATGTGCAGCAGCATTTGATTTAACAAGACACATTTATCAATTATCTGCTGTAGCTTCTCATTTTACACCTGATACTCTGGGTGTGGCATTTGCACCAAGGCTAGACAGCAGAGCAGAGGCTTGGCAGGCTTTCAGCGCTCCGTAACTGACAGGAGGGGCGGAGCCCAGCGAAATTGGACCAATGAGAGCTGCAGGATCGTGGACTATAAAAGCAGCAGTCGAAGCAGCTCGAGGTCTCTCTCTCACTTGTGCTTTGTCGGGGTTAGAGGGGGATCATGGAGTGTTGCTGCAGGAAGCTCCATAGGCCTCTTCTCTCGGGGTTAGAAGGAAGGAGAACTCACATGGGAGGCTAAGAACTGCTATAGACTCTGAGTGTGTTTATTATTGGACTCTCCTCTCAGAGCTGAGAGGGAAAGGCCTGAGGAAGTGGACTTTGGACTATCAAGCTTTCAAATGGAGCCTGATAAGGACTGTTGCTTACATAGGAGCAATTGACTGAGGGGAGGAAACTTAACTAAGCTACATTGTTCTTTTTGAGCAACCTAGAGACTTTTAAGCCAAACTTCAGGCTTGCTTCTTTACTTTCTTTTGTTTTGTAACAATAAACTTCAAATGGTTCCTTTTACATGGGAGTCAGACTGCTGCTTTAAGAGAGCCTTTACATTAGGCATATAAAGCAGGACGCCAGTGAGGGAACTTTGGGATAAAGCCCTAGGGGAACTGGCTGTTGACTGTGGTGCTTGGCAGCTTGCTTCCAACTCATGCTACTTCGCAGAGGAAGAGGGGTTGGCTGAGTCACCAGACCGAGTTTAAAAATTAATGAATTTAAGCACTCTTACTGTGGCATATCACATTACTCCTTGTTTTTTTCCATGTATGTGAATGAACTGCACAAGACTAACAAGAACTCAGCTTCACATGAGAACACATGGGCCTATCAGAATGTACTTCATGCTGCGTATGCAGCTGAGCGCATGAACAAAAACTCTTGTTGTTGAATGTCAACAAGACATGTGTGCATCTAGGCGAAGTGTTCTCCTTCTGTAACCACTTTACTCCGGACTATCAGTAAAGTGTCATTTTTAAAAGCAATGTCTGAAGGCAGCCTAAGTCCTATTATATATAACTCATACTTAGGAATGTGCACAAATGGGTGTGTGTGTGCATTCAATTTCTATCAAATCAAATGTAAGAAAATTTGTGTTCAGTTGAATAGATCCCCTTCAAATGTGGTAGGATTCTATCTGATATGAATGCATTTGTACAAATTCATCCGGATATCTGATAGAACTACATATGTATCCAATACGTATTTGATATATATCCCATAACATATCTGCTCTAAAAGTGTCAAATCTGCCCTGAATACACTTTGAATCCACCCTCAAACCATGTGAAATTCACTCTGGATCCATTGCAGATCCAGCCACTTTTCCACCTCTGCATTTCACAAATGTTCCAAAACATTTGTAATTTGTATGAATGTCAGTATACAAAATGTCATAACATTCAGTTTGTAACCTTCAAGATTTGTATTCTCAGGTCATCTGACTCTAAAAGTTGGCCCAACCTGTATTATCAGCTTCGATAATCTATTGCTACTCAAAATGAACTCCAATGGAGAGCTAACTCCAAGCATCCCAACTGCCTTGTCATCAGCCAGAATTCCCACTAGACATTTGCAACAGCATGCACACATTGCCATGATTTTCTTGGCTGTCCTCACAGCAAGGCAATGTGGAGGTATGCTGATTAGTTGTGGGCATGAATCCAATTGAATATTCAAAAATCCGAATTCATACAAAGAAGGTAAAATGAATGTCTGGACATTCAAATCTATACAAATACATTCATATGTATTTGTTTGAATGATTCAGATATTCATATCTCTATGGGCACATAGACACCTTGTGCATACCTGTGTGCATCCCGTACACATCCTGTATGCATCTGTACTTATCCCATATGCATCCCGTTTTCATCCCGTACGAGATGTGTGGGTACCAGTACAGATACAAACTTCTGCATTCCTAGAGGTGTGCTTTACAGAGACCTTACCATCATCTTCAGGCCCGCCAAAATACCCATTCTTCATTACAAAGGCGTCTGTAAGTGTGGTATGAAGACATAAGAGGAGCCCATCAAGTGCAGCATCCCATCTCCAGAGTGGCCAACTGATTGCTTATGGGCCACTCAAGCAGAAGACAAAGGTTGTTGAGTTCCTGCCAATGGCCATTAGTTTAAAGACAATCTGCCTATCTCTCCAACCTGGAGGCAGTACCTAGGCATCCATTCTAATAGCTATTGACACACCTATCATCCATGAATTTGCCTAATCCTTTCTTAAAGCTATGTATATTGGTTGCCATTACCATCTGTCCTAGCAAATTCCATAGACTGATGACCTTCTGGGTGAAGAAATACTTCCCCTTGTCTGATCTAACTCTCCCACCCATCCACTTCATAGCGTGCCTCCTAGTTCTAGTGTTTTGTAATAGAGAATTTTCTCTCCTATCCACCATTTATGTAACTTGCACGATTTTATATAGTTCAGTCAGTGCCCTCTTACATGCCATCTTTCAAGGCTGAAGAGGCCTAGACTTCAGACTCACAGTGGTCAACCAGCTGCCCAGGGAAACCCACCAGCTAGGGATGTGCCCAAAATGGGGGATCTGCATTTGATTTGTAGTGAATCAAATGTAAGAAAATTAATATTCATTCAAACAGATCCCCTTTGAATGTGGTAATTCTATTCAATATGAATGCATTTGTACGAATTTGTACGAATATCTGATACAAATGCATACGTATCCGATATGTATTCGATATGCATCGGATACATATCCTGTAACACAGAGGTGTCAAACTCAATTTTGCAGAGGGCTGGATTAAAAAAAAAAAGTACTGTCAGGGCCAGGGGGTGTGGCTGGGGGCATGGCCGGGGGTGTGGCTAGGGCACAGAGGAGGGGCTGGGGTGTGGCCGGGGGTGTGACCGGGGGCGTGGCTAGGGCACAGAGTAGGGGCTGGGGGCATGGCTAGGGCACAGCGGAGGGGCTGGCTGTCCATGGTGGCGCCCGCGCACTCGGGCAGTGGAGGATCCCGCCGCGTGCTCGCTCGCCTCGCCTCGCCTCCTTCGCGCCCAAGGAGGACAGTGGTGGCGGCGGCAGTGGCGGGCGGCGGCTGTGGGCGGCGGCTGCGGGCCGTATTAATACAGCCCACGGGCCGCATCCGGCCCTCAGGCCATATCTTTGACATGCCTGCTGTAACACCTCTGCATTGAAAGCATCAAATCTGTCCTGAATCCACTTTGGATCCGCTCTCAAACCATGTCAAATTCACTCTGGCTCCATTGCAGATGTGACTGGTCCAGCCACTTTCTCAATTGCACAAAACTTTGGATAAAATGCAAATATAAGACTTTTTTTTCAACACACACACACACATCAATGTGGTAAACCAAACTCCAAATGGCTAATATGAGAAGCTTATGAAAAATGGAGTTTGACAGATTTGGCTATCTCTCCACAATGTAATATCATTTTCTTCAAAGAAAAAGAAAAAAGGGCAGATAAGCTTTCCATTTCTCAACCAGTTCCCATGCAACAATTCTAGCTGGGTTACTATTGCCTAATAAACATGCCACTTTATATCCGTCTCCTTTTTGTGATAAAGTGTGGAAGCACAATTGGATGTGATGTGTTTCAAAAATGAATAATGCCTGCAATGCAAAGTATTGCATATATGTGAACATCTTAGTACGGGAGTAGCAGTGGTGAGCAGAGCCTGTGAAGATGTGGAAGACATCTTCATGTTGGGATTTTCTGTGCACTTCCTATCCAAGTAATGAGGACTTGGCAGGCCTCTATTTTCAAAGCTTTCTCTTCTGTGAGAAACATCGTTTATAGGCTCAGTATAAGTACAGACCTACTAACCACCAAGTTCTTGCTGCCTAGCTAGATCTCCTGGTTGTAAGCAGGGGATCCCTAAGCTGTTAGAAATACATGTCACCAGCCACCGCTTCTTCATTAAGGGTGTTTCTGCACAGGCCGTTAAGACCCCATTAAGCACCTGATTAGGACACATATGACACACATCTGCAAGTTACGTTCTGCACAATGGGACAGATTAGGGCCCCTTCAAGGAGACCACTTCCACACAGCCTTGCACAAGATCCGTCTCTAATGGGGTCAAGAGGCCACCGAATCCGGTTTTTGGGAAGACCTGAAAAATTAGGTCTTCAAACCATTCCTACTTGCAAATTCTGGATCAAAGGATGCCACTTCCGCACAAGGACAGGAGAGGGAACACATGTTGTCGGGACTAGAAGTTGCCATGTTGAGTGGAGCTGGGCAGCCATGGGATCTCAGGCACACCACTGATTGGTGGGCAGTCCATCCCTGACATGCCCACGCACAGTGGAAACGAGGAGTGACTGACAGTTGAGTGCTCCAATCACGTGGCACCTTGGGTGGCAGGGCCGCAGAGAGGCCTGATCCTTCTGGATATCGGTGCTCTGGCCTCCACACAGCAAACACCTGATGTGTCCCTCACTATCCATGCTTACTATGTAAGTGCGGATGTGTTAGGCCTCATTTGGATCCATCCCTATTTCAGACGGATCTTTCAGATGGATTTTCTTAATCTGGATTTCCTTAATCCGGATTTCAAGCAGTAAGTGCAGAAAAACCCTTAGCCACATTCATTGGCAATTACTCTTCAACAAGAAGATGGCTACTAGTTAGGAGGTCTCTTTCAAATTTAATGTAGCAGCTGTTATGCTTCAAAGATCAGTAACAGTGACTAGCTAATAGGGATGTGAAATAACATTTGAAACATTCAAAATTTGATCAAATTCATTTGAATTTGGACATTCAAATTCTAATCTAATGTCTATACACTTGTTTTTTTAACATTCTAACAAATCTGAATGTTTAGAATCATTCATATGAATTATTCAGACATTCGTATGTATACGGATACGTACACGTTACATACATATCCGTGCAATCTTATTTGTATCCGTACACATTTGTATGGATACGTACAGGATGCAAACGGGATGCATACGGGATAAAAATGGGATGCGTATGGATGTTGACGGACACATACGAATATTGTTGACATTCGTATCTTCAAGTATGAATAGAATATTCATACAAATAGATATGAATTTATTCAAACCAGTTTGAATTTGAATGCATTCGTTTTTTCTCTATTTGTACAAATTTGAACATTTGGATCCAAAAATTCCATCCATGCACACCTCTAGTAGCTCCACCCAAATCCTTTATCACCAAGATACAGCAACAGATACATTTCCCAGTGCAGTCTATACTTTTCTTACTGGTTTTAACTTGTTGCTTAATGATGCCATAAATGGCAGCATCTGGCATAATATTTGGCACTAGTCTGTGAACCAGAGATCAGAGCAACAGAGATGGTGGGGCCAAGTAGACAGGTGCTGTAGGCAGAATGGGGGTCTTTATCTCAGTGATTTGGTGGGATTCATCAATCAGTAGTGACTGAGGCTGGTTGGAGTAGTTAGGCAGTGTAAGTTATTGAAAAGAACAGGGTTCTACTATACCTGCTAATCAGAGGATTCATCTCATATTGAGCAATCTAGGTTCCAAATCCTAATCAAGGGATCAGTCTGAAGCTGCAAACACAGCAGGTGCAAAGCTCACCTGAGACATTTTCGCACTGCAACGCGTTCCAAACGGAACGCGTGCAGGCGCGCAGCTTAAGACACTTCCGGGCGCTTTTACCGTTCACACACAGACGCGCCGGAACGCGTACCGGCGCGTCTGTGTGTGAACGGTAAAAGCGCCCGGAACTGTCTTGGCCCGGCAAAGGCCGGCCAGGGGCGGGGATTCGGCCGCAGCGCTGCCGTCCATTGGGTGAGAGCACCCAAGGGGCGGGCAGCGCTGTCAAGCCACCCGCCCCGTGCTTCGTGCCAGCTCTACGGGCTGGCACGAAGATGCCCGGGCACCCGGGCACCCATCATGGGGCCCGGGGCAAGGCCCCTATGGGGCCGGACCCCTTTGAAGATCAGAGCCCCTGGCTCTGATCTCCAAGGGCTCGCCCCGCGCCCCGATCTCGCCCATCTACGGGCTGCAGGCGCCTGGATCTAGGCGCCTGCAGCCCGCAGATGAGTCCCACCCCCCCCAGTCCCCAAAACCCCCACCCCCAACCACCCTCCGGCCTGGATCGGGCCCATCTGCGGGCTGCAGGCGCCTGGATCTAGGCGCCTGCAGCCCGCAGATGAGTCCCACCCACCCCAGTCCCCAAAACCCCCACCCCCAACCACCCTCCGGCCCGGATCGGGCCCATCTTCGCTCTCTGGGTGCCCACAGCGGGGCACCCAGAGAGCGAAGATGGGCCCGATCCGGGCCGGAGGGTGGTTGGGGGTGGGGGTTTTGGGGACTGGGGTGGGTGGGTGATCTGCGGGCTGCAGGCGCCTAGATCCAGGCGCCTGCAGCCCGTAGATGGCCGCGATGGGGGCGGGGGGGACCCTTGGGGGACCGGAGCGATGCGCTCCGGCCGCCCAAGGCGTTCCTCGCCCCCAGCGAGCCCAACATCGACCTCCTGCCACCCCAGAAAGGGGCGACAGGACGCCGATGCTGGTGCCTCCTTCCCGGGTCTGGCAGCCCCATTGGGGCTGCCGGACCCGGGAAGGAGCCACGTCCCGGCGGCCGTCGGAGGCGACAGACGGGACACACCGAATCGGGGTTCCCCTGTACCATCTGCCAGGGTCACTGACCCTGGCAGACGGGGAAGCGGAACCCCGATTCGGTGCGTCCCGTCTACCGGCTTCGCCGCGCCGGCGCAATCGCCGGCCCGGCAAGTCGGGCCCAGGGGGCGTGCCGACGGCTGTCAGGGAGAGAAGCGTGCGAACGCTTCTCTCCCGGAACGCGCCGGGGCGGCTCGTCCGCGTTCGAATGGATGCAGAGCACTTTAAAGTGCTCTGCATCCGGAACGCGTGGAGGACAGCTCCGGACACGAGGCGGCGCAAGCCCCGCTCGGGCAATGCGTATGCCTCGTCCGAAGCTGTCCTCCACGCGTTCTGAAAAGGCCAATGCGAAAAGGCCTCTGGTGAGGGCCTAAGGATCATGGTGTCCTTGTGCTGACCATCTTTCTGAGAGCTGTCAAGCACCTTCAATGGTGTCCTTTCTTCAGAGTGGGAAGAATGACTCTAAGCTTACATCTGCACATATAAAGTGGCCCAAAAGTATCTTAGAATGATAGCATCCTCAGTGAGCCAGTTTGGTCTAGTCGTTAGGGAGCCGGACTTTTATCTGGAAATACTGGGTTTGATTTTGCCCTCACCCATGAAGCCAGCTGGGTAACCTTGGGCTAGTCACAGCTCTCTTTCTGAGCTCTCACAGCCCCACCCACCTCACAGGGTGTTCTGTTGTGGAGAGAAGAATAGAAAAGTGGGGTAGAAAAGCCATCTCTTCTTCTTCTTCTTCTTCTTCTTCTTCTTCTTCTTCTTCTTCTTGACTTAATCCTTATTAAAGGTCAGAAATGCACTTTGAAAATGGATTCAATGGTCTTTAAAGTGGATTAAAGGTGAACTGGGAAAACTAGCATTCACATGCCTTCATTTCTAAGCAACTTTGGGGTGCTTTTAAAAAAAGTGTGTGATATCTTAGGCTATGATCACCCAGGGCATTTGGGGGAGTATTTACTTCCAAAGTATCAGTCCATTTGTAGACACGGGGTGGGGAGAGGAAATCTGCATCATATTGTTATAGTTATTTTTTAAAAGCAGCCAAAACCTTTACTTCTCTCCTCAAGGCATAGTAACCCCTCTGTAGCAACAAAAGTTCACCATTCATTGGATGCCACTGACCATATTTCTAGGTCCCTGATTGGTCTGCCTCTAACAACCATTTCCATTGGCTATAGAGCTCCCTGTAACTTCCCACACTATTTGCTGCAAACAGGATTTTCATCCTGAGAGCTCTTTTTTTCCTGTCTATGGAAGAGACAAATAACAGAGACTTGGGAACAACGTAAGTATTCTTTTTTAATATGTGTGTGTGTGTCCCTAGGTTCTCAAAATCACCCAAGGGGGATCCAAAAACAGTTGTGTGAATGTAATCTTCGGGTGTTTCCGCACTTACCACTTGAAATCCAGATTAAGGAAATCCGGATTTCTGAAATATGTCCCTGGAAAGATCCATCTGTACTGAGGATGGATCCCAATAGGCCTAACGTGTCCACACTCGTGTGGGAAGCATGGATAGCAAGGACAGCATCATATGTTTGCTGTACAGATGCCAGAGCACAGATATCCAGAAGGATCAGGCCTCTAGACCCCATTAGAGACAGATCTCTTCACCAGCCACCAGCATAAGACCTGCTGAGGGAGGAAGAGTTCTGCTGCCTCCTGGGCCACGCCCTTCACCAGCCACCAGCATAAGACCTGCTGAGGGAGGAAGAGTTCTGCTGCCTCCTGGGCCACGCCCTTCACCAGCCACCAGCATAAGACCTGCTGAGGGAGGAAGAGTTCTGCTGCCTCCTGGGCCACGCCCTTCACCAGCCAGCATAAGAACTGCTGAGGGAGGAAGAGTTCTGCTGCCTCCTGGGTTTGTTTGGGCCACACCCAGCATCCAGCTATAATACAGGCTGAGGGGAGGGAAGAGGAGAACTGGCAAATTCCTGTACCTGGACATTTGCCCCTGCCTCTCCCATGTAATTGATTTTTTTTCTTTTAAATTGTGGGTTAGGGTTTGTTTTTAGAATTGATGTTTTAATTGTTAACTGTTTAATATTGTTTTATTTGGGGTATTTTATCTGTTTTGGGTGGGGAATCATGTGTCAAGGCCAGGCAGGAGGGGGAGATGTGTGTCAGGGGGCCACCATCACAGTGGTATCAGGCAGGGGGAGATATGGCGTTGGGAAGCAGAAGAGACAGTTTCGGAGAAGGGGTGTGAGATATATTGAAGCTATCACTCCTTCTGTTCTGCTTCCCAGCCAAGGGAATTTGGGGAGGCCTGTCAACCAGCCCTCTGCTCTGGTGGTGCTACTCCTCAATGCCAGATCGGTCCGGAATAAAACATCTGTCATTTATGACTTGATTTTGGATAAAGGGGCCGATCTGGCATGCATCACTGAGACCTGGGTGGATGAACTGGGTGGGCCTAGTCTCACGCAGCTTTGTCCCCCAGGATACTCAGTGCAGCACTGTTCCAGACCAGAGGGGAGGGGAGGGGGTGTTGCTGTAGTCCACCGGACTTCCATCTCCCTCACCAGATGGCCAATTGGCTCTGTAAAGGGAGTTGAGGGGCTGTTTTTGTTGTTGGGCCAGAGAGACAGAATAGGGATGCTGCTGGTGTACCGCTTACCCCACTGCCCAGCAGCCTTCCTATCTGAGCTGGCTGAGGTAGTCTCGGAGGTGGTGTTGGAAGCCCCCACCACGGTGGTGCTGGGGGATTTCAACATCCATGCTGAGGCTACACTCAGTGGGCCGGCTCAGCTTTTCATGTCCTCCATGACAACCATGGGGCTGTCTCAACATGTAACTGGTCCAACTCATACAGCAGGTCATACCCTGGATTTGGTTTTTGCCTCGGAGCCAATTGGTGGCACTCCGTTGATAGGAGGGTTGGCTATCAGCCCTTTGTCGTGGACGGACCACTCGCTGGTGAGTTTTGGACTTGCAGTGACAGCTCCCCTCTGTGGGGACATAGGACCTATTGAAATGGTCCGCCCCCAGAGACTTATGGAATCTCAGCGATTCCTGAATGCTCTGTGGGACTTTCCGGTTGGCATGACTGGTGCTCCTGTCGAAGCTCTAGTCTCTCTTTGGAATCAGGAGATGAGCAGGGCTATTGACACGATCACCCCCAAGTGTCCTCGACATTCTTGTAGAGCCCGAAAAGCTCCTTGGTATTCCATGGATCTACGGGCCATGAAACAGGAAGGTCAACGGCTAGAGCGCAGGTGGCGTAAATCCAACTGTGAATCTGACCGAGCACGGGTTAAAGCACATTATCATGCCTACCACGTGGTGGTGATGGCGGTGAAAAGTAGTTTTTTCTCCACCACCATTGCGTCCTCAAGTAGCCGTCCAGCAGAGCTCTTCAGAATAGTAAATGGCCTTATAAAATCCAGCTCAAGGAAGTGTGAGCTAGGGTCATGTAATATCTGCTGTGACAGTTTTGCAAAGCACTTTGAGGACAAAGTCACTCAGATTCACAGGGGATTAGATGTCACAATTGGATTTAGTCCAGGGGAGGTGTCCAGGGAACTGTCTGGTCCAATTCTTTTGGATCAGTTTCAATTATTGCGGCCTGAGGACGTGGACAAGTTGCTTGCAGGGGTACGGCCAACAACATGCTCTCTGGACCCTTGCCCTTCCTGGCTGATAAAAGCTAGCCACCAAGGTATGACCGGCTGGATTCAGGAAGTAGTGAATGCTTCTCTGAGGGATGGGGTGGTCCCACTGGCCCTTAAACAGGCTGTGGTACGCCCCCTCCTGAAGAGGACTTCACTGGATCCAGAAGATCTAAACAACTATCGTCCGGTAGCTAACATACCTTTTTTAGGCAAGGTTCTAGAGAGAGCTGTTGCTGTTCAACTGCAGGCATGCTTGGATGAAGCTGATTATCTAGACCCATTTCAATCTGGCTTCAGACCTGGTTATGGCACTGAAACTGCCTTGGTCGCCCTGGTTGATGACCTACTCCGGGAGAGAGACAGAGGGAATGCCACCTTGTTGGTTCTCCTGGACCTCTCAGCGGCTTTTGATACCATTGACCACGGTATCCTTTTGAAGAGGCTATGGAGCTTAGGAGTGGGAGGCAGTGCTTGGCATTGGTTCTCCTCCTATCTCCAGAACCGATCTCAGAGAGTGGTTATTGGAGATACTGATTCAACGCCCTGGAAACTCACTTGTGGGGTTCCCCAGGGGTCAATCTTATCTCCCATGTTATTTAATATCTATATGAAGCCGCTGGGAGAGGTCATCAGGAGATTTGGGGTGAGGTGTCATCAATATGCAGATGATACCCAGCTCTATCTCTCTGTACCATCTGAATCAGGAGAGGTGGTTGAAGTGCTTGACAGGTGTCTGGAGGCAGTAATGGGCTGGATGAGGGCCAATAAATTGAAGCTGAATCCAGACAAGACAGAGGTGCTGTGTGTCACAGGGTCTCGGGTCCGTGTAGTTGGGAAATACCCTGTCCTGGACGGGGTCGCAATGCCCTGGAAGGGACAGGTGCGTAACTTGGGAGTACTCCTGGACTTGGCATTGACGCTTGAAGCTCAGGTGGAAGCCGTGGCCAGGAGTGCCTATTCCCAACTACGATTGGTGCGCCAGCTTAAGCCTTTTTTGGACAGAGACGACTTGGCCACAGTCATCCATGCCCTGGTAACCTCTAGATTGGACTATTGCAATGCACTCTACATGGGGCTGCCCTTGAAGACGGTTCGGAAACTACAGCTAGTGCAGAATGCAGCTGCAAGACTGCTTACAGGGGCATCGGGCCGGACGCATATCACACTGGTCTTAAAAGAGCTGCACTGGCTGCCGATTCGTTACCGAGCCCAATTCAAGGTGTTAACTTTAACGTATAAGGCCCTAAATGACTTGGGCCCCAAATATCTGAAGGAACGCCTCCTCCCATACCAACCTGCCCGTGCCCTAAGATCTGGAGGGGAGGCCCTTCTCGTTGTCCCACCACCCTCTGTAGCAAGACGGGTGGGCACTCAAGAGACGGCCTTCTCAGTAATAGCCCCCAGGCTGTGGAATAGCCTCCCCCTTGAGGTGCGTCAGGCCCCCTCACTGTATACGTTTATGAGGGAGGTAAAGACGCACCTCTTTGCTCTGGCCTTTGGTTGAACGTGGCACAGTTTTTCCCTACTGTACATACTAATGTTTTATACTGTTTTTATATATGGTTTTATTCTAAATATTCTTGTCTTTTAAATATGCTGTTACCCGTCCTGAGACCCTAGGGTATAGGGCGGGATATAAATGTAAATAAATAAATAAATAAATCTCGCGCGAGCCCATGCGGAAGCGGCATCCTTGAAGCTAATCTCTCCCGCTGTAACTTGCAGATGTGTGCCATATGTGTCCTTATCGGGTACTTAATGGGGTCTTAACGGCCTGTGCAGAAACACCCTTAGAATCCTCATTTCCTTAAGTGTTCATGCTGTCAATATGAAGATGGACCTACCTGTCACTCACTCCTCATGGTTGTATTTGTAAAGTGGAGAAAATAGGGAACTGTGTATCCTAAAGTAACACCTAAAATAAATCTGGGCCATGAAGACATCACTTCTCTTGCTTCTGCCCATATGTCATAGGGATGAAGTGCCAATCATGCTATTCTGAATTTAAGGTGTTTTCACACTACCATCCCATTCACTGGATACGATGACCCAATGTTGACTAGCACTCACACTTGAGTGCTTGTCAACTTTACCCGGTCCCTTCTCCCGGGATTGGATACTCACTTTATTTGATCCCGGGCCCCAGTCCTCCTCTGGGCACTGCCATTTTGGCAGCGGTGCCTCCATGACTGTGCATGAGTCAGCACCATCATCTTGATGACACTGACGCTCTTCACACACGCAGTTGCATCTACTGTTGCCTGAGGTGCCAGCACACTTGCGTGGCACCTGAAATGATCCCAGACCACTGGCAGGAGGGAATGGTCACACCACTGGATGCTTCAGATAAATAATTAGGTAACTTTGATTAAGATGTGGAGCTTGATTTCACGCTCTACACCTAATCAATGATGAATGCACTTCTGGAGAGGGAGGGCATGCATGAAGGCTGTAACAGCCTACTCAATGTGCGTATGTTCTTCCCCAGAGGCGCACTAGTTATGCACTAGGAGCTGTAGTGTGAAAAGAACTATGGTTAGATTTTCCCTGGACAGCTTCAGGATAAATAATAAAATCATAGGGAAGCTATGGAACTTTCACATGCAGGGACACCAATGTGTGTGGCCAGAAAGTAAGGGGGCAGATGCAGTTTGAACCTCAACACACTGTGTGCTGCTGAAACAAGAATACATGAAGTAAAAACACTTGAAAGGGACTAAGGTTATGCCGAAAACTGCTTGTAAATGCACTGCAACAGCTTGTGTCTCTTTTTTTGAATCAAAAGATAGGGGAGGGAGAGAGAAATGCCATATTAAAAGGGCTATTTTCCAGATGGCAAGGTTCCCTCCCTCAGCTCCTTCCTCCTCCCCCCACCCTCACCCAGCACAGGTCGTGCTTTATGTCTGTCACAGTGCATGAATTAATCAATTAGGAAAATGGTATCTTTTAATTATCACAATAAAGTTAAGCCTAATGCAGTGGTCAACCGAGTGTCAGAAGATAGCTAAGCGTTTCCTTCTTACTCGTGTGGGAGAGACAATTGCAGATTCAGGGAGCGAAGCTTTTTCGCTCTTGCTTCTCCCCCCCCTCCCCTCCTCCGCCATTCTACTAGAGGGGCTGCGCATCGTTTATCAAGCTGACTGGGTTGTCATATCAGTGGAAGGACCCTGGAGAGCCCTGACCATGAGATTGAAGGTTGGTACCAATTTACTGCAACACAAATGCATTGAACAGGAAAGAGAGAGCTACTAATCTCTTCAATTTTCTTACATTACCCTGAAGGCCAGGGAATTAAATGAAACAGTGGCTGGTGACAACTTCAGAGGGTCCTGAATGCATGACAGGAAAAGTATTAAAATAGCTCAATAGTTTTCATTTTATATGTGTGAGTTAATCTTACCCCTGCATAAAGAGCAAGGTTAGCAAGGACTGGCTCTTGGATACTAAGCCCCTGGAGGAAAAAAAAGGAGGGAGGGAGGGAGAAAAAGGTTCCATGTACTGCACTTTGCATCGAAATCTAAGCATGGTGAAAATGCCAGCATTAAAAGAGAACAGAGAAAACTGTTATGACCTAAAAAAGGAAAGTTGGGGAAACAACTTTCTAATTCTGTGCTTTTTAATTGAGGGAAGATGAGGCCTTAATGATGTCATAGGATTGATCTGGTGGTGCAAGGGCTGTACATCTGTGTGCCCCCTTTGCACCATAAGAGTATTTCCAGTGTACAGGATATCCTTGGTGCTACACCCTGGGAGCATCCACTTCACCATAAGCACTACTTTGAAGGCTATACTAGCAGACCAGTGGGAAGAGCTATCTGTACTAAGGATGTGCACAAATGGTTTTTTGTGAGTCAAATCAAATATCCAAACATTTGATTTGATTCAAATGTTTAGAATCTGGAAGCAACAAAATCTGATTTGAATCAAAGATACGAATGTCGGCAACATTCGTATTTGAAGATACAAATATCAACAACACTCGTGTGTGTTATACATATTTGTATGCATTTTGAACACATCCCATTTCATCCCGTACGCAGCCCATTTTCATCCCATATTATCAGCACAAATGCATACAAATACGTATGAGATTTGCACAGATATGTATGCAATACATTCATATCTGTACATTCGAATGTTTTGAATCATTTGAGCGAATGTTTTGGAACATTTGAAATTCGTTCAAATGTTTATATTTGAACGTGTAGACCTATTTGAATTTGAATGTCCACATTCGATTGAATTTGACCAAATTTTGAATGTTTAGAACATTCTGGATTTACTGTTTCCCAGCACTTTTTCATTTTGCACAGCATAGGAAACTAGCCAACTTTCTTGTACTCTGGAAACAGCCCTGGCGTGGAAACACTGAACAAGGAAACAAAAGTCCCCCAGTTGGATGCTCTTTATCCCCAGTGGCAGGTGTGCTGCAGCGATGAGTGGCAATACACTCAGTGAAGGTTGCTCTAGGAGCTATCTTTGCCTACTTCAGAGGTTCCACCATCATGAGAAATCTGCTTAAGGAGGCATATACAGGGCCCTTCCAGACTTGCAAAATAAATCCACAGTTATAGGAAATATTGCAGCTTGCCTGCTGTGAAGCGACGACCTGCCATCCAGACTAAGAACAGCCTCCGTAGCTTCCTCAATGGAAGCTGTGAGAGTTGAGTTGGGGCACATTGTAACATCAGCTGCCCTTCCTGCTCTTGCCGTCTCTTCTCGCCATCCCACCTGGACTGGCAGGAAGATTCGAATTTAGCTTATACTGCACAGCAAGTGTTCTCTTACCTGCATTAAGGTAAATTCACAGTTACGAGGGGATAATGCGTCACCACTGTGATCCCTGGATCATGGTGTATGATGCCCCCTACAGCAACTGCGCATTCCACTGCACAGAATTAAGGTGTCTGGATGCACCCAACATGTTTTAAAAGCAGCTCAAAAGATGGTAGCATGAGGACTCTATCATTCTTGTCCTATCTCTAAACCACATTAAATGAGAGAGGATTGATTTTTGAGGTTCATTTTTCAGACTCAAATATAGACAGCACATCCCAGCTTTGAAGGCCACAAACAAAATTTCCCAGGCCTCAGATTTCCCAGCAGGGACTTTATCAGATGTATGCCCAGCATTGGTGCATTTCTGTCACCGTGGTGTCTGGCTGAAGAATGGCTGGGTGTGGTATACTGGCCAATGGTGATATGCTGTCCACATTTCTTCTTTGAACTAGTATGCTATGGTAGTTTACAGGAGGTTTACTGGTAGAGGGTATACAATGTCTTTTTTGGTGCCTTACCCTGTGCCACGGCCTAATCCAGTACAGACAGGCCACTTTACTAGAGAGCATAGCCTCTACTATTCAGGTCCAGAGTGTGATGTAGACCTCAGAGGACAATGCAGAAAAGGACTAGCATGCAGCCACTACCATCTCTAGCTACTGGAACACACTATGTCTATTATTCAGATCCAAAAAAGTGATGGCCAATCAATCAATCAATCAATCAATCAATCCCCAGATGGCCACATATCATTAATTTCTGAAGTGGCCAGAATGGGATGAAGAGACACCAGGGATGTACATGAATATTCATAACATTCATTATTTGTACAAATTCGCCCAAATTCAGACATTCATACACTAATGGAATGTCACGACATTTGTATATTAACATTTGTACGAATAGTTCAGAAATCTGTAAAACTGGGGAGGTGGGACAGCATCTGCACCAGTCACAGCTGCAACGGATCCAAAGTGCATTCAACATGGATCGAGAGTGGATTATAAGTGGATTCAGGTCAGATTTGATGCTTTCAGAGCAGATATGTTAAGGGATACATACTGTATTGGATAACTATTCTTTCATATCGGATATTTGTAAGAATTCAAACAAATACATTCATATTGAATATAATCCTACCACATTCCAAGGGGATCTATTCAAACAAATGCAAAATTTCTAACATTTGATTTGTTATGATCAAATGCCCCCCCCAAAAAAATGCTATTCATGCACATCCCTAGGAGACACGTATCTATTCACACCAGGGATGCCTGAATGACTAGGTACTGTAAGTCTTTAACAGCTGCTTACGAGGTAAGATAGTAGTCATTTTATGAACATCACAGGGGAGAGCATTGCTGAGTTTAGAAAAGCCTGGCTGTAGAACACAACAAAATGACATTAAGTAATTGATGATAGGGCCTCCCCAGGCAGTCTCAGAGATCTGTAACAGGAAAGGCAGTCTATTAAGTACCCTGATCCCAAGATGTTAAGGGCCTTGTATGACAATCACAGAACCTTGAATCTGGCCAAGTAGCTGTCAACCAGTTCCGCTGCTTAAGCACAGCTGGAATATGTATATCAGCCGGCACCTTAGAGGGCCTTTCCACACCTGCAAGCAGTGTTCCAGGTCAGGGTAGCCTGCACTGTCCTGGAACAAGCAACACATTCCAACTTGAAACGGATTGCCGTTGGAGAGGAACAGGGCTGTCCATACTAGGATGGTCCATTCCATTCCAGTTTTTGCCACTGCCTCTGGAGAGTCCTCAGGGTCAACAGTCGACAGCAAGACTCTTAACCCTTGGAATGAAAATTCATGGCCTTCAGATTTTCTGGATTGGCGGGCTTTATGCCAAATCCATTTTGGAATTCAAATGGCAGCTGACTTCAACTCCTTTAACAATGCAGAGGTCTTATGAACACCAAGCCAGATGTGTTTCTACTTTTACGGTCTTGTTAGTGAGTCATTCTGGTTTTGTGGTTAGAATGCCAGGGCCTTTCCGCATACGCTGCCGAAAACGGATCTAACAGATCTGTTTTCTGGTGAAACGTTTTCCAATGGAAAACCGTTTTGAGTAAAAACGGTTTCTCGTTGGCCCCGTGCATACGCACACGCGCGGGGCAGCGGCGGCAGGGCCGGATCTGGAAACGGTTTGGGGTGGGTGCTGTGCGAGTGCACCAGCACCCATCCCAAACTGGCCATGCCTAGCTGTCAGAGAGGCAGAGCGCATGCTCTGCCACTCTGACAGGTGGGCGGGTCTGGCAGCCGGCTTCCCTGTCTTCCCTTTGCCAGAGAACTGACGATCCTCGGTTCTCTGGCAAGGGTAAGGCACCCCCTACACCCACTCTCACCTCCAACCCCCCCAGAAAGACCCTATGACTTACCCGATCGGCTGCACCTGAATTCTGAGCCTGGAAGTGCCGGCGCCAATCGCGCATGTGCGCGCCGCAGCCTTGCCAGTCCCAGCTCCCCAGGGATGCTGGGAAATGTAGTCCTGGCCTGCAGGGACCGTCAGCGATTGGCGCTGGTGCTGCCAGGCTCAGCCTTGACCTGCAGACGATCAGGGACATCACAGGGATTCTCGCTGGGGTGGGGGTGAAAGTAGGGGGTGCCTTACCCTTGCCACCCCACCGAGAATCCCTCCGATGTCCCTGATCGTCTGCAGGTCAATGCTGAGACTACATTTCCCAGCATCCCTGGGGAGCTGGGACCAGCAGACGATGTAGGTCAATGCTGAGACTACATTTCCCAGCATCCCTGATCGTCTGCTGGTCCCAGCTCCCCAGGGATGCTGGGAAATGTAGTCTCAGCATTGACCTGCAGACGATCAGGGACATTGGAGGGATTCTCGGTGGGGTGGGGGTGAAAGTAGGGGGTGCCTTACCCTTGCCACCCCACCGAGAATCCCTCCGATGTCCCTGATTGTCTGCAGGTCAAGGCTGAGCCTGGCAGTGTCGGTGCCAATCGCTGACAGTCCCTGCAGGCCAGGACAACATTTCCCAGCATCCCTGGGGAGCTGGGACTGGCAAGGCCATGGCGCACGCATGCGCGATTGGCAGCGGCGCTTCCAGGCTCAGAATTCAGGTGCAGCCTATCGGGTAAGTTGTAGGGTCTTTTGTCAGGCTGAAAAAGCCCATAGGAGGAAAAATGTAGTGTTGTGTGCAGAAGAGGTAACTAGAAGTCACAATAGGTGATGTGTGCAGAGAATCACCAGATTGTCACCAGGTGTTGAAGGTTGAATGAAGTAAGAATTACAACACAGGGATTGCGCAAGAGTTGAGTAAGACTGGGTAACAATTGCGAAATGCCAGGATATGAGTCACCAACTCAGATAGTGAAAAAGTATAAAACTAGGCACATACGGCTGTGTGTTGCCTTGCTTAGCTGATGGAGACTGGAGAGGAAGCAACTGCTAAGATGTAAACCGAGATGAATAAACAACCCCTGCGGAGAACTTAAAACTCTGTCTGTTTATGCTGAGACTGTGGGCTGGAAAGGAGGGGCCCGAGGTGCTGAAACGGACAGCGACACGGCTGACAGCCAAGCCGAGAGAGAGTGAGAAGCAGGGCTTTCCCGGGACCGGAGGAGCCTAGGCTTTCAGCACCTTGGAGAGCTACGCTGAAGGAATCCTGTTCCTGACAGGCTGAGAGCCAGCTACACACAGACGGGGATTGATTCTTTCCAGCACGGACGTGCAACTCTGCGATGGAGATTTATCACCACAGGGGGGTACCTGACACCCCACTACCCCCTGACACCTTTCTGGGGGGTTTGGGGGTGAGAGTAGGTGTAGGGGGTGTCTTACCCTTGCCAGAGAACCGAGGATCATCGGTTCTCTGGCAAACGGAAGACAGGGAAGCCAGCTGCTGGACCCGCCCACCTGTCAGAGTTGCAGAGCATGCACTCTGCCTCTCTGACAACTAGGCATGCGCCGGCAATCCGGCTTTTTCCCCTCTGGTGCGGAAACATTTGTTTCCAAACCGTTTTCAGGGGGAAAGCCAGATGTAAGACCTGATTTTTTCAGGTCTTACATCTGGGTAGGATTTCAGCAGCAAAAACGGTTTAAACAACCATTTTTGCCTGCCGATATGCGGACGTGGCTTCCTGAAAGGGGTCCTAATTCCGGCCCCTATGCGAAAGCCACATCTAAATGCGTTCCACATCTGGCTCTAAATCCGTTTTTAGAGCCAGTGCGGAAAGGTCCCCAGATCCATATCTTGTAATCACCAAGTTTCATTCTGCCCTTCTTCATGAAGACAGCTGGGGGACCTTGGACTAGTCACAGTTCTCTGAGCTCTTACAGCACCCCTGCCTCAGAGGGTGTTCTGTTGTGGGGAGAATAGAAAGCTTTCCAGCCACTTTGAATCCCCTTAAATGGGTGAGAAAAGTGAGGTGGAAAAGCCAACCTGGATTATATTCCAGAATAGGACCCT
The DNA here is from genome assembly GCA_023333525.1 of Aspidoscelis tigris stejnegeri. Classification (NCBI taxonomy): domain Eukaryota; kingdom Metazoa; phylum Chordata; class Lepidosauria; order Squamata; family Teiidae; genus Aspidoscelis; species Aspidoscelis tigris. The sequence continues at coordinate 72,564,813 of JALMGA010000007.1, read as the reverse complement.
GTTGTCTGCATTCTAATGCAGATTATAGCTGACCCCCGATGGTTCTCTAATTCCAGAAGGCCTGGTAGGTCATGAAAGCATGCTGGCCTCCTGTTGAAGAATCGCATGGCCAGTGGCAGAGGTTGGGCATAGGGTCACCAAAAAGGTAAGGATGTGGATGTTCCACACCCTATGGATGAAGGGGAGATGGGCTGGAGCATGATAAGTGGAGTATGAAACCAAACATTTGCTTTGAACTCCTCTGATTTTAGTCTAAATTGCTGGATTTTTAGCAATGTTCTCTTCTATATCAATACACCCTAGGCTTCGAACATTTGCATTCAAACTGAATATTGGCTATATTCGAAGACTGACATTCACTGACAGCTTTTGTGCCTTAGTTTGAATATTTGTTACCCTCGCAAAGGTAAGGAGGCAGCAAAGCAGCTGCTCAGTCTCCTTTGGAGTAGATTCAGAATGGATTCAGAGCAGCCTTGGAGGGGATTCAGAGAGAATTTGAAGGTGTGACTGGCAGCAGGGATTCGAAGTGAATTTGAAGCCTAGTATATTCAAAATGGCTCAATTTCCACGGATGTGAAGTCCCTTCCCATTCACTTCAATGTGAAGCAAAGGGGGGGAAGTACACATCCCTAAAAACCCCTACTAGAACTGTTTGGGGGTGCATCTCTAAAGATTACCCTAAACTTCTTTTTTATCCAAAATTGTGCAGAATCCGTGCAAAGGATGCAGACAGTGTTCAAAGAAGAATGCTACTCATTCAGTTGGTGGTGCGCTGTTCACATGCTAAGGCAGTGTCTTCACTGCATGACTGGAAGGAGTAGAAAAGTGGGAGTAAGGTCTGTCATAGTGCTTATTCCTGCTGAACCTTTACAGAGCTCCAATGAATGCTTAGGTCAGGATGTGTCCTGGAGGAATACAAGGCAAGACAGACCCCATGATCTTTCAGTGCACCCACTGCTCCATGAGTATGCAGGAACGTATGACCTCTGCACAGCCATGTGGACCTTATCATGGTATGGATTACCTTCTGATGACCAATAAATTGAAACTGAATCCAGACAAGATGGAGGTACTGTGCATCACTGGGGCCTGAGTCCAGGAAGTTAAGGTGCACCCAATTCTCAGCAAGGTTTATGTATTTATTACTTGCATTCCTATCCCGCCCTAAACCCAAAGGCCTCAGGGCAGGTAACAACATTTAAAACAACAAATTAAAACCAATAATATACCTAAAAACATTTAAGAGATTCAGCATATTAAAATATTAAAATAATAGCATCTGCTGTGGGGGGGAAGTATAATCACATCAGCCAAAGGCCAGGCCAAAGAGGTGAGTCTTCACCACCTTCCTGAACATATACAGAGAAGGGGCTTGACACACTTCAAGGGGGACACTATTTCTGGGGTTGTTTTGCTCCTGAAAAATCCGGTGCATGACTTGGGAGTACTCCTGGATTCATCGCTGTCATTTGAGTCCCAAGGCAGCAACTGCCAGGAGCTCCAACAATTATCTTCATTCAGTCTGCCAGCTGAAGCCTTACCTAGATTGGGATAACTTGGTCACAGTGACCCATGCTCTGGTAACCCCCAGATTAGACTACTCTAATGTGCTCTATGTGGGCCCGCCCTTGAAATGGTTCAGAAGCTAGAACTGGTGCAGGATGCAGCAGCTCGACTACTGATGGGAGTCTCTGGCCGGACTCACACCACGCTGGTCTTAAAGGATCTGCGCTGGTTACCTATTCACTGCTGAGCCTCATTCAGGGTGTTGACACTAATTAAATTAAATTGGAAACATTTAATTATGTTTTATTGTTTGTTATATTTTATTCTTATTGAAATCTGCCCTGGGGCTGTTTGGTGAAGAGCAGGATATAAATAAATAAATAAATAAATAAATAAATAAATAAATAAATAAATAAATAAATAAATAAATAAATAAATAAATAAAATATTACTGTAACATAACATCTCTTAAACTGGGAATCTCTAGAAGTTTATGAACTAAAATTGCTATAATTCTGCAGCAGCCAATCTGAATGAGATTGGCACAGAATGCTGGGAATTGTAGTTTGGGAATATCTGGGAGTTGCAATGGAATACTCCTGGCTTAAGCTGTAATAAAAGATTCTGGTTGCAGCTCATCATTAAATATTTTTGCTATGTACGTCAATCCCCCTGATTTCAATAGGAATTCCTAGTAAATACCTTTGCGGCTAAATGTTCTTTTCTTAACTTGCTGACTTTATATCCAAGATTCCCAACACTGTCTCTCCAAAAGCTCCCATATAAGAACATATGGGTTATAATGGATGACAGCAAGACATAAATAATACAACGTGGTTACATCTCACAGGGAATGAACATTCAGCATCTATCTCCCTTCAATTTAGAAGACTGCTAAAGGCCATAATTTCCCTTTTGTGCCTGGGTGGAAAAAAACGGAGTGAAAAATAAAAGGACAGTTATTATAGGATTACTATTCAGAATCCTATAGTTAGAGGTCAAGAAAGTTTCTCTACTGTAACATTTTGTAGGATTTACTGTCTCTCTCTCTCTCAATATGAGACTTAACTTTCTTGTAGCCATAGAACTAAATAATAGCCATCGACTGAGTGGGACTTTGTTGTTGTATAGAAGAGTGCTAACTTTTTTTTAAAGTGCTGCAATACAGTTGTGCTAACAGATTATAGCAAGGTGACAAAATCACTATGTTTCTTTCTGAAGATCTCTGACAGGATCAGCCACTGGCAGTTCTGCCTTGTGGTCTGTCTTGATTTGTTTGCTTTTGAAGGCAACCAGCCCTTCCTGTACCTCTGAGTGGTAGGCTGTTATCCATAACTTGACATGTCTAGTACAAGGGAACACCTGACAGAGGATGGGAAGTGCTGACTGCGACCCTTGCTTTTTATTTTCCTCACTTAACTACCTTTCCAGCAGCTGAGATGGTATTAGGAAGGGGATGTAGAACATGGTTGTAGTTGAACCAGTGCCATTAAGTTGAATTGAAATCCTGACTACTGTGTAAGCCTATGGACCCCCCAAACCCTCTCTTTTCCCTGAGACAAGCAAGGCTGCCTTATAGTTTTAAGCAAATGTGATCATTGGCATTTATTACCTGAATACCATATCTCCAAGCCAGCCTTATAAAGCTGGTTGCAAGGAAATAATGCCTTCAAATAGTTTGCTTCAGAAGGATTGGGAATTTCCTGAAAGTGAGACAGACAGATGGACCACTCCTTTGGTTTACGTATGCAGATTTGACACCTTGATGGGACTCACCAACACCTAAGCATAGCTGTGTTTAAGATGCACAGCTCGAGACAGATGTTGATCTTAAGTGCTTGATGACCTATCAAGTGACCAGGCAGCTATTGTGGGACCCCTTAGAAATTTGGCTCGCTATGACCCTGCTCAGATTCAAATTTCCCACCTCGAGATCTCATCGGCTGAATAAAAACAGGCCTCTGAGCTCACAGAGAGGCAGTTCTGTTCCTGAGGTCCATCACTTCCACTGCTGCCATGCTGAAAATCACTTCTCCTATATGAGCTGAAGTCACAAGCTGAAACACTGGCAATCCTGCCCTGCTCAGGATCTGCAATTCCTGGACTGCTGGGTGGCTTTGAATTCTCATCCTGCACAAAGCCTCTTCTGCCTAAGAGAGAGAGAACTGCTTCTGTTTTTCCCAGCTGCATCTGGACCTTCACTGCATTCTGAAGAAAACCTGCATTCCACATGTCTCCTGAGAAATGTATGGGTGAGAGCCAGTTGAACCATAGCATAGGGTCTTAGGATAGGCTTTTCTCCTCTTTCCTTCTATATATCTCAATTACCATCAAAGCTGCTACCACACTTTGCTTATTTGAAGCACTCTGCATAGTGCTCCCTTCATTTTAATATTGATTATTAAATACCATGTATTCAATTGAGGAAAAATGATTCTGAGTCTCCCTGCTTTTCAAATAGGTATGTGCACGAATATTCAAAGGTATTCAAAATTCAATTGAATTCATCCAAATTTCGACATTCGAATTCAAATCCAATGTCCATAAATTCAAATTTAAAAATTCAAATGAATTTTGAATTTTGGATGTATTCATTGGAATTATCTGGGCATTTGCATGTGTACGAGTTTGTACATGATGTGTACTTGCACACACAAAGCTTTCCTGCATCTGTACACATTTGTACGGATCCACATGGGGGAAAAAAGGGTTACATACAGGATAACTACGGGATGCAGATGGACATGTATGGATGTGTAATGATGTGTATGGGCACATACAAATATTGTTGACATTCATAAGTGCAAAGTCAAATTGAAAATTCAAATGAATAGATTCAAATTTGCTTAATTTGAATCAGATTTTGTTAAATTTGAATTTCAAAGATTCAAATTGATTTGAATTTTCAGATTTCATGAAAATTGCATTCATGCACACCCCTAGTTTCTAAAATTCTTGGGTGAAATGCACTCAAGAAACTGCCCTTGCATTATTCAAACCTCTACGTAAAAAGATCCCAATGCAGGCATCCTGAATGAGCTATTTCCCCAAGACCGCGTAGCAGGATGTCTCCTAACAATTGTATGGAAAATCTTGGCATGTCTTTAGTCCTTTAACTCTTCCAATGGCATTACAGCATTGTCTTTGATCCTGTACATACATCTCTTCCACTGATGACCCTTTCTTCTGGTCCTTTCCAAGCCTACCATTTCCCCAATCAAGATCCACCCCTTCACACACAAGTCTGCTATAATCATTGCTTCACATTTACATGAGTTTCTGCATGGTTTCCCCCACCTGCCCAGTATGGAACAACTGGCCCTTTTAACATTGCATTATATTCTTAGAAAGTATCTCCAGACTCAAAAAGATCTTTTCATTTTTTCTCAGCGTTCAGCTTTCACAGCTGTATATTACCACACAAAATACCTCTGTTTTAATTATTCTAAGTGAAATATCTTTAGAAGAGGATGGAACTGCCTGGAAACTAATGAGGAACAACTAGCATGCTGGAGTAAGAAGGCACCAATTTGCTTTGATGGTGGTGAAGAGCACTTTCACCATCATCCACTTAAGTGTCTTTCTCCAAATTCAATGCTGAGCCATAAGCAAACCGCAGTCCCTCCACGTGATCCAATCCTGCATATAAGCAGAGAGATCAGAGTGGGAAGTGGCTCATTTTACAAGGTCATCCTCATCAACCTACCTTTCATACTGGGGAGGATTATACAGATGAACCCCAAAGGACATTCCATAGTGGTCATTAGGGCACAGCCTCAAATGGTCTTGTGGTTAGAGTATTGGGGTGTTTCCACACTGGCTGCTGAAACCAGATTAACAAGAGGTTTTAGACACATTTAAAACACTTCAAAACTTACCTTCCACATTGCAGCATCGATTAGGGACACTTGGAGGTGGCTGCTTCCTCATTTCAGTGCGTGAGATCCATCTCTAAATTAGGTCTCACTGCCAAAGACTGGATCTAAATGAAGACCTAAAAAATTAGGTCTTCAGTCCGTGCCTTTACCTTGATCCATGTGGAAGCAGGATGCTTCCACACATGGACAGGCGAAGGGACAGATGTCCCTGTGGCCGCCATCTTGGGAGGGGCAGAAGCAGGATGGTCTGCCATGGAAGTCCCTCCCCTGCATGCCATGCACTATGGGAAACACACAGTGACTGGCAGCTGTCTGCTCCAATCTCGCAGCCCTGGGGGCAGTGGTGGCAGCATGGGAATCTGGCTGACTTTTGGAATGGGTGCTGTGGCTTTGGCACAAAAACCAGGGGATCCAGCCACCTGATCCGGCCTCCCCGTACATGTGCAGATGCGTGAAGGCCCTTTGGATCTGTTACTACTTGGGACGGATTCTCAGGAGGATGGATCATTGAGAAACTGATATTCTTTGATCTATTTTTCAGTGGCAAATGTGGAAATACCCTTGGATTCTTATCTGGTAGTCTTCTGGTTCAATTGTGTAGTCCTCCACAAAGCCAGCTGGGTGACCTTCGGCTAGTCACAGCTCTCTTCTGAGCTCTCACAGCCCCACTTGGCCTACGGGGTGCTTGTTGTGGGGAGGAGAACAGAAGGTTTGTTAGCCGCTTTGAGTTCCCTTAAGGGTGAGAAAAGTAGGGTATAAAAACCAACTCTTCTTCTTAAGACAGCAATTCCAGACTTTTCCAGCTAGTTCTGGCTATGGGTGTGCATGAAATTTTTTTTGCATTCCAATTTGAGTCAAATCAAATATCCAAAAATTTGATTTGATTCAAATATTAAAAATCCGAATGTCCAAAAATCTGCTTTGAATCCACATTATTCGAATCTGTATGTTCGAATGTTAGATTCATATTTAAAGATACGAATGTTGACAACATTTGTATCTGTTATATGAATCTGTTCACATTCCGTACCCATACCGTTTTATCCTGTATGCATTCCATTTTCATCTCGCATTATAAGCACAAATACGTATAATTTTTTGCACAATTATGTACATCTGTACATTCAAATCATTCCAATATTCGTATCGGATTTCCAGAAATCTGTTAGAATGTCTAGATTCAAATGTTATTAAATCCGATTCTAATGTCGATACTCGTCAGATTTGAATAGGATTTTTGAACTTTTGAATATTCAAGCCGCATCCCTAGTTTTGCCTATCTCTTCCAGGACTGTAGCTCAGATATACCCTGATATATTTTTTCTACAGAACAGCTGGTTTCTGTAATCCACAGCGTCTCACCTTGCCCTCCAAATTCCTTCTTCACACTATACATGAGAGGTTTTCAGAAACAGGACTGTTGCAATATTAATATTCTCTCCCCCAGAATGTTCATTACTGTTCGTATAACCTTAGTGTGTGTTTTTTCCTTTTCAGTTTTAAGCATTAAATGGCTAACTAGTTTGCAAAAACAGGATAATTAACATCACTTGCTAAACAGAGATTTGTTTTCCAAAAGATTCAATTGAATTTGAGTGCCATTCTGAGATCTTCTGCTGCTCTGCCCTTTTAAGTAGGAAATATCATGACATTTGATCCGCTGTCGCAGAAGCATCTGTGAGACCTAATTCGAATGAAGGGGTGGGGTGGGGAGGCTGAAATAACCTCTTTTCCTGAGAGGAAAATTTAATTGCCATCTACAAAAGAGGAAATCAAGACAGATGGAGTCATTAGCCTCTGGGCTTTTATATCTTGAGGGAGGGGGTGGAAGCGATTGCTTGGCTGGATTTTTTTCAGTAGATTTCATAAGTATGATATACAGCTTTACTTGTAGGTGGCTGGAGGAAGAAATGGAAGAGATTTCCTGGTCTTAAGGTGGGCTGGTCCTCATGTCAGGACCAGCCTGCATATTTCTTTTAAAAAGAGAAATGAAGAAAAACTGCTACTACCTCAATGCTCTTCTCTTGTACCTTTGTTGTAACCTATGAGGAGCATACAGGCATTAGAAGGAAGTGACATTTTCAGGCACTGGAAAACCCATGGGGGTCAGGGTCTGCTTTAAAGCATAGAAGTCAAAACTGGGGGTAAATGGTTAATGATATATTAATAAAGTATTAAAAATTACATGCATATTTTCAGTTGTACATTGTGTGCGTGTTTAATAGTTCACACAGACTGAGATGCATTTATGCCGAGGCCAAGGAAATCAGGCTTTTTAAATGTCAAATAATTAAAGAGGAGATGGATAGAGGCACCCAATTTCATCACGACTATAATTTGCCAGCATTTGAGGTACATTTCCAACTTGCGACAGTATTCAGAATGAAGTGAACATTTTAAATGCATGTGTTTTCACACTTATGTTCTAGGTAAACAGTATGCACATTTAAGGTATCAAAATTGAAACACACAGCCTGCAATGAATAAAAGGTGCATCCAGTTAAAAGTGAATGGTTCCAGTTTCTGTAGATGACAAACAAGATATTGTTACTTATTAATTTTTTTGTGTGTACACAGAAAATCCACATTCAGTAAATAGTGCTGTTTGATGAATACATGGTGAACAAGATGTAATGTAGGTGGTAACAAAAAAAAAATATGCACAGAGGGAGTGCTCTTCATTCTGAAAGCAATATAGGATGGGTGCATACACAGAATAGGCTGGCTGGAGGGGAGGCATATGAGTTGAACATGCTTAAGAGAATCACTAAGCTAGCTTAGTCTAGTGGTTAGGGAGCCAGACTCTTATCTGGGAATAGTGGGTTCGATTCTGCCCTCCCCCATTAAGCCATCTGGGTGACCTTGGGCTAGTCACAGCTCTCTTCTGAGCTCTCACAGCCCCACCTATCTCACAGGGTGTTGTGTTGTGGGGAGAAGAATAGAAAGCTTTGTCAGCTGCTTTGAGTCCCCTTAAATGGGTGAGGAAAGTGGGGTAGAAAAGCCAACTCTTCTTCTTCCTCCTCCTCCTCCTCTTCTTCTCCTCCTCCTCCTCCCTCTCTTTTTTCTTCTTCTCTCTCTCTTTTTGTCAATTGGATAACGGACAACAGGCATTCTCCCCACAACCCATTCCAGACATGTCTTTATGAACATGGAAAACCTTTTGAAGCCCCAACAAAACACCTGGGCATTAGAAAACAATATTTTTAAAAATATACAGGTTTTGGAACCCCCACCCCCCAAAAAACTTGGAACAATACTTAAGAATCTTCTCCATATACACTTTTGCTTCCTCCAAAGTAGTCCCACAGTAACACTGTATGAGTCTTTTCTCTAAAATTCTGGTATGGTACAGAAAACAAGACAAAAACAAAGTGCTTCATGACGGTGATAGAGAACTTGTGAAAGGGCTAGTAGAAGGAAGGTAAGTCTCTACCTGAAAGCCTTCCTTGGTCTCTCCAAACTTCCATTTGACTTCATGCCTACAGTAGAACCAGAATTTTTGTTGTTGCTGTTGAAACTGATGGATGAAGTTATAGAAAAAGAGTATGGAACGGTATTGCAATATATGTTTACCATGTCAAGAATATTATATATATAAGAATGAAGTAATTCATCATTACCTAGTATGGAAGATTGGTCAACTGGGGGTGCCTCCAGACAGGATGTTAAAAATGCAGAGCATACCTTTACTTTGCAGCAACGTCCCTCCGCAAGAAGAACACACCATCCCCGCGTTCTCCAATACTCTGAAGCAGTAGAGAGGATTCTTCTGTCCATGTGCTCGACCCTCACTCTCTGATAGGTCTGCTGCTTCTCAGGTGAAGGCAAACTCATGAGTCCTCGCACACTTCACCCAAACACCTGGAAAAATGCAGAAGAACAGAATCCTCTGCAGCAAATGATCAAGTAAGTAGTATTTTTTTTCCCTTTGGAGCACTGGGCTTTAAAGTACAGGTACTTCAGAGGATTGTAAAACCTGTCTGTTACGTTGAAACATGCTCTGCAGTATCTGTGAAGCTTTCATCCCATCTGAATGCAGTCTGGGTTGCTGGAATTGGCAGAAATTGAGAAGTTCACGTGTTTGGCTACAGAAAAACCATTCATTTCTTTTTTAAAAAAACAAGTACCCCTTGTTGTTTGCCGTGGCAAGTACCCCTTTCTGCGTAAGAAAGATGATACTTTAGTAGTGGTGTTTGAAGAATAAAATACCTGAAGTTATCAAAAATAGTGCAGTCAATAGAGATGTGCACAAATATTCAAAACATTTGAAATTCGATTGAATTTGATCAAATTCAGACATTCGAATTCGAGTCAAATGTCTATAAATTCAAATTTAACATTTGAACAATGTCTTTAATTTTTTTAATCATTCGTATGAATTATTTGGACATTCAAATGTGTATGGATAGGTACACGTAACATATGTATCTGTACACATCTTATTCATATCTGTACACATTTGTACAGAACATATGGGATGGAAACAAGATGCATACAAGGAAAGAGAGGACAAATCCAAATGTTGTTGACATCCGTCTCTTCAAATATGAACTGAAAATTCATACGAATAGTTTCAAATATATTCAATTAGAATCGATTATTACTACATTCGAATTTTAATCATTCAAATCAATTCAAATCTTTGGATATTTGATTTGAATCGAATTGAATTCCAAAAATTGCATTCATGCACACCTGTAGTGGTCAATTTATTTCTTAGGGAGAAGAATATACAGGGTCTTTGGCTAAGTCAAGGAACAGCCTTTACCTCACCACATTCAGACCCTGCCATGGTTTTGATATGCTATTGGTTTTAATGTGCTAATTTTATATGTTGTGACCTTCCTTGAGACCCTTGGGTACAGGGTGGGATAAAAATACAAATAAATAACTAATAAATATATACTGATAAAAGTTGCAATCAGAAGTCACTTTTAGCTAGGTTTGTTCCCTCTTTATTTTTGGTTGGTATAGCCACGTTCCTGTGTGTGTAATGTATTGTAACTTTTAATATTTTCTGAAAACTTAATAAAATTCTATTTTAAAAAAAGGAGTAGGAGTGTGACAGGCACTATGGCTGCCTCCAGATGGCAGCTAAATATTGTGTGATATAGCAGAACTCTGGGAGAAAGCACTTCCAGAATAATTGCTATTTGCCCAGATGGAAGGGCAACTGCAGGGAAAGCAAAAAGGCCTACCTGGTCTGGATGCTTGCTTCTGTGATGTCACCACTGTGATCACCACCCCATTAACATGGCTGGCCTTCAGTTTGGCTCCACACATGCACGGTGACCGTTTCCAAAATGGCAGATTGCAGGAGCTGTCATCTACATGAGGTAAGTCCTTTCACTATTTTGAAAACCTGGCTTGTGAGTGGATTATCCTGCAAAAATGATATTGTGGGATATCACTCCAATACCTTGGGGCTATGTTGGGATTGCTATGGACACATGTGTCAGTCTGAACGAATGCCTAGATGCATCTTCCAGGCTGGGGGGGGGGGAGGAACTGGGGCACTTCAAAGGCCATCTGCTGGGACTCGAGAGCAGGAGAAGGTTTGTCCTTGTCTCTGCTTGAGATGCCCATGAGCAGTTGGTGGGCCACTGTGTGCGACAGGATGCTGGACTAGATGGGCTGTGGCCTGATCCAGCAAGGCTTCTCTTATGTTCTTATGAACATAGGGCATTTTTGCACTTTGCCTCCCATCACTGGGAGGTGAAGTCCTAGAATGCTTTAGGCATCCACACTTGTGGGTACCTAAAGCATTCATAACTTAACTAAGTGCCAGCTCAATGAGAATTGCTGCCATTGTGGTAGGGACCTCTGCCAGGGTGACCAGGGAATGCAGCCCATAATCATGCCTGTGCCACTGGTCACATCCTCCCCCTGCACCTCTTCCACCTAGAAGAGCTGCAGATTAGGAGTGTGCACAAATTTGTTTTTCCATTCAAAATCAAATGGAATATCCACACATTCAATTCAATTTGAATGTATAGAATCTGAATGCAACAAAATCCGATTCGAATTGAATACATTCAAATCTATTTGTTTGAATGTTAGATTCAAATCTAATAGGAATATTGATAACATTTGTATTTGAAGATACGGATGTCGACAACATTCATATGTGTTCTACATATCTGTATGCATTTTGTACGCATCCCGTTCTATCCTGCATGCATCTCATTTTTGTCCCGTACTATCAGAGCAAGTGCGTACATATACGTATGGGATTCGGACAAATAAGTATGGAATATATACGTATCTATACATTCAAATGTTTAAAATCATTCAAATGAATGTTTCAGAACATTCAAAATTCATTCGAATTCTTAAATTTGAATGTGTAGACATTCTATTCAAATCTGAATGTCCACACTTGATTGAATTCAATCGAATTTTGAATGTTTAGAACATTTGTGCACATCCCTAGTGCAGAAAAAGAAGAGTTGCCTCTCCTACCGCGCTTTTCTCAGCCACTTAAGGGGACTAAAAGCGAATGACAAAGCTTCTATTCCTCTCCCCACAACAGACACCCTATGAGGTAGGTGGGGCTGTGAGAGCTCAGAAGAGAGCTGTGACTAACCCAAGGTGACCCAGCTGGTTTTGTAGGGGGGGGGGTACAGAATCATACCTGGTATTCCTCAATAAGAGTCTGGATCCCTAACCACTAAACCAAACTCGCCATGACTATGCAGACATGCAGCAGTAGCCCTGCCATAGATTCAGGATAATTCCAGGTCTTACACCTTGTCTGTAGGCAGCCTGTGTCATTATACTTGTGCCACACTCCTTCACTCTGTTCAAAGCTGTGGGTGAAAGTTCCTCAGTTTCAAAGAGACAGCAATGCATCCTAGAAGTCAGCCATTTTCAGCATGTCAAAAAATACTGCCAAATAGAGCATGAGACAGGAAGGTAACTCTTGAGGTTGCAGAGTCTCTATATGGCGGTGGTCCAAGACCCTGTGGATGGGGGACATATTTCTTCCCATACTGAGTTTACCTGCTCCCTCCTGGAGGCACGCTGTACACCCATGGGCACCGCTGAGACCTCACCCTGAGGAATTCCACCAGACACTTTTTCCACCTGTGTGGAGTAGGGATGTGCATAAATATACATACTATTCATTATTTGTATGAATGTGCATGAATTCTGAAACTGGTAATCAAATTGAATGTCCAGACATTTGTACATTAACATTCATACGAATACAAATACGAATGTTTTGGACATTGGAATGAATAGTTCGAACATTCATTTAACGGAATGGATACATACACATCCTGTGTGTATCCATACATATCTTGTATGTATCTATACATATATGTACATATATGTATGGGATGAATGCAGAATATGTATAGGATGCATAAGGATGCATACCATCAAATACGCATCCATATGTATTGAGTATTTGAACAAATATGTACAAATACATTCGTATTGAATCGAATGTCCAGACATTTGAAATTGCACATCCGTATGGATATGAATGTTGGAGATTCGATATGTTACCAATCAAATGCTGAAAATTGCATTAGTTCATATCCCTAGTGTGTAGGCAGCCTTCGATTTGCAGTGCACCAAAGGTAGTTTGAGATCAAAGAGAGGCTTTCAACTAAATCTGTATCTAGGACCATATTAAAAATTCACAAAGATAAACATGCATCTCATAATACAGGGGGTGCTTTTTTGATCTCCCCTTTAAGAGGAAGTATCCCTTTTGTACACGCATTAAAAATTGGCAGGGTTCTTTGCATTAAAGTCTGACAAAGCCTCCCTGATAAGGAAGGTTGGCCACAGAGCTGCCCAGCTTTCTGTGGCCTGATTGGTCACTCACCTCTAACATCCATTTTACACACTGTGATTGGTTACAATTCTGCACAAAGTCATGAGGAGATGGTGCTGGTGCTGAAACCCAAGCCAGTTTGGTCTTGTGGTTACCATGCTGGACTAATCTCTTGTAGTCACAGGGTTCGACTCCACACTTCTCCATGAAGCCACCTGGGTGATCCTGGGTTAGTCACAGCTCTCTTCTGAGCTCTCACAGCCCCACCTACCTCACAGGGTGTCTGTTGGGGGGAGAAGAAGGTCTGTCAGCTACTTTGAGTCCCCTTAAATGGGTGAGAAAAGCAGGGTAGAAAAGCCAACCCTTCGTCTTCTAAAGTTGCTACTATACTGTAGACATGGAAGAGCAATACACCTCTGGCTGCATTTTGGTTAGCCACACATGATTCCAGGTGTGCTTTTGTTGCTTTGATCAGAGTTCCACTCACAGCAGTGCTCCATTTCCTGCTATGGACCTATGGCCATATGACCAGTGCTCAGTAGCCCCTACAGGAGCTCATATTTTTCCCACCCCAAGACCATGCGCATGAAGTCTCAGTGATGTGTAATAGCTTTATGCTTTTAAAAATAGTTGCTTCAAAATAAAGCTTTGTTCTTATGAAAACACAGCACCAGACAATATCTATGTATGCAGAGGCACTCATGCACAGGTAGACGCGCACTGTTTTACTTTCCAACATGCTGCCTTAATTAGGTGCATTCCAAATATGACTTCGGTGTCCCCTGTAATGCTCTAAAAACCTGAGTGCATGGATTTAGGGCTTATAGGGATGGTCTAACAATCTGAATGCACCATGCTAATAGCTTTGCATTATGCACTGAGTAAAATTAGCCCACCGCTACACAATTTCGCAAACTAAAACAACAGCAACAAAAGATTCCCAAGTACACAGGATCCAAGCTCTGTGGCTTAACTCGGGAGCCTGATAATCTTCAAAAATATGACAGCTGAAACCCACCAGCACATGCTGCAGAGAAGGATGTGATAAAATAACGCTACTCATCTTCAAGGCTGTCAGCTCTGCAATCAGTACTCCTATTCATCTCTGTGGCCTGCTAACTCAGTGCTACCATGCAATAGATAAACCCTAATCCAAGTGACAGCGTTCAAATCAGAACTGATTTGATTGTTCACATATGATACCGCGACACACCAGAAGCCTAAAGAGTTGATAAAAAATGCCCTGAATGTCTCTTGTAGGCATACTTCCCCCTCAGAATCTCTTGCTGAGTAGGCTACACCAGCTCTTAAACCGGAGGTAATTTCTAGGTCATGAAAATGCTTTAGTGGCACAGTCAGCTCTTATCAAAATCTAACTCAGAGATATCACTAGCTGGAGCCTTGAATGTTCAAAAATAAAATGCAGCCCAGACCTTGTAAAAAAAAAAAAAAAAAACCCCACACTTTGCTTTCCTGTCTCAGTTACAGGAGGTGAAATTCCTCTCCTTTCTCCACACAGACAGGAATTGTTCTTAAAGAGATCAAACGCAGACAGATTAGTTTTTGTGCATACAGTGCAAGGCAGAGGGGAAATGGTTATTATGGTGAATATTACAATATCGCAAAGCCATCATTGACTCCCACAACGTAGCAGATATACTTTCAACAACAGACTCAACAGGATTGTATTTAAATCTGATCCTGTAATTGGAATTCTGCAGGCTGACAGTGAGAGAATTACTTTCAGTTTCTGACACAGAGTCCTCAGAAATGGTACAATAACATTCCTGCTCCATAGAGATGTCATTTTTCTAATGCTGTTCGCTGCTTTTATTCTTTTGTGCCATCTCTTCATCTAAGAGAACACAGTTTCCAAGGATGACAGAATAATAACAATTATTTATTAGACTTATATTCCACCTCTTTCTGGAAAGAACATCTCGGTTGGCATGCTAGCCTACATGGCGTTTTCCACAGAGTTGTAGGAACGGATGAATCTGTCAATGTTAATATTCACAAGCGTTTTCTTTCCTGTCTAAATTCAAGTCACTATATTTCTATACCACCCGTTTCAAGAAGGTTTTTTTTAAAAAAAAAACAACAACCCTAAGTTATATTTATGCAGTCGTTTGCCTGATCCTCATATTTTTGCTAGCATTTCCCCCAAAATTGAAAGTATTTTTTGCTATTTTCAGATTTGTGTATATTTTTATTTGCATTGGTCCCAATGATATGGCTTTTTCTAGGCATTTGTTTGAATTTCGCAGAAGCACTGAATAAGACTGGGTCATTGCAAACATCAAGGAATACTCGCAGACTTTATACCCTACCCTGAAAATAAGCCCTAGCATGATTTTTCAGGATGCTCAAAATATAAGCCCTATATAAGTGTTATTATAAAACATCCCCTGAAAATAAGCCCTAATGCTTCTTTAGGAGCAAAAATTAATATAAGACCCTGTCTTATTTTCAGAGAAACACAGATCTTCTCCCCCTCACATGTGCATTACACTTTTACTATCTATTCTCTTCTTTGCTGAATTTTATGCATGATCCATCTACTCATCTTTATAATAATGTCAAATTTCCGCATTTGGCAAATTACACAGGGGATCAGATAGAAGCTGCCTTACACATCAGACTTACTGTTTTATCTTCAGTGAATAGTAACAAACACCCATGTTTCAGCTGAAGTAGCTGTTTCAAAATGGAAATAAGGATTATTCATTTAATTTTTTTAAAGACACAAATTTAGAAAAAAAAAATGCTTCTGTCAAAACAGGTGCCCCAAATTGTAAGAATTTTAACCAAAATACATGTTGAGCAAGAGAAAGATGGGCACAGGCAAGCACATTATAGTGCTAAACATACCATTAAAAAAGCATTGTTAGTCATTTAATTTCTGTCTGAAATATTAGGGGTGCTTTCTGCACAGAATCTTATTGTTAGAAGTGTCAACATGCTCCGAGCACTTCCTTATGCTGAGGTTTGCCATCCAAGCATGGAAGTCGCCCTCACACTCTGGAATGCTTTTTCCACTGAGGTTTGCCATCCGAGCGGTGTTGGCATTCCTACATGCTACTATGTTGGGAGTAACAATTATTTTACCTCTGTCAGCCTGGTTGCTAGCAATACTTCCTAAAGACCACTCTACTTCATTCTTCAGGATTTAGGTTAATAACATACCACGCTAGTTAACAGTGATATTATGATCTTTTCTATGTAGTTCTTCTGTGTATCCTTGCCACCTCTTCTTTATCTCTTCTGCTTCTGTTAAGTCCCAACCACTTTCATCTTTTATCTTGCCAAATTCTGCGTGAAATGTTCCCTTGAGATCTTCACTTTTATCTCTTGTCTTTCCCATTTTATTGTTTTCTTCTATTTCTTTGTGTTGCTCATTTTAAAAAAGACTTTCTTATCTCTCTTTACCATTCTCTGAAAATCTGCATCAGTCGTCCCCTTTCCTCCTTGGCTTTCCCTTCCTTTCTTTCCACCACTGTTTTGTAAAGCCTCACCAGACAGCTCGTTTTCTTTGTTGCTGCCTCCTGTACAATGTCACAAACCTTTGTCCACAGTTCTTCAGATACTATGTCTACCAGGTCTAATCTCTTAAATCTATTCATCACCTCCATTGCATTTTCATAAGGGATATTATTTAGGTTATATCTGTATGGTCTAGTGCTTTTCCCTGCTCTCTTCAATTTAAGTCTGAATTTTCAATAAGAAGCTCACAATCTGAGCTAAGTCATCTCTAGGGCTGTGATCACACCTGATGGTTAAAATGGTCTGAAGCAGTCCCTGGTTCCTAAGGATTACAACTAAAAATGCCTTATCTGAGCTATACCCCACAATCTGATCTATCCAGTATTCAGATTATTCTGGCACTGAGACCATTTCTGCTCCTTAGTAGGTCATTTTTCCAGAGTGTGATTATGCAAAAGAACTATTGGGAGTAGCATATTTACTAGGAATGTGCACAAATTTTTGGGGGGAGGGGGGAGATTCAATTTGTATCAAATTGAATGCAAGAAAAATTGTATTCATTCGAATATATCCCCTTTGAATGTGGTAGTATTACTACAGATCTGCTCTAAACACATTAAATCTGCCTTAAATCCACTTTGAATCCACTCTCAATCCACTCTGGATCTGTTGCAGATGTAACTGTTGCAGCTGCTTTCCCACCTCCCCAGGTTCATGAATGTAACAAAGTTACCTACGAATGTTCCAAAGCATTTGATTTGAATTTGAATGACAATCTTCGATTGTGCCAACATCCGATTTGAATTCAACTGTTTGAATTCAGATGAATTTGTATGAATTTTGAATGTTGCAAATATTTGTACACATCCCTAATATTTACTGTCCTGTGTGGGCACACAAGAGTTTCTCTGACCTTGTAGACATTCTAAAGGGGTGGTAACATCACCCTCCACTTCCTTCTTGTCTCCATATCACTCCTTGCACATTCTTAAGTTGGGGAAAACATGGTGGCATTATGCCATTTTGGAGCATAATTCAGTGACAATGGGGGAAGGACTGTACATCTCCACTGAAATGTGTGTGCAGTTGCCATTCAAAAGTTAGGGGAAAGAACAGTTGTTTAGCTTGAAGATTTCCATAGTTTTTATCTGTTCCTTTTAATACTTTGCCCTGTTTCACCTCCAGGATTTACACAATTGCACAAGTCTGCAAAGTTACAGGCAAGGAAGCTAATGGGGCAATCAGGTTAGGGAAGTGAACCCCCTGGTGCCACTTTGTCAAGCTTGTATGCCATGCTGAACAGCCTCTGTGATCATGAGGTCCTCGATCCTTTCTTCACCACCCTGTGATCCTGGTCATTAGGATATCATTATTTATATAAATTCAGACATTCATACACAAATTGAATGTTATGATATTCATACATTGACATTCGTACAAATACAAATGTTTCAGACTCACATACAAGTAGTTTGGACATTCATATGAATAGTTTAGACACTAATTAAACTGGGGATATGGGAAAGCAGCTGTACTAGACATCTGCAATGGATCTAGAGTGCATTCAACATGGATTGAGAGCATATTAAAATTGGATTCAGGTTGGATTTGATGCTTTCAGAGAAGATATCTATCGGATACATATCTTGGATTCATATCTGATACATATTCATTTATATCAGATATGTATTCATTCGTATCTGATACATATTCATTCATATTAGAGATGTGCACAATTTTTTTGATGTTCTATTCAAATCAAATATCCAAAAAATCCCATTTGATGCAAATCTTTTAAATTCAAATTTAACAAGATTCAATTCAAATTTACCAAATTCAAATCTATTCATTTGAATTTTTTATTCGAATCTGCACATATGAATGTTGACATTATTTGTATGTGCATGTTTACATCCGTACAAGTCCATCCAGGTCCGTATGCATCCCATAGTTATCCCGTATGCAACCTGTTTTGACCCGTACAGATCTGTACAAATGCGTACGGATGCAATAAAGATGCGGATCTCCAAGTAAACATCCTTTGTAAACCGGTACACATACGAATGTCTAGATAATTCAAACAAATAGATCCAAAATTCAAAATTCAATTAGAATATTTACATTCACATTTTGGGACATTCAATTCGAGTTCAAATGTCAAAATTCAGTACATTCAATCAGATTTTGAATGTCTACAAATATTCATGCACATTCATAATTTGTATGTGATATTCATATGAATACATATGAATACATTTGTATCAAATAGAATTTTACAACATTCAAAAGTGTCTATTCATACTAATACAAATTTTTGAACATTCAATTTGTTATGAATTGAAGGTAAAAAAAAAAACACCCACATTCATGCACATCTCTACCGGGTATGTTATATTTATAATATTAAGCTTACACCATCAATATCTAAGCACAGTTGATTTTCTCTGATCAGGGCCAAATGATAGTGTATGCCACATTTCCTTCTAGAATTATGTTTATTAAGATTTCTATACAACAATATTACACAGTATTACATAAATCCCTGG
Organism: Aspidoscelis tigris stejnegeri; assembly: GCA_023333525.1. Taxonomy (NCBI): domain Eukaryota; kingdom Metazoa; phylum Chordata; class Lepidosauria; order Squamata; family Teiidae; genus Aspidoscelis; species Aspidoscelis tigris. The sequence goes on along the minus strand of JALMGA010000007.1, from coordinate 72,545,611 downwards.
GCAGTGAACAGAAAAAAAAGAAAAAGAAATGAAAAACAGACACATTGATAAGCATAGAACATATCAATCAATCAAGATGGTACAACAAGGAAAAAAGCATAAAAACAATGACAAAGCATAAATCATACATTAAAATACCAACTACAGAAGTGTATCAAGTGGAAGTATGCCACTAATCAGGAAAGGCTAAATTGCACAACCTGATTTAAGGAGTTGTGACTGCCTTCTTCCATGCTAGGTTGACAAAATGTTTAAGGAAACACATGCATCTCAGGAAATTCAATAATCTTGTTGCTGGAACTCACGAATCTGGTCTGTGTCTCTTTGGTGGGCGTTCATGACAACTGGATCTTGAAAAGTAATGAACTTGAGATTCCTGAAGCAAGTGAAAAATAATCATTAAGTGAGATCTTTATTTGTGCCTGTCTTAATCCTGTCTGTATTCTGGGCCACCGTGCAATCAAGTGTTGAGATCTGGATCCCTCCATCTTCTTTTTTGTTTTTGTTTGATGGCATGGAGAGATATAACCTTGCTGAGAGAGTGACAAATTCAGTTACAGTCAAGCAGTACTTGACAGGTTCTATCAGAAAACCAAACAAGAGAAGAGCATGTCTGCCCTGCTACCAGCTGTCACAGTATTGAACAATGAATGTTTGATGAACCCGACCTGCAAATACACACAGCCAGCTTTAAGTAGTGCCTGGGATGACAAAATTAACAAGAAAGGGTCTTGGTGGATATATGTATTTTACTTCACTTATTTATTTAGGTGTCAGTTAAAAGAATCACAATAGAAGGAGCATGAACCATACCTACAATTCTCTGTCAATTCAGGATTTGGAATAGCTCTGTTATTTGAGTGGAGAGGGGGAAGCTCATCCAAATTTGGGGAGCAAATCTACTTACAGAGGACCTGATGAATCTATAAGGAGCACGCTAAATGAGAATTACTGATATCACAAAAAATATGGGGAGGAATACGTAGTGGAATCCTAGGAGATAACAGCCTAATTGCCCTATTGCATAAACACAAGGTAAGATAGTTGCAAGTTTTGATTCTGGAAACTGTGTTCAGCAGATGTCAGTCAGTATCTTGATAAGGGAAGCATTGCGTGTGTTCATTATGTCCTTTCAAGTCAGAATGACAAGTGGAGCTATAGCCAAAGGCGTCTCTTCCCCCTTACTGTAGTAATAGTGTGTCATTTTTTCTCAAATGCTGAGTGACAGTAGCTTCTATTTTTCATCAGCCTCCATGGATTTACAGAGCTTGGACTTCTCGCAGATTATATTCAATTAATACAGTCCAGAACTAGGGGATGACACACAAAATGTTGAAAAATATGACATTTGCACCACCCACAAACAACATGATGCCTTTGGAAGAGTTCTCAAGCTTAGCAGGACGGTTCAATTGCATTTTCAGGAGATCGCCTGGAATTTATACTATATTAACAAGGAAATTGCATTGAGAAATCAGGAAATTATTCTTTTAGTGATTCAGATCCTATTCTGACCTTTCTTCTCTTACAAAAATGCTTTATCTGTCCCATGTTAGCAACTGTCAGCGGCCTCTTCTTCTTTACCTCTTTCTTGCAAGCATTCAGGCACAAATCCTGTTTTACCATGCTAGCTGTCTATTTATTAAGCTTAAATAAATTCTGAAGGGGGGAAAAACACATCTGCTACTATGATTCTTTGCCTCAAAATGTGTAGAAGACTGTTAACTGTAGTTAACAGTATTATGGTTTCCCATATGAGGAAAAGGCATCCATTCCCAGAATTGGGGATGGGATAAAAGTGTACGCAGGGGTAAATGTCTGACCCCCCAGACTCCAATTTGGCCAGGTGGCAACATTTTAACACATTTGATTGTACCGTTTGGAGATAGAGATGTGCACAAATGGTGTTGTTGTTTTTTTTGCATTAGAATTAGAGTCAATTTGAATGTCAAAACACTAAATTCAATTTGAATGTTTACAATCTGAATGCAACTAAAACCGATTCAAATATGATACATTCAAATCTATCTGTTTGAATGTTGGACACGAATCTGAAGATACAAATGTTGACAACATTCATATTTAAAGATGTGAATGTCAACAACATTTGTATGTGTTATACTTATCTGTACACATTTTGTACTCATCCCATTTTATCCTGTATGTGTCCCGTTTTTGTCCCGTATTATAAGCGCAAATGCATACAAGTACCTATGATGTTTGTACACATATGTATCTGTACATTTGAATGATCTGAATCATTCAAATGAATGTTTTGAAACATTCAAAATTCTTTTGAATGTCTTAATTTGAATGTGAAGACATTCTATTTGAATTTGAATGTCCACATTCAATCAAATTTGATCGAATTTCATGCACATCCCTATTGGAAAACACCGGTTTAGCACAAACTAAAACAAAAAGGTATCCTTTAAAGGCACAAGACTGCCATCAGAACAGAGATCAATGACTATCCACTTTTTCCACATCCTTACCATTTTTGATGCAAAATTACAATAGGTTCAAATACGGATTCAACAAAGCCAAATATGAGGTTCCAGTCAGTCTCTTCCCTTCATATTCTGCTGTGGCAGTAAAGTGATGCAACGATTATCACAAGACCCAAGTCCATCTGTTCTTCTTGGAGCCAGCAAGTACTCAGTGAGTTCACATTCATGAACATACTTTATCATTCAGTGGTATGGAAGCGACTGTTCAAGCTGTGAACCATCATCTGATTTATGAGGGTAAAGTTTTTGATTGTAATATAAAGCCTAAAGGCCTTGATCGTACCAGCTGCAGGTGGCAATAAGGAGGAATAAATTGGTCTTTTGGCTTGTTTGTTTTGTGTTTTCCTTGTTTAAAATTGCTTTCTTGTGCCTGATTTAAAATTAATGCCTCCCCTCCCCACACATACACTGTCTTGACATTTAAATACGAATGTGTCAGTAGAAATCCAAAAAGCAGAAATGAAAAGATTTCCTCTTTACATGCAATTACTTTGAGTCATTCTTCAAATGAACTGATACACTCATTATCTGTCTTCCCCACAATCCAGCACCATTCTGGGTAGACAGAATTATATCTTGAGCTGCAGAAAGCAAAGAAATATTTGCAATAATTTATGTTCACGCTTTGTGTGCTTCTGCTATTTGCAATGGCTTCGTCATCTCTGTTAAAGGCATTCCAAATTCATTGGTATTGATCTGCTGTTTAAGGGAGTAAATGTAACCAAGTCTAAATATGACATACAGAATTCTCCATTACTCGTTTCTTTCAACAGGTCTAAGTTTTGTCAACCTCAGCAATAAAGTTCATGTGCAAGACTTTTTAATTTCCTTTTTATCTATATCAGCATTCCTTAAAATCGGTGCATATTCACAGCCAAATCAGATTTGCAGAAATAAAAGCAATGCCTCACTTCTTTATTTATCCCAGTTTAAGCTTACAGGGTACTGATGACTTGTTGAATAGAGATGTGCATGGATTTTTTTTTTTGACATTGTATTTGAATCCAATTTGATTCAAACCTTATAAATTTGAAAATCTGATTTGATTTGAATCTTTTAAATTCAAATTTAACAAGATTTGATTTGAATTTACCAAATTTGAATCTGTTCATTCAAATTTTTTATTCAAAACTGCACATACGAAAGTCAACAACATTTGTATGTGCACGTACACGTCTTTACCACATCTGTACACATCTGTATGTGTCTGTACACGTCCCTATGCATCCTGTAGTTATCCATTACGCAACCCATTTTTGTCTTGTACAGATCTGTATGAATGCGTACAGATGTGGGAAAGATGCAGATCTTCAAGTACGCATCATGTACCAACCCGTATACATAGGAATGTCTGCATAATTTGAAAGAATAGATCTAAAATTCAAAATTCGATTTGAATGTTTACATTCAAATTTCAGAACATTTTATTTGAGTTTGAATGGCAAAATTTGGCACATTCAATTGGATTTTGAAAGCCTACGAATATTCATGCCCATCCCTATTGTTGAATGCTTTCAGTGTGAGAGTGCTCCTTTGCTTGGGGGGGGGGGGAATGGAGCTCACACAGGGCCAGTCTTACTTTTAAGTAGTTCCATTTCCCATTTTTATTTATATACTGTCTTTCCCCACCAAATTGCTCAAGATAGTTTGCAACCAAAAAAAAGTATACTACAAAATAATAAAGTATAAATTTGCATATAATATAAAACAATATAGTGCAAAATAAGACAGATTACAAAATAAGACATTGTAAAAGTATTCTGGTGTTGAGGGAAGGCCAGGCAGAGGCTTCATATTCTCAGGTTAGCAGCCATTCGGTCTTTACCCCACCCAACACTCCAGTCAGAGACAGCCATAGATCTTATACCTTCTTTGAGAAGGGCAGAACAGAGATGCCAAGCTCTCAGGTGCAGCATCCAGGGCCCTTTCTACACTTACCTGTACAACCAGATCTAGGAGTGCCTGGTAAAGATCCTGGGCCTCCTGATCTGCATATTTTTAAATTATTTATATATTTTTGGAGCTGCTCCCAGACGGAAGCAGCTCCACCGTGTGTGGATGCTCCATGGTGGAGTGTTCTTGGCCATCCCTGAGGGCCAAGTCCTGGAAACACAAGGGCCACACGCTACTGTATCTGAGGCACCTCTAAGATGTCTCTCTTGTTATGTCTCAATACAGCTCTGGGGCAATTTCACATTTCCCTTCCCATCCGTTGGATGGGAAAGGGGTGCAATGAACTAATGTTGTTAGACTTCCCCCCTACCTCCATTCGATGGCTGGGCTGGTCCTCTCCAGGGTGCCACCATCTTGAGTTTGCCTCTCTCCATGACTGCACATGCATCAACGCAGTCACATCAGGAGATCAGCAGAGCTGCCAGTGCACTTTCATAGCAGCTCTGTTGACCTCCCCGTCCAGCAGAGGTGTGAACAGTCATTAGCTGGACTCAACCAATAAGCTTTTGGGAAAGGTTGGTAAGCTTGGGAAGCTTTCGTGCTCCACAGCTAGTTGTTAATTAGGGAACTTCTGGGCAGGCAGGAGGCATTTCTAGCATGTAAACACCTCCTGCAAGGGCAAATACACTTGCCCAGATGTTGCCTGATTATCAACAGTGGGCCGGTGTGAATTGGCCCCTAGTCTTTATGAGACACATCTGATACATATGCATTGGTATAGGATAGGTATCCAATATGTATGTGTTCATATAGGCTATGTATCCAGGACACCTATGAATTCGTATTGGATATTCATATGAATAGATATTCGTACTGAATCTATTCAAATGATCTATTCAAATGAATTAGGATTTTCTAGCATTTGATTCATTACAAATCGAATGCCCCAAAACCCATTCCTGCACATCCCTACTTAGTAAAAATTACACCTGATTCATATTAGCCTTGGGCTGCACCCACCTTTCTGAGGTAACATTTGTTCCAAAATACTGTTTTTAAAAGATGCGCATTGTGGCTACATTTTGTAGGAGCTGTTATCCAAGAAAGCAGCTTTCCCACCTACTGATAATTTATATACAAATTAAATACTGAAGTGCAAACATGTGACTTATTCGTGATAGGCTCAAAATGATCTCATTTATCTGTTTTGCTGTCGGTGTAACTAACAAAGATGAACAAGTAGACCTTTTCGCACGAGGGGTTTTCGAACACACAGAAAACACGTGGGGGACACAGCATATGCACTGCCGGGCCAGCGGATCCGCCCCAGCCTGTCCCAGCATGTTCTCCACATGTTTGAGATGTAGAGCAGTTAAAACTGCTCTACATCCATCTTCACACGTTCCAAGCATCCCCGGCTGCCCAGGGAAGGAAGCATTCGCACATGTTGGTGACCTGCCCAATCAGAAGCCACACCGCGTGCATGTGGTGTGCGGTCCCAGCTGCCCCGGGTCATAGAGACCCAGGACAGTGAGATGGTAAGAGCTGTGTGTGCATAGGTACATCCTCAGGCCCCGGGGTGGGTGCTGGGGTGCTGGGGCACCTCTGCGAGCCTTAGCCACCTCAGTCGAGGTGGCTTGACCTTGCAGAGGTTCACAGTCTGCCATGGTGGGCTAGGGGATGTGGGACCCGAGTAAACCAGATTCACATTGGTCTGGCCCCGGGGTGGGGGGGGGGGTGCCCAGGTGGGTTCCTGCCAGCTGTACAGGACCCTATTGGGCCCTGTACAGCTGGCAGGAGCCGGGGGAAGCCACCTGAAGGGCTGCCCACCCCTGGGTACTCCCACCCAATGGTGGGCAGGGCTGGGAGAGGTGTCCCCACCCCTGTCTGGCCTTTCCCAGCTAGGTCACTTCGGGACGGTTTCCCCTTTTGCACGTAGGCAGGCAGGAACACGTGTAGACGTGTTCTTGCCTGCCTATGTGTGAATGGGGAAACCGTCCCAAACTGTCTTAGCGGAAGCACAAAGGCCTCGTGTCTTTGCAGTAGGCATCAACAAATATTCCAGTCTTTCCCCAGAAGTGCAGATCTTCTTAGTCTTTTCTATTATTTTTTTTTTGTCTGCCTTCATTTGGGGTGCGATCAGACAGAGCTTTTTTCAATTGTCCCTGTTAGAAACACACCTCTTCAGTAGATGCACAAAGGAAGAGGCATTCAAACATATAAGCCTATAGTTAATTTGGAAGGCAGAATCTCTGATGTGGCACAAAGACCAAAAGCAGTTGTGAGGTGAGCAGCAAATATTAAAGAGGACATTCCTGTGCTCCCAGAAACAATGATATCTAAAATGCGCACTTCACTAAAAACTCCATAATTTATTGGAATTGAAGCTTCTGAAGTGATACGTCTCCCCAGTTCATTTCTAGCAGCCATTGGCTGGTGAAATATTGAACTTTTTACTCTTCAGTGTAATGAAAAGAAGAGCCCCAATTCTTGATATATGCTGAAAACCTTTCTTCCTACACAGACTTTTGCAGTGGCATATAAATTAGCAAACCTCAATGCCAATGCATAATTTGGTTTCAAACAATTTGTACTTTGACAGTTAAGGGCTTCTTTCTTCACAGCAGAAACTGCTGGCTTCCATTAATTTGGTAAACCACCTTGGGAAAAATCATTTAAAATCTAGGACATAAATTATAAGATAAAATCAATACATTTAATTTTTTTTCTTTCATCATATTTTCCATCAATGGTCATCTGATGAATGCTGCAGAATTGCTTAGCATGAATGGAATATAATAGCACTGCAGTTTGATTGATCACTTTATGTTATAGTGATTTGTGCAAAACTAGGATCCTCTGCCATATTGATTAGACAACTGCCAACGAGTTTGATTCATGTCTGCTCCATGGGCTGTCTGTGAGTTTATTATTTTGTCCCTATTGTGTATGCCATATATAACCATATAACCCATACCCTGGCTTCTCTACAGATTATAGGGATCTTTGTCTTTTACTGGAAATTTCTACGTAACCCTTATTCAGAACCTGATAAGAGTCCAATGAAGGTAGGAGATCTGTTTATGCTTGCCGTTGACACTTCAAAGGAAATGGATTATCATGAAATGCATACACTAGCATTAGGGACAGGCTCAATTTTTTTTTTAATCATTCGAATTTGAGTCAAGTCAAATGCCAAAACATTCAATTCAATTCAAATGTTTAGAATCTGAATGCAACAAAAACCAATTCAAATCCAATACATTTGAATCTATTCATTTGAATGTTAGATTTGAATTTGAGGATACGAATGTCGACAACATTTGTATGTGTTATACTTATCTGTACGCATTTTGTATGCATCCTGTTTTATCCCATATGCATCCCATTTTCATCCTGTATTATAAGCGCAAATGCTTATAGATACATATGATAAGAATTATTCTAACAGATGTTTTGGAACATTTGAAATTCATTCGAATGTTTAAAGCAATCAATGATCATTGGATAAATAAAGTACTATGTATTTGGAGAACTAAACTAGCTAGATTAGAATCTCTAATCTAAGAGGGTAGTGGCACAAAAAATCCCAATGTGTTAAATCAGATTCAGCTGTGGTGTAATTATACCATAATGCGAATTAGCATGTCAAATGTACTCGAATTTTAAATGAATCTATGGACTTTTTCCAGCACCCCAAGCTTGCTGTTCCTTCCAACTCATTTTTTATGTTGTTGTTGTTGTTGCTGCTGTATATGGTGATATTGCAAATTCACATGAGTATTGTGAGGAGAGCAGAAGGGTGCTTCCTTCCTCACTTCTTGTCATGGAGGGAACCAATAATTTATGGCATTGTGGGTGTTTACGCACAGGCTGTTAGAACGCATTTATAAACACACTAAAGACACATACAGAACACATTGGAACTTCACTTCCGCACTGGAGGCCAGATCCGGGACACTTCGAGGGTGCTGCTTCCGCACAAGCTTGTGCGAGATCCGTCCCTAATGTGGTCTTGGTGCCGCTAAAACTGGTTCCCAGAAAGACCTTAAAAATTAGGTCTTAATCTGTTCTTGCATGGAAAAGCCACAACAAAGGAGGACCCTTCCACACACGGATAGGAGAGGAAACAGATGTCCCTCTGGCCGCCATGTTGGGAGGGGTGGAAGCAGGACTGCCTGCTTTCAAATCCCCTCGCCTGCTCACCAGGTGCCACCAGAAACACAGAGTGACTGGCAGCTCACTGCTCCATTCCTGAAGCTCTGGGGGTGGCGTCTGTGGCGCACAAGCCAGAGGACTTTTGGAATGGGTGCTGATGCATCCGCACAGCACCCACTCCATCTGTTCTCCAGAATCCGGCCTTCCCACACGAGTGCGGAAGCAGGGGGCCTTATTTGGATCCATCCCTATTTCAGACGGATCTTCCCAGAGATGGATTTGAGAAAAATGGTTTCCCTTAATCTGGTTTTCAGAAGGTATGTGCGCAAACACCCTGTGAATACTCCAGCCCTTCAGTGGTCTGTAGTAAGGTGAGTAGTAAGCTTCTATGTACACATAGTTTTGGCTGGAGGAACTTTCAGCCTACTGAAGGAAAGAAGTGTATCAGGCATCTGCTGAAGGAAGGAAGTTCAGCTAGCCAGATCTCATATACCCACCCTCTCTCTGGTTAGAGTGTCAAAGCCTTATCTGGAAGTCACCTGGTTTGATTCGGCACTCTTCCATGAAACCAGCTGGGTGATCTTGGGCTAGTCACAGATCTCTTCTGGGCTCTTAAAGCCTCACCTACCTCACAGGGTGTTCTGTTGTGGGGAGAAGAATAGAAAACTTTGTCAGCTGCCTTGAGTCTCCCTAAATGGGTGAGAAAAGTAAAGTGCATGTGTATAAATTTCCATAAGTATTAAAAGACTCAAGCTACAACAGTAAATCCAAAGAAAATTTTAAAAATGAAGAAGGGAGTAGCAAATGCACAAGAATGCATAGAATACATGGAGGACATAAAGTTAGAAGGAGAGAAAGAAACTAAAGAATCTGGAAATCACTTAATTGCTTAACAATTAAAAGTAATTTTATCTCTGTGATTCTAATTATTTCTAAATCTCTCTTCTTTCGGTTAATATTATCATTATTATGGATAATTATAACTAAACTATTATAGTTAAACCCTATTTCTACCACTTTCTTTTTTACATTGGAAGTCTGCAAAGGGGTCTCAATTTTCAGGGCGGGGGGGAATTAAAGATGTTTCTCTTATCAGACCTGCTATCCATTTCTGGTAAATCAGCCACCTTAACCATCCAGTCTCCAGCTCCTATGAAGGGATCTCAATTGAACAATCCTCTTCAGTCCTTTTCACTGTTGTTGTTCCATTCAAAAGGTCACGCTAGAGCTTATTTCTGCATTTGTAACTAAAAATTTGGCCAAATTTGGCCAAATTGATTTATTATTTACATTTCTATCCCACCCCATACCCAAAGGTCTCTGGGTGGGTAACAACCATTAAAACAACAGATAAAAAACAGAATATACATTAAAAGCACTTTTAAAAAATCAACAAATCTAAATGCACAGCATGTTTAAAATGATAGTATCTGTGCTGGGATGGGAAATATAATTAACTCAACAAAAGGCCAGGGTAAAGAGGTCTGTCTTCACTGCCTTCCTAAATATATGTAAGAAAGGAGCATGATGAACTTTGAGGGGGAGACTATTCTATAGTCTGGGGGCCATCACAGAAAAAGGTCTCTCCTGGGTGCCCACCAACCTCACTACTGAAGGTGGTGGGACGACCAGAAGGGCCTCACTGCTTGATCTTAAGGCACGGGCAGGTCAGTATAGATCAGCTCCTCCTTCAAAATCAAGTCATATATGACAGTTTTTTTTTTCTGGGCTGATCTGGCATTCAAGAGTAACACAGTCAGAGCAGGGGGCTGATTGGCACGGCTCCCCAAACACTGCCTATTGGGAGGCAGAACAGAAGGGGTAATTGGGAGATTAGAATTTGAATCAAATGTTGGCACGTTTGAAGATTGACATTCAAATTTGAATTGAATGTTTTTATACATTCATATGAAGCTTCATATGGGATTAGGATGCTTTCATATATAGGATCCACATGATGTTTGTATGCATTTGTATGGGATCCATATACTATTCATATGCATTTGTATGCTATTCCTATGCAGTCATATGGGATTTGTATGGGATTGAACATTCATATCAAATAGGAATCCTACCACATCCAAAGGAGATCTATTCAAATTGAATATTCATACAAATAGATACAAATGTATTCGAATAGGATTTGAATTTGAATACATTTGTTTTCAATTGGATTTGATGTTCAGATTCAAACATTCAAATATTTAATTTGAATTGAATCTGAGAATTGTATTCGTGCACATCCCTAGTTAGAATGCCTCCCCTACTTTTTGTCCCTGTTGGGACAATCAATCACCTCTAAGGTATTAAAAATCTTGCCATTAAGAGACTTCATTCCAGTTTTTGCAAAGTAGTGCTTGCAGAGATCTCAACGTCTTCACCAGTATACTGGTTTTAGGAAGTTTTGCACTGAAGCATGTATGAACCATTTACAGTTTAAGATACAGCTTCAGATGGCTGAGCAGAGCAGTCTTAAGATACACCTATCTTATGACACAGTCTTAAGATATAGCTGCTAACTCCTTGCAAATGGCCTTTAGAGACCATATGGAGGTCCATGTGCAAGTACTCATCAGGCCAGCTTGGCCAGTGGCCATGGAAACAGCCTACACCTAAATGAGCTTTCTCACCAGCCAACATCCACAGTCCTCTATCTTTGTGTTCTGAATATTGCTACTTCTGCTCTTTCCTTTTCATTTGCTCATTTGAATGTTGTAGCTCTTACCTTCACCACTCCTTTCCTCACTTGTTGACTATTTGGCTGCCTATCAAACCCTATGTCTAATTCACCACTCCTCTTACCTTTCAGCATGTTTAGCTGGCCCCAAAGGAATATGCCTCTCACATTTACATTTTTTAATAAATAAGTAAATCAGCAATAGCTATGACTATAATGTCCTTCTTGGACTTCACAGACCTTCTTGTCATCTCATTTTTTAAAATATCAGTTCAACCATAGGTCAGTAGGCAGGTAACAAGATATAGGTATTATTATTATTTTTTGAAATCAAATTTTTATTAACAGTTTTCACACAAATATAAAAATTCAAGGAAAAAGTACATGATATGATCTTTTATCCCTTATTTCCCCCCCTTCTTCTTCCTTGTGGATCCTGCAGACTGTTCCAACGTCTCTCAATCTTCAATTTTCTCCTTCCTCTGCCTCCCATTTCTCCCAGTCAGTGAACTTCTTCTTTCCTCCAACTTATCTTACTTAAACATCAATAAAAATAACATCATAAAACCTAAACCTCTTCTCTATTTATTACATAATTCTTATTTTAATTAATAACGTACCCCCTGTTAAACATAAATCAGTTTTAATCTATCTCTACCCATCTATACTATATTAATCATATTGAGCTAAATACCATAAAATAAAAATGGAGCTACCTCTTCCAATCTTTCCTTCTACCCTTAAAATTTATTCTATTATATCTATTTCATTTCCCTTAACTATTTACAATTAATTCTATACTAATACAAACCCCTTATTTGTTTTGAGATTTATATTCTCTAAATTTAGCAGTATATCCCCCTATTCTTCAATTTATGTTTACACCAAGATGATCACATTTGCACACATCCATTTGTTTCCATAATATTTCTCTCCTGTCTTAAAACTGCATTAGCGAATACCAGGAAGACTCAGAAAACAACAACAACATATCCCAGAACTCAGACTTATCTCATTTTCCCCCTTCCAACAAATGCTGTTAAAAACCTTACAGTTGCATGTTTATAAAAGTTACATTTCTATATCTTTTCCCCAATTCTATCCCTAAGAAAAAAAAGGCAAAGAGAAAGAAACTAAAAGGAGAAACTTTAAAAACATTTTGCTAATCAGAATAGACTAAAACGTTCACTTCTCTTCACTTCAAATCCAAAATCAGGTAACTGTTCCAATAAATGCCCTTTTAGCCTGCTTTGAAGGTTCACGAGGCATCTGTTCCATATTCCTCAAGCCATTTGAAGTAGCAGCGTGGAGGAACTCACGGTGCCCCTCCAGCGACCTCCATTCCAAATTTTCCAGGCTTCTTAAGATATAGGTATTATATGGGAGTCCTGTGGCATACAGGTATCATACCTCAGGCCATCAGCCCCTCCTCCTCTGAGGATGATGATGATGAGGGTGTCAGACATACTAGCCAAGCTGAGACAAACTTCCCTGCCAGCCAGGGGGATGAAAGAGCACCTCAAGAGTCAAACATAAACAATGATCTTGTCCCCAAAGTTGGAGACAGCTGGAGCGAAGATGCTGAGCCACACCCCTCCCAGAGCTTTCTCTGGCAACAGCGAGAACACCTAAAATGCTCTGAGCAACTGCAGGTCAAGCAGCAGCTGTGCCAAAATGGTGCAACTCTTACAGCTCTACTTAAGAGCTGATCAGACTGAACAGGAGCTGTTGCAGACAAAACACTCGTAAATCTGCAGCTTCTGGACCTCATGACCCTTGCTTCTTGAATTATTACTGACAACACTGACGCTCTGGTAACTTCCACCCCAGCTTTCACTGACTTGGCTTAACACTTTAACCCTCCTTAACTTGCTACTGCTCACCCTGAGCACATGTTTGTGTGTTTGCTCTTTGGACGTTGCTGGCTTGAGACATGACAACAGTGGCCTTCTGGGTGGTGTAGAGCCAAGATCATTTTCTAAATCAAAAGATTTGAACTGCACCCTGACAGAAATTCCTGAACTATAACTCGCACCATTTCATGCCCTTTCTAGCTGTTGTGGTATAGAGTGATGAGCAGTGTAGTCCTGGAAAATCTAGAAAGCTGCTGTTAAATACCTGTAGTGAAAACATGGTTACTGTGCCATGGTCCTGAATTGCACTATTTTCAGACTTCTTAGCTGATTCGTATTCTTGGATTTTATATCCTGTCTCATACCCTTTGGCTTTTAGGGGAAAAAAATACAGAGGAAAACCCAGCCTAGATCAATGAAGGCAACAGTATAAAGAATTCTGATAGACAAGTTCCTTTCATTTCTTCATTGGGCACCTACCACAATATTTGCCCATTAGTCCCACACTTCATTACAGGTCTTAATATGCCCCGTTAAGAGCAAATGTTAATAATAAAAAAGCTTGAAAATGAGACAAGTCAGCTAATGGGAAAATTAAATGGTGCTGAGCACAGGAGCCAATTGAGCTTTAAAGGTAATACACACTATCATCTTGTTTTAATTATGATGTGTTTTTTATTTGTTTCTATTTGTTTAGTGAACCAGCAGGAAGGAGGACGGGGGAAAGAATTTAGCACCAAAACATTGAGAAAAACACTTGCTTCAAAACAAAACAGTCACGGAGGTTGGCAGCACAAGACTGAGCTTGGCAAAAACACTGCTATAAGGTCGTGCTGGTTGAAAACTGAACAGGGTTTTTCAAAAAAGGAAGGAAAATAAAATAAAAAAAGAAAGAATATAGAAGACTTGATTTAACACTTATCCAGTTTCTAAACATCATTGGAAAGTATAACCTTCACTTCCAAGATGTAATTTTGCATTAAAAAAACCCTAGCACACATTTCTTTCTCGACAGATGGATTATTATCTGTCAGTAAAGTGTCTCTCATCTTCCTGTTATATGACTTTATGGTGTGTGTTTGTATGAGTTCTGAAGGATGCAGGTTGCACAGGTCTGTTGCAGAAATCCTTAGAAGAACATGACACACAAGCAACATTTGCTGTTGGGGTCTACCAAAGAAAAGCGGCAAACGGTAAAACACCAGTCCATCTCTGAGATATGGTTTTGAAAGGATAACAAAGAAGTTCCTCATGGAAAGAGACAGAAATCACTGGATACTAGTCATGTTGGAGATAAGCTATTTCTGGGATTAGAGGCAGCATGCCTTTGAATGACAGTCACTCAAGAAAAAGAAAGGACTATTATATCCAGTCTATGTGCTTCCAGTAGAGTTACTTACAAATAAGAGAATATATAGGTTTTTCTAGATGGTATCTGTAATTCAAATTGAGCTTGATTTTCAGAAGGGGTGATCATGTTCAAAACGGGGTGAAATCATTTGTGCCTTACTTCAAATTGGATGTAGTTCCATGTTTAAATGTTAGAACTGAAATCAAGGTTTAATCCAATTTCAGTTCTCCATGTAGCACGCTTGAATTGCAACAATGGAAGGTCTTAATACCTGTGTTCACTCAGACTCAGTCACAATTTATGCTACTAACACTCTAGCTTCATCAACTGTGGTTCCAGAATAACAAGACATGTTATGGGCTTCCACAGTGAAAACAAAGTCTTGACAGGAGCACCATCCATGTCAACTGGAAAATCCCCCAGAGGATTTAGAAATCACTCAGATTCCATAAGTCTCCCAGGTGGACCATCTCAATGAGGCTCCCACCCCTGTAGAAGGGGGCTGATACTGAAAGTCCAAACTTTACCAGCAAATTATCCATCTAGCCTTCCTATTAACAGATTGTCACCAAACCCACTCCATGGTGAAATCTAGATCATTAATATGCCCTGTTATTTGTATTCAACCAGTAACATACTGAATCAGTTCCATGGTTGTTATGGAGGTCTTGGGAGCTGAGATGGAGTGTTTTTCCACTGTCAAAAGTACCCATTTTTGCGTCCATTTAGGACCCATTTGGGTGTGAGCTGGATGACCCCATTTCCACTACAGCACCCATTTGGGACCCGATTGTTTCCATTGCCATTGGGGAAATCCGGATCTAATGGGTACATTTTGGCCTTTAATCTGGTTTTTCTGTAGACCCCATTAAAGGGGTCTACAATGGGGTCTTCTCCCAGAAAATCTTTGGACTCCCAATGGGATCCAAATGAGGCTAGGGGGAGGGGATGCACTTTTGGGACCCCCCCCCCAACATTGGCTTCGAAGTCACTTTGAAGTTGCTTTGAAGACTGCCCCCCCTGCCCCCCAAAACACCTAGGGTAATGGACCGACCCCTTGTGGGTCGATCCGGATTCCCCAGATGGGTGCAAAGCTGTTTCCACAGCAGGAGTGTTAGCACCCATTCCTAATGGGTGCTACACCTTCTGTGGAAACACATTGGGTGCTTCCCTTAATCCAGATCTACTAGATCCGGATTAAGAAATGTACCCATTCCTTAGATCAGATCTTCTTAGATCCAGATCTAAGGGCTGCAGTGGAAAAACACCCATGGTCTATTGAGTTTCACCTTGGATACTGAAATCCTCCAACACCATCATGGCAGGTGCTTCCAACACCTGTTAATTCTTCATTTTATATTTGCTTTTAATTTTGTATCCTACCCTGAGACCTTCTTGTACAGGGTGGGACAAAAATTCAAACAAATAATTCAGCCATTACAAACATGGAGGCTGCTGGGCAGTAGTGTGGTTGATACACCAACAGCTTCCTTATCCTGTCTCTTTAACAACAAAAAAAGCAGCTCCTCAAATTCAGGCACAGGATGAATTGGATGCTTGGTAAGACAGATAAAGGTCCTATGGACAACAGACAGTCATACATCCTCCCTGCCCCAGTGATCTGGAACAATTCTACAACAAATAGCCTAGGGGACAGAACTGAGTGAGACAGATGCACCCAGTGCATGATATTTTGTTCTGGACTTATTTGGCATTCAGGAATAGCCCTACCAGAGCCGTGGGCAGTTGACAGGCATCTCCAAATTCTTTCAGGTGGAAGGTAAATCAGAAGGAGTGATAGCTTTAATGCAGGAGCTTCAACTCCTCCTAAACCACTCTTCTGCCTCCTAGCACCATAGTTCCTACTCCCGGACACCAAAAATACACTTCTTGCATTCTTCCAGAACAATTATAATGTGAATAAGGTAGTTCCACTTCTGAGCCAAGGAGATATAGCTTATGAAATTTCAAAAACAGGTCATATCTTTCGGAACTGTACCTCTGGCACATACTGACAGCTGAGACCGACTTCAAAATCAGAAGCAACGCACCCCTGTGAATATATCAGATGCTGTATTGAAAAAGTAAAAATAAAAAAGGTTATTGCTCACCCGAGGTTCCTGAAGACATTTGCTTGTCAGGTACGGCAAGTAAGATGCTAAACAAGGTAGAACTTTGATTTAACTGAAATTCTCCTTGTGCTCTTCAGTCTTCCCAACCAGAAAGGCTTTACTGCCTCTTGCTTACAGGTGACCTTCTCAAGTTCCCATTGGTAGACTGACATAGCTACCATTTACACCTGAAATAGCGGTAACGAGGTTGTGCCTCCTTTCACAGCAACAATAAAGCAGACGCAAAGTAGTATCTTCACATTCCACACATGGCAAGTACCTCTTAGACTCACAAGGTTCAAGCCTGAGGAACTTTCCACCCAACACTATTAAGCACTGGGCAAGAATTGGCTGTGGAAGTTGGCTATTTTCTGCTTTGGTGCTTAATTGGGTTTGGTGAAAAATAACTAAGGCAAATGGCCACCATAGCCTCTCTCTTTCATGAGGGTTAAATTCATCCTCAGTAGACTTTGCGAGAGTTCTGAATTGAATTGAGGGAAATGGGCTTCGCGCGTACCCCTAGCCTGCATTCATAATGCAAACACTTGCCACTGTCCCTACATTTAACTTCCTATGGAGTGGGTTGTACAGGTGTGAACAGAGATGCCACAAGGTGTGAGCACATTATTTACCCCAAGTCTTCATTCACTTTGAAGACAGTATCAACAACTACTCGAATGGGTGCCAAGGTATTTTCTACAGCTTGAAGAGACAGGCAGGTCAAAGGTTTTACCTTTGTCTTCTGCTTGAGAATGACCAGAAGCAATCAGTCGGCCACTGTGTGAGACAGGATGCTGGACTAGATGGGCTGTGGCGTGATGCAAAAGCAGAGTTCCTCTTATGTTCTTATGATCATTGCAAGACACAGCTGCTTAAAAGTCTGCACAGGAACAATTTATACAGCACCGTTTTGTTATGGATCCTTTTCTTATTCTATGGGTGTTTTTCCACGGTCACTTAGTACCCATTTTAGCACCCAATAAGGATCCATTTGGGTGAGAGCCAGATGACCCCATTTCCACCATGGCACCCATTAGGGACACATTTGTTTTCACCGTAGGCATTTCCGCACTGAATCGCGTTCGAAACCGAACGCGTTCAGGCGGAAAGCTTAAGCCAGCTTCGGGCGCTTTCCCCGTTCACACACAGACGCTCCGGAACGCGTGTAAACGCGTTCCGGAGCGTCTGGGTGCGAATGGTTAAAGCGCCCGAAGCTGGCTTAGCCGGCAAACGCCGGCCAGGGGCGCGCCGGCGGCCGCGGAGGCAGATCGACAATCAGCTGTTTGAAAAACAGCTGATTGTCAAAGCCGCGCGGCGTCGGAGGCGAGCCGGCAGGCGATCGGGAGACAGAAGCGGCGCGAACGCTTCTTCTCCCGAACGCCTGCGGACGGCTCGTCCGCGTTGGAACGCATGTAGAGCACTTCGAAGTGCTCTACATTTGGAACGCGAAAAAGCCAGCTGCGGACACGTCGGGACGCAAGGCGCGCGCGGCCAATGCGGATGACGTGTCCACAGCTGGCTTTTTCGCGTTCCATTTTCCCCCGTGCGAAAACGTCTCGTGCCTTGGGAAATCTGGATCATGTGGGTACTTTTTAGCCTTTAATCTGGATTTTCTGTACATCCCATCAATGGGGTCTAAAATGGGGTCTTCAGCCAGAAAATCTGGATTTAAGGGAGCCTGTTTTCACGTTAGTTTGGCAATGGGGTCTAGTGGAGGCTAGGGGGAGGGGGCACACTTGGGGGGGGGAGCCCCAAAACCTAAACTTTGAAGTAATTTCTAAGTAATTTCTAAGTCACTTCGAAGTCTGTGCAAAATAGCTCCGGAGCATCTTTGAAGTCTGTGCTGATCTTTGGAGTGAACTTTGAAGTGACTCCGAAGTGACTCCGAAATCACTTTGAAGTCACACCGAAGTTTACTCCAAAGATCAGCACAGTCTTCAAAGACGCTCCAGAGCTATTTTGCACAGACTTCGAAGTGACTTCGAAGTGACTTCAAAATGACTTCAAAGTGACTTCGGATCCACTTCAGAGATTGCACCCCCTGTCCCCCCAAACACCTGGGGTGACAGGCAGACCCCTTGTGGGTCAATCCGGATTTCCAAATGGGTGCTCCGGTGTTTCCACGGCAGGAAGGCTAGCACCCATTGCTATTAGGTGCTAGACCACCTATGGAAACACATTGGGTACTTCCCTTAATCTGGATCTACTAGATCCGGATTAAGGGAAGTACCCATTCCCTAGATCTGGATCTTCTTAGATCTGGATTAAAGGAGCACGGTGGAAAAACACCCTTTGTTTCATGGGTCTTGCAGAACCCACACACTCATCCCTTTTTAATTCAGTCAGATTCGTGTTAAGGGATGAAACTAGGTGAGTCTTGGGCCCAAAACCACTAACCCTGGGACAGAAGACAAACTTCTCTCTCTACTGAGTCCAGTGGTGTCCCTGAACAGAACGCGGATGGGTCAAACAGGAAGTCTTTATGGAGAATCTGCTATTGTCACAGGATGAATTCCTATTATCAGCCTAATTTAAATGTAATTGTTTAGTTTAGTGCATGGGATATGTTTTGTGTTTTGTTCTGCGCTTGGATTAAAAACGCAAACAGTCAAAATGTTACATCAGAGCACTTGTCAAGCAGAACAGGAAGCATAACATTATACATTTTGCATAGCCCTTGTCTTAGGAGACCCTTCACAGCCAGTGGCTCAATCATCTGATGATGACTTTCTCAGCATTCTCACATCATATAAAGCCTGAAGAGCAGTTTTTGTTATTCTAATTATCTAGCAGAGCCTCCTTTCTCAATACAATGATGAACAACTGCTGTTCTCATTCTACAGAGATCAAAATGCTTTCTGATGTACTCTCTAATGGAAACATCCTGTGCACATCACCAGGATAGACAATGAACACTTATTTGCAGTAGGTTCAACCTTCTACGTGTACTTGCAGCACTTTTTCAGGAAGATTTTTCAGTTGTGCCCTTGTCCCATTGGCTCAGAAAACCAATGAAGGATTTTGGAGAGTACTTAGATTGCCCCTCTGGCCACTCTGTACAGAGATCCAGATCTAGTACATTTTCTGTAGCTGTCTAGACTGTTGAAAACTTAAGTGAAAGGAAGATCACCAGCCCTTCAGAGAAAATATCTCTTTTTTTTCCAACTTGCTAGTTCTTTTAAGAATTCCCTCCCTAATTTTGAGCTAAAACTTGCCCTCCTGCAGTTTTAACATCATTAGAACATCTACTCTCGCCAGGATAACACAAAGGGATACTTTCAATACCATCTCAGCTACATCTAATCAGAAGCCATCTCACCATACTCAATAGATCTTATAGCAGAAAAGTGTGATAAGGATTGCAGCCGTTGAGAAGCATTAGCAACTCCATGAAGTTCCATGAAGTGATAAAGTGCAGGGATTTAAAATTCTGTTTATGCCTTCCTGATCCAGGATCCAATCTGTTGCACAACGAGGCACTATCCACATGGAGAAATTAGCACCTTTCTATGCAGACAGAGTGTGCAAGTGGCCGGCAGAGCCTCCCATATTCTGTGCTAACATGTGAAAGTCCCTTTTTGCACTTACCTGCCTATATTCTGGATCAGTTTGTCTGGAATAGCCCAGATTACTGATAAGGATCATGGGAGGGTGTGGGCTGGATTAGCACTCTCTGTACCAAGGGCACTGCTCTGGAACAACCCATGTCCTGGCAACAAGGCTTGCATGAGCTTTGCACTGCACACTAGCACATCCAAGAGCTAGTCCTAAACATGGGAGGCATGTGATCTGCACACCACCCACCAAGTATTCTGGATCAGGGCTGATTAAAGTCATCATGTGATGAGTGAGAACATGCAAGGCAACCACCAGAAAAGGCAGTATTGCGCAAATGCAATCAGCTGATCTAAGATACATACTGTAGTAAACACTTTGGTTTGCTTATACTAATGACTAAAGCATTGCCCATTTTTGTGTTATTCAAAATTAGTGGCTAAATTTGGATTTAAGTGTAGAGGAAACACAGATACTCCTGGCAGCAAGAGGTTAACTGCACCCATCAATCAGCCTTTTGCAGTCCAGAGATCTGAAATGTCTTGAAATGCATGCTGAAATTGTCTGTGTCGGTGTATATTTGCTGGTATAAATTATTAAATGAATTCTTTAAAAAGACAGTTACCACCTAACCTACTTTACGTCTCGCAGACTCATATGTCATTTTGCAACCGTGTGAATAACGTGATCTTTCAGCCTTCACTACTCCTAGAAGCAAATTGAAGTACTTTTGCACATCTTTCTCTTTGCATCCTATTTGTGTTTAGCATGGTGACTTCCCTTTGTTCTGCTCTTGAGTGTTGTAGGAGTCAAGGGCTCATCTGTCATGTTCTATAGATAATCTCAAATACACCTTAGCAGACAAGGTTTGAACCCCAAGGCAGTTTATATTCATGAAAACCTCCCCCGCACAGAGGTCACATTGGAGTAAGATGAACTAGTTGCATCAAATATGCAGTGTACATTACAACAAGGGCTTGGCTTTGTAGTTCTAACACCTATTTTTGCAAAGGCTGGCAAGTGTTTCTTTTGTCCTCTGTTCACTTCTTGCCTGGCCCAATGGAAATTAAAAGGAAGTGGAGTGCAGTCAGGAAAGACAGTCTGTATTTTCAGAGTTCAAGTATAAATAAAAAAAAATGAGATGATAGCTATTATCATTCTGCATTACAGAAACAACAAATCAAATGTTGCTCACTCGCTCTCGCTCTCTCTCTCTCACACACACACACTGGTCTGCTGACAACAAATGGGATGTAACTACTTAAGTGATAAAGCAGAAAAGGCTTTGCTAAATTACATGTTCTACATATGGGAACAAAAATAACCATCCTGTATTATTTGTAAATGTTCAGCCTGCAAAAGTTCCTGAAAACCTGTACATAATAAAAATGTCAAATCAGTTATCCAATAAATATGAAAAATTGGCTTCTTCAATTGAAATTTGTATATACACATACGTATATTGTGTAAGTCCTATAATTCAATGGAAATATTCTGCAGTTCTATACTCTTAGCTTGAGTTAATTGTAACTAAAATGGTTGAGAAAGAATGTTTTTCCCACCACTGATCTTCAGTTTAAAATGAGTTTCTAAAATTTCTCCTTGGTGATATTTAATATTTAATATTTTATCAGCAAATTTCTCTAGATATTTTCTGGTTATTTGAATGTGTGTTACAAGGTTTACTTTCAGAATTTGCCCTGTTTAATTGCCAATGTACTTGTTCTGGGTACAACTAAACAGATTTTCATGCACAATTTTAAATAGCAATAGTAACAGAAGCTGTATTTTCTCACTTAAATATGTCCGTTCCCAGAATCTGACAAGGACTTGATTTTCTGCACTCACCTCAAGAAGAATTGGCAGTAGGATCTTTCCTGTGAACCTCAATAATCCCCTCAGATCTAATGCAGTCCATGAATAAAATCAACCTGGAATTCTAGCAGGCCTAAAGAGTAGAATGAGGACTCCTTTATTGTTTTACCCCCTTCCTGTGCTCGATTGTGATCTAGACCAAAGAGCCCCTTAATCCAGACCATGGGCCTCCTCATCTGCATGTTACCGCAGATGAAAGAGGTCCTGTCCCCAGTGGCCTGACTTGATCCCTACTGGACAGAGCCAGATTCTGCTTAAGGAGGCCCTTAATCTGGACCTCTTTAATTAGCTCTACAAGGGTCTTACTCTGAATCACATAAGGTGTGCAAACAACATGCCTCCACTATCCAGAACTATCTGGATTGCATTGCAGAGGCATGCCATAGCAAACTGCTAAAAAACAATCCTCTGCCCCCAGGCTCCGAGGGCTTTGAAGGTATGGGAGGGTAGCTGCAAAGCTCTCATGAGCTTCACAGTCATAGGTGGGCTGGATTAACTCCATCAGTGCAGATGCTGCTGATCCAACCCATGCCTCCAAGTAATCCAGATCAGTGGGTCTCCCTGTAATCTGGATTAGTGGGACCCACTGATCTGGATTTCAAACCGGTAAATGCAGAAAAGCCCTTAGTTTACTTTAATTTCATTGTCAACAGCTTTCTTATTGATCTAACCCTCCTTGAGATCTGAGAACAAAAGGAAGGATATGAGCAAATGAGTCGACGTCATCATTGTCCTTGTCACTACTCTCATCCAAACTTCAATTAGGAAGGCTATTTGTTTTCCGAGTGTACTACCAACCTGTTATTTGAAAAGTCTGAATAATTCATCTTTGTTATGCTTTATTTATTTCTAAAAAGATTTCATTAGCGTCTGCTCTTGTTAAAACAGTGTTTCATGTCTATCTATGAAAAGGTTTACCCAAGAGTCATCATTCAGGGTGAAGAATTCAAAATCCCAGTAAACATGCAGGCTTTCATTTCTCTCAGTAGATAGATATGTAGGCATTGCCTTGAGATTTTCTGTCTCTAGATTAATGGATTTTAACAAATTGATTCACATACAATCCTGTTATTGACTTGTGCCACACTAGTGATTACTACTGAATTCCAAAAGAAACACTGGACTAACGATCTATGGCAGCATAGAAGAAGAGTGATATTGATTAATTTTGTTCATTCATTCATTCAAATGTATATACCACCTTGGGTGTTTTTCCACTGTCAAAAAGTACCCATTTTTGACCCATTTAGGACCCATTTTGGTGTGAGCCGGATGATCCCATTTCCACCACGGCACCCATTTGGGACCCGATTGTTCCCACTGCCGTGGGGGAAATCCAGATCTAATGGGTACATTTTGGTCTTTAATCCGGATTTACTGTAGACCCCATTAATAGGGTCCACAATGGGGTCTTCTGCCAGAAAATCCAAATTAAAGGAAGCCTGTTTCAACTGGAAACAGGCAATGGGGTCCAAAGGAGGCTAGGGGGAGGGGATGCACCCATTGGCCTCCCCCTAAACCCAGGCTCCAAAGTCACTTTGAAGCCATTTCGAAGTCATTTCGAAGTCTGTGCAAAATAGCTCTGGAGTGCCTTTGAAGTCTGTGCTGATCTTCGGAGTGAACTTTGGAGTGACTTTGAAGTGACTCCGAAGTGACTCTGAAGTGACTCCAAAGTCATTTTGAAGTTCACTCCGAAGATCAGCACAGACTTCAAAGGTACTCTGGAGCTATTTTGCACAGACTTCGAAATGACTTTGAAATCAATTCAAAGTGGCTTCAAAGACTGCCCCCCCCCCCGCCCCCAGAAACACCTGGGGTAACAGACCGACCCCTTGGGGGTCGATCCAGATTCCCCACATGGGTGCAAAGCTGTTTCCACAGCAGGGGTGTTAGCGCTCATTGCTAATGGTGCTACACCTCCCGTGGAAACACATTGGGTACTTCCCTTAACCGGGATCTACTAGATCTGGATTAAGGAATGTACCCATTCCTTAGATCCGGATCTTCTTAGATCTTCTTAGATCCGGATCTAAGGGCTGCAGTGGAAAAACACCCCAAGAGGTCACAAACAGATGACAACCAATAAAATGCAGAAATTAGGAGTGTGCACCTATGTGCAAATTTGATTTGCAATGAATCAAATGTTCATAAATCTGATTGTATCCAAATAACAAAAAACGAAGGTCCAGACATTCAATACAAATACATTCATATATATCCATACAAATAAGTTGGACATCTGTATCTGTACAGGTATATAGGTATCTCATACATATTCATATGTGCCTCGTACACAGCCTGTATGCATCCCATTTTAATATGAGATGCATATGGATCCCATATGAATGTTCAAATTATTTGCCCAAATAACTCAAGATAGTCATATTTGTTCAAATTCAGAAATCCACTGAATTCATCCAAATTTGTACAAATAATGAATATTTTGAATATTTGTGCACATCCTTAGCAGAAATAAAACACAGGGAAAAAATGAAATGAAGAAAACACTCATAAATGTACTCCAAAGTCAAGCATAAGCCCATGTGAATGGAAAAGGCTTAGACGGTGCCAATAGGATGACTAAATTGGAACTGAGTAATCTTCAGAGAAGAAGTATTTTATATAAAGCATTTTATGTGTGTTTGTGTGTGTTTATATATATAAACAGCAGCATTCACATTTCATTCCACTATATGCCAAACCACAGTGCAAAAAGATAAAAGAGAGACACCAGAAAATGTAGAGGTGGATGACAAGTGGGATCATTCATGTGCCAATATGCTCCCTCTCCATGAACATGGGACTATACATGGGATGAGAAGATAAGAGCCACCCATAGGGATGTGTGTGAATATTCATAACATTCATTAAGCATACAAATTTGTACAAATTCAGACATCCGTACACGAATCAAATGTTATAACATTCATACATTAACATTTGTACGAATATGAATGTTTTGGACATTCCTATGCATAGTTCAGACATTTGGACAAACAGTTCGGACATTCATTGAACTGGGGAGATGGGAAAGCCAGTCACATCTGCAATGGATCCAGATTGCATTTGACATGGACCGAGAGTATTAAAAGTGGATTCAGGTTGGATTTGATCCTTTCAGAGGCAGATATGTTACAGAATATGTATCGGATACATATTTGTTCGTATCAGATACGTAAGTTTGTATCGGATATGTATCAGATATTTGTATCAATTTGTATGAATATATTTGTATCAAATAGAATCCTACCCCATTCAAAAGGGATCTATTTGAACTAATACAGATTTTTTTTAACATTAGTGTGCATTCATTCCACACACAACACTCTCTAATGCATTTATGAAATGCATTTCTTGCTGCATGTGACACGTCCTTTCTTTTGACTCCTCCTACTTATTTATTTATTTGGAAATTAAAGCAATAGTAGCATATATTAAAAGATTAGCAGTGTCTGAAAGCAGGAATAGAAAGTGTATTCCCATTTAACCAAAGGCCAGGGCAAAGAGGCACGTTTTTACTGCCTTCCTAAACATGTACAGTCAGGGTGCCTGACACACCTCAAGGGGGAGTCTATTCCATAGCCTTGGGGCCCTCACTCAAAGGCCCTCTCCCGGGTACCCCCCTTTTACTACTGAAGGTGGTGGTGCAACCAGGAGGGCCTCCCCTCCAGATCCTTAGGCTAGAATAGAAGAAGGTGTTCCTGAAATATTTGTGGGCCTTATAAGTTAAAGTTAACACCTTGAATTGGGCTCTGTATTGCCTCTTCCTTCTCCCGTCCTGATCCCTGGGCAGCTGCTGCAAACAATATTCATAGAACTTATGCTTTTTTATTCTTTCCCTGGTGGTGGCATTCCAACAATCTGTTCCACAGTTTTTGAAACTGTTGTAAAGATGTGCCAAAAGTGTTTCTTTTTTTAAAATTCAGTGCACAGCAAACAGGGGGTATTTGAAGTGTTTGTTATCCAAACCAAACAACCCTGATGTTTAAAGCGTTCACATTGTGAAGCAGACAAACAGAGGAGAGATGCCTGTGAAGAACTTTCATTCAAAAATGAAAGGGAACATGCGACCTCTCTAAACACCTGGCTGTATTCGCCTTCATTCAGTAAGCAGCACTTCTATGGTTTTATCTTTGTATACTTGATACTTGATATGGTCAAGCGACTAATCAATAAAGTTTATTCATTCATTCAGTAAGCAGCATTTTAAGCTGGTGGAGTGGTGATTAAGATGCCTGCTGTCCATGCTGTCCCCCCTCCAGCCCTGGCCACTGTTACCACTACCACCTCATCCCACCATACTGCACCCCCTTGTTTTACCTTACCTTAGGAGGGAGGCAAATCCCATTCAGGCCTGTGAAAGTACACTGTTGCAGACTCTTTCCCTCCCTCATGCACTAAAAAGCAGAATGGAGCAAGAACAGGACAGGCACACGCAGCGAGACTCACTTAGCTGTCACTGCCCCTGTCTCTCTGGCTCAGAAGCAGACAGTGTGGTCTGGTGGTTAGGGAGCCAGACTACCGGATTTGATTCCACACTCCTCGATGAGGCCAACCACCACCAATCATTTACTGCTAGCCTGGGGTTGCAACCTCAGGGTTGCAGAAGGCTGTTGAGGGGAGAGAGCACAATCCTGCCCTCAGCTTGTTAAAAAAAAAAAGATGATCAAGTTATACAACAGATCGAGGTTGAGGAAACATGCTAATGCATTGAATGGGGGGGGAGACTTATACAGGAATATAACTTGTTCATAAAAACATTTGTGCAGGAGAGGAAAATGAAAAAAAAGTGGGAAAATCTGCCAGATAAGGACAGGATGTGCAGGCCATTCATTTACAGAAGCTGGGAGGAGGAGGAGGAGGAGGAGGAGAGTTGGCTTTTCTACCGCACATTTCTCACCCTTTTAAGGGGGTTCAAAGTGGCTGACAAAGCTTTCTATACTTCTCCCCACAACAGACACCCTGTGAGGAAGGTAGGGCTGTGGGACCTCAAGAAAGCTGTGATTAGCCCAAGGTCACCCAGCTGGCTTTATGGGTGAGGGCAGAATCAAACCTGGTATTCCCAGATTAGAGTCCAGCTCCTTAACTATTAGACCAAAGTGACTCACAAAACTGGAGTTTTGGGAAGGACCAGAATAACCCACTGAGCATTCAATACTTTCTTAGGTGGGTCATAATAAAAGAAAGGTCTGGGTGTGTGATGTGGAATACAAAGGCCTTTTCGCACTACAGCTGAATGAATATTGTGCATTTGGGCTAGGACATGCATCCCTTACTTGCCTAGCTCGAAAAGACTGGCATGGGGGTGGGGTGCCCCTCCCAGGCCTGCTGCCATTGGGCCATGTCGGCCCACTGGTGGCAGGCTGGTCCTGGCGTGTCTTGGGATCCCGTGGGCTGTAGCTGACCTGATTGGGTCAGCTGCAGCCCACAGGGACCTCCTGGGCAAACCCACCTACTCAACGGTCTGTGCGACCCCCCAGATGCACACATGCAACTTACCTGGTCACCATCCAGGACCAGACTGGCAAGCTTGCTAAGTCCGATCTGCAGTGTTCTACACCTGCAGTCGCTGCAGCCAGCAAATGATCACAGAACACTGCAGATCGGACTCTGCAAGCCCCGCTCATGGGGCTTGCCACTCTGGTCCAGGGTGGTGACCAAATAAGTTGTGCATACATGTCTGCGGGGTGGCGCAGGGCCCTGGGTGAATGGGGGTGCCCAGGGGGTCCCTAAGGGCTGCAGCTGACCCAATCAGATTGGCTGCAGCCTGCAGGACCCCAGGGTGGGCCGGGACAGTCTCGCCCCTCTCCCAAAAGGGGCTGTTGGCCAGAGGGCAGGGCCCAGAGCTGTTCGGCAGGGAAAGTGCAAATGTTCTCCCTGGTGGACAGCTCTGGGACAGCCAGGGACAGCCTGGGCCAGGTGTAGAGCCCAATTTTGTGCTCTGCACTCTGGCTCTGATTAGGCCATCCTAGGATGTGCCAGGACAGGGCTAGCTTAATCATACAACAGAAGCCTTCATGCGGACAGGCCTCCTGTGTATTTTCTTTTAAAGCAGGAGGTAAGCTGGGTGTGCAACCAGGTAGTGCAGATGGGAATGGCAATTAGATGATTGCATGGGAAAGGAAAGATGTAAAAATTTGTTTTGCACTATATCTTCTTCTAAACTGGACCTTTCTTTTGTCTCGAACCACCTAAATTGGAACAAGAGAAAAGATTCATAATAATAAATTTGTAGATGAGTATTAAAATGAGATAATTAAGCCTCTCCGATAAAGCCCTTAATGTGTGCATTTCGCCTTTCCCCTTGTGTTTGTTTTTAGTTAAATAATCTACATAAAGTTGTTGTTTTTAAGTCATGGATTTTATTTTGGTTTTTTTTCCCTTTCTTTTTTTAAATATCCTGCTCTATTCTGTTTTGGTTTATAGGGTTCTGTTGTCATTTCTTCCTAAAGTGCTGTTTCCTCACATTTGCATCTACCAGCCTTTTTAATGTGATATTCCATTTAAACTGCCTTTTAATTGTATATGCTGCCTTGGCAGAACATGACTGATGTACTCGCGCTAATTAGGGCTCCAGTCAGCAGCCTGTGCCAGCTGGAAACTGAGAAACAAGCGTAAATTATTCTGTCATCAATCAGCTCGAAAATGTTTGAATCACTAATTAGTTTGCAATTTGGGTGACAGTTTATCTGACGCAGGCGGTGTCAGAAACTTCAGATCTTAGATGAATAATTTGCCAGCAACAAGCGCACATTCCCTGCTTTTAAATACATGAAGGTTTATCTGCATGTTGAAAGGTGGCTCAGCAGTCTTCATTAGCTTCCAACTGGGACTATGTAAATCAGGAATCAGTGCGAGGCACTTCAGTCTGTGGTGCCTTAGCAGATGAGATTTTTTTTAGAGGTGGTGGTGGGGGGGAAGAAAACCTCTTTCCTTGCTTTCTTGAAAATTAATAATTCATCAACCGAAAGGCGAGGGTGTTTGGGGCTTTAGCAGCTTTTTAAAAAAATCACAATGATTTTTTTTTTAAGGCAATCACCCCTTTTTACATGAAAATTAGTTGCAATGCAATCTTGCTGTTTTCACTGATTTATTCTATCTTCACTGCCGTGTGGCTGGAATGCTAAGCAGGAAGTGATTAGCCCCTGTCCTTTATAGCAGCATCATTATTGGGGCTTTATTAAAAAGCAAGCCTGTGTTCGCATGGAGAGGAAAAGGAATAGAAAACATTGAATTACTTACAAGGATTTATTTATTTATTTATTTATTTATTTATTTACTTGCTTGCTTACTTACTTTTACTTTACTTACTTACTTACTTACTTACTTACTTACTTACTTACTTACTTACTTACTTACTTACTTACTTACTTACTTACTTACTTACTTACTTACTTACAAGGTTGGCTATGTCTGAAAGGTGGATGTCCCCTTGCATTTTGAATGCACCCCCCTCCCCCCCGTGGAATTGATAGGGACATTCTACGCAGATTAGGGATACACACAAATATTAGGCACATTTGGAATTCATACAAATTTGTATGAATTCTGATATTCATGGATGAATCCAAAGGGACCTACATTCATAGGCCCTGTTTGTCGGTGAATCAAATGGATCCAACATTTGTAAAAAGCTTAAATTAAGGCTGGTAACACACACACACACACACACACACACCGCATGGCCTCCCACTCTGCCACAGCCAGTTTGGTCTAGTGGTTAAGGAGCTGGACTCTAATCTGGGAATACCGGGTTTGATTCCGCCCTCCTCCATGAAGCCAGCTGAGTGACCTTGGGCTAGTCACGTAACACTAGAACATTCTCTTCTGAGCTCTCACAGCCCCACCCACGTCACAGGATGTTCAGCTGTGGGGAGAAGAATAGAAAGCTTTCTCAACCGCTTTGAGTCCCCTTAAATGGATGAGAAAAGCGGGGCAGAAAAGCCAAGTCTTCTTCTTCTTCCACTGCTGCGCACTCCTCATAAGCTCAGGTAGGGCTTCTGGGTCTGCTTGTACAGGTCTCATTCCCATTGTGTATGTCCCGGATAGGAAGCTGTGCACACATACACAGAAGGGCTATTTTTGCTTCCAAGCAGTGTCAGAATGT
Organism: Aspidoscelis tigris stejnegeri; assembly: GCA_023333525.1. Taxonomy (NCBI): domain Eukaryota; kingdom Metazoa; phylum Chordata; class Lepidosauria; order Squamata; family Teiidae; genus Aspidoscelis; species Aspidoscelis tigris. The sequence continues at coordinate 72,515,521 of JALMGA010000007.1, read as the reverse complement.
CAGTGGACAATGTGTTTGTACCCTTCCCCCCGTTCCACTCCACCATGGTCCCTTACATCTACAAAGGCCACAGTGGTGTCTCTTGGCCCATTTTGACACTGCTCGGAAGCTGAAAGAGGTTTTCCATGTGTGTGCATGCATCTTCCACACCCCATCACTATAATCCCAAGATGGTGAGCTGCGCCCAAATACCTGAAAAGGCTATTCTGGCTTCAGAACAGCGCCAAAATGATGGCAGATGATGTGCCTGTGGACCCTCAATTCCACTCCACCATGATCCCTTATGGAGTCCGTGCGTGCGTTGTCTGCCACCATTTCAGCACTGCTGGGGAATGCTCACTGTAGCATGTGCCAAAATGTGCAGTGTAGAAGCTGTGCGTGTGTCTCTGTGTCTTTGTGTGAAGACCATTCCACCCTAACCCTGAAGCTACAATGCATGAACTTGGTACCACAATAGGTCAATGTGAATATAGTTGCTCAGTGAGATACTGTGGTTGTGGGAGAAGAAAAATGGTATGTAAATGGAAGGAGATGTTGACATTTGCACTTTATCATTCTATCACTGACTCAGACCAATGTTCTAGTGTTATGGACAAAACTCCTTGAAGCCACCTGGAAAAAAGGTGACTGCCTTTCCACCCACACATCCTCACTGCACTTCTTCAGTCATATCCCCTGCACTGCCTCAAGCTATGTGCTGTTGGACTCTGTGTGTAGCACAGCAGACAAGACACTCTGTACTTTGTATGACTGATGCAAAGTCTCTGGAGATTTCACTGAGCCCGTGACTTAGTCTTATATGATGTTGCTGCTTTCCCCAGAATTTTGTGACCACAGACCTATTCCTGTCTACTTTTGTAGGATAAGATGTTTGTATGGCTAGAATTATCACCACCAAGCAGGGTTGTGCTGAAGCATATGATGAGTTGTAAGAACTCTAGTGGTCCTGGTTAGGGATGTGGATGATCTTTTTTTTCATGTTCATTTCACATAGAAGCAAATGAGAAGGACATTCACATTCATACAAATGTAGCCACTTCGAATGTGGTGGCATTAGTATTCGGTTTGGATCAGCTGCAAATGTTCAATGAATGTTCACTGTGGATGTGGTGTGTTCATAGCAGATGTGGATACTGCTGGCAAAAGTGGCCAGCCACCAGGATTCACATCATGCAGTCAGGTGGTAGCACTTCCAGATAAGATTCAAATCTGGACATTTGGAAGTGCTCCCACCTGATCACATGATTTGAATGCTGTCTGGTGGCTGGCTGCTGTCATGCCTAGTGTCATCAGCCCCTCCTCCTCTGATGAAGAGCTTTCTGTTGGCCTGGGACAATCAAGGCACACCCAGCTTCCCCGACAATCAGAGAAAGGGAGGCACAGCTTAGGGGCTCAATATGAACACTGACCCTATATCCTGAGATCAAGACAGCTCAGATGAAGATGCCGGGCAACACCCTTCGCCAAGCATTCTGAGGCAAGAGTGACAACAGCTGAGACAGTCAACGCATCTGTAGGCCAAGCACCTGCACTGTCTCCCTTGCCTACTTAAGCACTTTCCATGTCTGCAGAACTTGTTGCAGACAGTATCACTTTATCCTGCAACCCTGGTTCGGGTGCTCTTTGTATTTCTGATCCTTGGACTGATATCTGACACCACAGACCCTCTGGCATCTTGGAACTTGGAACATTTGACTACGCTTTATTCTTGCTCCCCGAAAGAACTTTGAGACTTTAACTGTTTGCTACTACCGCTAGCCCTGAGTGTGCACACGTGTGTTTGGTCTTTAGGCCTTGCTGGCTTAAGACATGACAGCCGCTTTCTCAGCACCCAGCCAGATCCAAATCTGCTGCAGAAGTCACTGGGCAGCCACTTACTAGTGGTGCTGCCACAACACCAGGCCACCAGCTGGTCCTCATATTCACAAATATAACAAAACTTCAAATGCACTAAAGCATTTGATTCACATTCAAAATTCAGCTTCAAAGTTCTTGCAGTTTGGCATGATTTTAGTGCTAAACAGGAAATAATTCCAGAAGTCAACTATTGTCTATCTAGTACTAATTTGTCCTGGGCAAAAATTGGCCCAGATAGCAGTGGAACGATGACAGCTGAAAGATGGAAAAATTACTGATGAGAGCAAAGAGAGAGAGAGAGTAGAGGTGTGCATGAATACAATTTTCGACATTTGATTCAATTCAAATCAAATATTTGAATTGAATGTCCAAGTTCGTAAGATCAGAGAAAAAAAATGAATTTATTGGAATTTGAACTGATTTGAATGCATTCATATCTATTTGTATGAATATTTGATACGTATTTGATGATACGCATTCATACACATCCCGTTTTTATCCCATACATATCTGTACAGATGCTTACGGATATGAATAAGATGCATTCGGAGGTAATGCATATATACACATAAGAATGTCCAAATTATTCAAAATATTGGCATTTGTTTGAATATTAAAAAATGAATGTCTGGACATTCTACTCGAATACGAATGTTTGAATTTTGCCAAATTCGATCGAACAAAGAATAATGTGATGAGTGCCAGGTCAGTGTGGGAGAGATTTACGGGAGTAAATCTGAGGCTCGACAAGGTAAGGGGTGAATGCGGGAATGGAGGGAGGTGCATAGCCCTGGGGGCAGGGGGCAGGGGGCAGGGATCCCTGCAGGCTCCAGCCAACCTGATCGGGTCAGCTATTGCCCACAGGACCCAAGGACGGGCCATCCCAGTCTCACCACTCCCCCAAAATGGGTGGTTGGCCAGAGGGCCCAAAAGGGCCCAAAGGCCACGGGGTGGAGCGAGGCCCACAGGTGTCCAGCAGGGAGAGTGCAAATGCTCTCCCTGTTGGACAGCTGTAGGACAGCCAGGGATGGCTTGGGCCGGGTGTAGAGCACTATTTTGTGCTCTACACTCTGGCCATGATTAGGCCACTCTGGGATATGCTGGGACAATTCTGGATGGAACCGCCCTCCCGGCAGAGCAAATGCTCTGTCCCAGGGCTGGCCTAATCATGCAACAGAGGCCCTAGTGTGAATAGGCCTCCTATCACCTCAGTAGGCCACATATTCAGATCTCATGCTCAATGGATGAGGATTTATTTCTTTACCATACACTGCATCCCATCATTTTTACCTTCTCTTGGAACATAAAATCTCTGTGGAAAACAAACTTTATGAATAAATAATTTGGCTCCTGCCACTGGTTGAAAAGGTGAGGAAATTGCCTTCATAGGACAAATATATATCCTCTGAGCCTTTTTGCAACTTGATCAGTGGGGAAGTCCAGGTATACACCAGCATAGTGTATGTGCACTGCATGGAGTTCTGTTCTGAGCATGCTGGACAGTCCCCCAGCTATATAGCTCTAGAGCACAAGAGGAAGCATTGGTTTATCTACCTCGCTTTTCTCACCCATTTAAGACGACTCAGAGCGGCTGCCAAAACTGTCTATTAGGGTTGTGCGTGACTATTTGTAGGCATTTGAAATCCGATCAAATGTGCTGAATTTTGACATTCGAACTTGAATCAAATGTCCCGATATTCAAATGTAGACATGCAAATTGAATTTTGTAGTTCAGATCTATTTGTTTGAATTACCTGGACATTCGTATGTGTATGGGTTCATACACAATGTGTACTTGAAGATCTGCATCTTTCCCGCATTCATACGGATTTGTATTGATCCGTATGGGACAAAACGGGTTGCATACAGGATAACTACGGGATGCATACGGACATGTACAGATGCATACAGATGTGTACGGATGTGGGGAAGATGCAGATGTGCACGTACAAATGTTGTGCAGATTCAAATAAAAAATTCAAATGAAATGATTCAAATTTGGTAAATTTGAATAGAATCTTGTTAAATTCAAATTTAAAAGATTTGAATCGAATCAGATTTTGGGGTATTCAACTTGATTAGAATGGAATGTAAAAAACAAAAATTGTGCACATCTCTACTCTCTATTCTTCTCCCCATAACAGAACATCCTGTGAGGTAGGTAGGGCTGTAAGAGCTCAGGAAAGCTGTGACTAGTCCAAGGTCACCCAGCTGGCTTCATGGAGGAGGAATCAAACCTTGTATTCCCAGGTCCAGCTCCTTAACCACTAAACCAAACTCAGACTTAGTCCAAAATATGTTCAACAACTATATTAGCCACATAACTAGCATAGCTTGACATGTTCCATTCACAGCTCTCCCAGGTGAACAGAGCATGTGACTCGGTGGGGCAGCTTGCAGTTGCTGCCATGTTGCCCAGTCACCAAAGTAATGGCACCGCACATACCCATTGCCACAGCCTGGCAATCATGGTGATCACACTTACACAATGCTTAGGGAAACACTGAGTAAGATACGGATGCATCAGGCATTTATATCCCCTGAACGGCTGCTAAATAGTCACTTTGATAATTATATTATTACTCATTACTTTTCAAAAAATGAACATGTTATGATTTTCACACACATACACACACATAACACAAATTGTGATATGAAAGGTGAATTTCATGCTTCATTGTCACTTCTTTCAAGTGCTGGAATAAAAAAATAATTAGTCAACACTGTAAGCAGTGGACAGAGTTTTTCTTGTGAACAGAAGAATTGAGGAAAAGGGATTGTTAGGATGTTAGTTCATGAGGAAGACATCATTCTTTCCATGTCAGCACATTTATCTAAAATTCCTCAATTTCTTGCAATATGTAGAAATCCTGTGATATTGTCACAATCTTGGTTTTTAGCTGGGGGCTGGAAGCAAAGGAATCCCTTGTGAAACACTGAATTAGGTGCTGTGATGACCTAAGTTGTCTTTACTCACCTGGCCCTCCACAGAGCAACATAGATGGGGCCAAACAGCTAGGCACCCAAACTCTCTGCCAGTTCGACAGGGTTCCCTGCAATACTTTGCACCCTTTCTGGCATCCTGCTTTACATGCCCTAGACTGCAGCAGACCAACACTTGAATGTCAAACAAAACTTTACACGTTTGTTACAACAAGATTGTAGATTAAATAAAATAAAATAAGGAAGCAAGCTTTAAGTTCAGCTTTAAAGTCTAAGACAGTCCTTTTGGTTATCTCAACAGTCCTTATAACCTCAATGGTCCTTGGTTTCACAACAATAAAAAATCCTTTTGAGTTTTCCCCTTTTCTAACTGCAGGCATTCAGTTCCTTAGTAATCTCCACTCACTCAGTACTCTGCCTGTATGTTGTACGCTGACAGTCCCTTCCTGCTTTGCTCTCAAGCACGCAAACAGTTCGTTCCCCCACCACGAGGGCTCTTTCCTCCCCTTCCCAGCCACGGTGCAAATGCCACAGGCACTAATAGGAATGTGAAGGATATTTGAAATATTCATTATTCAATCGAATTCAGCCGAATTTGGACATTTGAATTCAAAACGAACATCCAGACATTCATTGTTAAATATTCAAACGAATACAAATATTTTGAATCACTTATACAAATAATTTGGACATTTGTATGTGTATGGATATGTACGCATTACATACGTATCCATGTGCATCTTGTTCGTATCTGTACAGATACAAACAGGATGCATACAGGATCGGGATGTGAACAGATGTATACAGATGTGTATGGATACATAGAAATGTTGTCAACATTTGTATAATCAAAGACGTATTAAATATTCCTACGAATAGATAGGAACATATTCACATCAGTTCAGATTTTGATATATTCATTTTTTTCTCTATTCATACTAATTCAGGCATTCGATTATTTGATTTTTAATCAAATTGAATGCTGAGAATTGCTTTCATGCACACCCCTAGGTGCTAAACTTAGTATTAGTTATTGTGCCTTGTGTATGGTGAGAGTTTGCATGATATGAGGGACTAATCTTACTTCCTTTCCTAGAAAGCCAATCTATACTAGTTATGTCCTTGGACTTTAATTTCTCGGCAGACTCTTGCATGTTTTCCCCATCTGCTGTTAAAGAATAGAAGACCGTCTCTGAAAGGAGATCACAGCCCAGGGTGGGCTCCCCATACATAAGTGAAGTTGGCCACAACCCAAATAAAAACAAAAAAAATTAATTCCACCACTATTACTACATTATTTATTTATTTCTACAATAGTGCACAGTTATACTCAGTAATGTGTTCCATCAAATCCAATGTTTAGTGTCCTGGGGGATTTAATTAGAGATGTGCAAAATTGCTGCCTGGGTTCATTGTGGCTGCCATTATAGGCCCCTTCATGCTTAGAGCTGAAAAGCAGCTGAGAGTCCATCACCTTTTCTGCCATTTGTCAATTTAATGCCTAGATCTAATCTAACCCTTAGAAGATTTTAAGACCATTTAACCAGAGTGCAATTGATGTAAGAATGGGAGCAATACAATATTAGCTATTCAGTGTTGGAAGGATGGGTGTATGAGAGAAAGAGATGCTCACCTTGATCAAACCCAGTGGTCACTTAAATCATGGTTAGGCAAACTTTGGTCCTCTAGATGTTGTTAAACTATGGATGCCACCATACCCAGTGGCCTAAATGCAGCTTAGAGGTGATAGTGTCTGTACCTTCAAAGAGTTTTCTCCCTGAGAAGCTTTTGAGTGTTTTTGTTTTGTTTTTTGTTTTAATGTGTGTATGCCCCTATGGTTTCCATTGACAAGGATTTGTCAGGACTCATGGGAGTTGTGGTTCAGCAACATCTGGAAGGCCATAATTTTTATAGCTTTCTTTAGCTCAGGGAATCAACTCTAATATTCCCACTAGAAATTCTTTATGCTGATATAGCACTGTTCACGCAAGTATTTGTAGAAGATAGAATTATAGTCATTGTTTTCTCCAAAGGTCCCTGTGGTGATGTTGCATTATTCACTGGGGAATTGTGTTGCGAGTAAGAGAATGATTGCAGCTGAGAAATAAATTCTCCCTTATTTCTGAAATTTCACCAAAATGGAGCTTATGAATCGAGTAGCATTATGTTAGTGAACTTGCTCTTGGCCCATCAGACTTGGTCCAAAGTAAAACAGATAAAATAAAGTCAAGGGGCAGTGCTCAGTTGCAGTTCTATGTGGATCTGGAACAGAATGATGGGAGTTGTAAGCCAAGAACAAATGGAGGAACACAACTGAGCACCTTTGTTTTAAAAGAATAGGAAGTTATTTATTTGTTAATCTGAACCTGACTTTTAATATCACTGGCAAGATGGGCAAATGTGTCTATGATGTACACCATGAAGATAATGCCTGCCCAGATAAAACATTCCGGGTCAGGAATAGGGATATGCATGAATATTTGAAACATTCAAAATTCAATCAAATTTGATCGAGTTTGGACATCCAAATTCGAATTGAATGTCTCTAAATTCAAATTTAACATTCAAATGAATTTTTGAATCTTCCAAATCATTTGTATGAATTATTTCAACATTCGTATGTGTACGTATGCATATGCATTACATATGTGTCGTATGCATCTCATTCGTATCCATACGCATTTGTACAAATACGTACGAGACAAAAATGGGATGCATATGGGATAAAAACGGGATGCATACAAATGCGTACGGATGCATACGGATGTGTATGAAGACATTTGAATGTTGTCAACATTCGTATCTTCAAATACGAATTAAAAATTCATATGAATAGATTCAAATGTATTCTATTCCAATTGAATGTGAATACATTTTAATTTTAAGCATTCAAATCAATTTCAAAATTTGGACAGTTGATTCAAATTGAGTCAAATGCCCAAAACTGCATTTGTGCACATCCCTAGTCAGGAAGGGTACAAGGTGGAGAAGTCTGATAGACATCTAGTTCAGCCCCAAATGTTTTCAAAGGTGAAGTTACATACCTCTGGAAATGGCCTTGGTGGTGGATTCTGATACAGGCTGTGGAATGCTCCTGTCGCCATCCCCTGCCTAGATGGTGGCAGCATGGGGCAAGAGTCAGCCTGACTTAAGTTCAAATAAGGGCCTTTTCCACACTTGGACCATGGAGGGTTCTGAGATCCTGCATTCCACAACCTGTTGCAGAATAGCAGAGGGCCTACCATCTGCATTGGACAGAGCTAGGAAGAAGGATACGACACCAAAATGGGTCTGTAGCCTGTTCCTCCAGTAGACCTGAAAAATTAGTCCACTTGCTAGTATACCAGACAATGCCCCGCCCCTTTGAATCAGTATACCAGCCACAGACCCTTTTTGGGAGGGAGTCTAGAAGCATTACTGGAAACACGCTGCTCTTGGATGCACCACTGAAAAAAAAAACAGCCAAGGAAGGCTGGGAACTTTTGTTCCTGACCTGCAAAAGCTGGACCGGACCTTCAAAGCCAGGTCTGAACTTTGTCCCTGGTGAACAAAGCTGGACCAGAGTTGGCTGTCCAAAATCCAGATAACCCTTTCAATGAGCTGTGGGATAGCCAATACCATGTGGAAACAGCCTAGATTTTAGCAGTTTCCTATTCAAACTGGTGAGCAAGTTTGGTCTAGTCGTTAGAGAGCCAGACTCTTATGTGGGAATACTGGGTTTGATTCTGCACTCCTCCACAAAATGAGCTGTTTGAACTTGGGCTAGTCACAGCCCTCTCTCTGAGCTCTCACAGCCCCATCTACTTCACAGGGTGTTCTGTTGTGGGGGGAAGAATAGAAAGCTTTGTAGCCACTTTGAGTCCCCTTAAATGGGTGAGAAAAGCATGGCATAACACCCAACTCTTCTAAATGATCCATTTTCCAGCAGAATGGTTTTAAAAAAGAACCTGACCCAGATAGGGTCAGATTCTCAGAGGCCCCGCGCGTACACACACATGCGGGGAGGTGGCAGGGCTGGATGGAGAAATGGATCGGGGTGGGTGCTGTGTGGACGCAAGAGCACCCATCCCAAACTGGCCCTGCCAGTGCATGCCCCAGCTGTCAAAGATGGAGAGCGCATGCTCTCCATTTGGCAGCTGGGCCGCCCACCGTTGTGTGCCATTGGCTCCTTCAGGAGCTCCCATGGTGTGGCCTGGTGCCACCATCCCTGGCCTTCCCCTTCTCTTGCCAGGGGAAGCCAAAGCCTACCCCCCCACCACCCAGGTTCACACGCTCCTGATTGGGGCCTTCCTTAGCCTTCCCCTTGCAAGAGAAGGGGCCATAGCCCCTTCTCTTGCTAGGGGAAGCCAAAGCCTACCCCTCCCAAGCCCATTGGGCAGCCACCCTCATGAAGGTGACTGGGAAACCAAGGCTGCGGTGCTCGCAGGCACAGTGGAAGCTGGATCCCCACTTCCAGAAACTGACGCGCCACGACCAGGTAAGACCCCGATTGCAAGCATGTGACCCTGGGAGGGGGTGTAGGCTTCAGCTAGCATGCATGATCCCCTCCTTACCTTCAGGCAGCCAGGCGGATTCTGGCTGCCGGGGCCCAGCACGCTTCACGCGTTCATGCAGTGTACCTCCCTATTGCGCACTAGCCCTGGGGTGGGTAGGGGGGGTATTGGTGAAGCCCCCCTGGCTCTAGAAGCCACGATCCATGGCTTCTGGGGTGAGGGGAAGTCCCTAGATAGCAGGCCCCCAGAGGAGCCAAGCATGGAGGCTAGGGGGAGGGCCCACTTAAGGACATTTGTGCAGGTGTGGCCGCATCCTAAATGGATGTGTCTTAACTGCACAAGTACCCATTAAGTACCCATTAAGACTACCTCCAAGGTAGTCTTCCCTTAATCAGGATTAAGGAGCTCTTAACACCCATTAGAGACACATCGAGCAAGAGCCAATGCAGTCGCATGTGTCTCTAATGGGTGTTGTAGTGCGCATGAGGATTTTTAAACCCGTCCTTAAGGGCGCTTAATGGGTGCTAAGTGGCCAATGCGGAAGCACCTTAACAGTCCTGAGTGCAGATTTTGCACCTCGGAGCAGGCTAGGTATGGAGGCTCTGCAGGGACATTCTTTGACATGCGGACATGCCACACTTAAAGCACCACTAGCATGGCCCAAACAGACCATTCAGATGTTTCCAATATGTCTGTTGGTTATTTAAAAAAACCAGAAAGCATAATTAAGGCAGACAATCCAGAGGGGAAATGTTATCTGATTAACAACTAGATTTTATGCAGAATTTGTCACAAGTAGTCTGCAAACCTAATCTCCGTAGGTTCAGGGTGTAATTTAGATTCCATTGTGTTCTGTATGGGACAAGTGTTTCTAATTTACTCTAGATTCCTAGTTACTATCCATCGAAAGAATGGTAAGGCCATATGTATGTCTAAAACTGAAAAGATTAATTGCACTTTATTTCTCAAAACCCAGAAAAGTTAAATAATACTTATTTGATTAAAGATGTTTAAATAAGGAGATTGGCCAAGCTGCAGTATTTCATTCGCAAGAAGTATCTTGGTGGCAGTAAAAACATTATCAATTATAGAAATGTTAGCAGCAACAAAAACATTCAATTTCCCAACAAAGGTCAGCCGTAAATCCATCTAAAATATGTATAACTCATAAAAGTAATGGCTTTGCTACTGTGATTGAAGCAGATGTTCACAAAATCAGCATTTAGGAATAAAGGCGCTATAAAACAAATGCAGATAGGATTCAATTTACAAGTTAGTTCCAGAGAAGGAATGGTTATGGTGGAAACTGGGGCAACCAGATAAAATGAATGCTACTGAGATGGAATAAAAATAACGATCGAAGCAAAAGACAAAAAATTTCCAGCTAAATTGTGTTTACTATTCATCAGTCTATTTTGGGAGTGTTATATGATACAGCAAAGCTGAACCAAATTCTAAAGCCGAATCTGCATTCACTTGACTGGAAGGTCTTTGAAGACCATTTCAGGTCAGTTAATATCTACAATGACTGGGACCACTCACACACTAGGTGCAGGGCCGTTTCTGTTCTTGCCCAGCAGCAGCAGGAGGTATCCAAATGGCCACATCCCAGGTCTTGTGTCCAGATGTTGGACACCTTGCCCACCCCTGGCCATCTTTAGCCCCAGTGTCAGAGTGTACACTTCATAAGGGCAAGGTGAGTCAGATAGGGGTGCAACAGCTGGACGTTTCCCATTAGCATTACTCCCATACTGTTCCCAATGGCACAAGGTAGCTTGTGAACATCTGTTATGCTGTCCACAGCAGGTAAGCCTTGGGAATGGGCAGAAGACTTCCAGGCGTGTTCCAGGTAGATGGCAGTGTGGAAGATGCATTCCCACAATCTGCCTGGAATTGTCTCCAGGCCAAGTGAAAAAAACAAATTCGCATGCAGACACAATTCCTAACAATCTTCAGACATTATTCCTTCTTGATGCCAGTTCACAGGGCATTGACTGTACTCGCTCTTCTCTAATCTGCATCTCATCAGGTAGAAAAAATACGGTAGTGATGTTTCCTTTCCTTGCAAGATGCAGACAATGTTCAGATGCCCACAGAGGATATCTTCAGGTCTAAGGAGAAGAGACTTAGGAGAAGGCATTTACATGTCCTTCTTGCCCTGAAGCCTCTGCTACCACCCTACAAGCTGAACAGTAGGGCCATCTGTTGGCCATCTGAACTTACCTGCTTTTGAGGAGACAGGTATGATAAATTGGAAATGCTTTTTTCTTCCTGGATTATATGTGGGTAGCTGGAGTCTATGGAACTATGGAACTGATTATATATTGTTTTGTGTTCTGCTTTTCAGTAATTTTCATTATTTCTTATTGTTCAATGCTCTGGGTTCCTCTGGGGGAGGAAGAAAAACACACACACTTCTATCTTTCCATTCTCATTCTCATTCTCTCTCTCTCTCACCATTCTATATATAAATCCAGAATGTTTACAAGGCTACTTTTTACATTTATACCCAACAAAGTCAACAGTCACCAAGATACACACCAGAAGAAAAGGGAGAATTGAAGCTGTGTACATTTTTAAAAATGGTTTATTCAAGGGGATATTGACCCTAGGGATATGCACAAATATTTGAAAATTGGAAAATCTGATTCAGATCTGACAAATGTTGACATTCGAATTCGAATCGGATTTAATAACATTTGAATTTAGACATTTGAACAGATTATGGATTTTCTGAAACAGAAACGCATGTATTACATATGTATCTGTACAAATATTATAGTATTTGTGCTTATAATACAGGATGAAAATGGGATGCATATGGGATAAAACAGGATGCATACGAAATGTGCACAGATATGTATAACATACGAATGCTGTCGACATTCATATCTTTAAATACGAATCTAACATTCAAACAATTAGATTCAAATGTTACTGATTCAAATTGGATTTTTTGACATTTGGATTTTTAACATTCAAATTGTATCAAACGTTTTGACATTCAATTCGACTTGAATTTGAATGCAAAACAAAAACAAAAACTTTTGTGCATGCCCCAAATTGACCCAAAGGGGCATCAAAATGCCTATGCCTCCTATTTAAAGTAAAGGGGTTATTAGATGGTTGTCACAGTGAATACATTTCACTCTTTCACAGCCAGGATTACTGTGCTTCAGTTCCAAAGCAAAGGAGAATGTTGCCCCTGACTGTCCAGATCTTGCCACCAGCGTCAAGACTGGAGCTTAGGATTCCTGGCTGTGATCAAGGGAGGCTGCCTCCCTGCTGCATCAAGATCAAATGTGGCCTCTCACAGACATAAAAATCACATCCAGGGATCCTGTGGCTCTGATCTTGATCAACATCTCATTCCTCGGTGAAATTTTGACAGCAAATGGCAGCAGGTGATGTGCAGACAGCAAGCTTTAAGACCATAAGCATAGAGCTCTTCTCCTTTACTATGCAGTTATTGCTAGGGGTAGGGGCAATACTGGCAAAAGCTGAGGTTATGGATCACACAAACAAAGAAGAAGTAAATACTGGAAAGAAGACAAGAGATTGCATTGCTTGAATATCCTTATACAGATGCAAATTCAGAAATTATCACTAAAGGAGAAATAGATTGCATCTCATCCTAGTGAAAAAGTATGAGTTATCATCTGCTGACTCAGTAGTCTAAGACTTTCTCTTTTATGGTTCCATTTTTAAACCAGTAGCTGCATCAAAGGGTGCATCCCCATGTACATTTTAATCCGAATTGAATCTGAATTCGGGAAGGACCGTCCCCATCACTTATGTAATTAATCCGAATAGAATCCTAACTCAGCACCCAGCGTCCCCATGTAATTTCTTATTCATGGATTTTATGAGACTATCCTGTCGAAATCCAGAGGGAAAAAAGTACTGATGAAAACAGGACTCCGTCCCCTTTTTGGAGCCGAGTCTGCTTATTTACCCCCACATGGGGATAGTACTGGGCTATTTGGGATGGAGGTCTAGTCTTCTGGCCAGTGGCAGCCAGCTGTGGGTGGGATTTTACAGATGCAAATCTCCCCCCTCCCTTGCCATGCTCACAATCCTAGAGTCCCATTTAAAAAAGGCAAAAAGGGGTGAGAGCTGCTTGCCTTTCAAACATTTTTGCTACAAGATATCTTTGTATCTTTTCTGATGTTTGTTATCAGAAAGATACATTTTAGAAGCAAAATGCTTTGCAAAGATACATTTTATTGCTCTGTGCTTTCTCCTTCACTGATCTGCTTGAGCGCACAGTTCCCGGTAATGTCAAAAGGAAGAGTTGTGAAAGGAGAAAGTACTCTCTCTTAGAATTTAAAAAAAATGGTGAGCTTTTAATTTAAGCTCTCCTGCTTCAACGAGAGTGAAAGGGAAGGTTTTGCTGCTTTTATTGCAGATAGGGTTTGCACGGGGGTGGGTGGGTTAAAAGTACTATTATGCATGGGGATGGCTATATTTGGATTAATTGACAGGCACTCTAGTCAGATTAAAAATAGTCCCCAAAAATAGTCCAAACATGACTAAACCCGGACTAAAAAAGCAACATGGGGACTTACCCAAAGAGAAGAATCCTTCAAATCAAGGCTACTCAGGTGTGGCCCTTTGTGGTGTTTCGTGAAAATGAATGATAGGACTTGTGCAGGGACAGAAGCAATACTTGGAGTGCCTCCTAAAAATGTGGATCTAAAATGTAAATTATCCCAGTGTTATGTTGGACTGCCGAGGGGTGGAATTATGGGTTGTTGCTATTTAAGAAAAATCCCATCATGGGTTTCCCCAAATAGTGATATGTGCTTACATATATGGACATTTGCTCCCATGATCCTTGGCCCGGAAATAGCCACTGCACATGCGCAGAGCTGAAACCAGTCAGAAATAGCAGCTTCACCCATGCAGGAGCCTGTAATTATGCACTTCTGAGTGTTTTGTGACATCAAAACACCTGGAGGTACTCAGCAAGCCATTGTGGGGGAAAGGATCCAGACTGGTAAGTAGCCATGCTTTTGTTTATTATTCCTTTGTTTTGGTTTAATTTTGCAACAGTACAACAAACAAATAAACAGCACAATACCAATGATTTACCCTGCAAGGCACAGCAAAAGGCAATTGCACAACCTAAGCAAGATCCCACATTTCTATCCTGCCATCTGAAGCCAAACTCTTCACACAAAATCCACTGAAGGTGAAGTAATGGCTGCCTTAACTTGAGCCACCAAATTCTTCACATTTTTGTACTAGATAAAGATGTAACAAGGAAATCTATGCTACGGTGCAGAATTATTTGTAGAAGAAGTGGGACGAGGCACCTGGATCGTTTCTGCCTTCAGAATGTGTCACATCAATCACCACTAAGATGAACATTTCCTCCTTGGTATCATTTCCATATTTCTAACTTGCTTCAGAAGTATGCTTTTAACCATGATCTTCAGCAAAAACATGATTTTACTTAATAATTTGTCCAAACCGAACTCACTTTAAAAAGCAGGAAATGAAGCTGGGGGTGGAACTTTTATGGTCAGTTGACGGGCCATGGGTAACTCAAAAAAAGTAGCCAGATCTTAAAATTTAATGATGTAGTCATCTTAAACTGCTTCTCCAAGTAATGTCAGCCCTCCCAACTGGAGAGATTTGTGAACCTCGTTCTGATCTTCATTTGTATTCATATCATTCTACCACTAGGGGGAAGACATAGACACTACCAACTAGAAAGCTGGGAAGGAGAAAGAAACAACAGCTTCTTTAGTCTGGTGATCAGAACATAGCAGAAGTAGAATGCAGAGAAGGACCAGGAGTAAAGGGAAATGGAAAAAATATGGGGAAATATTCAGGAAGGAGCAGTGGTTGAAAAAAAATAGATAAGAGCATAGCAGATTATGGAGATAATGTTAACACAATTGTAGATTGGATAGGTTAAAATTATGTTTAAAAGAAAGATATATTTGGGTTATGAATGGGGGGAAGGGAAGAAAAAGAAAAAGTAGGAAGCAGTTTTGGGTAGGGATGTGCATGAATATTCGTAACATTTGTTATTCGTACAAATTCGTATGAATTCAGACATATATGAATCAAATGTTACCACATTTGTACATTAACATTCACATAAATATGAACGTTTCAGAACATTTGTACAAGAGTTTGGACATTTGTTAAACTGGGGATACGTATCAGATACATATTATTACGTATGTGTTCATATAGGATACGTATGTGTTGGTATAGGATACTTGTCCAATATGTACGGGGTTCATATAGGATACATATCCAGGGTATGTTCCCAGGATACGTACCCAGGATTCGTATACATTCATATCAAACAGAATTCTACCACATTCAAAGGGGATCTATTCGAACAATTATGGATTTTCTAACGTTCAGTTTGTTACAAATTGAATGCTAAAAACCCCATTTGCACACATCCCTAGTTTTGGGAGATGGACTGGGCCAGTGAGAATTCAGCAAGAATTCACTCACCTGTTTGATCACTGGGCTGATCCTCTTCTGGACTCCGCCATCTTAAGTGTGGCACCCTCTGTGACTGGGCATGTATCAGCACCATTGCTATGATGATAATGATGCTCTGTGCAGTCACAATTGCATCAGGGGGTCATCGGAGCTGCTGGCACACTTGTAAATACTCACCGGCTGCACACTTCAGGTAAGTGTCTGAGGAAGGTTAGCATGCTTATGGAGCACCATCTCATGCTCCACAACTAGTATGCAATTAGGCAGGCAGGGGGCATATCTAGTCTGTAAACACCTCCTGTCAGTGCAGATCCACCTGCCCAGACGTTGCCTAAATGCATACTACAGGCTGAAGTGCAAATTCAGCCCATGATCTGAACTAATGGGTTTGAACCAATGAGACCTCTAGATTTGGACTAGGACCAGGCTTGGGATGAAACACTGCTTGTCTACACTGGGCCAAAAGTCACACAAGCTTTGGCCCTGGGATATGAGGGCTCTGAAGGGCTAGGAGAGCCACCGTGGGTCCATTTTAGCAGTGCCCTTTGGTGTGAACACATACATCAGTGCTGAGGTTTGTGCAGCAGTTATGCTTGTTTGAAGAGGAACCTCCTAAAAAAGAAATTTCATAGCAGGTAGCAGTGCAGAAGCAGGAGGGAGTGATCCAGATAGCAGCTTGATATCCCACAAGGAGGCAATAATGGAGGAAATTACTGCCTCCAACTAGATAGCTCTGCAGCCAACACTATGTCCATGTGTCTTACTGATGCATGCATCCAAGCATTTGGGCATCCTGAATGCCCAGATGTTGACACCTCTGTACATGCATGGATGCCTGTTTTGGCCTCTATGTGTTCATGGTGGACAGAGCTATGATGGTAGCTTCATCCAGAGGATAAGTTTTAAAAAGCATTATTGCTGGAAAACCAACAAACAGGATGGGTTTCCCAGCACTACTCTGTGGTATTTTTGAGGGGAGGGGGATAGAGAGGCTATTGTGTGGTTGCCTCAGGTATGTGAGACAACCTCATCATAGGGTGCAGTTTCGATGGGGCCTGTGTCCCATTCAGCACTGATGGCACCAAGGGCCTTTTTTCCCCCTGTTATCTGCTCTGCTCCCCAAATGTTAAGTCTATGAAAGAAGACAACTTCTAGAATTGGTATGATTTAGTAATACTCAATATTTATTGTGAGAAGCTTGATTAGGGTCATCATTTATCCAGTGAAACCAGTGTGTCACAGAAAGCATAATAATGAATGCCTCTTGTTTAAAAGGCAATGAACCATTTCCCCCTCCCTCCTTGAAGGGAGGAAGCTTTCAGCCTTGCAGGGTCATTACATTTTTATCCTTTAACATGAATTAATATTCATAGAAATTAGAATGTAAATAAATGAATTCAGAAGTACAATCCTTTTATTCTACATTAAAATTTATGTATGTATTATGGATTTGTTTATTTACTAGAAAATGGCATAAAAACTAAAAGGATCAGAGTGAGGAAAGAAAACCCATTTGCAATGTTTCTAAAATTGTGCTAAATTTGGAATAATATAGTATTTAGTGTATACAATGCAGGGTTTTACACACACACACACACACACACTTTGGAATTATAATAGTTTGTTGTGGAGATAGATTTTGAAAGTCATAGTGATGTTTTGGCCTGAGGCATTTCTGCACTGAATCGCGTTCGAAACGGAACGCGTTCAGGCGGAAAGCTTAAGCCAGCTTCGGGCGCTTTCCCCGTTCACACACAGACGCGCCAGAACGCGTGTAAACGCGTTCCGGAGCGTCTGGGTGCGAATGCTCAAAGCGCCCGAAGCTGGCTTAGCCGGCAAACGCCGGCAAGGGGCGCGATGACAGCCGCGGAGGCAGATCGACAATCAGCTGTTTGACAAACAGCTGATTGTCAAAGCCGCGCGGCGTCGGAGGCGCGCCGGCAGCCGTTCGGGAGACAGAAGAAGCGCGAACGCTTCTTCTCCCGAACGGCTGCGGGCGGCTCGTCCGCGTTGGAACGCGTGTAGAGCACTTCGAAGTGCTCTACATTTCGAACGCGGAAAAGACAGCTGCGGACACGTCGGAACGCAAGCCGCGCGCGGCCAATGCGGATGACGTGTCCTCAGCTGTCTTTTCCGCGTTCCGTTCAGCCCCGTGCGAAAACGTCTCTGATCTTGCCCATTATAGCTAATAAAAATGACAAGTTGAAATTAGGGACTGAGCCAAGAAAAACAATGCCTTGCAGAAGAAGGTATAGTTAATAGATAGTTTAATAAGCAATGACTGAACTGTTTACAAGAAGAAAAAAAAAGCTTTCTTTCATACCCCTGCAAACTTCTTGATCTATTAAGACCCACCTCAGTAAGCCCTGGAAACACACACACCCAAAAACCTTATGCATATAAAGAGAGAAAGAGTTCAGAAGAAGTTCCAGGATATAAACTGGAATAAGTCCCAGTGCAGAAAGGGCCAATAAAAGTTCTTCAGTGCTAACTCTCTAAAGGAGCAGAGGAACCAATGGCAGCCAGATCATCCTGATTGTTTTGTAATCCATATGTAAGGGTGAACTCTGGATGATGTAAAATGAAACAAGACAGGGAGAGAAAATCAGATTTTTTTCTATTGTTTTGCTTGTCTTGATCTCCAGTTCATAAAATTAGCATTGCAATGAGATTAGATTAGAATACTTATCTAACAGAAGAAAGGGCACTCCCAAGTAGGGATGTGCACAATTTATTTTGGCATTTGATTAATATCAAATTGAATGCAAGAAGATTAGTATTCATTCAAATAGATATCCTTCAAATGTGGCAGGATTTGAATTTGATATGAACATTCCATAAAAATTCAATATGAATGTCCAATGCAAATCCCATATGAATGCCATACATATCCACTATGTATCTGCTCGGAATGCATGAAATCCACTCTGAATCCACTTTGAATCCACTCTCAATGCACTTTGAATCTGTTGCAGATGTGACTGGCACAGCTGCTTTCCCACCTCCCAGCTGCATGAATGTAATGAAACATTCAATTCAAATCCGAATGTCAGTATTTGAATGCGCCAACATTCGATTCAAATCCATATGTCCAATTTCCTATTAATTCCTATGAATAGTGAATAATACAAATATTCATGCACATCCCTACTTCCAAGTCCAAGAAGACACCAGCATGGATTACAAGTGCAGAACTGGAAGTCATTAAAAGCAAGGAAAGTTCATTTGCAAAATGAAAGGCTTGCCTAAAAGAGGACAAGAGGAAGGAACATAAATTCTGGCAGAACAAACGCAAGAAGTCATTGGGGAATGATAAGAATGATTTTGAGGAGTACATTACTAAAAACATGAAAAGGAATTAAAAGATCTTTTTTGAGTATATCATAAGTACCAATGCAACCAGGAAAGCAGTTGGACCATTACATGACGATGAACAGAAAGGGATAACCAAAGAGGACATGGAGACTGCAGAGAGGCTTAATGATTTTTCCCCTTATATTTTTGGAGAGAAAGTCCAAAAAATTAAACTCCTTTAGAAATTTCTTTCTCCATATCCAAGTTTACTTGAGCTCCTGGGTAAGGTGGGTCAAAATATATTCTCAGTATTAATCTATTTTTTATAACCTAACACAGTGGTCGGCAAACTCATTAGTCAAAAGAGCCAAATATCAGCAATACAATGACTGAAAGGTTTTCTGAGAGCCAAATTTTTTAAACGTAAACTATATAGGTAGGTACATTGTTATTAACTTAATTAGGATACTCCTAAACTGGAAGAACTACACTCAAGGGGCCAAAGAGCCGCATGTGGCTCCCGAGCCGTGGTTTGCCTACGCCTGACCTAACACGTGGTTCTGTGGAATAATCTGTCCCTAGGTGATCTCGGTATAAGTGTTACTTTACATGCAAAATAACACTTCCTGTATGGATGCGGGAAAGATGTAGATCTCCAAGTAAGCATCGTGTAAGAACCCGTACACATACAAATGTTCGGATAGTTGGAATGAATAGATCCAAGATTCAAAATTCAATTTGAATGTTTACATTTGAATTTTGGGACATTCTATTCGGGTTTGAATGTCGAAATTTGGCA
Organism: Aspidoscelis tigris stejnegeri; assembly: GCA_023333525.1. Lineage (NCBI taxonomy): Eukaryota > Metazoa > Chordata > Lepidosauria > Squamata > Teiidae > Aspidoscelis > Aspidoscelis tigris. Next base: position 72,495,661 of record JALMGA010000007.1, on the reverse strand, counting down.
CATTCGATCAGATTTTGAATGCCTACAAATATTCGTGCACATCCCTGTTGTTTCCTGACTTTTCTATAGAGCTTGTATACAGTAATAACCATATCCCACTGATTCTCACTTGTTCACCAGTTATGCCCACTCTGTCTGTGCCTCTAAAACCAGGCATTCCAAATCATCCTTTTTGCTCCACAGACTCATACACAGCGTGTCTCTCTGAACCCTTCTGATTTCTGCTATTTTCTGAAGTTTGTTTTTGACTCCTTGCACAGGCATCACAACTGATTATGGTTTCATTGCCTTTTTCTGACTACATCACATAAATCTTATCAACCCCTCCTTAAGAAATGACTTTTCCGGGACTAGATGTGCTTAAACTCCGGTTGGCTTTCCCCTTACTATCAATTTTTAATTTCAAGTGCCAGCAGTATATTCCCAACTTTCCCCAATACTTTCTCAAATGCTTTTCTGCACTGGGTCATATTCTGGATTTTATCTTGGAATAGGCACCTGCTGTTTGCATGCTAGGGCAGACAATAGCAGGAACCAGGCACCAGCACGAAGACAACAGGCCTCTATTCCAGGATATAATTCAGAATAGGACTTAACACAGAAAGGGCCATACTATACCTCTCCTTCAACCGCTAGGAGCCTCAACTACAAAGCTCTTCTAATATATTTGAGAATCATTTCCATTCATGGGGTTGAAAATCTGGATGCAAGTCCAAGACTTCAGTTTGCTACTAATGCAAAGAATGTGACTGAAGTCCCAAAACAGAAAAGCACCAATGACCTAATGACAGCAAATCTTACTTATAACAACAAGTAATCTTTCTTGTCTTGTGTTGTTCCTGAAGAACATCAAAGAGTCAATTATATTTTTCCTAGTTACGACTGGCATTGTTTTGACAGACTTTAGACGTTTTCGCACGGGGCTGAACGGAACGCGAAAAAGACAGCTGCAGACACGTCATCCGCATTGCCCGCGCGCGGCTTGCGTTCCGACGTGTCCGCAGCTGTCTTTTCCGCGTTCGAAATGTAGAGCACTTTAAAGTGCTCTACATGCGTTCCAACGCGGACGAGCCGCCCGCAGCCGTTCGGGAGGAGAAGCGTTCGCGCCTGCTTCTGTCTCCCGAACAGCTGCGGGCTCGCCTCCGACGCCGCGCGGCTTTGACAATCAGCTGTTTGTCAAACAGCTGATTGTCGATCTGCCTCCGCGGCTGTCTCCGCGCCCCTTGCCGGCGTTTGCCGGCTAAGACAGCTCCCGGCGCTTTCCCCTTTCGCACACAGACGCTCCAGAACGCGTTTACACGCGTTCTGGCGCGTCTGTGTGTGAACGGGGAAAGCGCCCGGAGCTGTCTTAAGCTTTCCGCCTGAACGCGTTCCGTTTGGAACGCGATGCAGTGCGGAAATGCCTCTTTTCTGAACAGAACAACAAATCAGTAACAGAATACACATGTCTAGTTTTGCCAGGAAAGAAAGAATTATAGTGATCTCCACCATATTACAGGTGTGAAATGGGTCCATCTTCCAACGTTATGATGTTGTCTGGATTTTTTTAAAAAAAATCACTTTAAAAGGCATTTTCTTTATACAGTTCCTTCCCTTTCCTGATTTGCTGAGTCCAAGGGCTTTTAATTTCATCAGATCATTTCTAAGCAAGTACAGTTAAGAATGGCCAAGACCATACTGTGAATTCATTCATAAGTCTGGCTTGTTGTTACCACAAGACGCTTTCAAACCATTTACCTTGCTCAGGGAAACATATCTACATCCTAACAACATCCTAACTAGGCCGTGAATTTCTTTGTCCACCCTGAATAAATTAGCAAATAACTACTGGCAATGAAAAGATTTTGAAAGTTAAAAGGCTAAGATAATTAAATGCATATTTCAACAGTGTTTATCTGGCAGTGATTGGGTAAGGCCACTTACTGTGAAGAGCTGAATAGCTAATTCAAGTACTGGGCATCTCCTAGAGGAGGTGACCTTGAGGTCATATAATTGCAACCGTAATTTATTTAGTTAAAGAAGCGAATGTGTTCTCAATTAGCTTGGCAGCCATTATGATAACTCAAGTGGGATTTATTCTTGCTTACACCACTCTGCCTTAAGGATAAAGGGTTTGTGGTGAGGAGTTTTTTTGGAGGGGGGTAGCCTCTATTTAATCTCACAGTTCATAAGTGTGTGTATGTGTGTGTGTGTGTGTGTGTTTAAGAGAAGAATCTGATGATATATTCCTTCTGATTAATTAGAGTCCAAACCTAATGATGTAGATATTGGCATAGTGACTCTGAGGGCCCAGGGGAATGGCCTATGTCAGAAGATTGGCAGCAAACATTTGTGGCTTATTTTTCTGAGTTGATTTGTTTTTCCATTGCAGAGTTGGAGGCATCTTAAATTTGCCTCATAAATAGGTGCCTGATCTGAGATTACTCCACTGTCAGGCCTCTAGGAAGTTTATCACCCAGATATGCTATTCTGTGGGGATTTGTATTTTCCCCCTACTGCTGTAATCTTCTGTCACCAAAGGAAAGGAGAGCAGTAATTCATTTCGCCTGCACTCTCTATCTCTGCTGTTTCAATCCTTCTGATCTAAACTCCTTGCTATATTTCTTTTAATTCTGGAAAGCTGACACATTTTCACCATTAGCTGGTCAAGCTGCATGTCAAAAAAATGCATAATAGCTGTAATCCCCCAGCTTTCATGTTAACAGGATGTGATTTATGGAAATGTGAGTTCTAGTGGAGTCCATTATCAACAGCCTCAATCATAACTAAAGTGACTATCATGATTGGGAAGAAATAGACTTGTATACAGGCAGGGGAAAGGGGCTCCAAGCTATAAAATGAAGCTATTTAGAACCCTCTTTTAAAGCTAAGGCAGTAGTCTCTAAACTGAGGTTCATGGGAAGACAAAGACAAAGACCAAGTCCATACCTTATCAGTAGTCCAGTATCACGATGGTACTCCGGTATTATTCTCAGTGCCATGATAATCCTGTTTTAGTGCATGATGTCCAAGCATTAGGGGTGCACGCTAATGCATTTTTGACATTTAATTCAAAATGAATTGGAATGTTTGAAAATCCATATTTGTATGAATAGATCACATTCAAATGTGGTAAAATTCTATTCGACACACATCTATTTGTACGCATTCATATAAATATTTGATATGTATAGGATATGAATGAATATGAATATGCATTTAATGAATCTTAGTACATGGATATCGTAACATTCAATTTGCATATGAATGTCCAAATTTGTACGAATAACAAATGTTATGAATATTCATGCACATGCCTAGCAAGTATGAATTTGGGCATCCGGGCTTAAATGACCCTTGTGCTGCTGGGAACACATGATTGGAGGCTTCATTTCATGGTGCTATAAGGATCACTTAAACCTGGATCTTCACATGCATGCTCACATCACATGCTAGCCATTGGTGATATTGATGTGATACCAGGGACTTATGGGACGATAGTTCATTACGTTGAAGGGGTATAATCCACAGCATGCTCCCACCTGCAGAAACTTTCATACAAATTGCAAAGATTCAAAACTACTCATTCTAATGAATTTTGGCTATATTCAGAGACTGCCATTCACATGCAAAGCAAAAGCCTTTGTACCTTCCTTCGAAGCTTCATTACCTGCTAGCAGTGGCGTTCAGGCTACAGCACTGCCAGGCAAAGGGGCTGCCCAGTTGCCTCCAGAGCAGATTTGGAGGTGTGATGGGTGACAACATGGAACAGGCAACAGTGCAGCTGGTCAAAGTGGTCTGCCACCTCCATAGCAATCAGGTGGCAGTGCTGCCTGGGAAAGCACATCCAGATAAGATTCAAAGGTGCAGCTGTGCCTCTGGAGTAGCTTTGAAGGCAAAGACATGACTTCACATTGTTTTTATCATTTATGCCACTGCCATTCTATGTTTCCACAGTCACTACGAAGGCAGCCACCAGTGCCATGCCACACCTCTGCAACTGCTATGAAGGCAGCCCACTTTGAAGGCAGTTTAAGCATTTTCTGGAAAAAGCCCCCGCCTCTCTTTCCTTTTGATGAGCATTCAGGGCTAGGGATGTACACAGATGTTTTTTTTTTTGTATTTGATTTGTA